>CM053604.1:54333808-54428710 GCA_028646535.1 Procyon lotor | reverse complement strand
TTATTACATCACCAATGTGAGGCAGGCTCTTGGAACCTATTCATCTCAAAGAGAAGCAAGGCATCTATCAAAATGCTCCCAACCATGAATGCTCAGGACTAGACCACAGAAAGTAGTGACTCCACCAAAAGGCTGCTGCCTTCAGGGGCCCTGCCTCTTCTGTCTACTTAGTTTAAGGCTCTGACCCCCCGCTAGTGCTGAACGGATATCAAATTCCTTCTCCCAATGCATGGCCAGGTAGCATCTTTCCTGAGACCTTTTATTATGTATCCCTCTGCTTCAGAATTCCCAAGATGACCAAGTAAACTTCCAAAGCACACAGTTGTCCCTCCCACTTTTTGTTTGTTTGTTTACAGCAAACATCCCCAGATTAAAGTTTTTTTTTTAAAAATTTCTTGATTCTTCAGTCTTATCTGTACAGCTAAAAAAAAAGTAAAGCCCAGCCTAGTGATGTCTTTATTTCTATTACAGAGTTTTTCAGCTGAAAACAACCTTATAATCCTCTGGCTCTTGTCTAATGTTCAAGATGAAGAAACTGAGGCCTGGAGAGACTGAGAGCCAGGCCTTGAGTTCTGTTTTTTGTCCCTTCTGTTACACCATTTTGTTTAATGGTCCTCGAGCCAGATGTGTCATAGTTACTCAGAGTGCTTTGTGCTGTGAGCGTGGGTCAGGCACGGCAGGTCGCACATTAGCTGGGTTCTGTTCATCTTAAGGAGGTGGCTGCGCCAGGGACTTTGGACAGCTTTGCTGTGTTTCCCAGATGAGACTCTGACAAAGTCCAGGCACTGTGGATACCACTGAGTGCTGACAAATGGCTTGACAAATGGGAGAGGTACAGAGGGTGCTGGTGGGAGGGAGAGGAGGCTAATCCTCCCCTTGGGAATATTTTAGACGAAAGCTAAGGGCTACAAAGTGATCCCCAGTATGTGACTTTTTAAAAGCCTCATTTCATTTAACTGGAATGCCTCCTTTTGTCATGAGTTGTTCTGTGTTTCATTTGATGTGCACTGTAAACTACCAGAGAATTGGTCCTTTTCATTATGAAGGCTAAGTTAGAAATCCATTTTAGTGTTAAATGGTGTATCAGGAAAGATTATCATGGGAATAAGAGGAAGTATACTTTGTCCATGCCTTATAGTATTATAATTCTTTTTCTGTAAGATACTGAGATCTGAATGTTATATGCATCGACATTTAGACTTAACCTTGGTTTGTGCATACTGAGAAGAATCAAAATTCAGCTTGATATCCCGGAAATTGATTTTTCACTCCAAACTTTTGATAGGCGTGTTTTATATGCCTCTGGGTAAATCATTTGACCCTCATAACACGCTTTCGTCTACTCTATTAACAGATCCTGATTCGGGACTACTTTTCAATATCTCATTCGACCCAACAACTTTGCAGACAATGCAGGATGAGTTATATGTGATGGGCAACATTGGCAAATGGTGCTGTGTATCATTTTAGAGCCTCAACGATGAAAGAACAACAATAAAATAGTAGTGGGAGAAGAATGACAAGGAAGGAAGGCTGGGAGGCAGATAGGAATAAAAGGAAGGGAAGATTGAAGGAAGAAGGGATAAGGGAGAGATGAAAAAAATACAAACTCCAAGAGAAATTAATTGTGTGGCTGTGATAAGGATTAAAGGAAAGTAGTACTTTTGGTGAGAGTGAGGGCTTGGGTCAGTAGAGAGAAGATCATGTGAGAGGCAACAGCTCTAGTCCTGCTCATTTCTCTTTCTGAGAAGTATCATCAGATGCTCCCAGACATGTCGTTCTTATTGACATATTTTATGGAAAACCTGTCTACCATGTGACTATTCATTCCTTTGTATTTTGTTTCCCTACTCCTGGTAGAAGCATCAAGGGACTCAAGAGAGACTATGTTCAATTTCCTTAAGTCCTTGACACCATTCAGATAGTGTGCTCTAACAGAAAAAGTGGGATTTCCAATCTAATGGGTCAGACTAACGGCATACATCTTCCTATGTCTACCATATGATCTTGCACAAATTATAAAACCTCTGACTCAATTTCCTCATATGCTGAATAAGGATAATAATTGGCACTTAGAGTGAGGTGGTAGAGGGGGCTTGTATCAGCTCATAAGAGCCCCAAATGCCCATCTCTTCTAGCTCCATGATCAGAGATGTCACATTAGTAGGTTCAGATTGAAATATTAGTAATGAAGATATTTACACCAAAGAAATTGACAAAAACTACAGATCAAGACGCTTTTTCTTTCCAGAGCCTATTGTTAAACACTTATTAGACATCTCTGCTCATGGTAGGATGAGATAATAAACAGGTTCTCATCATTTGTAGGGATCCAATATTAATTTTCCTTCACCTGAGCCATCTCTAGAGAATGTATAGGTGTTGATCTCTACATCTCTAGATAAAACAGAATGACCAAAGATTGTTACTTGGAAACTCAATTTCATATTATTATCTCCATACTTAGTTTATGGTTTTTTACGTGGACTCCATTCTCCTCTTTCTGTTTCTCTCTCAAGACAGCTCAGAAGAGATTAAAAAAATTTACCTCATTTCTCTCATTCTCCTTACATGATGCATAACACAATGTTCCGTGGAGACCATTATAATATTGCATTTTAGTGATGATTTTCGGTGTGAGCACACACAGTTCAGCATCATCTTTAATGGATTTTGATGAGCTACAAGTTGGACATGATGAGTTTTAATGGGTTTAACACATATAAAAGGCAGGAAAAAGATTTCCTGGGAGAGATGACCTTTGTGCTGATCTGTGAAATATGGCCAGATCTCCCTGGAAAGAGGCAAGAGTAAAGGGTAAGATAGATGAGTCAGAGAAATCTTAATTGTAGGAGGAAGGGCAGAAACCTGGGCTATAGCTGGACAGATGTGTGCCAGTAAGGATTTTAAAATACATCTGGAAGGTCAGGCTGAGACTACATCTTAGAAGGCAGACAGAGGAGTTTGTTCTTCATTGGCTGGCCAAGGGAAGGGCACTGGAGTAAAAACAATCCGAACCACATCTTAGGAAGACTGACTAGGTTGTGTCGAATATGAAATGGGAAGAGGAGAGACTGGAGAGTAGTATAAAGAGGAACAGTCTCCTCTAACCCCAGTTGACTTGTCTGCCCAGTGTGAACAAGACTGTTCTCCTCTAGGGATTATTGCGATGATCCGATACAGCCGTGTTTGTAAATGAAGGGCATGGACCCGGCATAGGAGCCCTAGCTTAGAGGACCCTCCCTCTCCTACCGGATCTCTCTTCCTCCACTGGGCTTTTACTTCCCCAAATAATAGCATACTTCAGACATAACTGGGAGCTGATAACATACAACTTGGTGGAAAAGATGCCAGTAATCTGTAAAGAAACAGATGGAAACTGTTTTCCTTTAAAACACTTAAGGGCCAGAGAAAGAAATGTGGGAGGCATCCCCGCTATAGAAACACTGTTGTAGTATGGAGGCTCTGATTCTCAGCATTCATGCAATTAGCACATCTTGACAGGGTGAAAGCGGCCACCCAGCCTCTCTCTTTGAAGGGGCAGAGGTCAATGACAGCTGCTGCTTCGGCCTTGGAGGGGGATATTCTGCTTGAGACCAGCTGGGGGAAATAGATCCCCGGGAAGAGTGGTCACTCAATGATGAGAGCTCCGTTCCTTTTTCTTGTAAACAGTGAACACCCTGGAAGGCCCATCTGCACTGTTCCAATACATTCTGCACCTGGGTTTTTGTTTTCTTTGCTGAAGAACAGTGGCCTGGTATGCATCAGGAGTTCCCATCTGTCTCACAGATAGTCATGGAGCTCTTGACTGTGCGCATTTTATCTGAGAATGAGTGACTCTGTTCATTCCCACTCCAAATAAAAGTCTCATCCCGGCCCCAGATTGCAATATTATGAATGTTTCAGCTGCAGAATTCTATTGTAATGTAAAATTAAAAAAAAAATTATATACCTGTCCATGATGTAGAAATGATACACTTGCCTGATCATTTAATTAAAATCACATACTTTTTCAGACTTCAACTTCATATTTTTTGGCAAATGGCAATGTCTGCAAAAAACACTGTTCCTCTGAAAATTCCAAAACACTTTACATTTGTCACTTGGTGAGAAATACTGCAATTTGTTTTTTGTAAGTTAAAAAAGCAGGAAATCAAAGAGTAAAATAATACTTGCCAAGACCCTTTTTGAAAGCCAGAGAAACGGAAGGGCAGATAGTTTATGAATCCATAAGCCCCCCAATTCTAGTTCAGAAAACCTTTTACAATGTGTTTCTGCAGGTCGTTGTTGTGGTGTACAGAGGATATACCTTCCTCAAAAGTCAGCAGCTTTTGACTGAGAGGTGCACTTTTGCCCTTTCTTCAAGGAAGTGAGAACCAAAGAGATTTCCTGTTGTACCTAGAGATTCTGCCTACTAGCTTAGTATCATGAAAATGTGCCTGTCTTGATCATTGGAGGTAGCTGGGATCCCTATCTAGAGTTAGGGAAAGTACTGTTTAAAGAAAGTTGTCTCAAGAGAGAACAATTTTTGCTCAGCTTTGCCAGCAGGTGGCAAATCCTTTAGACGAGAGGTGGCTGATTCCTGTTCCCTCTTCCGGGTCCCAACAGCATTTGTGGTATGAGGTGGAAATCTAATCAAGCACTCTTAGCCAAGACACAGTGACTCCCCAGTGCCTTTCCACAGTCGGGAGGGCACCACTGAAAAACAGTTCAAAACAGATTTTGATGTTTACTGCACCGTGTGCTTAAAGGAACAAACTAATTCCATGAAGACATGATGACAGAAACCCTGTGTATGCTTTGGACAGAATTTTGCTCGGTTTGCCCCGTCCAAGCATCTCTCCCTTTAAAATGGAGGATATTATGTACCTCACGGAGTTGTGGTGAGAGTGACATGGAATAACCCTTGAAAGTGACCCGGTGCATACTAGTTCCTCAATAAATATTTGTTCAAAGAATGACTGAATCAGTCAACAGCCAAAAGACAAGTACAGAGTTTCCCTGAAATGCCATGAATTGAACATTGCCTTGCCCAAAGAAGGGGAATTTTTTTTTAAAGATTTATTTATTTATTTGACAGAGAGAGAGAGAGATCACAAGTAGGCAGAGAGGCAGAAAGAGAGAGAGGGGGAAGCAGGCTCCCCGCTGAGGGGAGAGCCCTATGCGGGGCTCGATCCCAGGACCCTGAGATCATGACCTGAGCCGAAGGCAGAGGCTTTAACCCACTGAGCCACCCAGGCGCCCCAGAAGGGGAAATTTTAAAATTATCTTACAAGAAAGTAAAGTGGACCAAATTTTTTAAATAAAATATGTATATAATATACTCTTCCAGAATTTCCTGATAAAAGGTGAGTCACTGGAAATACTATGAGAAGAGAGTGGCTTATCAGTCCTTCTGTATGACTGTGCTCCTTATACATCATTTTCACTACATTTCCCTTTTCAACATCCCTGTAAGTTGGGTTCATTATGAAGATGAAGATCCTGAGACTTTGAGAGGCTGTTTGTTCTCACCCACACAGCTGTTACTACTTGGCAAAATCGGGATTAGCACCCACATCTGATTGCAAGCTCGATGTTCACTTACTCCGAAAGGCTGTAGTTCTCTCTGTGGCTTTAAAAAACCGAATTTGGATATGAATTAAATGAGTTTTAGAGAAGAAAGAGAGGAAAGAGAGACAGATGAAGGAGAAAATGGACAGAGGAGGGAGAAGAGAGCCACACATCAGCTCTCGGATCACTTCCTTGGAGTCTGCTACCTTCCACATCCACAGCTCCTGTGACACCTTTAGCTGCTTCTGCTGTGTTCTTCCACAGAATACTGTGCCTCTCTCATTGTGGTACTTAACGCACTGTGCTATATTACTTGATGAACCATTCCCTTGCTATTTGGTAAGCCCCACAGAGACAGGAGACATTTTTCATACCACTGAGATGGGTATGCACAACGCACTTACTAGATGTATTTTGCATGCATTAATAAATAGGGAATAGTATCATACCTTGCCCTGCTCAGATGCCACTGAGTTTTGCCTACATCTATTCTACAGGCAAAAGATCTTGAATCTGGATGCTTGCTTGAAAGTAGATGAGAAATTGTTGGATCTTCAAGGAGATGCTATTTAGACTGATTAAGTATTTGTTATTATTCAAAAAATGTAATGAATTTTGACACTTCAAATGAATCGAGAGTACAAGTTCCTCTCTGTTGAGTTTTTTTTTTTTTTTAAATAAATGATCACTGATTCTCCTCTGTTTCTTTATGGTAAGTTTCCAAATTACGTAATTGGCCATGATTCGCATTACACTTAAATTAGAAGGTAAGTTTATCTCATAATACTGAATCTGTTTGGCAGTGGAAAGTTTATTTCTCTTTCTTCACAAATTTGATTAGAAAGCCTATTTCATTCTCCTATAATAATAATGGCTCTAATGTTCTTGATCTGTGCTCGAGGTCATTTATACCTCAAGAGCTTTTATGCATCTTTTCTGTCTTGTTTCACTTCCTGAGCTTAAAGACTATCTTTCCTAAGATATTAGGTAATTGAATGAGAAAACAGGTAAGGAAAAAAGGTCTTCCTGGGAAAAAAATTTCTTTAATTGAGTTTTACATTATAACTTAGAAAAAATACTTGAACTTTCTAGAACCCTAGAGAGCCTTCTCTCTCTCTCTACTATTTGAATCTCACTTAAGCTGGAAAATAGGCACATGTTTTTAGACCGCAGAGAGTCATAAAATGCAACTCTTCAGCTTACTCTGTGTTAATTTCTTTGAATAAATTGTACAATATGGATCACATTATTAACATCAAACTAAAGTAGATGTTTTGTTTTTCCGAAACTTAGAACCCATTTAAAATTCTGCGTTTTTGAGATAACAATCCTAGTTCACTTGGCGAATAGTCCAGAAATGTTTCTAGCTGAAGAATGTCTTTAAATCGTATGAAACTTAAAAGACAGCTGTGTGTATGTGTGTGTGTGTATGTGACCTATTCTTTAGTAATACTTTTTAAATCGTAAAAATGTCTTTTAATGGGCATCTTCTGATTGTGTGTGCTAAAATGGAGTCCCTGCATGGAGGCAGGACATCTGCTAGGCTGAGATAGAGGCTGGGACTTCCGAGAAGCAAGCAAGATCTTAGCCTCACAGCACACACGATCAGAAAACGCCCATTGACAGACATTTTCACGACTCAAAATGTATTCACGTTGTTCAAACTTCAAAACATATAAACAAATATACATTGAAAAGGGTTGTTCCAGATCCCATCTATCTCATACTGACCCACTGTATGCAAGCCCTTCTATTAGTTCCTGTTTTCCTCTTTCTAATAGAAAGAAAGAGTATCTACTAACTGCTCAGTGTCGGGGAGGCGTTAGTAACAAACACAAACAGCCCTTGGACATAACAGTCTAGAGAGAGAGGCAAGCAGTAAAAACACACACAAATAGTAGAACCATTATGAATTACAGTAAGCTGCTTAAATAAAATAAAAATAAAAATAAAATAAAAATAATGGGTACTGAAAGGTCAGTGGTTCTCAAACCTGAAGGGGCACCAGAAGTTTTGTTGTTTTTTTTTTAAAGAACATGCTAATACATCTACACTGTAAAAATAGACTACATACTACAGAAAACGCACTATAGTAAAAGCACATACATCCCCTCAATGCTTTTCTCCCAAAGGTTAAGTTGTAATATGTATGTGTATTACTCAAGATACTTTATATGTTAAGTTCAAACATACTTATAGATACATATATAATAAGATGTTAAAATATGACTTGTTATCTCAGAATTTCTGCTGAGACTCCAAAAGCCCAGAACAATAAAATAGGTACCAAGTTGTCCCGTCATAGTAAAGTGGCATACTAGACCATCTATACAGAATGTACTTAGAAGCCACTGTTGGCTCATTATCCATAACAAGGCTATGAAAAGAAATTTGGGGGAACAACATTTTTGGAGCATCGTTTTTCTGCTTATGGATTCCTTTCCTCACAGAGAGGAACTTGGGGGATTCTTCCTCTTCATAATAGCCCAAGTGGGAAAGGATATTTCATGAGAATTACTGAGAGATTGTGACCTGTGTCATCTGGAGTTTGGAAGGCACAGGTACCCTGACTCACGTTTGCAAAATCAAGGGCAATAGACTCTTGAGAGACAGAGCTAATAGAGGGCTGCAAGTGCCTATTTTCTGAGGGAAAAGAATGTGTACTGAAAGAAAATGTGGGCGGGTGGGAGAAATCTTACCAGGAATTGTCTTAAAAGGATCTCATCTAAAAAGACTACTGGGAAGGGCCATGGAACCTTGAGAGTGGACTGGACCCTTTGAGTCCAAAGGCTGAAGGAATGACCTAAGCAATAGCCAGGCAAGTATCCAGAGACCAGCAGCTGGAGGTCCCCTGCCTGAAAACTCTGAGAAACTCAAGAGAAACCCACAGGAGAAGAGCTTGGCAATGTGCAGCCATCACAGACAGTGGAAACCAATGCCAGATCACATTTGCACCAGCCGCCTAAAGTTGGGTCCTTTCTCCCTAACCATCTCTCCTTTGAAGACCAATCTTAGAAAGATTAGTAACAGCAGTACTAAGGAGGAGAGAAATACTATTAGGGGAAGAAAGAAGAGTAAAAAAGAAGCTAGTCATGTTCCTCTGTTCCCCTACCACATTCTAGGTTTCTAAGTCCGAGCTAGCTCTAGTCTTGGGCTTAGAGAAATGGAGGGTTATTTTAACTTTTTTACCATTTTCCTTTTTTTTTTTTTTTTAAAGATTTTATTTATTTGACAGAGAGAAACACAGCAAGAGAGGGAACACAAGCAGAGGGAATGGTGGCAGGAGAAGCAGGCTCCCTGCCGAGCAGAGAGCTCAATGCGGGACTCGATCCCAGGACTCTGGGATCATGACCTGAGCCAAAGGCAGACGCTTAACAACTGAGCCACCCAGGCGCCCCACCATTTTACTTTTTAAAAACCTTTTTATTAACATCTATTTTATGTAAATTTCATACTTCTAGTGCACAGATTTTATGGACAGGATAGTTTTAAGTTAAATTTTTTATTGTTACCCCCAACTGGTTGGTAACAGTTTATTGGTAAAACAGGATCCTAAAAAAAAAACCCTGATTTTTAGCATTCACCAATTTTGTGGTATAACTACTCCCACTATGACCAATGTCAGGCTACCAAAGCTTTAACAACCAGTGTCAAGAATCTCTGAATAGTAGATAAATTTAAAATGTATTTGAGTTGGTGCAAGCTAGTTGAGATTGGTCTTGATTGCTCTGCTTATTCTCTGAATAAGCAGAGAAGAGAAAAACTATAGGATGAGTTTCTCCTAATGGAGTCTTGGGTGGGGGTTGGTGTGAGCAAGAGAACAGGCCCACGGAATCAACTTAGAAGGGAGTGATGAGAAATAATTACCTATCTGTATTAAGGTTCTCCAGAGAAAAAGAACCAATCAAGACATCTCCCTGTCTCTCTTCCTCTCTCTATCTATTATAAGGAATTAGCTCAACCAATTATGGAGGCTATTAAGTCCCAAGATCTGCAGTTGACAGGATGGAGACCCAGGAGAGCCAATGGCACACTTCCAGTCTGAGTCCAAAGGTGTGAGAACCTAGAGAGACAATAATGTACGTTTCAATCCAAGTCCAAGTCAGAAGACAATAGAAGACCCACGTCCCAGCTTGAAGACAGTCATGCAGAGAGAGAGAGAGAATTCTTTCTTACTTAAGCTTTTTTGTTCTAACCAGGCCTTCAGTGAATTGGATGAGACCTACACACATTAGGAAAGGCCAATCTGCTTTACTCAGTCTACTGACTCTGATGTCAATTTTATCCAGAAACACTCTCATGGACACATCAGAAATAATGTTCAACCAAATATCTGGGCTCCTCCATGGCTAGTCAAAGTTGACACATAAAATTAACCATTACAATCTTTTTATTATTGAACTCAGCTTACTGAGTTTAAATATATGTGGAACAGGATATTAAAAGTGACATCCTGAATGTTGGCTAAAGCTGAAATCTGAAAACAATAAGAGATAAGTATTCCCATATTCTAAAGAGAATTACTAAATTTATCTCCTCTTTTTGCATGGTGAATAAACTTGTCTCCCCAAGTAGCAGGATTTATCTCCAGCGTATAGAAGAGAAAATTATAATTTCGAAAGATGGATTCTCTAAAGAAACTTATAGTAGAAAATATTTTGACCTCTTTTCCCGGAGAGAAGATGGTGCTTCTTTTCTCAGCCAAATAACAATCTCTAAGTCAAGAAACACTAGTAGAAATTGGGCGGGCATGTATCGGAATTGACTGGGCTGAAGATTTATGTGCTGAAGTAGCCATGGGCCTTGATCAGAGCATCAGGTATGACTTCAACGCATGTTCCCTGGTGGCTGGGAGTCTACATTGCAACAGGGATTAGTGATTGCTTCCTACCTTAAACATTCTGAAGATGGGAAAGTAGCACATTGAGGAAGGAAGGCCACCGCTCTAAGTAAGCTGCCCATTGGCAGGGAAATAAACTGTGTCATTTCCTGAAGCTAATGGGGCATTTAGGATGGTGGTAGGTCTGAGCGGTCTTAAAAGGAGCCTATCCCAGAGGGCTGCCTGCTCCGTCCATGGCATTCCAGCTAAAAAGGGCTCTTCTGTAATGTTTAATGACAGTAAATGAATGTGCCACTGCCTGAAGATCTTGATGCGTGAGAGCTAGGGTGTAGTTTAGAATGTGTGCTTTTAAAAGACTTTCCCCCTTATGTCAAATATTGGGCCAAGTTTAGGATCCACAAGATTTGTAGATAGTAACCTATTTGAACATCCCTCTACAACTACCTGCCTAAATATCCTTATCACTGCCTCTCTACAAAAATAAACAAGCTAGAAATAGCATACTTTTCAAGCTTCTTGGAAACCACATATATAAAAATTCAAATGAGAATATACATGCAATTATAGACATGAGTTGTTATTTCCCTGACTGCTCAAACAAGTGCATATTCTGTTACTTCCAAACATAATCGTTTTCTTTAGTAAATTGCTCTTACATTGCTGTCTGCCCAGGAACCGACTATCAGCAATTCAGAGAGGTTATGAGTGTCCTCAGTTCTACCCTGTTTTAGAAATTAGAGGGATTGAGGGACACCTGGGTGGCTCAGTCGTTAAGCGTCTGCCTTCGGCCCAGGTCATGATCCCAGGGTCCTGGGATCGAGCCCCGCATCGGGCTCCCTGCTCTGCAGGAAGCCTGCTTCTCCCGCCACCATCCCCTCTGCTTGTGTTCCCTCTCTCGCTGTGTTTTTCTGTCAAATAAATAAAATCTTAAAAAAAAAAAAGAAATTAGAGGAATCGAAATGTAATAAAATATGTTTTCTGATATTTTCTTTTTAAGCTGTAAGTTGATTTGCCTCTAATGTTTCAGCAGCTTCTATAGTTTTCTGCAACCTCAGTTCAACTCACACAGAAATCATGTCGTAAAGCAGAAGACACGTAAATGGTGTACATATATTATATACTTTTCTCAGGGGAACAAGTTTTTGCTGCTGGTGCGGCTTTCTTGTTTGTTTTAAGGTGTAATTCTTTTTCCTGTATTTTAAAATATCACTTGTCCTGTAAAGAGAATGGCGGTGGGGTTGCTCAGAGCCAGCTGTTATGGATGAGAATAATCCCCTTTGGCCCGAGCACACATCTGCACCGAAGCCAACCCAGCTCTGACGGCCATCTGGAGAGCTGAGCTTCACTAGGTGCTTTGGGTTGAAGGTAATTCCTTATATTGCTTTTCCTTATTACCATTTTGAGACACTGTCCAGGGGAAATGGCCAAGGTCTGTGCTTGTAGGACACATGGCTGGCGTCAGTAATTTATTTATTAGCTTTGATTTTGAATCTATCGTCAAGGTTGATCTCTGAAAAGCTGGAGGAAGTAAGGAGCTTTCTTAGAGTTTAGCCCATGTGACTGCTCTGCCCAGAGACCTCCAGCAAGACTCTCTGGAATTGTACGAGTCTGGCTGTGAGCCGCATCCTTGGATATCTCCAAAAAGAAATCAAAGAACAAAAACCATCAAAATACGCATAGCTCTATATTTGTTCTTTTGAATAAGGGAACATCTTAGTTCTTTTTTTGTTTTTTGTTTGTTTTTGTGTGGTTTTTTTTTTTTTTTTACATGCAGAAATCTATCAGATGATGATTTCCCTTCTCTTATTTCCACATGCAATCATTTCCCTTCTGTCTTAATACCAAGTTCTGGCCAGCTGACACTGTTCTTATTTCTTCCCCCCTCAGATTCCTAATCTGGTGTCATGATTTCCCAAACAGACCAACATCATAAGAGAGTCCACAGATTTCCCAATTTGGGGGACAGTGACACATATTCATACCCGAATCACGTCCAGTTCAGAATATGCTGATCATATGTTGTGGAACTGCTGACATTCACATTTTGTACTGGATCAGAAATTATTTGAATGTGCTCAGATTCTTAATTTCACTATAAGAAACCTTAGCCCTTGGCCTTCTGGAGTTAATTTACTACATATATTGTTTCCATCATTAAGGGTAATATGATTGACCTATTGCAAGCTTTTGGATGGACAGACTGGCAGGTTTAGCCAAATGGCCTTTTCTATTTTCTCTTGGCAAAACACTCTCCAAGTCTCAGAAAGCCAGAGACTAAATAGGATTTCAGAAATGAAGCTTTGTTATGCAAACTCTATGTAACACTGGCCCCAACACACGGAACTGGACGTTAGCCTATTTAGAATATTGCCATCCAGTGTCCAAAAGATATATTACAGTTTTAACTTACCACATGACACCAAGACCAAATGGGTTACCATTTTCACAAAGATGTACAAAGCTAAGTGCCCTCAGAGGGTGAAGTATCCCTGTGGCCTACTTTGTACTCAGAAATGAGAAATGTTAGTTTATGACCTTGGGCACAAAGAGCCAATAACTTACAAAGTTAGGGTTTAGGCTACAGTGGCAGTCAGAGATTACTACCTCTAAGTTTCCCGAACTTTCCTGGATATCATTTCATTCAAATTTTGATTTAGAGGACACAGTATGCAAAAATACTCTAGAACAGTGCCTGCACATTGTAAATATTCTGTAAATATTAATGTTTTTCTTTTTGTCAAGTAAAAATATATAGAAACCAATCTAAGGGGGTGGTACAAAGGCCACTTTCATGCACCTTGTTTTATGTATTAATGACATATTTGGGCAAAATTTAAAAAAATTTTTATTTTATTTTATTTTATTTTATTTATTTTATTTCTTGAGGGAGGGAGAGAGAGGGACAGAGAGAGAGAGAATATTGGGGGGGAGCAGAGGGAGAGGGAGAGAGAAAATCTAAAGCAGTCTTCATGCCCAATGTGGACCCCAATATGGGGCTCAAACTCATGACCCAAAGGTCATGACCTGAGCTGAAATCAAGAGTTGGATGCTCACAAATTGAGTCAGCCAGGTGCCCTAGAAAATATTTTAAATGAACCTTCATAATAAATTCTAATAAAGTTTTAGCTCTTGGAAAACTTTAAGCTAGGAAACACTGGGCTAATACGTGTGTGTTAACACAATAAAATACATTTCCCCATGTCCACCATGAGCTCTGCACCACGTTCAGCAGGTTTGACATTGTTTCGTGGATGCAACACTATCACTTTCCCAGTTTCCCAGGCTAGAGGTCACTGAGGCATCTACAATTTCTTCCTCCCTCATTCCCAACAGATCTCTAAATCATGTTAATCCTACTTCCAAAATACTGCTTATATTGATTCCTTCTTTCCAGGCTTCTGTCACTGCCTTATGATTCTTGTAGAATTCTCACAGTTGCTTCCTAGAGGATTTTCCTGCCTCTTATCTCTCCAGTCCAGTTTATCCACAACATTGAGTGATCCAATCACATCACTGCAGAAGCTTAAACACTAATGAAGCCTCTCCTTTTCTCTCTCCAACCCCATGTCATCTAATCTAAAAATGAAAATGTCCTTTCTCCCATTTTATCTTACCTCAATTCTATTGATAGTTCTCCTGGGCTTGTCAAAAACAAAATGCAAATGCTTGGGTAGAGCTCATGAGATCATTTGTGATCTGACTGGAGTTTACCTCTCCTTCTTTAGGTCTCACCAATCACATTCTACTTCAGACAGTGTGTGCCAGCAGGTTTGATCCCTTAGAGTTCCTCAAACATGTCCTGCCCTCTCTCTAACCCTTTTATTGTAGATGCCTCACCTTTGCCTGGCTGTTTCCTTCTTTGGGACTTAGCTATCCCCTCAACAACAAGGCTTCTAGAGGCTTCTTCTTTAGACTATCAAGTAATCTTGTGAAAACTTCTGTCATACTCTTTATCCCACTTACTTAAAATCATTTAATTATCTATTCCTACTATGATATTCTCAGTTCTCAGAACTTCTTGGAAGTTCTCAGAGGCAGGTTGGTTTCCCATAAGTCAGTTCACTGGACACAAATCATTAAAAACCAGGTAGCTCTTGGTGAATTGACCAAGTTTGAATTGGCTCAGTACTTCAGCTTCTTGAGGGCAAAGCCTTATATTATTAATTTTGGTGTGCCCAGTTCCTAGT
Organism: Procyon lotor; assembly: GCA_028646535.1. NCBI lineage: Eukaryota > Metazoa > Chordata > Mammalia > Carnivora > Procyonidae > Procyon > Procyon lotor. Next base: position 54,414,130 of record CM053604.1, on the reverse strand, counting down.
CTAGTGTCCAGCAGAGCAGACATCCAATAAATGATCTCCCCAACACAGTTTAGTTACCACTCCTTTCATGCCTCCAAGTCTTGTTAGTTCCAACAATAGTGATTTTTTTTTCATGAGAATACCATTTTCCAACAGTTCCATTTTAGAAGCAGAGTCAATATTCTTTGAGAATAATGCAGATATTTTGCATGTCAAGAAGCAATTCTTTTTTCTAAAAAATATTGAACCAGTTTTCTATCCTTTTTCTTTTTATATGATTCCTATTTCAGCCCATACAATTTGAATTTTCTTTGGCTAAAAAGTCCCACAGCCCAGGAGGGCATTCTGAGAACTTTAATGTGGTTATCATTTCTGGGAAAATCATTCCCCTGTCATACATATGTTTGGCACATTTGACTTACTTTGTCTGCCTAGGGCTCTGGGATGACATTGTTTAGAGACAACAAAGTTGTCATTTTCAAAATAAGGAAAATAAGCAAATCAGAAAATGGAGAAACAAACATTGGACCATCCTTAAAGAATCATATTAACAATAGGGAAATTGTTCAGAGTACAGGTACATTCATGGTCTAAAGATTATCTACAAGATTTATTGCATTGTATGTTTTGGATAGACCCAGATGATATCTTTGCATCAGAAGATTTTTATTATAGCTGCCTTTTGAAAACCATAATATGATATTTACTCTTTGGTACCATAAAGATAATTCCGTAAAATTGGTTTTAAAAATCTGAAGTGTTCCTTTTATTTTATTTTTATTTTTTAAAATATATATATTTTTTGAAGTGTTCCTTTTAAAGTAGATCAGATATATTTTACCAGGTCTTCTTTAAACTGGTCAAGAGGAGATGACATAAGATTAGTGTGTTTGCTACACTTATTTATTTTTTCATTCTTTCATTGTTCCTTTGGTTCAACAGAAGACTTCTTGATATTTATTTGGTGCAATGACCTGAAATCAGAGTATTAGTGATTCAAAGATAAGAGTCAAGCTTGTTCTTGCAAAGCTCATAGATGTAATAAGAATAAAGCAACATTTTTGAATAAAGAAGATAGAAATTAAAACAAAATGAAGAGATATATACAACTGTAAAGAAAACACAGAAGAGAAAAATGATTCATTTCCAGCTAGAGAAATTAGAGAGGGCCACTTGGAAGAGATGGTAATGGATTTCAGATTTGAAGGACAACCAGAATCTTAGCAAGTGGAAATGCAGACAAAGCACATTTTAGAGAAGAGATGTGCCAAGGCACAATGGTGGAAAAGTAAAGAACTGATATGGGGAATGGCTTAGAGACATTTCTTTGATGTGTGATGGTAAAGGGAAATAGTAGAAGACGTCTGCAATGAAATGATAAAATCTTGTGTGCGTAAGGTAGAGGCATCTGAATTATACTTGGCAGGAAACAGGGTGCTACAAAGTCTTGAGTGGGAATAAGGGAGTAGGAATGTTCTTAAACTGATTAACCTAACAGTACATGAGTATTCATTTTCAATTGCTGCTGCACCAAATTACCACAAACTGAGTGGCTTAAAACAATACAAATTTATTATCTTATGGTTCTGTAAGTCATAGGTTGAGGCAGGTCTTGCTGGACTAAAATCAAAGTGTAGATAGGACTACGTTCCTTTCCAGAGGCAGCACAGGAGAATGTTTCCCTGTCCTTTCCTTGCCTTCTTCAGCTTCTAGAGGCTGCTTACATTCCTTGTCTCCGCCTGTTCCATCTTCAAAACTAGTAGCTATGTCTTTCTGATCCTTTTCATTTAGTCACATTGTCCTTGGATCACATGAGAAAAAATTCCTTTGATTTTCCTTATTTATGCTTAGGTTGAGCGGACCTGAATAATCCATGATAATCTCCCCATCTCAAGGTCCTTCACCTTAATCACATCTGCAAAGTCCCCTTTTGCCATGGAAGGTGAAACAGCTGCAGGTTCTGAGGATTAGGGCATGAACATCTTTGGAAGCCAATAGGCTGTCTTCCACAATGTAGATGGATCAAAGCTGGTAAGAGGCTTGTCCTGAGTAACTGATGAGGTTGCATTTGATCTACCCTACATATGGGACAGTATAGAAATGAGCTAGGGCACTGGTAGTGAGAATGTCAAGAAGGGGTTGATACAGGTGACTAAGAAAGGGGTTGATACAGAGACTAGAGATCTAACAGATGGTCTTTGAAATTAAGTTGAAGTTCCTGGGTGCTGAAGGATATCAGCAGGAGTAAAAATGTCAAGAGAAGGACAAGGTCAAGAAAGAAAAAATATGAATCCCATTTTGAATTTGTTGAACTTGATGTGCTAGTGAATTATTTAGGCAGAAAAACTCAACAGGCAGTTGGAAACATGCATCTGAGTCTTGGGAGACAGGTTGAGGCCTAGAAATATTACAGTAAAGATGTAGGCCCCTGTGTCCCAGCAGTGCATATACTCCTGTTGACTATATATCAACTTAGATAAGACACCCTTACATAATGTTTATTATAAAAATAAAAAATAGATTGCATCTTGTCAAGTGGATACAATTAGAGAAGCAAAATTGGTAGTCCCCATATCAAATTATAATTTATAATATACTCTTATTTTATGTTGTCAGCTCTCACACTGAAATGTAAGAATATGACTTGGCATTTAATATTTTTGCCCTAAATTTCATTACGTTTAGTAAATTTCTTTGACATTTTTAAAAAGTACTTACATTTATTTAAAAGAAACATTTCAAAATATCAAAGATTATTATCTTAGTCTAAGATCAGGGTATTGAGGTTTGCCTCTCAAAAATGCTAACAGTTGAGATAGGATCATCTGAATTTAATTTTGGGATTTAGCCACCTCTTTCCTGGCCTTTTGCCTGTGTTGTTCTGCCATTGCTTACTGATGTTCCACTCAAGTTAACTGAACATCAGAACATGTTTTATATTGAGCAATAGGAAGAACTCTGCACTTTGGGGTGTTTTTGAATTCTTCATTAACCATAAAGAGGACAATTCAAAGAAGAAATTACTGCTAGGGAAAGAATGTATTGTTTGAAGATGATTTAACCTTATAAATATTAACCTTATAAATATAAGGTTAAATGACTTTAACCTTATCAATATTTTAGTGCAAAGGACTGTTTCAGGTATCACATGAGTTTATGGATATTATTATCCCTACTTTATATTCCTTTATATTTATTTATTTAAAGATTTTATTTATTTATTTGAGAGAGAGAAAGAAGTGAGAGAGAGCATGAGAGGAGAGAAGACCAGAGGGAGAAGCAGACTCCCCATGGAGCTGAGAGCCCGATGCGGGACTTGATCCCGGGAACTCCAGGATCATGACCTGAAGCTGAAGGCAGTTGCTTAACCAACTGAGCTACCCAGGCACCCTATTATCCCTACTTTCATGTGAGGAAACTAAAGCTCAGAAAATTAAATTGTGATTTACTTAACAAAATTCTGCTAAAATGGCACACAAAAGAAAGTATCTTGAGTCCCCAATTATTGCTTTTTTATATTATACTAGAGTTGTCTCTCAATCATAGAAGCGCAGTTTAAAATTAGAGAATGATGCTATTCTTGGCTGTTTCCTTTGTCTGTTGTCTCCATTATGGGAAGGTAAGATCCCTGGGGGTTAGGTGCTTTGATTGTATTGTTTACTGCTCTCCTACCAGGGGTAAGAAGATTGCCTGGCATATAACAGGTGCTTAATAAGTACTTGTTTCCATTTCTCTAGGGACTTCACATTATGTGGCAGTTTCAGATGCAGGCTCTCAGGTGCTATGAGCTGCAAGCTGACTCTAATCAAGGGGATAATTAAAGGAGTGCTTGCAAACTAGTCCTAGATCCACACGAGCGAGAGGCCATGGTACAATACTCTAAACCGACTTTAGCCAGAGAATTATGAAATAGCTGAGCAACTGAAAAGGGGCTCAGAGTGGGTAAAAAACTTAGGTAAATTGCAGGGGGTAGAATAGCAGTGCTGAGGAAAAAACTGTACATTAAGCTGACGGACCAAACTGGCAAGGGAACTCCAGTCACTGTCCCAAAGCCCTTCCGGTTCTTCTTTCCTACCCTGTTTTTCCCGCGCACGCCAAAATACCAAGTATGCACGGGCAGGAGGGTATAAATTACCCTGCCTGCTTGTGCTCGGGGCTCAGACCTTTGGAGAAGGGTCTCCTCTGGGCCCACTGGTGTTTCAGAAGATGAAGTCGGATCTTCTAAGGCTAAGGTTTCTGCAATGTTTGGCATCTCTGGTGTGGGAGAATGAAGACATATGGCACCTTCTTGCTTGCGTTAGAGCTATGGCTGAGCAGAGTTATGGTGAGCAATAACGGTTGCAGAATAATTTGGAAAATGTGCCTTTAGGTGGAGGTATCCAAAATCATAAGTTTTGATTACTTACATTTCTCCTCTTGAAGTTTTTTATTTGCTTGATCTGCCTCCCCTACCTCCCCAGAGCATATCTGACTTTCTAAGTTTTTAGCTTCCTTAGTACACTTTTGAACTTACACTGGAATTTCCCATCATTATAACAGTAAATCCTTCTTAGAGTGATAATTTGAAAGGAACAGTGACCAATTTAAATATAATTGGCAAATTAAAAACTAAAAATTTGTTTTATAAGTTCACTGGTCTTTTAACTCTGTCCTGTGGTTATAACTTGCATAGTAAGTGCATTTTCTTTTTCATTTTTATATGCCAGTTATGGAATAAATAAACTGCCAAGAAAGAAAGCAGAAATTATTTTTCACTTTTAAATATTACTTATTACATAATCAGATTAGCAAACACCTACTTATTTGATTTCCTGAAAGAACTAACCACAACATATTACTGGCTGAATGTTTATATTTCTTAAGCAGGAAATTATTTCTGAGAAAAGGAAATCTTTCAAATGTTGGGTTTTCTTGTTGTTGTTAAAAGTCATTTCAAAATTAAATGAAATATTTAATTGAAATATGAATGAAATGAAATATTGTCCTTCCTTAGAAATTGATGGTTGTGATCTGTAAAAAATAGATATTATTATAATAAGAATCATCAATGACAAGGATTGGAAGAGCCAAAAGGAAGATTCAAAAACCGGTAGTATCCACTGTTCCATTTTCCAAAGTGTACGAAGAGAGCAAATGAAGTGTTAGAGAAATCAAGGATCCAAACTAACCAGGTAAGGAGAAATAAAAGTAAAGCCTAGACTGAATAGAGATTAACATCATAGTAACCACATACCACTTCTCATGCATGTTTCGATAGGCTTCTGGAGGCTGAAACTCACCAATGAGAAGACATTGCTTGATTGTTTTATGTTTATTTGCTGATCTTTAAGTGACCAGTAGATTCCTTGTTATTATGCAAGTTATGTACAATTTAAAGTCTTCAAGGAGGCTGATATTAAATGCTATCAGGCCAAGAGGACTCGATGTAGTTTTTCTAACCCCACAAACACTAAAATACTAAATCTTACATAGTTTAGAGGGAACCTCTACTAATCAAAGTCTGATGAAGTGGATTGAGAAACCTAATTTGTTATCAAAAAGCATGAGAGACTGTGGACTCTGAGAAACAAACTGAGGCTTTTGGAGTAGGGTGGGGGGGGGTTGGGGGTTTGGTGAGCCTGGTGGTGGGTATTAAGAAGGGCATGTATTACATGGAGTACTGGGTGTGGTGTATAGACAATGAATCTTGGAACACTGAAAAAATGAAATTAAATGTAAAAAAAACCCAAATTTGTCAAACTGAAGGAAGATGGCTTTTTTGCAGTGGAATAAGTATCAGGAAGCAGGGCTGGACCTATGGTCAGGTGAAAATGTAGCTAGGATACAAATTTGAGAAAGTGGTCTGAGATTGTCTCCTTAAATTGTGTGTGCTAGGGATCTCATTTGCCTCACCCTAGCCCAGAACTGTGAGGAAGGAACTTTACTTCCGTCTATTTTTCAATTCTACTTGAATTATTTGCTATGAGAATGTAAATGTATTTTAGAACTAACAGGAAGAATAAGCAAGAAAAATATTACTTGACAAAACTAGAATTTAAGAATAAGGATTTCATTGTAAAACAGGACTGACGGTGACATTGAAGCATTTTAAAAATAGAAGCAAGAATAATTGTCGGGGCCCTGGGTGGCTCAGTGGGTTAAAGCCTCTGCCTTGGGCTCAGGTCATGATCTCAGGGTCCTGGGATCGAGCCCCGCATCGGGCTCTCTGATTGGCAGGGAGCCTGCTTCCCCCTCTCTCTGCCTGCCTCTCTGCCTACTTGCGATCTCTCTCTCTCTCTCTCTCTGTCAAATACATAAATAAATAAATATCTTTAAAAAAAGAATAATTGTCATAAATGTTGCTACAAAATTAATTTTAATTTTCAATGAATATTATTGAAAGGTTACATTAAAAATGACAATAACCCAGGTTTATGTCACCAGGTTACATTAATAAACACTGAAAAATGTTGGAAGTGGTGATAAAATGGGCACTTATTTATCAGACAAACAAAAACAGAAATAAAGCAAAGTTGGTATTTTAAAATTCAGGAAAAAAATGGGATTCAAGTTAAAAAAAAAAAAGGAAATCAAAGATTCTTTTCTTTTAGTACAGGTACAGTCCATGCTGATAATGCCCATGAAAATAGCAAAAGAGGAGTTTTAAAATCAATTAAGCAAAAATTGTTACATTTACAAGGAGTATTAAACACTGTTTGGGGTAAAAAACTTGACTATATCTCTGTTAGCCTTTGATGGGTCAAAACGCATACATACATACATATGTACATATGTATATGAATTTATATATAAAATAAGAGATATAGGTATTTGGATAATATATTATTAAAGTTTAAATACGCATTAAAATAAACAATATGCACTTTTTTCAACCATCTGTGGAACATTAAATTAAAAAATAAAGCTAACGGTAAGCTAAGTTACAAGAAAATATCAGGAAAATCCTCAAAGTGGGAATTGTAAAGCAAGGTTCTTTGCCAACAATGCAAAAAAATTAGAAATCATGCTCACAAGCATAGATAAAAGTAATTAAGATTACTTTTAAGTTAAAACAAAAACCAACTAAAACTTTGGACTAAAGGCAAATGAAAATAATACAAGTATGGAGTATTTATAAAATAAAATGAGAACAATAATTCTCAGAATTTGGCGGTTGTGGCCAATGGTGTTCTCAGAAAAAAAATTTTGTGTTAAATGGTTTCATTATTTTTAAAAAGCAGAAATAAAAATAATGACTAATTACATTTCAAAAAGTTTGGGAAAAACAATAAAAAAGGCGTAAAGAAGGATATGATGAAAAATAAAAATAGAAGCAATTAATTCAAAACAGAATCTGAATCTATTCAAAAGCAAAATGGTAGGCCCTTTAAAACCAAATCTCTTATAAAGGGGAACCTCCTACACTGGTGGTGGGAATGCAAGCTGGTACAGCCACTCTGGAAAACAGTATGGAGGTTCCTCAAAAATTTGAAAATAGAGCTACCCTATACGACCCAGCAATCGCACTACTGGGTATTTACCCTAAAGATACAAACGCTGTGATCCGAAGGGGCACGTGCACCCGAATGTTTATAGCAGCAATGTCCACAATAGCCAAACTATGGAAAGACCCTAGTTGTCCATCAACAGATGAATGGATAAAGAAGAGTGGTATATATACATAATATAATACTATGCAGCCATCAAGAGAAATGAAATCTGGCCATTTGCAACGATGTGGATGGAACTGGAGGGTATTATGCTAAGCGAAATAATTCAGTCAGAGAAAGACAAGTATCACATGATCTCTCTTGTATGAAGAATTTGGGAGGCAAGGTGGGAGTTTGGGGGGGGTGGGGGAGAGAAATGAAACAGGAAGGGATGGGGAGGGAGACAAACCATAAGAGACTCCTAGACTCAAGAAACAAACTAAGGGTGGCTGGGAGGCTGGGGGCTAGGGATGGGGTGGGTGGGTTATGGACATTGGGGAGGGTATGTACTATGGTAAATGCTGTGAAATGTGTAAGCCTGACGATTCACAGACATGTACCCTGGGGCAAATAATACATTATATGTTAATAAAAATTTAAAAAAAACCCAAATCTCTTATAAATATAATTAAGAGAAAAGGTACGACACAAATTAAAAAAAATAGGAATTACACATTTAATATCACAAAAAGTACAGAGGGAATATATTGCAACAGATACCATGTACCATTTATGAAAATGTATTAAAAGACCTCGATGAAGTAGATTATTTTTCTGAGAAAAATTTAACATTCAAAATTGGCTCAAGAAATAAAAAACATTAATTTCTCTAATAAAAAGATAATCAAAATTTTTTCTCTTGAAAAGCTTTGAGCCATGTGGTTTTACTGTTGAGAGTTATCTTTAATAAAGAGATAATCCAAATTTTTACATAAAAACTTTTCTGAAATATGGAAAAATCTAACCTTACTTTGATTTTTTAAAAAAGAATCTGTTAAAGATAGTATTTAAAAACAACTATATACTTTAGGAGAATGAAAGGAGAAGCCACAGACTGGGAAGAAATATATGCAAAACACATAACTGATCAGGGATTTGTGTCCACAATTTACAAAGAACTCTTAAAAAGCAACAGTAAGAAAAAAGTCTGATTAAGAAGTGGGCAAAAATATTTGAACAGATACTTTACCAAAAGAGATACACAGATGGAAAATAGGCCTATGAAAAGATGCTCAACATCATACGTTGTTAGGAAATTTCAGATTAAAACAACAAGTTAAGCATTTGAAAGCATTCTCATAAATAGAATTGCAAAAATCTCAAATAATATATGAGCAAACCAATTTGGACAATTTATTGAAGAAACTGCTCAAGAAGCATTTTTAGCTGGAATGCATATCAAAATTTATACATGTACCATATCATCTAACTTGATTTTAGTTATAATAATAATTTCCATTGATGGTAAAACTGCATTTGGAAGGAAACATTGATATCCATTTCTAGTTAAAACTCAAAACAAATTTGGGAATAGGAGTATGGTTCTATCCAATATTAAAATATGAATATTAAATCAAGAGTCAACATTTTACTTAATGGTTTTTAACAGTGTGTGATATACTACTAGATTTCATAGTAGAGATTTCATCCCAGATCATAAGCCCTCTTTCTCTAGAAATGCCCTTGAGACACAGAGATGGACCTGTAGGTGTTGTGATTCCCTTCCAACCTTGACCACTGCTGATTGACCCAGAGATGTGTAGCTGACCCACGTGGGGCTGATTAAGTTTCCTCTCCTGACAGAGAGACTGGCAAGTAGTTGGAACTCAGCTTTAGTCCTGGCAGTGTTTATTAGAGAGGCTCCCAGAATTCCTCTTTATTTTTTTTTCTTTCCTGAGTCTTGGTTTCCAACTCTTCCTCGGATTCTAGTACCCTCCTCTTCCTGTTTAAATGTGTGAGTTGTTTTTGTGTGTGTGGCTTGCAAACAACAACAAAAAACGTCAAGTAACATAAGTGGTTCATGGTGAAAATGGGGGGATGTTGATCAGTGGACAATTTGTGAACCTAGGTTAAACAAACTTATAGAACTCTATTTTGGAGCTTCTCAGAATCAGTAATAGTCATTTACTCAAACACAGAAATTTTTTTTTTTTTGGCAGATACTTTTTTTTTTTTAACATTTTATTTATTTATTTGACAGTGAGCAAGAGTGAGAGAGCACAGGACGGATAGCAGCATAGGGAGAGGGAGAAGAAGGCTCCCTGCCAAGGGAGCCCAACGTGGGGCTTGATTCCAGGACCCTGAGATATCGACCTGAGCCGACCACAGACACTTAACCGACTGAGCCACCCAGGTGCCCCTGGCAGATACTTTTAAAAGACTAGTTTGCTATAGAACATACTTTGGGAAATGCTCCCCAAGTGGTATTCCCAATAAATCAGGAGCAGCATCTTTTAACAGTACGATTCCAGAAAGTCTTGGCCAATTCATGTAGTTATCTACGACAATCTATTGGTAGCTGAGGGGGAAATCCATTCACAACAGCAGCAGCAGCAGGAACAACTATAAAAACATAAGTCTTTAGATTCCTTCTTATTCCAAGCTGATGAATTCCTTGAGGAATTCCCCTTATTCTTTATTATGCCCCTAGAAAAGTATCTGGCTTATAATAGGTCCTTCATAAATAAATGAATATACATTTCCTTTTAATTTCCTTGAGATTAAGAAAGTTTATGGTTGTTTCTATTGTTTAAAGCATATTATTGTGGGAGCTACAATAACATTCAAGAGGTTGCTCATATGTCAGGTAGTTTTGCTTATGTAATTGTTTATCCCAGAAAATTGTATTATAAAGCAGGAAGCACACAAAGAGAATATTCATCAGTCATACTGCCCCTGCTGGTTTTTCTTCTGTTAACCATCGGTGCAAAGGGGAGAAATGAATCGCTGCTCCATGACTGAGTACCTGGGGGACATTCCAGGCTTCTCCCTTTCCTCTCTCCTACACACTCTTTCTGCTGCGTTCAACGGGATGCATTGCTGTGTCCCCAAATCATCTGCTTTTCTGAAGATTCTCATTCATTTGCAAGATTATCATAGTTGCTCTAATTGTGGGAAACATAATTCTGTACAGCCTGACTGCTTTAGATTTTAAATTTTAGTGGGGCCTTTAGCTCCTAATAAAGCTGAGTCAAGCATCCTTTCTCTGGGATTCCAGAATTGGGAATGAGAGAGAAGAGAAGGAATGAGGGCAGGTAAAGGAGAGAGAGAGAGAGAGAGAGAGAGAGAGAGAGATGGGGGAGAGAAAAGAGAGGGAGGAGAAAGAGAGAGAGGAATGAAGGAAAGAAAGAAAGGAAGGAAGGAAGGAAGGAAGGAAGGAAGGAAGGAAGGAAGGAAGGAAGGAAGGAAGGAAGGAAGGAAGGAAGGAAGGAAGGAAGGAAGGAAGGAAGAAAAGAAAGAAAGAAAGGGAGAGAAAGGAAGGAAGGAAGGTAGATGTATGTGACTATCTGCCCGTCGAAGTAGAAAGGCTCTTTTGTTGGAAGAGTAACGATATGCAGAGAGGAATGAAGAGCAGGAGTCCCAATAGTGTTCAAGGGTTTGATTACAATTATATGATTATTCCTGGGATGCAGACATATTCCTTTCTTTAGTCCTGGGAGACGCCTCCCTGTTTTTTAATAAATGTTCAAATTGGATTTCTGTCACTTGCAAGCAGAGTCTTGGATAATACACTTGAACTGTCAGTTGGAGAAAATTACACTTAACTCACAAGGCTATTCTGTTCGGGGGAGGGAGTCTATAAATAGATTAGAAAAACAGCAAGGGAAATCAGAGATGTTTTGGATTTTGAAGAGACCTTCAAGAGCCAGAGTCTGGAGAGATAAAATGATTTGGCCAATTACCAACATCATTTTGCCAAATAGTCTGGTTCTTAATGCTCTTTACTCTTTATTGCATTGCTCAATTTCTTGTTTCATTTCCTTTCAGTCGGCTAGCTCATTCTTTGGTCCTGTGTCTTTGGCCCACTGTTCTTCTGCTGATCCTCACATATATTTCATATATTCCCTTTCTTTGGCCCTGCATTCTACCATTAGCATAAAGTTAAAATTACTTTCTTAGTGTACCCTGTACTCAAGCATAACAGTTTTCAAATTGTTTTCTTCTTTACTGGGAGAAAGTCACCTTAATAAGCTTCCAACCTGCAATAGCTGCATTCATTTGACCTGAACCTGTGCCCACAGAACAAGGCAAGATAGGAGAAATAGGCTCAATATAATCAGATACCATTTAAAGAATATAAAAACAATTCAGAAGTAGAATGAGACCTTCTATAGAGTCACTGAATACCAGTTGACCTGGGTGGATCCTGCAAACTCCAATCAGACTACAAAATTAGGTAAGATGACATGTGATCCAAGGCTCCCTGACAGCAAGGCAGCCCACCTTTGCAAGGCATAAAACTGGAACCCTTGGAGGTCTAGACCTGGCTTAACATTGGCAGAATGGGTGTGATCATGAAAAAAAATCCTGGATATTTGTAGTCCATATCCCATGTATGGGGCTAAATTATGTGTCCCTCCAAAATTCATGGTCGAGGTCCTATCCCCCAGCCCCTCAGAATGTTACTGTACTTCAAGACAGGGCCTTTTAAAGACTTTAAGTTAGAATGAGGTCATGGGTGAACGCTAATGCAATCTGGTGTTCTCATAAGAAGAAGTTTTGATACGTGGAGAGGCACCAGAAACACCTGCACAGAGGAAAGATCACTCAAAGAAATAGGAAGAAGGTTGCCATCTGCAAGTAAGGAGAGGGGTCTCAGAAAAAAATCAGACTTGCTGACACCTTGATCTTGGTTCCAATTTCCAGAACTTTCAGAACATAAATTTCTGTTTTTTCAGCCACCCTGTCTGTGGTATTTTGTTATGGAGGCCCTAGCAAATGAATATATTTCAAAATCCAACTACCTCCATTCAGTATTCATAATCCATAAATTCAGTCCAGAAGCTAATGACTTCTTTAGTGTCTTAAACCTTGGGATTAAATATGAGAATAATCTGTAAATATATTAAGTATTTTAAATATTTTAAATACCTGTATTTAAAATATTTAAAACATTTATTAAAAACTACCATATACTCTTCCAATTTAAAATGTGATATTTGAATAACTGGTTCAGATACGAGTGTCAATTAAAATTTTATAAATTTATAAGCATAGTGAAACTTACTTTAAGAGAATATGAGTCTTTGTATTTATACATTTAAATTCCTAAATTTATAAGAGTTATTTAAGTGTATACGAAGGCTTATTTGCTGGTTAAAATTCTGAAGTAATTAGAAAATTGAATGCAACAAAAATCACAAAATTTAAAATGTTTAAAGAAAATTTTGTTAATTAAACTATAAAAGAACTCGTAAAAATGATAGTAAAAATTTTATCAAATCCCAAATGATAAAATTAATTAAAATATTTTGAATATAAGTAGAGTTTTGAATTTACAAATGTAATAAATCAAATATTTTTTTATTTCAGAACAATCTCAGAATTACAAAAAAATTGCAAGTACAGCACATAGACCTCTCCCTCCAAAATATTTATAATTTGCTGACATGATGCCCCTTGACTCCCAAACACTTCAGTGTAGTTTCCTACAGTCAACGACATTTTCTAATATAACCACAACATAATCATCAAAATCAGGACATAAACATTTTTACATTACCACCATCCAATCTTCAGAAACCATTCAATTTTCACCAGATGTCCCCAGATTCCCTTTATAGGATAAGGATACAACTCAGATTCATGTGTTGTATTTGAATATCAAGTCTCTCTAGTCTCCTTCAGTCTGAGACAGTTTTTCAGGCTTCTGTTTTCAAGATCGTGACACCTTGAAGATCTTAGGCCAGTTATTTTGCATAACGTCTATGGATTTGTTTTTTTCTGAGTTTTCTCTTGATTATAATCAGGTTATTTGGCAGGATTACTACAAAAGTGGTGGTGAGTTATTCTCTTGCATATTATTTGGAGAATAAATTCAGTTTCCTTCATTACTAAACATATTCTCTTTGATTGCTTGTTGAAAGTGGTGTGTTCCAGTTTTTTCCATTATTCCCTCTGTAACTAAGACATATTTTGTGGGAGATACTATGTAAGTATCCCGTTCCTCATCCAACTTTCCGATTGTTCCTTTATGTAGATGAGTATGGGCTCATGGTTTCCTACTTTCTGCCTGTTGTTTTCATTATTTATTTTGACGTTCAAACTGTCCCAGGTTTGGCCAGTAGGAGCTTTTTCAATGTGGATTTGGTGTTCTTTGGATAATTCACTTCATTTTTCAAGAACTTCTTTGCTTTCTGGCACAAAAAGATGTTCTAGAATCATGTATTTTCCCTGTCTCAGCCCTGGAATCAGTCATTTTCCCAAGGATGCTTGCTTCCTTTTGGTAGAAAATGGTGGTGAGAAACCAAGATCTGGGTGCTATATGTGCTCATTGGTATTGGGTGTTGCTGTTTTGAGGCCCTCTTACTGAAGAGAGAAATGGCAGATGCATGCATAAAAAATTAACATATTTGAATAACTGGTTCAGACACAAGTGTCAATTAAAATTTTATACATTTAATAAGTGTCTGTTGTATATATTAAAAATGATGAGATCACACCAACATATCTAATTCTAATTTAATACCACTCTACTCATCTTGAGTGGAATCTTCAATTTCATGCCAGGCCATCATGTCCATGGTGAATACACCCTTCTCACCCCATTGGAACTCTGATGCCCTGCTCTGGGCTTTCCCATTCCCACACATTGAGCTGACTTCCACCTTGCTTGGCCCCAACTAATTGCCTTAGTATTGGATTGTTTAGAAAGAGAAGAGAAGAGAATGGGAATAAGAGAAAGAACTAAATATTAATTTTTAAATCACAAGTGACCTCTTGAATAATATCTTTGCTGCACAAAAGCCACCTGTAGTGGCACATGAGGAAAACAGGTTCTTCCCTAACGAAGTCCTAACTTCTCTAAAATCTTTTGGTTTCATTTAGATTTCCTTTTCTCAGCTTCATGGTCATGGGGTTCACATTGTTCAGGCATAGAAACATATCGAACACTTCATTTTATACATCATCTCATGAGACATTTTAGATTTTGTTTTCCCATACAGACCTATTGAAAACCGTGTTTTTATATCTTCTTACTCTTGTTCTTCAATTTCAGACATCTTATCAATATTCAACAAATTTAGTAGATAGCACTGCCACATGGTATAGATTTTGGTCCACTATATTTGGCAATAGTAGGACCTGGAACATTTTTGTTTTAGAAAATCTGAGCTTGAAAATAAGTAGCAAGAAGTTTCTCTCCCATGAACTGTTGCAATCAGCTTCAGTATTTGGGGGAAAAATTTAGAAAAACCTCAAGTCAGATTCAGATCTGTACCACACAAAGACAGTCACGATTATGGTTTTCTTTCTAATTTCTTTATCAACTTTTATTATTTTAACTTGCCTTCCAGCTATAGGATCATTTATTTCCAAAGTTGCTTCTGGTTACAAAATTCATTCAAATTTAGCAAGCCATTAGAGGACCATGTAACATGTTGGTAGTTAAGTTTTTCTTCTGGAAATGTGGTCAAAAAGGACGACTTGAATGTAGAGTTCTGTCTGGATAGGGGTTCTAGTAGAGTTGTCACCTGGGGAAGCCTAAAATACATAAACCATAACGTTAATCAGTCCAGTCCATCATGCAAATGATTGGCATTAAATGAATTTCCTTCTTGCTTCAATATTATAGCAACAGAACAAAAAAATGCTATGGCCCTGAAGCCATTTTCATGTCTCCCCTCTGGTTCTTTTTCTTAGGAGTAGTGATAATTCCAATCAGAAGCATTGAGGCTCTGGGTTGTGACATTACTGAAAATACCTAGGGTCAAAACAGTCCGAGGCTCATGTTTGTCTGGACTCTGCTAAACGCCATGGGTCACTAACTCTGCAGAGTTTCCAGGCAAGGGCTTCATAGACACATGTGATCACAGGTTATCAAATCTAAAAGAATCCTATCATAATTTCAAGTTTGTCCAATAAAAAATGAACTCTTTTATTTGTATTAAACCTAACACTGATAAATAACACTACAAGCTATTTTTATTAAACCAAATGATTACACTAGTCCGATTTACCAAAAATTTAGGTAATTCTTTCTTGTCTTTTTTCTTTTTTTTTGCAAGTTAGCATTTTATTCGATACAAACAGAAAGGTGGGTGCCTACCCACCCCTCCCTCTGGCTCACAAGGGCAACTCCCCTCTCTTCAAGGAAGAGCAAGGAGTCTAACACTGAGAGAATGGGAGAGCTCAGGGCAGAAAACCCCAGGCCTCCTCCTTCTAAGTCTAGTTGCAAAAAGAAACCTTCTCAGCTACAAAGTCCAGTTTGGAACTGACTAGTGGAAGTACCTGTCCGTGGTGGGTTTAATTAAAAGCTTCTTATCCATTTAAAAACTATTTGAACCACTTTTTCCTCCCTTCAAATTATAATCTGTGAAAAAAGATTTGCTCCTTTTACCTTTATTCAGAATAATCTATAATACTTCTAGTCTCCTGGGGAACTCTTGTGGGAAGGAGTATTCACTAATGTGGTATTGATAAGAGAGAAGAGAGAGATTCTAAAAGAATTGGTAATATCCACAATTGGAAAATATTATTTGATGCACAAAAGAATTAAGTTAGTTGTTCTCTCTTCTTATAGGAGGAGATGATAAGACATTTCGATGTGGGACCACAGGAAAGCTTTTTGTCCTGCCTTGTCCCCTGATACTAATTTCTTATTAGCGAGAAAACATGTTTTAGTTTATCTTTTAAGTAGAGTCAGCAAAACTGTAAAGACTGAAATGAGTAAACAAAAAAGTGGGTGTCCTGAGTGATTCATCCATCCAAGTTTTTTCTGCCTTTCACGGTTTTTGTGCTATTTTACAACTCTTTAAGTTGTGGAAAACTTGATAATAATGCAAAATATTCTTGTCAAAAAGATGCAAATTAATTGTACCTGGTAGAATTCAATTAATTATTGCACTGCATTGAGTTCTACTTTGCATTTATTTGTAAATTAATTTTAATTTTTCTTATTTCCTATATATATTTTGCCCCTAGAATTTTCCTTTGAATCGTTTGTACTATCTTACTGGTTCCCTCTATAACTAGTAAATTAAATAAAATAGTTGGCATATTCATTTCAAATCTGTATGAGAATCATAATTATATCCTTTTATGAAAAATTATCTTGATACAATTATCTTGTAGTAAACTACAATGCCCAGTGGATTCACCTGATGTCTGAGGAACCTGTTGTTGGAGGAGTGTTGTACTTCATGTATGACATAATCTGGGCATTTCTTGGCTCCAAGAGGTAAATTCCCTGTTGTCACAGAACTTTCACTTTGCCTATCCTCTATTTCTTTGCATATTTTCCATTTTACTACTTTCGTGTTTTGTTTTTGTTTTTGGAACTTTTAAAATCAACAAATTATTCCCCATTGGTAATAGTAATTTGGTTTTATGGCCAAAATTTTGTGATCTCTGTAAATGCAGTAATAGATTATAGAGATTTATTCTTTCTTGGATAGAAGCCAACAGAGAGTCTGATTTGTTAGTATTTTATTTTCTTTGTCTACTTGTCTATTTTGAGCTCAGATTGAGAATCTTGTGCTTATCAGGAAAGGAAACAACTTTTTGATATATAGTCTGATAAGTTTTTTCTGTTTTATTGGTTTTTTTTTTAAGATTTTATTTATTTATTTTAATTGACAGAGAGAGAGAGAGAGACCACAAGGAGGCAGAGAGGGGGAAGCAGACTCCCTGCTGAGCAGAGAGCTGGACGCGGGGCTCCATCCCAGGACCCTGAGATCATGACCCGAGCCGAAGGCAGAGGCTTTAACCCACTGAGCCACCCGGGGGCCCCAAGTTTTTCTATTTACTTTTGGCCTGTGGGTAATGTTTAAAATCCCAGGAAAACAAGGAAATCAAAAATTTGATACTTGATATGTGCTATACTTAAAAAGTTACTCTTATAGGGGTGCCTGGGTGGCACAATAGGTTGAGTGTCTGACTCTTGGTTTCAGCTCAGGTCACGATCTCAGAGTCATGAGATTGAGCCCTGTGTTGGGCTCTGAGCTCAGCGTGGTGCATGCTTAAGATTCTCACTGCCTTTCCCTCTGCCCCTCCCAACCCATGCGTGCTCTCTCTGAAATAAATAAATAAACCTTTTTAAAAATGTTTATTCTTATAGAAACTCTGAAAAGTTTTGAACATTTAAGTTCATATAATTAAGGTAAATTTTTGGTAAATCGGACTAGTGTAATCATTTGGTTTAATAAAAATAGCTTGTAGTGTTATTTATCAGTGTTAGGTTTAATACAAGCATAGATTTTATTCTACTTGGGTTTGCTTTTCTTAAGTTTATTCAAGAATACTGATCAAATAAGCTAACATTACTCCTACACAATATTTAAGATAATGAAAAATACAAGTTTGTCTTCAACAAAATCAAGTCATTATTCTGATGACTTTATTTCAATAGTCATTATGTTTTATTTTTAAATTGTCAGCTTGAATATAAGTTCTAAGATCTTTAGGTAACATAAATCCTAATAGGTAACCTAAGTCCTAATAAAGCCTTAGGACTGCTATTAAGTTGAATTATACAATGAATATTCATTTGATAATAGATAATTTCTAACTAAGATAGAATACTGATCATTAATGCCTTATTATAATGAAAAATTTAAGTTTATATACTTTTGCTTATATTCCATGAAGCATTCTTATCTTGGGTCATGTTAATGTATTGGTTCATTTTGTTTCTTTAAAAAGGTGTATGTGTGGCAAGAAAGGTGCAAGATAACTTCACCGTCTGTTAAAATGCTTTTGGAAGACAGACAAATGTTAATTTTCTACCTCTAGATTTCTCACTGAAATCGA
The DNA here is from genome assembly GCA_028646535.1 of Procyon lotor. Classification (NCBI taxonomy): domain Eukaryota; kingdom Metazoa; phylum Chordata; class Mammalia; order Carnivora; family Procyonidae; genus Procyon; species Procyon lotor. The sequence continues at coordinate 54,395,711 of CM053604.1, read as the reverse complement.
AGTTACTTTGATTAAAAGTCACAATTAATATCAATGTTTGAAATTACACAAAGTAATAAGGACAGACTAAAACCACTGTCTACGTGCTTTTGTGTTCCAAAGAGAAAGTAGTTTTGCCTTATAATAGAGGCTTTATAGTACTGGTTTTATATATGTGTATACATTGTATAAGTATATACAATGGTGTTTTTCAGGCTTTTTTTTTTCTTTTTGTTGCTTTTCAGAATCTCTGTACAATCTTGAGACTTACTGAGGACTCCAAAAAAGTTATATGTGGGTTATAAACATCAATATTTACCATATCAGAAGTTGAAACTGATAAATTTTTAAATACTGATTTGTTTGACCAGATCAATGATGAATATGAATTAAAATGTTAATAGAAATAACATGTTAATATTAATATAAAAACTATTTTGAATTCCTGGGTACCCTGAGATTTGCTGTGACAGAAAAAGCAAAATAAAGGGCAAATTTGGAAGTAAATTTTACTTGCCTTGGTTTATAGCACTTGAGTTTGAGAAGTGATGAAATGTACTAAAATTTTCATAACGTTTGCCTTATCTCAATGGGCTTGTTTTCTTACTGGTTCATTCCTTTGCCTATATATAATTTTTTTTTTGACCTTCTGTGTCATCTGTCTAGGTAACAAATAATGTGTGCTTTATTGAATTTATTACATTCCTGATTAAGAACAAGAAAGAAAGAAATAAAAGAAAGCAAGGAACAAATATTTCTCACTTATAAAAAGATAAATTTCTTTACAATCGTGTTAATGTCTGTTTATTTAAAATGTTTTGTTGTTTTAAATACTTATTTAATTAAATATATAACTCAATATAACTAAGTATTATTTCTCTAGTACCCTGATCCTATCTTAATCAAATGTCCAAATATCCTCTTACAGTTATAATTTCTAATTTTTGCCTTCCATTAATTGTACTCTAAGTACAGAAAAAATTAAATGAAACTTTACACCTACTTTACATTTAACTTTTAGTTATTTGCATTGGTTCAAAAAGAAGCTGTTAATTTTTTTTTTTAATCAGGGTGTAATTGTACACCCTGAAACGCCAAGGCCTTATCTGGAATGTCGTATTTGAGAACAATACTAATTTAAATCAGGTAGGAACAGCCACTCTTCGTGGATTAAGTTTGACTTTACTTATGGAAGCAATGCCTACAAAGCCCTGAGCTATTTCTTGGCTTAGAAAGTCCAATATTATATACTAAATATATGTAACCATAGTATATTTGGGGGACCTTGAGAAAAGAGGAATTTACCCATATTTATAGGTATTTCAGGTGAAATATGGTTGAGAGAATTTCTCGAGCTTGGTTTCCTAGCCTCAGGTCACCAGATAAGAGAGGATTTTAAAAATCCAACTTGAGATTCCTTATGAAAACTTCCAGACATAATTTAATTTAGTATTTGTTCAAAATTGTATGGTTTTAGAGTTTACAAAGGAAACTTAAGGTGTCCTATATGGTAAAATAGCACTTTTACTGCATCTATGTAAACAACCAGGCAAATCTAATGGTACCAGCTTTATTTTATAAGAAGGATCTTTCTTTGAATTTATTATAATAAAAAGAGGAAAGGAGACCCTCAGAAACAATTGTGAGAGACTTTGAAATGGGCAAAAATCAAATAGTGGCTACTGTGACTACTCACTAACGTAGGTTTTCTCATCTTTAACTGATATTACAACTCTGTAAGTTGTAGAAATTTCATTATAATGCAAAAAAATCATGTCTGTATAAATACAGAGTAGTGTTCCATAGAATGTAACTGATTTTTGCATTGATTTTGACAGACTAGTTTTGCATGTATTTGTAAATTCATTTCAAAATTTCTTTTTCTTTCTTCTTTCTTTCTCTTTCTTTCTTTCTTTCTTTCTTTCTTTCTTTCTTTCTTTCTTTCTTTCTTTCTTTCTTTCTATTTTCTTAGAGAGAGAAAGAGTGCACACATGCACATATAGGAAGGAGGAGAGAGAGAGGGAGAGAGAGAGTCTTAAGCTTCACACCCAGCTTGGAACCCAAAGCGGAGCTTGATCTCACGACCTTAAGATCATGATCTGAGCTGCAATCAAGAGTTGGATGGTTAACCAACTAAGCCACTGAGATGCCCCTTCATTTCAGAATTTCTTATTCCCTTTATAGATCTCTGCCCTTTAAATTCTTCAAACCAATCATAACATTTTATTGCTCCCTCATTAATTAATGAGTTAAAAATCTTTGACACCTGTTCATTTTATGTCTATATGAAAATCATGATTCTACCTTCTTTTAAAATTTATTCCTCAACAATAGATAATAAGAGTTCTAAAAACAATCTTACATATACAACAACAAATGCCTGAAGCCATTACAAGTTCCTAGAAGAGATGGGACTCCAAGCCAAACATAAAATGTAAGTAAAACAAGTTATTGGGGTAAGATCAACAGTTATAAATTACTGAAAAATAATAATTGATGGAACAAAGTAAAAAGACTCTAACCTTACTTCACAAAATCCTAGAAAAATTATAGATTTAAATATATTTAGAAAGAAAATAACAAACTAATGTAGAAGGAAATATAGGTCAATATTCATCCAGACTTAGCATGGAAATCTTTTTAAACATGGAAACACAGAAGAAAATCAGCAAGGGAAATTAATAGTTTGAACTATATAAAAACTTAATATCAAAAAACATTAGGTTAGGGGCACTGGGGTGGGTCAGTGGGTTAAAGCCTCTGCCTTAGGCTCAGGTCATGATCTCAGGGTCTTGGGATTCAGGCCCCGCATTGGGCTCTCTGCTTGGCAGGGAGCCTGCTTTGCCCTCTCTCTCTGGCTGCCTCTCTGCCTACTTGTGATCTCTCTTTCTCTGTCAAATTAATAAATAAAATCTTAAAAAAACCCATTAAGTTAAAAAATAGATATCTAATTGTAATATGTCACTAAAAAGTATGATAGACAAAGATTTTCTACTTTTTATATATAGAATACTTAAAATTTAATTAAAAAAAACCCCTACTAAAACTCTATAGAAAAGTGTGTAGTGGACAATAACAATTACAGAAGAAGAAATACAATATACTAATATGCATATGAAAGAAATGTTCATCCCTAATAATAATAATGAAAATGAAAATGACTCCAAATAAGTCTGAACTATAAAATTAACAAAACTTCAAAAGTATGCAAAATAAATAGGGCATGGTGAATGGTCAGCTTTAAATAGTTCAGTAAATTGAAACTAACTACAAAGTGACTTGACAATATCTCTATAAAGCTTTATGATACGTCTTTTTTTTTTTTAAGATTTTATTTATTTGACAGTGAGAAACACAGCGAGAGAGGGAACACAAGCAGAGGGAATGGTAGCAGGAGAAGCAGGCCTCCTGCTGAGCAGGGAGCCCAATGCAGGGCTCCATCCCAGGACCCTGGGATCATGACCTGAGCCAAAGGCAACGCTTAACGACTGAGCCACCCAGGCGCCCCTATGTCTTTTTGACTAAGCATTTTCCATTTTAAGAATCCATCTTTGGGGAACCTGGGTGGCTCAGTTGGTTAAGCATCTGCGTTTAGCTCAGGTCATGATCCCAGGGTCCTGGAATCAAGTCCCATGTTGGGCTCTGCTTCTCCCTCTCCTTCTTCCCCCTCCCCTCCACTTCTGTACCATCTCTGGCTTTCTTTCAAAGAAATAAATAAAATTTTTAAAAGAAAAAAAAGAATCCATCTTAAAGACAAAATCAGAAACTGGGTTATAGACACTCATTTAAACCTTGGAAAGAAAAACAGAAATCAATGTCCATAAATGGGAAATTCCTACATAAATTATGACTACTTCTTAGAATATTATTTATATTGTCTTACAACTTGCTTTTTTCATTTAATAATGTATCTTGAACACCTATTCATACCATGCCCTATGATATTCTTTTAAGACTTTCATTGTTTCTAAGTTGATACACTGCAAGGAGCCAATATTCATTTACTAACCACCTATTCAGTAGCACATTAAACACATTTTCTTATTTAATCTCCACAACAACCTTGGTTGTTGAAATGGTTGAAATGTTGAAATGGTTGTTTTACAGATTTTACAGATGAGAAACTAGAGGTAGAGAAGTGCTCAGAGAAATTAAGCAGTTTGCCCTAATCACAAAGCTGATAGGATCTATTTAGGTCCAGCCTCTCTTAAATAGCTCCAAGCTCCAGCCTGAGTCCTGGTAGCAATTCCTGACCCTTTCCTACTTGTTCTATTGTTCATCCAGCCCCTTCAACTGCTCCCAGGTATTTTGGAGAGTGCTTAGGTCTCATTTTCAAGTGGAATTCATTAAGAGACCTATCCAGGTCTTTCAATATCCTCAACTATTATTATACTACTCTGTGTGTATGGCCATATGTGCATTTTTTTTGGAGCAAATCCATGAAATTTTAAAATAAGTTGTATTTCCCAAAAGATTAAGAACCTATCCTCTGGAGTGGCCTCATGTGCTTGTGAGGTAGTTTTCTGGGCGTACCAAGTTGGGGCTGCCATTTGTTTGATTGTGTTTTATGCTGAGAATTCCCAGCCAGCAATAACAATTGAGAAACTGTCGACATAAGATTTTCCACTCTTGCCAATGGCCTTGATCACTGTTCATGCTATCGTGTTCCATGTTCCAATAAATGTCAACATCCTTCACTCTGCTTTGGGATTTCAGTGCCTCAGAAATTGTAAGCATCTGCTGGGGTGGTGAATGGTTAAGAAGGGGCCATGGGAATTGACTACCGGTTCAACTGTTGAGACCAGAAGAAATCATGCTCCCTTTAAAATTAGAAATAATCCCTTAACTGTGGTTTTGCACCTGCAATGACTCCATGCCTGATTTGTGGGTTTTCTGGTGTCTGTTTCTTTGTCATTAGCTATCAGATCTTTGAAATCATGGAGATAACAATTCTTTTGTTCTTATTCATGCATTTCATTCAGCCAGGAACCTAACCTTCCACTCTTTCTGATACTCCTTGCCTTGACTTGTGTCAAAAATTTTTGCAAAAAAGTGAGCATGAATTGAGGGGAAAGCTCTCTTCCTCCAATTTCTCCTTTCTCACTTCCATGTTAGTCCTATTATACCTTTGGTATAATGTTTTATTATGCTGCCCTTCTAGTCAGAAGCTTAAAGTGGCATTTTTTTCTTTGTCATGAATGTTTTATTGGGATATTTCCTTTTTTTTCACTGTATATATTTAACTTGGATGGTGAATGGTTATCATTTATACTTTCTTAGCACAAGCACTGATATACAAACAATAATGCAAATTTTTATATTTAATTTTTTTCTTTCCTCCAGCTCACCTTTCTTATGCTATGCTTCATCTATGAGTTCATATGTCGATACATTGGACACTTAACAACAATGTGCTTATCTCCAGGGGTTGTTCTGTAATAGTGGATATAAAATTAAAATCAGTTTTTCAGGTCAAGAGGAGGGCACAGCATTTAAGTTTTAGGAGTTTTAATTCATAAAAGTCAAGCCCTGTTATGTCATGTTGAAGATATTCCTCAAGGCTATTGATTTTAGCGGCAGTTTGTTGAGTAAATACCTAATTTATATGTGGTAGACTTTCAGTTCAGGTATACCAGGTGATTGCCCAGGGGAGAAAATGTTTAAAAGCTTCTTAGTATGTGGGTGTTTTAGGGCTATAATCAACCAAACATTCAGTAATTTGGGCAGCGAAACCAGAAAGTTGGCAAGACCTCAGCTTTACTTAATAAGAGTGCCTGTGCCACAGTTAAAAAGGAACGTTTACAAGAGGCCTCCGAGGAAAATCTAGGAGCCAGCAGAGTGCTGTAGGTAAGTGAGTGTCCTGTGCTCCCTTAGTTCGAGTTTGTGTGGGGTTTGAGGGAACACTGTTGGAGACTTTGAAGAAACCGTATCTTTGCTTAAATGTATTCTATTCATAATGGGTTGTTTGTTTTTCCTTAAATGTCCAGTAGGAGATATACCTGAACTCTGTAAAAAAGCAGATTGTAAAATGGAGAACCTTCACTAGGATGGTGGAGCTTCAAGAGATTAAATCTGAATCATCTGCAGAAAAGACGTAGGAATGTAATGGGTCTCCATTTTGAGAGCAGCAATTTCAATCCTGTGACACGTTCCCTCTGATTTTAATGTAGTCAATGAACTGGGAGGCAGCATTCAGGCAATTAACACCTTTCCTACTAATAGCAAATACTTGGGTGGGGTTTGCTTAGGAGGAACAAAACAGAGAGGAATTTTGATAAAATATCACTAGAACCTTCCTCTAAATTAAACATACAAAAATTACGTTTTTATTAGTAGAGGTTATTTTTAATTTTAAACTTTGTTCACCTATTCTTTTGCTCATAGGAAAAGAAAGTAGAATTTGTCCTTTTTTGGTATCTGCATAATATACAATGGTGACTGTATATTTATTTTAAAAAGTAATTAAAATATTTTTCTCGGGACGCTTGGGTGGCTCAGTCAGTTTAGTGTCTGCCTTCGGCTCAGGTCATGATCCTAAGGTCCTGGAATAGAGTCCCACAGGGGGCTCCTTTCTCAGCGGGGAGCTTGCTTCTTCCTCTGCCTGCCACTCCCCTTGCTTGTGCTCTCTGTCTCTCTCCCTCTCCTTTTCTGACAAATAAATAAATAAAATCTTAACAGAAATACTTTTCTCATTCACCCATAGACCTAACATATCACCATTACCCTGACACCCAAGGTCACCACGCCAAAGTTCAGCAAAGGATTCCCAGGTTTTATTCTCCTACCAAGGAGGGAAAAGCACCAAAGTCAATTACTCTGGTAATTTTCAGCTAAAAATAGCATTAGCTCTACATATGTTTCTAGTGCCTAAGATCCTAAAATATTTTAAAATTAACCTCAAAAGTTTCCAGGATTATTTTTGGCTCCACTATTCATTTCTTTAGCAAATATTTAATATTCAATTTATTCATTCCACAGATGTTTACTGAGCATCTACCATATGCTAGTACTGGAGATATAATGGTAAAGTGACCAGAAAAGTTCCTGCCTCATGTTTCCGTTTTTGCTTTATGAGTTTCTGTAGCATATATTGTTTTATTTGAGTTTCTGGACAAACCTACCCAACAAAGTGATTCTTGCTGAGACCATGATAGCAAGAATGGATACCACCACCCAACTCTCTAATGATCCACATAAGGGAAAAAGTGGCAATTTACCCCTGGAAGCATCTAGTGTGGTCAGTTTTATTAGCATGGAGGTTATCCAGAAGTCTTTGGCATACGGTCTGTATTTTCTAGTCTATATAGTCTCAGGAATGTATAATTTAGACCACTTGCAGTTAAAACTATCGAATTAAAACTTGTTTTAGAAGAATGAAGTTTGATTACCTTATGGACAAACATAATCTGTAAGGTGAAACCAACAGCTAATAAAGTACTACTAATTTACTAATACCAAAACAAAACAAAATCCAGCTAATCTTTAGGACCACCTGGGGAAACATCTAAAAATACAGATTCCTGGGCCTCACTACAGACCAATTCAATTTGAATCACTTGGGGTGGAGTGTCGGGCTCTGTTTGGCCAGTATGAAGAGAGAGGAAGGGAAAATGCGTTACTGAATTGACAGAAATCACTCCTAATCAAGCCACTGTGGGTTGGATACTTGGTGAAGAGCTCTTATGGTAACAGTTTGCATTCCAAAGTGGCACATTTTTCTGTTTCAACAATTGTGATTTTCAAAAGGACAAGCCTGGATTAGGGGCATCCTGTTGTACAGTGAGGAGTATTGATGTATAAAGAGAAAATAAATACATCCTGCTAAGTCAATGCACAGTCTGTATTGTACATGCCTTCCAGGTTCTATGACACTCAGGATGGATCCAGAAAGGTTTAGTCCATAAAAGTGTCTTTTGTTTCACCAATTTCCTACATTTAATAGAACCCATGCATCTTTAACATCTTTTAACATGTTGTTTGTTTGCTTATTTATTATCAGCCATTTTCAAAAGTCTATATTCAAGTGGATTTTATTAGACATTAAACAAAGGAACAAAAAAGAAGACTGTCTAATGGAATTTCATATTTTTCATACTGATTTTCTCTTGCACACCAATGAAGTTTAGCCAATAGAACAGTAGTTTCACCTCCTTTCAAAAATGGCTTAATCATTTTTATACTCAGAAATTTAAGTCATAATAAATGGTACAGATTCTCATTGAACTTCATAGCATGGCAAAAAACTTACTAGATTGGGCTTCCACATTTGGAGTTCAATTTTCTCCCAGAATTTCTCTGCTATTGCTCTCCTTCCTACACCTTGATCCCAACTCTGGGTGTACAGTAGAATCATCTGGGAGCTTCTGAAAAGTGCAGTTGCCCAGGCTTTCCACCTGGATCCATTAAATTAGAATCTTTGGGAATGAGGATAGGCATCACATATTCTAAATCTTCCTGGGTGATTCTGACGCCTGGCCCACACTCACGACTCCTCTCTAGCCAAAACGAGGTCCTCTCCCTTTCCATGCAGGCCCATGCTTGGTGCTTCCTCAGTTATGTACGTGAGGTTCCCTCCTACTAGAACACAGCTTCTATTCCAGTCCTCATGTCCTCACTGTACCCACCCCTCAAGATCCAGTTCAGATGCCATCCCTTTTGTTAACTCATTTTTGCATGCATTAGATCCAAAGTAAATTGTACCTCCTCTCAATTCTTTAGAACTTTTTCTGTCCTTTCAGCTCACTAGGTAGTTCGCCATTTCTGTGCATATTGTATTTTTCCACTCACATTTCAATTAACCTGTAAACATTTTAAGGGTACGAAACCCACCTTTCCGATTCATTTTTATATCTCGCAGTGCCCAGTATTTACTAAGTAAACATCAGATGAGGAAAAGGAGGATGGAAGGAAGATTGAAGAGGCAACAGACTTACTGATGTTCATTCAGCTCCTTTTTCTCTATACTCATCCAGGACTAGTTTATATTCTCTTTCTCTTTCCTGAAGGTTGGGGTGAAGTAAGACCTCTCAACTATTTTTTCCACATAAATGCATTCTCTTAGTTCTGTCTTTGCCTAAATGATCAGGCAGTTCCAATATTTAAAACATCAACACAGAAACTTACTAAATATAGCAGTACCTTTATCTAGTTTTAGTCCTCTTGGTCTTTACCTGGATTATTGTTATGCTAGCATCTTCTCTAGTTTGTCCTAATTAGTCCCTCTCATTCTCTTAAAACATAACTTTTGGGGTGCTTGGGTGGCTCAGTCAGCTGAGCATCTGATTCTTGATTTCAGCTCAGGTAATGATCTCAGAGTGTGAGTTAGAGCCTCATGTGGGGCTCCAGGCTCAGATCAGAGTCTGCTTGAGATTCTATCTCTCCCTCTCCCTCTCCCCCTCTCCCCACAGCTCAACTTGTGTGTGCACGCTCCCATTTTCTCTCTCAAATAAATAAAATCTAAACAATTCCCTAAAAACCCCTAAAAATGAAACCACATAACTTTCATCTTGTTATTTCCCTGCACAAGAGCTTTGGTATATCCCTATTTCCTCCCAAGTCTAGTCCACGATCCTCAACAGTCTTGCATTCAAGCCTTTCCATGATCTCTCCATGCTTAGTTCCCATGGCACTCCTTCTTCTAGCCAATACGTCATCCAAATTGAACTACTTAGGTTTTCCTTTGTTTTATCCCCTGTGACATTATCTTTGCTAACAGGGGTCATTCCTGGTATTGCCTGCCTCTCCATCTCTATGAGTGCAACTCCTAATTATTCTTCAAGTCCAGTTAAAAGATTACCTCCTTTCTTACCATCTAAATAGCTCAGTGCTATTTCTCACCATTCCTTCTCCATTGGCTCCTACCCCAGATCAAAAATCTTCTCTTCTTCCACTGAATTCCCAAGGCATTTCTCTTTTTTTGCAACACATCACTTTCCACTTTATACCACAGTTACATTTTTTTACGTGTCTATTTCCCTAAAAGTACTATAAGCTTAATAAAGGGCAAGGGTTGAACTCTTGTTCATCTTTAGATCCCCTATGGTGTCTCACAATATTTACATTTAAACTCCATTACTAGACTCTACTAATAATGACCTATGTGACTTTGAGTAGGTCATTAAACATGTTTGAGTCAATTTACTCATAAATCAAAAACATTTTTAAAAGACTTATTTTTTTATTTTAGAGAGAGAGAGAGAGATAGAATGAGTGGGAGGTGCAGAGAGAGAGAGAGAATCTCAAGCAAAATCCACGCTTAGCATGGAGTCCCATGCAAGTCTCAATCCCACGACCTGGAGACCAGGACTCAGGGACCACCATCTGAGCTGAAACCAAGAGTCAGATGTTCAACTGTGTCGCCCAGGTGCCCCTCAAAAACATGTTCTAATTTAACAGTCTTAATTTCAGGTGGTTTAAATGACATATTTCTGGGTTTGTACATCACTTACAAGCATATATGAAAATTAAGATTTCTGCATAACCTTTAAAAGCCTAAAATTATGGCTACCCTAACTGTTTTCACTGGTAAATTCTTGTAATTATTTCCTGACTTATTGGATCAATATAGAATGAGGTGGCTATTCCCATTCTGGCTATCATTGCTATACCAAGTATCAGTGGCATAATCTGCTCCTCAACTTTTAATTAGTGTAGTATTATTTTTGTGTGTTTGGAAGGAATCATTCATTCAATCATTTATTCCATGAATACTTATTGTCTATTAACCAGGCATTTTTTCCAGGTGATGCGCTATCACATTTAGTGAATGGAAGAAGGGAAGGGAGAAAAGCTGGTGCCATTAAGGAAAATTTTTTCCTATTTTTAACTGTTCTATATAATCTGTCTCTCCAATTAGCAGATCATGAAGGTTTTAGACCACCCATATTATTTTAAGACTCAAGGAAACTCTCCCATGGTTAATGCTTCTTAAAAGCAAAAGAAAAATGCCAATTTTTTTCCATTTGTCCAGATAATGTAGGGAGTGAGTGCAAAGTGCTTCCACTCAATCCTTCTAAAGATAATACACTGGAAACATTTTGGTGGGTGTGAATCACTCAGACAAGCATTCTTCACTCAAAAATAGAAACCAGCTTTATTTGTTCCAGATGTTCTACAGCTGCAGGGAAGTTAAAGCCAGTGGTCCTGTTTTCAATGCAACCAAACTCTTATTGCATTTGGAATTTCTTAACCAATGAACTCATATTACTCGTTCTAAGATCTGCACAATTTTCTTTTTCCACTGTTACCATTCACAAACAACTATGTTTCATGGGAACCACTTTTCAGAGTTAATGAGTCTCCATCTGTGTTATACAAAGGAAAGACATCCTGTTTATCACAGTTTCCACCTTTCGTTTATCTTGACCTTTTTAAATTTTAAGTATAAAATATTTCTTTCTTTTTTTTTTTTTTTAAGATTTTACTTATTTATTTGAGAAAGAGAAACTGCACAAGTGGGCAGGCTCCCTGTTAAGCAGGGAGCCTGGTGGAGCTTGATCCTAGGATCTGGAGATCATGACATGAGCCCAAGGCAGATGCACAACTGACTGAGCAACTCGGGCACCCCAGTATAAAATATTTCAAAGAGATTACTTGAAGGAAAGGAAAAGGAGAGTTGAGTTGTGTTGTTCTTACAATATTTTAGAGCATATTATGGTGTTATAAGTTATGGTGTTCATTTTAGGAAGAATTTCAAATAAAATTATTAATAACATTAGGTATAAAATGCAATTCTTATTGTGCATTTGTAATTTTAAAAACTTGACAGCTTATTTTTTGATTCTTCTGTAGATCTGGGTGCATGAAAGTTAATAGGATCATGGCTTTTAGAAGAAGGTAAGTTAAGACATTATGTAGAGGTACATGTTAATTTTATATCTACTCCATAAAAATTAAAATATATGTGTTATATTTTATTTGAGGTCAAATGTTTGAGAACACTTATGTTTCAAACAGAGTTCCAGATCTCTTAAGATTATTGTCTTTTTAAGGAGAACCTTTTCTCCATTTGTGGTTCATAGATAATCTGTAGTAGAATCACACTGGCTGCTTATGAAAATAGTACGCCTGGGACCGAGTGAGTCAGAATCTCTGAGAATTGGGCCTGTACACAGACCTTAGAGATCAGGAAACAGCAACAACACTCACATCTTCCATTTGTGAATATGAAAACTTTGAAAAGTTAAGTGAATTTTGCCAGGCCAGGAAGCCAGTTAATTAAAAAGTAAGGCATAAAATTTTGTTAATTGGTGTTGAAACCAGCATTTTTTCCCATTAGGTCAACTATCAGATTTATCTTCAAAAAGATAAAATTAAAAGAAAAATTAAATAAATATAAGTATCTAAATATTATCAAGTGTTCCACCCAATGATTTTTTTATAACTAATTCTTTTGAATATTTTTTCCACACATCACTAATTAACTAGACCCTTATTCTTTCTCCAGGATTTGGAAATATCTTTCCTTCAGACTCATCATGAATCTTTTGAATTATAATGAAATCAAAATCTTTCTCACCCCCTAGGGACACCTGGGTGGCTCAGTTGATTAGGCGTCTGCCTTGGGCTCAGGTCATGATCCCAGGGACCTACAGTTGAGTACTGCATTGGGCTCCCTGCTCAATGGGGTGTCTACTTCTCCCTCTCCCTGTGCCCCTTCCCCGATCCTTCTTTCTCTCTCTCATTCTCTCTCTCTCACTCAAATAAATAAATAAAATCTAAAAAAAAAAACCGTTCCTCTTTCAAAGAAGAGAATGTTATATTTCATGTATTAAAAATTAAATCTTTGAAGTCTCATGATTAATTATTTAGGAAGTGAGTGGTTTAGTTAACTTATTTAAACCATGTTGAAGGAACAATTTTTATTCAATAATGATTCCACAAAGACATAAAAACTATAATTCATGACATACATTCTTGAAGTATGTATATGCCATTAGTTAAAATAGAGTCCTAAAGTAGCTTGAGTGTGGTATCATTCAAAATTGATTCAAAAATTTATTTCACACCATTAATAATTTTATGTCTTTAACCCTCTAAGAGTAAAAGTCTCTGTGAATATAATTTATTAAGTTTCCTATACTTTGCCTCAATTTCGACACACACTTGTGAGAAGGAAAGACACCACCAGAGAGAAGGTGTGCTGATATTTATCAATTCATAATAATTATGGCCACAGTGATTTTCAGGTTCAGTCCTTCATTTTACTAATGAGAAACCTGAGACCAATAAAAGAATAGTGTTCTTTTTTTCTTAATTTTATTTATTTAAGTAATCTTTACAATGCCATGTGGGGCTTGAACTCACGACCCCAAGATCAAGGTTTGTATGCTCCTTCTAGTGAGCCAACTAGGTGCCCCAAGAGTAGTGTTCTTTTGAAGGAGATAACATTGTCTCAGAAACTGCTAGTTGTCTACCCATACCTCTTTTCTCTCTTCTCCAGAACTTCTAATTGTAGCTAGGTTTATGACCCCCTGAATAAAGATTATATTTCCCAGCCATCCATGTGGATAGGTACTGCCATGTGACTAAGCTCTTGCCATGGAATATAAGTGAAGCTTTGTGTGGTAGCTTTTGGGAAACTTCCTTAAAGGGCACTGGTGCAGGGGTATCCTTTGTACTGTCTGAACTCCCTCCATTAATTCTGTTTGAAATGTGGTTATTTTGGCTGGAGATCTGTTTTGGTCCAAGAGGATGAGGGCCATTTTGGCCAATATGACTGTGGAGCAGCCATTTGAACTTTGGACTGACAACTGAGACTCATACATGAGAAAGAAAGAAGTTTCTATTCTGTTAAGTCACTGTGTTGGAGCTGTATCTGATTGCAGACAACAATCCTTTTCTTACTACAGAATTTCATTTATTCTTTCTTTGAGCATGTAGTTTTTTTTTTTCCCCCAAATATGTTTATTTTATTTTTTCAGTGTTACAAGATTTATTGTTCATGCACCACACCCAGTGCTCCATGCAATACGTGCCCTCCTCAATACTCACCACCAGGCTCGCCCAACCCCCATCCCCCTCCCTGAGCATGTAGTTTTGAGCAATTTTTATGAGCAAGAAATTTTACTAAGTGGATATGAAACAAAATAATTTTTTTAATTTTAAATTTATAAAAAGTTTTGGAAAAGTTTTTAGAACCAGACTCCCATTTTCCTTTGGTCCATCCTTTTCTCTAGCCCAGGCATATCATACAATTCCTTTCTTTCACCGTGAGGGAATACTTATCTTGGCTTGGATTTTAGGCTAATGCTGTCATATGAGTAACGTGTTTTCTAAAAGTTAAAAAAAAATGCCTAAGAAATTCAAGAACATATGACTTTAAATAAAGTTTTAACCTTCTCCAAACATACAAGTCATGATTAAAAATCATGATGCAAACACAGTCATTGAAAATATGTAAAATGTAAATATTTGTCCTTGAACAAATTCAAAATATCATGAGACATGTCTTCAAAATATTTAAATAAAATATGTATTTTCTAAGTTAACACTTAGAGTGCTCGCTTCGGCAGCACATATACTAAGTTAACACTTAGAAATACACTAAGGGTAATACTGTTTTCAGTGTTAGTAACATATTAAAAGGGAAGTTAGAATTCTGGGAATATTTCCGAGGTGAGAGTTTCCCTTCTGTAAATGATTCATCCTCCCATTTAGAGCAAAAAGTACTGGACATCCCCAGGATCAGAGCACACAAATGCGTTGCCTGCTGGCTGTTTGATCTAATTTTGCTGGTAGGCTTTGGGAAGCATTCTCACTTTTGAGTTCTATTTAAATTCCCCCCAAACTCTTCCTTATTGATTTCTGATAACTGATTAAGTTTAGAGATTTTTCTTTAAGGATAATGAATACCTTATGTTTCAACATAGTCTTTTATTTCTAGATTTAAATACTGAAGACTGTCAAATATTTAATAGATTTTTTAACAGTGGAAAAAATACAGTAAAATTCAGAGAGATATATAAATGTAAGAGCAGTCTTACTTTTGGATCCACGTTGAGAATTTTTCTGTCTCTTTTGTATTTGAAAAGTAAGCCTTCTGGATTATCAGCAATCACTTGATAATTGGGAGTTGAATTCCAAACAGCAACATGACTGTCCCAGTTGTAAAAGCTAGAAAAATAAATATTTATTAGAAATTAATATGTATGATACAATAAACTAAACAAATATATTTCAGAAAATATTTGGGGCAGTTCAGTTTTAAGATAAATGAATTGGATGATAGTCTGTATAACCATGTAAGACACATGTGTGATTAAAATTCTTGCAGAAGAGATTAGACTGGGTTATTCTCAAACTATTTAAATACATATTTATGACTATTTTGCATAATTTCCTGGTTTGGATAATCTGTGAACTAGGACCTAGTCCAGTATTATATTCCTCAGGAAGTCAAGAAGAAAATTGATGCAATTTGAAGCTATTTCTTCTAGCTCAGATTCTTCAGAGTCTTAAGAGTATTCAGGGTATTAGGAGACTGTTTACTGGAAGGAAACCCAGGCTAAGTCACCTCTTTTCATTCAAAACAAATTAATTCATTTCTTTCAGCCTTTATTTTTCAATACTATGTTTCCCAGGGAGTGAGGAAACTACGTGAGTGTGAGAAGTTACTATAGGCCAGGCATGATGTGGTGTATTGTAGCACTACACCCATATGAAGTTGCTCTCATTTCACTGACCAGCAAGTAGGCTAGGGGAGGTCAACTGGCATGGATAAGGCCCTGCAACTAATATGCCTAGGGCTAATATTTCAACCCGGATCTATGTGTTTCAAAGCACAAGTGTGTTTTTTCTGCTATTCAACATTGCCTGCATTTTATCCCCGCCTTTTTTTTTGGTTGATCTATGGAAGCTTCCTATTTTTTTCCATGTTCTTACTTTATAATTACTTGTCAGAAATTAATATGAGTTGTAAGAATTCTCAATATATTAATTTCACATATCTTATTCCTATTAGCACATTTCTAATGTTATTAGTATTAACATGTTTCTAATATGTCTAATATTATCCTATTTTTGGGTTGTTTTGCCCTTTATTATTCCCTTATTTGTTTTTAAAGAGTAGATTTCATTGATTAAACTCACTTTGAATTATAGTATTTTCTGAGGCACCCATTTCTGTGTTATTACCTAAAAATGTAATGTTACCCTCATATTTTTCAATACTTAGAAAAGGCTCACTACATCAGTCATATACTTATATCATTGGGGGCATATTAATGAGAACTATTTTCTCTCTTCCCCTACTATTTGTTCTATGGCCAAGACATAGAAATATCTGCTCTTTCTGATGCACAGAGTTAGGAAAAGTGGTTTTCTAACCATCTTTGTCTGTTGAGTATATCCTCCCCAAGAAAGCAGAAAGGAATATTTGATTGGTGAATAGAGGAAAGGAGCTGAGCATTTCATGGCTTTCTAGGTCCTTACTTTGGCAAGCCTTCAAAAGTAAAGTTGATCATGGCAGCTTCTGCCCCCAATAGGGTAATGGTAAGGTAGCAGTGGAGAAGTTATTAGGAGCCAATCTGACTGTGCACCCAAGCTATATTCTCAAATTCACCTGAATCCATAAAAGAAAGATAATTTGACCTCCATTTTACTGGCTGTTCAGTTAAAAGATAGTCAAGTTGGAATAGGGGACAATGACTGTGATTCTATCCTTTTATATATCTCTTTAAATAATTATTTATGAAATATATAGCTATAGATAATCCCAGTAAGATGTTTGAGTCATAGCATAGCTGTGCTTAGAGTGGAATGATTTATATCACACATTCCTATCTTGTTACTCAGATCTCAAATTAAAAGCCTTCTTAAAGTCTAGGCAGGAAAAAATATATATATACACACAACCTTTAAGAATTTTTTTTTTTTTTACAGAGAGGAGAGAGATCACAAGTAGGCAGAGAGGCAGGCAGAGAGAGAGCCTGATGCAGGGGGCTCGATCCCAGGACCCTGAGATCATGACCTGAGCCAAAGGCAGAGGCTTTAACCCACTGAGCCATCCAGGTGCCCCTACACACACTCTTTATATAAAAAAAGTTAATTTGTATAGCATGTGGTACTTTTGATGAGCAATTTAAATTGTTTATCAATATTTTTGTTCTAGGCAAGGATGGGAAACAGGTTTCATTTCACATGTCAATTTTAAGAGCTGATAATTATTAGTATTTAATAAGGACAATTGATAATTAGTAATGACCATATACTGGGTACTGTACTGTGCCTAATGAATATATTATCCCATTTAATCCTATCACCAACCTCATGAAATATGTACAAAATGATCAAATTTTACACAATCAGAGCCCAAGTGATCCTAATGTGTACTTGTAAATGAAAATGAGGGGCTGGATTTGAAAGATACTAAAAAGTGGGTTTGATGCTATGAGGGGGGATGTCAATAATATGATAGCCTAGGATTATTCTCAGATTTCTGGTGTGGATTCTTAAGCGGACAGAACTATTTACCAGGATATAAAATACAAAAGCTTCAGTTTTGGACATGTTGAACCTGAAATCCCCCTGAAGCATCTAACTTTTATTGAATTTCTATTGTCTATTAGTATTCTTTGTTAGTTCATCTACACTACTGTTTTACCTTACTGAGGCCTTGAGCTCCTTGGCTCACCCTCATCCTAACTTACAACAACTACTTTCTTTACCTCTTTACTTACCCATGATTCACAAGATACTTGCAAGTAGTCACAACTTTATTGCTCAGTTGACCCTATTTATATTGAAAAGTACCAGTTTCAAAATTGATTGAAAGGTTTATCTTCTTCGTTACTCCCTATGATCTTTGAAAACCCTTGCTGAAACAACTGTACCACTGACATAATTCTCAATTCCAAATTTCTAACCTCAGTTGGATTTCAGGCAACAGAGCAATTTCTTTTACATGTTTCTAGCGATCTTCTCTGTCTTTCATTATACTGTTTATGTCTCCTATTCCTCCACTTTCCTCCTTAGTCTCAGAAGATGACTTTACCTCTTACTTTATTAGGAAAATAAAGGACACTAAATGGAAACTAATGATCAATATCCTATTCCATGAGTAGCAAATTTATTTATATTGACAATGTCCCCTACCTCCCTCTATTCAACTCAGAGGAATTAGGTGCCCCTCTTCTTTTCCAAGAAAAAAAAATCATATCCACATATGTTCTAAATTCCATCCCTTATGGCCTCTTTAGTTACTTCAACAATCATATAAAAATGTTCTGATATAATCAAATTTATCTCACCATAAAAATTTCCCCAGGACTAATAAACACATGTCAATGTTCCCAAATAAACAAAGAAGAGAAAAGAAGAGAAAAGAAAAGAAGGAAGAAAGGAAAGGAGGAAGGAGAAGAGGAAAGAAAGAAGGAAAGAAAGAAAAGAAAAGAAAAGAAAAGGAAAGGAAAGAAAAGAAAAGAAAAGAAAAGAAAAGAAAAGAAAAGAAAAGAAAAAAGAAAAGACAAGGAAAGGAAGGAAGGAAGGAAAGGAAGAAAGAAGAAAAAAAGTAGAAGAGGAATAAGAAAGAGAAAGGGAAGAAGAGAAAAGAGATTTCAAAACTTCTCCCAAATCAGATTTGCTCCTGGTTGTCACATTTTTCTTCTGATATATTAAAATTAAATCCATCTTCTCTATGCCAATTTGCCCCATCCCTTGAGCTCCATCTCAGTTCTCTCACCTGAGCTGATAATCCACATCACATGCTTAATTGTACTTACTGGGATAAATCATAGACTCCTCTATCTCAACATACCAAAAAATATTTATTCCTTGCTGTACTCTCTATTTCAATAAGCGACACTCAAGAAATGTTTATTGCTTAAAAAAATGATCTTTGCCCATCTCTACTATTATTATTTATAACCTAATTAATAATATTTTCAGTTACCACAGAATTAAAACAAAGAAGATACAAAAAATTATTTTAAGAGGAAATTAAGATAATTGATCTAGAACATTGATCCAGGACTTAGGAAATCTAAATCCTGATGCAATGATTTCAATTTTTTCTTATGTGAAGTTCAGAAGTTGAACTATATATTTCAAAGGCTTTTTAAAATGCTAATATTCCATGATTATAAAGGTCTCTTTTGATTCAGTGAGTTTTTACACATTATTTTCATTTATGTCTCAATGTTAACAACTTGAAAATACAGAAAAGTTTAAACATACTGTATTTATAGCAAACAGAAGAACTTATGAGGTAATTTATGTACAATTATTTAAGTTTTTGGAATAAAAGATCAATTTTCCATTTACTCCCTATGATAAACATCCTGGAAACTGGACATTTTAGTGTACAGGTATGAGTGTACTTATACACAACTTGTACAAATAAGTTGTAATAATAAAATGAAATCTGAGGAAACTCTGTTCATTAAGTGATAAGGGGATCTCATGTGTTTTTTTGGAAACGATTACATGTTTGTCATTTATTTTATGTGGTAATTGTTGATACCAGAGAAAACATTCTGATGACATCACTGGGCAACAGAGCTTTGGACCACCAGGGGGAGTAAATTTCAAAGCCACTGTCCGGAATATCTTGTTTGGCCTAGTTTTGTTCACCACTTTCCTTCAAATGAAATGGAAGGGACATACTCATGGAAATGATTAGAGCACAAAATGGGGGGTGCCTGGGTGGCTCAGTTGGCTAAGCAACTGCCTTCGGCTCAGGTCATGATCCTGGAGTTCCGGGATTGAGTCCGGCATCGGGTTCCCGGCTCCAGGGGGAGTCTGCTTCTCCCTCTGACATGTTCTCTCTCACTTTCTCTCTCTCTCTCTCAAATAAATAAATATTAAAAAAAAGCACAAAATGGCCAATGTTATTAAATATTTTAAAAATGCACATAAAATACATTTAAAGGCAAGTTAAGGCCTTAGGGAGAATATAGAATAAGCGTAATGATTGGTCACCAGTATGTAAAACGTAGAGGAAAAAAACGAAATCACTATCACATAAACATGAAATTTGACATCACAGAGAACACACCACTGGAATTGAAGCTATTATCATCTAAGGGATTTTCCCCATGAATACAATCAACAATGTCTAATAATTAGGAAGAAGTTTTGTTTCAATCTCTATTAATAGTGAAATCTTTTTAAATTTTATACAGTTGGACCAGTAGGCTTTTATAGTACTTAAGCCTTGCATGTGGTTATAAAACTAAAGCACATTCCCATTGAGATAAAAATAAAGAAGGTATTATTTATAAAATATACTTTTATAAATAATACATTGGACAGAGACATACTCATATTTAAAGGAAATTTGTAAAAACAGAAATAAAATTAAAATCCTATAGAACTAGTTTAGTTAAATCAAAAGATTTTTTAAAAAATGAAAAAATCAGGAGATTCCATATCAATCATAGGGACGCTTAAATGTTAAACTTTATTGTCTCCTTTTTTTAATCTCTGTATAGACAGCCTCTAAGTAAGATGACCTTGTAACTGTCCAAACTGGGATCCTCTTGGAAAAGATAGGGGTTGCTATTAATAATTATACCAAGAAAACAAGAGTAAACTCAGATGATGCTGGACAAACCAAGATGGAGATGTGTGGTTTATACACCTACAAATCTAAAAATTTAAACATTGCAGTTTTAGAGTTGATTTATTCAGTTTATGTAAAATCTTCCAAGGTTTTGCTGTAGATTTGCCAAAGATACGATAAAGATGTCTACACAATGCTAAAGCATGTTTTCTTACGGTTGATCTTTTTTTAAAAATTCTATTGCTGTGGAAAAATTATATTAAATGGAATTGCAATTGTGATATGAAGACATGAAATTTAATCTAGAATAATAAATATTGTTGGGGCGCCTGGGTGGCTCAGTGGGTTAAAGCCTCTGCCTTTAACCTGACCTCTGCTCAGGTTGTGATCTCAGGGTCTTGGGATTGAGCCCCGCATCAGGCTCTCTGCTCAGCGGGGAGCCTACTTCCCCACCTCTCTCTGCCTGCCTCTCTGCCTACTTGTGATCT
Source organism: Procyon lotor (assembly GCA_028646535.1). NCBI lineage: Eukaryota > Metazoa > Chordata > Mammalia > Carnivora > Procyonidae > Procyon > Procyon lotor. The sequence continues at coordinate 54,374,744 of CM053604.1, read as the reverse complement.
CTCTCCCTGTCAAATAAATAAAATCTTTAAAAAAAGTTAAAAAAATAAAAAATAAATATTCTTGCTCTTTTTTATTTTTCAAATAATATTATTTGAAAATAGCATAACATTCTATAACAACTAATTTTCTGAAATATCATATTCCCTGTAAAAATATATGTTTGATCATTTTGGTTGTTAAGAATATGAAATCTAAAGTTTAGTGTTTCCGTAAGTTAGTTAGGTGGTTCCTATTTATGGCTATATGTATCTCTAAATTCAATCAGCTATTTAATAAATGCTTATGCAAGTTGGGAAAATATAGATAACTGTTGAACAATGCACTGTAACTATTAAAATAATTGAGAACATTAAAATCCCTGGTGACAGATATTCAGGGTGGTCATTCAGTTCAATTCAACACAATTTTGAGCGTTTAGTTTGTGCAAGAAATGGTTCTGAATGTTTAACAATAAAACACACACACACACACACACACACACACACACACACACACACACACACCAGAAAAATGGTTCTTACCTTCAAGGAACTCATAGTCTATGGGACATCAGAAATGTGAACAAAAGATTATAGTACAGCATGAAAAATGATACAGTAGAAATATATGTAAGGTATTTTTAAACTCTAGGGGGCAAAAAAGAATATATGTCTTGGTCAAATATATTTTTAGTGAGGTTTTCCTGATGGAAAGCAATAGGGCCAAGCATTCTAGGTAGAAAGGATAGTAACAAAGTAGATTTGATAAGAACTGAAAAATATACATACGTATATACTTACATCAGTGCTCACCACTATGAGAAATTTTCAGTTGTACACTGGGAAGTAAGGCAGAAGGTAAATTGCTATGAGCTGAAAATTAAATATGAAATATGATACTTAACTGTCTCCTACTAAAATACAGAAACTATGTATGCCTTCCCTTTGGGGACAGAGTGTGCTCAATGAAGAAAGCAAGGAGAGCTAGTAAGACTGGGTCTCCTATCATTCTAAGGCACAGGGATAGAAGGAAGAGCTCATTGCTGGCAGACCATCACTCTTATTAGTTTTCACTTGTACAAGAAGACAGATTAGCACCTCTCTGGCATGCTCACTATGGGGCTCTGAACCAAAAGTCTGATATCAAGTGGATGGACTGCTTGTAGAATGCACTGAAGGAATGATGAATCAAATATAATACCTGGAATACTTGATTAATTATAATAGATTCTCAAGGGTAGAGAATAATATGGCCCAATGGAAAGATTTCTTATGTCACCACCAAGGAGCTCCTTGTTCAGAGGGACCCTTCTTACAGGTAGAGGTTCTGAAGATTTCATGCCTGTTTCAATACTCCTGAACTGTACACTAGTCTCCTCACCGGGGACCCTAGCCCTCTGGTGGGGCATCTGGAATTTCCAGCCCCACGCAGTGGGAAAGGAGTGGGTGATAGTAATAGATGAACACATTACCAGATTTCCCCTATGAAAGGGCTATGGAAATAGATTCAGAAGTTCCATAAAGCTCTTTCTGATTTTTCAATTAGAGCAATTATTAGAAACATTTTGGAGTACTCTCAGTTGCAAATCCTAGAGTGAGAACCTCAAGGTCAAGCAAGAATGTCACTAGCTGCTCCTATAGCAATTGGGCTATGTGGCCATTTGTGGTAAAGAGACTGAAAAAGTAGAACTTTCTCAAAACAGAATCTTGAAGGATGGTGCAGGGATGGGGTGGGGGTCACAGACAGCCCTCTCTTAATTTCATTTTTTTTCTGATATTATTGAAACAACTACTGTGAATGTTGTTTTGCATTGATGTAGTGCTTTATCAATTACAAAGAACTTACACCATTATACTCTTTTTTTTTAACATCCAAAACAACCATGTGTGATAGACATGGTATGTATGTATGTATGTATGTATGTATTATTATTATTACGTTATCACTTTGTAGAAAAGAAAATTAGAGCTACAGAATATTCTAGATATTATGTAGCAAAATCAGCATTTAATCTAAGATTTTAAGATGATTATTTCATTGCTTGTCTGCTAACTATTACACTATGTCAAGTTTCTCAGACTAGGCAATGGTCTTATACCCCGTGGAAGTAGTAAAGTTTCTTCCCTGGGAGAAAAACATAGGAAGGAGGGCAAGGAATAAACTCCAAATAGGGGACTTTTTGAGTCAAATTGTCCCTTTGTGGTAAAAAAGTAGTTACAAATAAGGAGTTATTTCATCTCAGGGAGTGCACAAAGGGACTCCTCTAAAAAATTGGGCCTGATTTTCCATATATTTTGGAGCAGGATTAGAAACCTCCAAGCTTTGCTTGCATTTACCATGCTGGATATATGTGGGGTGGGTGTGCTAAAATTCAATATAGGTTTCACAGCCAAACAGGGTGATCATTGAAATAGTCTTTCTGTGTAGTCTGTTTATGTTTGAGAGCCCCCTTTTGGCATGTTATAGATATTGTAATGAGTGGATCTTGTAGGAACAATTGCTTGTGAGTATCAAGGTTGTCATCTGAGTCAGACACAGTGTGCTTTGAGATGAACAGAACCAAAGATCTGGTCCAGGACCTCTCTAAATACATGGCATTATTCGTGGAAATTTTGTCAATTGTCCAGATTAAACAGGTGCCATCTGCTGTCCCTCCTCCTACTCAATTAGGCCATCTAAGAGGTTCTGTTAGGTAACTAAATAATGCTTTTGGAGGGTTTCTGGCTTCAAAACAGTTCTTCGTTCAATTTTTCCTGCAGGTCAAGAGGGAAATACGTTGTCTAGATGTCGCATGACTTAGATCAAGGCAAGGAACTGAGAGAAGTGCCTAAGTCACACTAATTCACTTATTCATTCATTCATTCACTCATTCATTCATTTCTTTTTTTAAAAGAACACTAATGGAGAGGATATACTAAGCACCAAGCACAATTTTTCATGTTTGGGATAGAATGAGGAATAACATACAGTTTCTGTCTTATGAGTTCACTATCTAATAGGAGAAAACAGGTAATCCAAACAATACAAATATACTTGAAATTCGACGGGAAGACAGAGGAGAAAAGCCTTACTCAGACTGAGGGAAGATAAGCAGAATTTAAAAATAGCTTCCTAGAGGAAGTAACATGAGACCTGAATCTTAAATGAGTAATAGGGATTAACCGGGTAGAGGGATGGCATCAGGGATGGAAGAATGGCCTTCTAACTAAATAAGACAGCATGGAAAATCATGCTGTTGAGAACTGGAATGGAGAATGTAGGGGGTAAAGTGGCTAGAGATTCAGAATCAATAGAACAGAAAGTTCACGTAGGTGGGTGAGAAATGAGACTGAAGATATACCCAGAGAACAAGTCACAGAAAGCCTTATTTATATTACCAAACAATACTATCTTCATCCTGTAGGCAATGGGAATATCTGAGGGTTAAGAAATAGGAAAGTGGTAGGGCAAGATGTACAGTTGGGATAGATCATCCTGGCAGTGTGTGAAGAATAGATTTAAGGTGATTTAAGGTAAAGAGTCCTAAAATCCGCTTGACCAGATTAAAGTCTGTTTATTAACCCAGGCTAGCATCAAAAAAGTATTACCGGTTATGGGGTTGCCAAAAAACATTTATACACACACACACACACACACACACACGCACGTGTGCATGTGCACATACACACATGTATATACACAACAGATAGCAAGTCTAGAAGTCATTAGTGAGAAGCATTATAGATGACTCCTAGGTTCCTAGCTTGAGGAACTGGATGAATAGTGATATTATTAGCACTAAGGAATGTTAGAATAAAATACTTTTTCTGTATGCCTCCTGAAGAAGAGAAATTTACTTGAATATACCTGGCCTTTTGCTCTACTGATTTGTGAGAATAAGAATAGTGGACTGTGAGTAGATCCTATGACCTTACATATATCCTAAATGTTTATAACTGTTCTATTCTCTTGTTCGATTGACCCCTTTATCATTATATAATGATCTCTTTTTGCCTCTTATTTTTTTAAAGATTTTATTTATTTATTTGACAGACAGAGAGATCACAAGTAGGCAGAGAGGCAGGCAGAGAGAGAAGGGGAAGCAGCCTCCCCACTGAGCACAGCCAAAGCAGGGCTCCATCCCAGGACCCTGAGATCATGACCTGAGCTGAAGGCAGAGGCTTTAATCCACTGAACCACCCAGGTGCCCCTCTTTTGCCTCTTATTATAATGTATAGCTTAAATTCTATTTTGTGTGAGGTAAATATAGCTGCCTTTGCTTTCTTTTGATTTCCACTTGCATGGAATATCTTTTTTGTCCCTTTACTTTTGGTCTGTGTGTGTCCTTAAAGCTGAAGTGAATTGTTTCCAGGCAACATATAGTTGAGTCTTGTTTTTTTTTTTTTAATTTTTAAAAATATTTTATTCATTCAGCCACTCTACATCCTTTGATTAGGGAATTTAATCCATTTACATTTATTATTGATAGGGCTGGACTTACTTTTGCCATTTTGTGTTTGGGCTGTTTGTAATTCCTCTGTTGGTTTCTTGTTTTCTTACTCTCTTCCTTTGTCATTTGATGATTTTCTGTAGTGGTATGTTTGAATTTCTTTCTCTTTGTATTTTGTATATTTATTGTAAGTTTTTGTTTTGTAGTTACCATGAGACTTACAAAATATTTTTTATTTATAGCAGTTTATTTTAAGTTGATAACAACTTCAAATGCACCCAAAGGTCTACACTTACACATTCTCCTCCATCCCATTTTTGTTTTTGATGTCACAATTTACATTGTATATGCATAAATGAAGAGTGCAAGAAGGATACAGAGAAATGCATACAAATGTAGGAGGAGTTAGGATAGGACAGCATCATAAGGACCAAGAGGAATAGAAGGTATGAAAAAATAACAGGGAAATCCTCATTGTCAAATGCAAGCAAAGAATGAGAAAATGAAGACAAAAACGTGATGGTTGTTATTGGTAACTTTCCTCTTAAGGGCTAGCATGTATTTATCTTAGGCTAAGAAGATTATGCAGATAAGTAATCTTTGCTGTTTCTATTAAATTTTAAGATTAAAATTCCATTCTTTAAAAATAACAAACATTCTCTGAGTAATCATATTCTCCTTATCCTGGATGGTCTTGGCAGCTCAAATTTTGTGAATATGAAAATATTTGGAGCTATTGCATCAGCAACTTCATCATTCATTTTTTATATTATGAATATTAAGATGCTCTTCCAGCTTACTGATCTTTCTATGAATAGTTACAAAATCTGTGTTGTAATCACCACACTTTTCTTTCACATCTGTGGATAAACTTTGGGAATTATAATTTTTCACTCATGACCACGTGATGAGTAAAGATTTTCATTAAAAGACAGGTTAGCATATTGGAAGAGGGAATTGTTTCCTAGAGATCAGGTAGAGACATTGGGAAGAAAACACTGGGTATAAGTGTGTTGTGAGGGATACTGACCATTCCTCCAGGCTCAGGTTGTATAGGTGTGCTTTGAGGTGAAACAGCTCCAAGTTTGTGTAAGCTAAAAGAGATGTGCAACAGAGAGTCATATTATAAATGAGAATTGTGAAATAAGGTTTGGCAGTGTAGAGCTGTGATAGAACAGCATGAAGCTGGAAGTGAGAATATGGAACTATATTAGCCCCAGGTCATTGAAATGCCTTTCTTAAGTGGACAGGAGTTTTACTAGGCAGAGGCATTATCAAGTTTTGATGGTAGTGCTTGTCTGGGAAACAGGATCATTTGGTACTACAAGGAAGATGACTTTGAGAAGCTCGGAGTTCTTGTGTTTAAATAACAACCCTCTAGAAAGGGAAGGCACTAGAGCTGGTAGATGCCTAGGTTTCAACAGGGATAACTTGTTATATCAAAAAGGAGGCATCTTAGTTATTGGAAATGGTTTTTTGAGTTTGTGTCCCTCAAAGGACAGCAATAAAGACTTACGTCTTGGGAACAGGTAGACATGGCTGGCAGAATTAAATATATCTACTGTGATCTCTACCCTTTGGTGTTTTATCTGCAAATATGTTATATTCTGTGGTAAAAGGGGCTTTGCAGATAAAACCAAGCTTATAAATTGCTTGACCTTAAAATAGGAGAAAATCCTGGATTATTCAGGTGGGTACAGTGTAACCACAAGAGCCCTTAAAAACAGAAGAGGAAGGTAGGAGAAGTCAGAGTAATTCAAGGCACAAAAAGGCCCTGATGCACTGTTGTTGGCTGTAAGCTGAAGGGGTAACAGGGACTTCAGTCCTATAACTAGAAGGAATTGAATTCTGCCAACAGTCAAAATGGGCTTGGGAGAGGCCTCTTTTCCCCAGAACATCTAGAAAGGAATCTAGGTCTGCTGACAAATTAATCTCAGCCTTGTGAGACCCGAACTGAGAATCCAGCATACCGTGGTAGACTTCTGACCTACTAACTATGACATAATAAATTTGTGTTATTTTAAGCTGCTAAATTTGTGGTAATTTTGTACTCAGCAACAGTAAGCTCATATATTAGACATTGTGGAGATTTTGGAATTACCTTCAGGGAGCTGAGTTGAAGAAGAAATAAACATTTTATGACAGTCAGGGTACTGGGATGGACCACAGGGTCAAAATTTATTATTTTGAATGTTAAAAGGAATGTGACCTCATTTTGTACTCGAGATTGGGGAAGCAGGAATATAAGTTATAATTAGAATGTGATCACAGAGAAATAACAAAAATAACACTGAAACAACACAGACTAAAACATTGAGAATCCACATAATAGGAAAACAACCTGAGGCAAAAAGAGAAGCTAAATGTTTCATAGCCTTTGACTTTTTTCTCTGGACAACTTGGTATTTCTGTACATGACGTGGAACGCTATCTTTAAACAATGCCTGTCTACCTCAACTGTTCAGAGCAAAGCCAAGGAAAGATAGGCTGGTTCTTCTGGGCCAGAATTAAAATGGGAGCAGTTATTTACTAAGATCCATCATGGTGATGGTAGGAAGAATCAGAAGGAACACATTAAGTAGAAAGAACTAAAACTGCTTATCTGGGAACACTTTGCACTACACTACAATGTTACACAGTCTTTTCCTGCACAACTGTTTCTGCTTCTCCTTCCTTTGCCAGTTTTCAGTAGCCAAACAGAAGAAGCAATGTCTTATCATGTTTGTGAGTCACAATTTGATGAGTATGACTCATCAGTAAGAGATACTACTATCCACTTGATCACCCAGGCTAGGAATGTGGGTCATCTCAGGCTTTTTCTTCTCCCTCACTGTGCATCCTCTCATCGAGTCTTATAGATTCCTTAATCTCCCAGGTCTATCTGCATGATAGACCAATTCTTACCTGTATTACTACAATAGCCTCACAATCAGCCCTGCCTTTTGTCTTCATCCCCTTGTAATTATGATTATCTTTTAAAATATTACATCAGATATTACATCTATGTTTAAAATACTTTCCTAACACCAATGGCTTCCTAAACATGCTCTGTAGCTTAGCATACAAACTCTCCAAAACCTAGAAGCTGCCTCTCTGGCCACTTCATGTACTATGCCAGATTTCTCTTGAGCTTTCCCCACTATGTGTGTGTGTCTTTCTCTATTTTTAAAGAGCTATTTATTTATTTCAGAGAGAGAGCATGAGCAGGGGAGAGGGGGAGAGAGGGAGAGAGGGAGAGAGAGAGAGAGGGGGAGAGAGAGAGAGAGAGAGAGAGAGAGAGAGAGAGAATCTCAAGCAGACTTTGCACTGAGCACAGAGCCCAATGTGGGGCTCGGTCTCATGACTCTGAGATCATGACCTGAGCCAAAACCAAGAGCTAGATGTATGAGCATTTCTTTAAACAAGCCATTCCAAAGCCCTGCCAGGACTTCTCTATCTGCAGACATGCTGTTTCCTTTGCCTGGACTGCTCTCCCCACATTTTTTTCTATCTGGCTAAGTCCTACTCAATCTTCAAATCTCGTACCACACAATTCCTGCCATGGGAACTGCAACTCTCAGCTAGCCTAATTTATATTCCAGTCTTTGTGATGAATACTCTACTACAGAAACTGAAGCTCTGTCCTGTAATAATTGATTTACCATTCTGACTTCTCAACTGAGTTAAGGGTAGGAACTGGACTCTATCTGATTATTTCTAGAACAGTACCACCTGGCACTTGGTTAGTTCTAACAAATGTTCAGGTTGTTCCTCTGCTACTATGAGACTGCCATGAGGGGTGTGATTGGACATTTCATCTTCAGAATCTTCTTCTCTTTTGCTCTTGTGTCTGCCTTCACTTCCTTTCTCTTCTAGTCTTCTGCCCTGCTAAAAGCTTGGGTGAAGATATTATCAGACACTTGTATATTGTTACAAAAAAATCTGTCTCTCCTCCCATTTGCCAGTGCCATGTATTTCTAATTGTGGGCGCATGATCTGTCACTTTAGGAGGAGGTATTTTTGAGTAGATGGTGAGGTGGTTTACTGATGGTTCTTCAACCACATCATATAGTCAGCAACCTCTTTTGTTTATACAAAGCATAACTCTCTGGTCAGTATGATGGATGCATCAAACATCAAACATTCCAGTGGGATGCATCAAACATCCCACTGGAAGTTGAACAGCAAAGATCATTATAGTTGGGTAAAACACACTGCCTATAAAAATCCATTGTTTCACTCTGAGGAAGCTAGTAAGATATGCCTTTGACACATATTTGGACTTGACAACAAAACATAAAAAGGCAAATCAGCATATTTTGTTCAGGAAAGGCAGTGGAAGAAGGTTAAGAGAGAATAATATATGTGCCATAAATAACCTTAAATTACAAAAATTCTCTTATGAAGTAATTAAAAAAGTTTCAATGGTTCAATGGTTCTAACTCAAAACATTGGGAGAGGACAAAAATAGATCATAGAAAATAAAATAGTCAACAAATAATTGAAATGAGCACAGGCTTTGCTAATGGTGAAACAAATTTGAGTAAAATAAAATGTTTTTGTCTTTCAAAATAAGGAATAATTTAAAAGACTATGATACTCTCTAGTCATGGTGCTAGGGCACCATGAGACAAATATGCTCATTGATAGCTTGTAGGCATGCAAGTTATTCATTTTTGGAAAGCAATTTGGCAATGTGCATAACAAGCCTGATAAGTATTTATGTTACCTGACCCTGCAATTCCACTTCCAAGAATTACAGTAAAAAATATATGCACATAAAGACTGTTCAAAGGATTCTTTACAATAGTGATGGTTTGAAATTCACCAAACTCCCATTCTAGGCATCAGAAGGAAAAATTTGAATTCAAATTGGGTCTGCAACAAGCAGTAGAAATGACAAGTAAGTATCAATAAAAGACTGAGTAGGAGGTGGAACCTGGGGGGAGAATAGTGGTTTTTAAACAATGGATATTGTAAGTTGCAAAATCAATTGAGAATGAAAATATAGAATAGTGTAGAATAGAAGAGAAATATCAGAGGGCACTTCACCAGATAAAGGTGAACAAGAGTTTCACAAACTACCTATTCAATGTATTTATTTAGAGACTCAGTTCATCCCTTGCTCCCCTTTTTAAAAAATATATTGTGGAACATTTCAAACATATCTAAAAATAGAGAGACTAGGATAATGAATCCCCATTGGTCCAATTGCAGCGTCAACAATTATTCAGAAAGAGCCCATTGATGTCATCCCTTCCTTCCCACAAACTCACTCCCATCACCTAGATTATTTTCAATCAAATCTTGGACATAATATCATTTCACCCAAAAAAAAACCTTCAGTGTGGATTCTGTGATACTGTGATATAGTAAGTAATGTATATCTGGTTTTCATCCTGTCCCTGGTACAGAGCTCTTAAAACCCTTGTAATCTCCTGAATGACAGGGTGAGAGGTACATCTGTTGTTCTTCACAAAGAGCTCCTTCCAACCACACTTGATTTATGCCACTAAGGTGACTCTCTGGGGGGACCCTAGACCACTTCAAGGTGGGGGATGGTTGACAGAGGAACCAACCATGTTATTAGCAGGTTAGAACTTTCAGTCAGAACACCCCCTCTCCCCCTGCTTGCCTCTAGAGAGGGGAGAGGGGCTAGAGAGCTAAAGATTGGGTTAATCACCAATCATTCATACATGGAACCCCCATAAAAACCCTAACCATTAGGGTTAGGGAAGCTTCAGGGTTGGTGAACACATCTGCATTCCAGGAAGATGGTGTATCCCAAACTCCAAGGGGACAAGCTTCTGGCTTTAGGGCCTTTCCAGATATTGACCTATGAATTTTTCTCTGGCTGTTTATCTGTATCTTTTACAATACTTTTTTAATAAAAACCCTGTAAACATAAGTACGTACTTCCTTGGGTTTTTTTTAATTTCAAGGTTTTATTTAAATTCTAGTTAGTTAACATATAGTGTAGTATTAGTTTCAGGGGTAGAATATGTTGTAGCAAATCATCAAACCTGAGGGTAGTGGTGTTACGGGAACTCCTGACTTTGTAGCCATTAGACAGAAGTATGGGTACCTGGAGGATCCATTATTTGTAACTGGCATCTGAAATAGGGCAGTTTTTTGTGGGGCTGAGTCCTTGAATCTGTGGAGTCCGGCACTAACTCTGGGTAGTGTCAGAATTTAATATAAGTCTGACAGAAGCCACCTACAATTATGACACTAACTATTTGGAGTCAGAAGTGTTGTAAGTAGACTAACAATTTTCCTTTAGTCTTTAAAAGATAGCTTTAAAAAACACAACTACATTAAAAAAATAAAAAAATATAACCACATTTTATTATCATATCTTCAAACTGTAATACTTCTGCAGTATCACCAAGTTCCCAGTTAGCATTCAACGTTCACCAACTGCCCCATTTATTTCTTTTGGAAGTGTCGTTTGGTCAACTCAGAATCTAAATAAGGTCCATATTTTGTAGGGGTCCTGGGACTGAAACCAAGGGAGGAAAAAGAGCCCTAGTGGTCACTGAGATGGTTTCAAACCAATGTTCGTTCAGTAATTGACAATTGCTAATGAAAGAACAGCATAAAAACAAGATACTGGCAGCTCTTGTAATTAATATTCATGTTGAATTTTCAGAGAGAAGATAAAGTGTGGTAGATAGAAGGTAGAGTAGAAGATAAAATTCAGTGTGGTAAGTATATAGTCAGAGAGCAAATGTATTCATAAACACACCTACACGCTCAGGTGACTGCTTGCCAGTCGCTGTCACTTTTAAGGAAACCTATCCCTCCTTAGAGTAACATCACAGCGAAAAAGGGCAAATGTGTCCCTGAGTTTCCTGGCACTTAGAGCAGCATGTATCCTGTATATGCTGTGTTCGGTATATCCTGAGAGACTGTAATTAAAGGCAAAAGTAAAAGGGTGCAGTGGAAGGGACAGTGGTCCGTGTGGTAACGAGGTCATAGCTCGGGATTCAGTTGGATTCAACTCCACTTTCACAAGCTGGGATTGGGGAGGAGGCCTGAAGCTGTGGGGAAGACCCCATGCCCACCTGACTGGGGGCAAACTGTTCTTTAGTACAAGTCCTTTGGGGGTAGGGGATGGGGTAACTGGGTGATGGCCATTAAGGAGCGCACGTGATGTAATGAGCGCTGGGTGTTACATGCAACTGATGAATCACTGAACTCCACCTCTAAAACGAATAATACAGTATATGTTAATTAATTGGATTTAAATGAAGTTTTAAAAATTTTTAAAAAAGAAGACCTTTGAAGGCAACGCCTGCAGCAACCATGAAAGAAACCCTCCTTGAGCTAGTGAAGTTTTCCTTTGGAACAAGTTATTTAAGGAAAATGTAAATGTTTTGCAGCTCTTGTCTTTGTTAACAAGTAGCAGGCAGGCAGCCGATGGCACAGCATGCGTCTGACTTACAGCCACTGACCTGAGGAACACACAATTCTGCCCATAGCCAATCTCCTATCTTTAAGATATATTTGCGGGTACGTGCGTGTGCTTAATATACGTATATCACATATGTTATATTGCTATCTTTATGATATTTATAATATTTGAAATATACTTACAAAATTTTATCTTCATAGCATTTTAACATTTATAATACTTTAAAATTTTGAGCTGGGAACTTAGGAGGGATTTCAATTTTTTCCGTTATTTATACTTCATACTCCTCTATAGTTTAAATATTTTCCACAGGAGTGGGCATTATTTTAAATCCAAAAAGAACAAAGTGTTTCTCTTAAATAGAGGAAATAGAAAATCCTTTGTTATAAGATGTGTATCGAATAGATAAATAAAATGCTTGGTTTTCTTTTGGCTCTAAGTATCTGTCTGTGGTATGCTTTGTAAGATTACACGAAACATCTTGGAATATAAACTGGGGCTGATTTTAAGAAGCCCAGCATCCTTGAGGTTTTCGTCTAGGACAGTAAGAATAGACACGAAATACATCTATAACAGTAAAGCTATTGTTGTATGTTCAAGAACAATATTTATAATTACCTTTCACGTTTTTAGTCATGAAAGCATAAAAAAAAGAATTGTACCTATTTCCTTACCTTTTTATATTTTAGTTTGCAACCAAAACTGTAAGCATATCTGCCCACTGTATATCTCAAAAATATGTATTTTTATATATATATACAAAATAATAACAGTCATCCTTCAGAAATAGCAAGCAAAGCTGGTACTCCTGTGGAAAGGATGTCATCACTGCTAATGTTAAAAAAAAATGCCCTCCTTGGAAAATTTCATCTTCTCCCATTGCTTTAATTTACTATATATATATATATATTTTAAGATTTTATTTATTTATTTGACAGAGAGAGAGATCACAAGTAGGCAGAGAGGCAGGCAGAGAGAGAGAGAGAGAGGGAAGCAGGCTCCCCGCTGAGCAGAGAGCCCCCAGGCCCCTGAAATCATGACCTGAGCCGAAGGCAGAGGCTTTACCCACTGAGCCGCCCAGGCGCCCCTACTATTTATATTTCAAAAGTTCCATATCTATTTCTCTGCCCAGTCGTCCCAGACATTCGGACATATATGTCTCTCTACCGTGTCCTGGATTTTAAAAGCAATTCACCCAGAACTCCATCCTTGACTGACACCTTGAATTCTCTGCTTTACATTTGTTGACTTCCTATTTATTGAGACGCCCGTGATTTAGATTTGGAATTGCGCTCAATTCTTCCCTCTCTGCATAGCCCATTTCCATTTAGGGCTCCGTGAACATTTCTCACATCGGGTAGGCTCCTTATCATGTCACCCTCCACCACTGTCCTAACCCAGGTCTTGAGCCGCAGCTTGGTGGTCTCCTGGCCTCCTATCTTATATCTTTTCAACCCATCTTCCTTGCAGTCTCTGGGACTGTTTCTCACACGTGGATTAAACCATGTTACTCCTTGATGCAAATCCCTTTCAATGACTCATCATCACTTATAGCATAAATTGAGACCTTTTAAATTTGGTTTGCATGGCCCTTCATGTCTTATTGCTTTGAATTTGAGGTTTATGCTACAGTAACCCTGAACCGCTAATAGCTTCTCTGTCATAGATCATGCTGTTTTATGCTCTTGTTCATGATGTCCCCTTGGCCTATATGCTATTTCTCCACCTTCCGTGCCTGGAAATGCCTACGCATTCCTTACGAATGAGCTCTGTCACCACCTCTGCTAGCAAGACTTGCCTTTCCCCTGCACTCATTCCTTCTACAGTCTCCTTTATACTTGAATATACTCTGGGTATATCTATATCATTGTATTTCCAAATTGTTTTATAATTACCCTTCAATGTTGACTAGACAATGTTTGTGAAGAAAGGAATTGAGTCTTACTTATCTTTTGTCAAATCACTTAATACTCTGCCCAACACATAGTAGGTTCACAAATAGCAATTTAGAACATAAAGGAATAAATCACATGTGGAATTATATACTGACTTCCTGGGGATTAAGGATATAAATTTGGATTTAGTGCTTGGCTGTCAATTAACATGGGGGAAACTGTCTTGAAAATTTAGACTAGACAGAGGCAAGTACATCTATAGCAAATAAGAAAATAGTTATTAATTTAGGGGAACAGAATAAAAGTTAAGAGAAAGTTAATAGAAGGAATTTGTGTTTTTCATAAGGATTTGGTTGAGTAACCCTTAATGAGAAAAAAATATTTTATTGGTAAATTGGATTTAATTTCAGTTGCATTCAGGAAATCAGCCACAAGCCAAAACAGAAATTTTTGCCCTTATTTAACCACAACTCAACCCTTCTTTACCTGAAACCCCGCAGGTTCACCCAAAGTAGTAGAAAATGAGGTCAGAGCTCACCCCTTCCTGCTACAGAAAGAAATCATGGACATTCAGGGGACTTCTGGACATTATTAGTAGGTAATAAAAAGAAACTGAAGGTTGAGGCATTACTATAATGCAAGATCCTAGGGTAGGGGTAGGGGTGGGAAAACACATCATACAAGAGCAGTATTTTGAGGATAATAGGTACAGCACAGGGAATATAATCAGTGGTACTGTAATAGTGTTGTATACTGACAGATGGTAGCTACACTTGTGGTGAGCACAATATAACATATAGACATATAGACTTGTAGAATCACTACGTTGTACACCTGACATTGCGTGACAACTATACTTCAATTAAAACAAACAAACAAACAACAATGCCTGTGAAACCAGAGGGCAGCAAGATCACTTTGGGTTCTAACTTGCAAATTTGCAGTTATATTTTAACTCATTTCCAAATACATTAATGGGTTACAGTGGAAAATGTGTAACAATGTATAATATATAAATGAGGTACAATAACAAAAAAGAGTAGTGTTTTTCATAAAGGAGGTTCTGCAAGTCCAAATTTTTACTAAGAATTTTTAAAAACAGGTTATATTGGGGTGCCTGGGTGGCTCAGCGGATTAAAGCTTCTGCCTTCGGCTCAGGTCATGATCTCAGGGTCCTGGGATCGAGCCCCTCATCAGGCTCTCTACTCTGCTTCCCCCTCTCTCTCTGCCTACCTCTCTGCCTACTTGTGATCTCTCTCTGTCAAATATATAAATAAAATCTTTAAAAAACAAAACAAAACAAAACAGGTCATATTGTTTTCTAAGACACGAGTTATGTTTGTGGTCCATACTGTGAACCTAGGTGGGGTATTCTAGGGGGCCCATAAATACAGGGGGCACATCAAAACCCTGACCATGCAAATGATGTGGGGTAGGTACCCAACTTTCAGCACCTGAGGTACCTGCGTTCATGTGAGAAAATTACAGCCAGTCTTTAATTCTATCTAGATGGTGATCTTTGTAATAGTAGAATCTGACATTGGTCTGAAATAATAGAAATTAATAAATTTTCCTCAAATGAACTCGGTGTCCTGAGTCTATGTGAACCAGATAAATTTGGACTGAAATAATAGAAAATAGTGTCCAGCTACTAAAGAAATAATTCAAACATATTGAATTTGTGAGTCATGGACTTAGAAGAAAAAAGTTTCTTATGTACCTTGGAAAATGAAAAAAACTTCTTAACCTTAAGTAATGGATAATTCAGCTTTACCTGAGGATCTCATACTGATGGTGGGAAATGGAAAACATTGCAATAGCCTGAAACTATAATAGAAAATTCTACCATTTGAATTATAATGTGCTGAGAACTGCAGATGACTGCAATTCTGCCTTCGACATGATTGTGACCAGGGGCTAAATTCTTGAACTCCATGTACTCCATTTGTCCAATAAGTTGAATTAGAGAGTTGCATGGTAATTCAACACGGTTATTAAAACATATAGAGGCTAAAATACTGATATAATATATTGGATTATAACCTGAATTGTGGAATCTAGAAACCATCTAACTAGGAATATTCTGTTTGGTAATTTGCTCAACTTGTAGCATGCTTTAGGAACTAGTGTTCAGAACTAAATGTGCATTTACTGGCATAGTAAGAAGAAAATAAGTTCAGGTCCTCAGGGTTTTAGATTTAGTGCCAAATTGTGCAATTTACAGACAGTCTCTGGCTCTTACCCATTCACCTTATAACTAACAGTTACACAGTCTGTTCTGTGGGGCTCTTCCTTTACTATCCTGATCGAAAGAGGGGCTGATACTGATGCCGGATACCTCAACTACCATCACAGTCCACAAATCTTTTATTTGCATCTACCTTCCAGATGGACCCTATAAATAAAACTTACTTCCTCAGAAACATTTCCCTGAATCCAGAGCTTCCTTAACAGCTGCCCCTGAAACAAGCCAAGCACCAAACTGTAAGATTTATAAGATTCCATCACCATTTCCTCCCTCCCTTTCCTCTTCTTCCTCTATTGAAACTGCGATTGGGCAGCCTGGGTAGAGTGGGAAACTATCCTTTTCTTTTGGGGTGGGGGAGATGTATTATTGGCAACAAATACTAGAACTTGTAAAAAAAATGTTTTACAAACCAGTATTATAAAGAAAAGATAGTTACCAGTTTGATATTAAAAGTTCACACACACATACACACACACACACACACCAGAAAAAATGGTATTATTGAATTTTCCTAACTGCAATATATAACACTGTTGGTAAAATGTAAATGTTTCTAATAGCCAGTTTGCTAACTTCTGGAATACAAGTCTTATGTAAATTGGGGTCTACAAGGATAAGCTAGATGTGACTAAGTCATAAATCCGAACCTATCATTTGTTAGCTTTTCCTACCTTTAAAGTGGGGTGAGGGGGGCCTGGCTGGCTCAGACAGTAGAGCATGTGACTTTTAATCTTGTGTCATGAGTTCAAGCCCAATGTCGGGTGTAGAGATTACTAAAACAAAACAAAACAAAACAAACCCCCAAAACCTTAAATTATTGAACAGTACATCTGAAACTAATGATGTACTACATGTTGGCTAATTGAATTTAAATAAGAAAATGAAGGAAAAATTAAAAAATAAAAAGCATGTGAAATGGGATTGAAATAATAATATGAGAAAAAATAAAGCTGATAATTGAAATTAAAAAATTTAAAAAATAAAGTGGGAAGAAAATTTGCTTATTCATAGCCATGGAAATTATAAATTTATCTCATAATTAGAGTCAAGGCATGTAGTAAAAAGAGATATAAGCAAAATAATTGTTTTAGATGTGTTGTAAAATTGATTAAATCACTGTAGGCCAATTAGTATATTATACAGTGTTACCTTGTGCTTTATGAGTGGAATAGAAAACCAGGACAAAATAAGATACTGACATTAAAGGTGAACTAATCAAGAAAATCATGTTTGATTGGCATCTTTTTGAGGCTTTTCAAAAATATTTGCAAGGTAGCAGAGCTAGTGGTACAGCATATAGCAATGGACAGAGTATCAAGAAATTCAATTCTCGTTCTAACTATGCCATTAATCTGAACTATAACTTTCTCAGCAATAATTTCTACATCTACTCAATAAAGCATCTGGAGTAGGTGATTTCTAATGTGCCCAGAATGCTATAATTTATGTTTTTGTTTAGTGATTAATTCAGAATAGCATTAGTGAATGGGTTGTTACCCTAGGAAATTGTTTGTAGAGAACAGAAAATTGTGTGATGTATCCTGGAAGTTGTTTGTATCATGAGACAAACAAAATAATAATCTATTGTGTTTTTAAAGCCTACTTCTGCTGTATGAAATCTTTCCTCAAAACACGAAAGACTCAGATTCTTTGGGAAATGTGCCATGAAGAGGAAATGAAAGCATTAGCCTGGCAACTGCTGGTGGTGACTATTAAGCTATTTGGAGGCTTGTTTATCTGAAAGTTAGCCAAAATTCTGGTAAAGAATATGGGCTGGAGTTCCCTCAAACACAACACTTTATGCGAGGCTTCCAAAACTTGTGTAAGTAATTACACAGAAGAATAGCTTCCCTTGCGTTATTATGATATTTCTAATTCCTTTTCAAATCTAGAAACCGAGAGGCATTCAAAATCTAAAACAGAGAGAATATTATTAGTTTTTCTTTTACTAAAGTAAGATTGGCATGAGGATAGGATTTGGACAGTAATACTTTTAAAAAGCAACTAAATTCATCCATATTCACCATGTCTCTTTTTGTTCAGACTTAGGTCTCCTGCTCAGATCTATTATTTGTGAAACTGTGTTATTTTTCAACAGCCTCCCAGACATTGTTACTTGGATGTGCCCACCTTCATTATAAAACAGAAGTCCAAATCTTACTCGTCATCTCCCCTTGAAAGCTAGTTTTCCTTGCTCATTTCGTTCAGTATCACTCTGGAGTCATCAACTCTTTCCATTTCTAATTCTATCTAGTTTGTTATCACACCTCTCCTTTCAAATCATTTCCTCCTTACAAACGTTGCTCATATTAACCATTTTTTCTCTTCTTACTGCTCTAGGCTCATCACTACTGAGCAACACCTGGATCACTTAATTCACTTTCTAGCTGGTCTCCCTAATTCTAGATTCCTTTCCTTGAATACAGGGAACATATTACCTCACCCCAGATTTCATTTCCTTATATTGTATCATCTATCGTCTCAAAAATCAATAATAGTTCCATCTTTACTTTAAATTAAGTAAGTTAAAGTTGGAACTGGGCTTAAATTAAGTTGGAACTGGGCTGTTCAGCTTGACTGTCATTATCTTTTACAATTTATATTCTCCTACTTACTGTTCTGCACCTGCCCAAATGTGGTTTAAAAACAATTGTTATGGGTGCCTGGGTGGCTCAGTCAGTTGAGCATCTGACTCTTGGTTTCAGCTCAGGTCATGATCTCAGCATCATGAGATCAAGTCCTGCATTAGGCTCTGTGCTCAGTGGGGGAGTCTGCTTGAGATTCTTTTCCCTTCCTTCTCCGTCCTCCCCCCAATCATGCTCTCTCTCTCTAAAACAAATAGATTGATTAATTAATATCTTAAAAAAAAAAAAAACAAGACCAAAAAAGAGTGTCAGAAAGACCTTACTGATTCCAAATAATTACATTTTAGGACAAAGGAATATTCTTTAAAGGAATACAAAAATATCCAAAACCCAAAAATGTACTATCTATCATGTCCAGTATCGAACCAGTATACTAGATATACAAAGAAACAGGAGGATATGATCCACAACCAGAAGAAAATATCAATTAATGGAAATAGACTCAGAAATGACAAAGAAGATGACACTAGGAAACAGTTATAAAGTAGCTAGTATATATTTTGTAAATATGCTAAAAAATGTACGTGGTAGGAAGAGAACATGGAAGGTATGAAAATAATCCAAATAAAATCTCGGAGTGGAAAAAATACTGAAATTAAAATTATATTTGAGGGGATTAAGATTAGACAATACTAAAAGAAGAAATAGTGAACTTGAAAACATGTCAACAGAAACTACCCCCCACCAAATAACAGAAGCTTAGTGAGCTAACATGCATATAATTGGTGTCCTAGAAGGAGAGAGAGGGAGAACCCAGGGGAGTGGTAGAAAGAGGGTTCAGAAAAAAATATTTGAGGAAATAAAGGCCTAATTTTTTCCAAATTTAATGAAAACTACAAACCCATGGCTTTATAACTCGATGAACAAAGTGTAGAGCAAACACTAAAAAATCCAAGAAAGCACTAATGTACCCCAAATTGTGAAAAAATACATCAAATTGTGGAAAATCAGTGACAAAAAGGAAAATATTTATAACCAGATAAAAAAATACATCACATGCAGATATAAAAAAGAGTAAGAGTGATAGACAATATCTCTCCAGAAACTATCTACACGAGAAAAAAAATGGAGTGACATCTTTAAAGTACTTCAAAAATCTTGCCACCTTGGAATTCTATCTATATTTCGTGAAAATACTCTTCAAAAATGGAGGTGAAATTAAGACACTTCATAACAAAGATATTGAAAGAAACTTCCAAATATTTTTAAATAACCCAAAGTCAAAGCAAAAATCACAAGAACAGTTAGAAAATACTTGAAATGAATGAAAGCAAGAAATATATTAAAATGTGTAGGAGAAAAAAATGTGTAGGAGGATACTAAAGCAGTGCTTGGAGAAATATTACAGGGACAAATGCTTATATTAGAAAAGAAAAAATTCTCAAGTCAATGATCTAAGAAAAAAGCAAATAATAAAGATAAGAGTATAAATAAAAAAACTTGAAGACAGAACACAAAACAGAAAATCTATGAAATTAAAAAGCTTGTTCCTTGAAAAGATCAATAAAATTGAGAAGATTCTGTTTGGTTTGTTCAAGAAAAAAGAGGAGATATACCCTACAGATAGTAAAAAGGATAATGAGGAAATATTATGAGCAACTTTAAGTTAGTAAAATCGACAACTTAGATGAGACTGACAAATCCTTTAAAAGACACAAACTGTCAAAGGTTAATTAAGGAAATAGATAACCTGAAGAGCCCTATATATAAATTCAAGAGAAGATGTTACTGCCATTGGTCATTAGAGAGAAGTAAATTAAATCCACAATGGTATACATCTACATTAGTGGTTCTCAGCAGGGAGGAGTGTGTTTACCTCCAGGGGAATTCTGGCAATGTCTGGAGACAATTTTGGTCATTATATCGGAGGGTTTCTACTGGCATCTACTTGGTAGAGGACAGGCATGCTTCTAAACATCTTACAATGAACAGAACAAAAAATTCTGTTTCTAAATGTCAATAGCGCTGAGCGTAAGAAAGTCGACACACACATGCACATGAATAGTTAAAATTAAAAAGAGTTAAAATACCAATGTTGGCAAGGATGTGGAGCCAAAGAAACTTGTAAAATGACGATAGAAGTGAAAGGTGTTGCACTGTCTTTGGAAAACAGTTTGGCTGCTTCTTATAGTGTTAAACATGAGCCTACAGCATTGTACAATCCTGCTGATAGGTATTTACCCAAGAAAAATGAAAACTTAATGTCCACATAAAGATTTGTGTTCATGTCCCTTTTATTCAAATTAGCCACATACTGGGAAGAACCCAAACGTCCATCAACTGATAAATGAATAAACAGACCACATATGTATGTATGTACGTATGTAGTATTTATATATAAACACTAGCAATGACAAAGAACACATGCATCAGTACGGGTGAATTGTGAACCAATTAATGAATTAATTAGGTGAATTAATTCACGGGTGAATTAATCTAAGTGAAAGAAGTTGTAACCCTAAGACTACTTTCTGTTTAATTTCATTTATATGACATTTAAGAGAAAGACATACTATAGTACCAAAAAAGCAGACCAGCGGGGCTAGAGTGGGGTTGGGGATCAGATTGACTACAAAGGGGTAAGGATTTTAGTTTTAGTGCATGAGGCAAATATTCTATACCTTCATGGTGGTGGTATTTGCATGACTATACGTTTGCTGAAACTCATGAATTGCACACTTTACAATCGGGAATTTTCATTGTATGTGGATTATATTTCAAAACAAACCGATTAAAATAACAAAAAGAAAGAGACTGAATGCAAAAATGCCAAATGAGGGGAACTCCTCTTTACAGCCGTGAGTTTCAGAATGACTTAGCCTCTGTCAAAATCGGGAATCCTCCTTCCCAGAAAGGAAGCTGCATCTACAACTTGAGCTCTCTCTACCTCCTTAGCCATGGCTCCCACCACCTGCCTCTTCTCCACAAAACCACTTCCACACTGAAGCAGGAAAGCCTCTTAGTGAGAGGCCTAGCTGTCTGAAGTCTGAGCAGTGTCTTTGCTAGCTATCCATTCCACCGCATATTAAGGCATATTACACCCAAGTGGGAACTGAAAACAAAGGAGCCATTCCAAAGGATCCACCACAATTCCTCAGCTCACCTTCGAGGAGTATGACTGGCTGGTCTCCACCGTGCTTCACATGGAATATTTATTTTCTTCTTTCTCATGTGGGATTTTCTCCCTTGATGCCTCCCAAATTTTCCTTCTTTCTTACTGTTAAGTCTTTCTTTCTTCCTCTCTGGATCCTTAACTATATTTCCAAGCTTCATTCCAGCCCTTCTTTCTGACAGTATTGTCTTTGGAGACAGGGAAGCAGGACTTACATCTCAGAGAACCCCATGCTTGGGAGAGCCTTTCTAAAAAAAATGTCTCAGTGCCCTCTCAGTAGTTCCCAGTGGTGGGGACCACCTGCACTAGGTAGTCCTCGATGGGTAGAGAATCAGACTGCACCAAGACCGGTACTATGGGCCCTGTTTTTCCCCTTCCTGGTGCTCTCTGCCACTTTATCCCTGACTGCTGCTTGCAGAGTCTACCAAAAGATTCAAGAAGCCCCAGAACTCACACCCTCTGGGTTCTTCCTGGACCCTTTAGCTGGGCCCCTATTCCAGGAGGGTGGTCTGCTTCATGGAGGGCTCCCACTGGCTGTTGCAACATTTCCTTCAGAGGATCACAGGAGATTGTGTCGCCAAATGGATCTACGGAATTAAGTAATTCTCGGCATCAGCTCTCCTCTGTGTTGGGACTGCCCCTTAATCTGCTCCATAGCACCTCCCACCCTCCACCGGCCCCAGGCAATGAAGGAGGCAGTGTTCCAGGGGTGGCTGCCCCTATTTCTTCCAAGGGCTTTCGACAGTATTGATCGGCTACGACAATTGGTTTTTCCAATTGATGTCCTCTCTGGGCTCTGATATGATGACTTCGTGTTCTCCTGGGCCTGTCTGAGGTCATGTGGGTGTGAGAAAGCACTGTCCTCATTCGCTTTGCCCGGAAGTCCCTCAGCTGTCCTTCTGGTGTAGTGGGTAGAAGGCAGGGTGCAGTGGTAATTTGATGCTTAAGTATTTTCTAACTGCAGCTTAAATGTTCATTTGGCCCTGGAGACAGAATAAGATCTTGGAGAAGAGGCACTGTATCTTTAATATCTTTTGCATATTTCACTGCATCCAGCTCTCCCTTTGGCACTAACATGTGATTACGGTTTGTTTGTTTTTTCTCTGATGGACTGATTGAAAGACCCGTAGAATACTCAGTATTTTCAATAAATCAAACATTCCGTTGAAGGGTTTGGAGGCTTAATATTCCCTCTATGAAGAGGGAAGCTAGTAAATAATGTTGGCTTATTATCTTAGGGTCAGTATTCCTCAAATAGAAAAGTAAAATATACATTTTTTTCCTCTGGGCAACTATAGACAAATTCTACTTTTGAAATTGAGTTCTAAATCTGCTATAAGGTCAAACACTAAAGCATCTTTGGCACAATGTGAAAAAGAAACAAGTCAATGGACAAGTTTTTAAAATGTAAAACAAGTGCCTCTTATTTTTCTGTAAATCTTTCTGCCCTTGAAGTACTTCTTACAGCATTGTGCTGATTCTGACAGAAGCAATGCTGACTTCCTTTCTCTGATATGTGGTATATTTTAAAGGTTGGTTTGGTATACTTTAGCATGACATAAGGTCATCATGAGATTTATGGAATTGACCAGAATCTTACTGCAGCTAAATTTTTTCCTAAAAATCTAAGCCCGACTTCAATCTGGGTGATGAATGCACTCAATTTCAATTTCCTCTTAGCATACAGACATATAAATGGTAAAAAACCAACAAAACAAAACAAACAAAACTATTTGGAATAGATACTGCACTCCAAATCCATCAAAATACTATTAGTGGTAAATTAAGCTGGAAAAGGCTTTGGTTCCCTTTCTTTTTTTAATCAACACATTCACTTGTATATTTGATATGAAATTTTTGTAAACTGATTTGTATTTATGTCTGAATAATGTCTTTGGATGTGGGTTTTTCAGAATGCGTTGGGAGGAATATGTGAGTGAAGAAGGTGGGGAAAGGCTAAAAAAAGAATGATAATAGAAAAGATGTAGAAGATGGATTAGAAACTCAAAGTTAAAAAAAAAAGATAAATCTTGAAATAATGAAACAGACCACAGATACAGGAACATAGAATGGGACAACTTATACTTCTTTTTTTTTCTTTTTAAAGATTTTATTTACATATTTGAGAGGGAGCGTAGAGCACAAGCAGAGGGAGCATCGGAGGTAGAGGGAGAAGCAGGCTCCCCACTAAGCACAGAGCTGCCCTTGGGGCTCCATCCCAGGACCCTGGGATCGTGACCTGAGCTGAGGTGATGCTTAACTGATTGAGCCGCCCAGGTGCCCCTTCATTTTATTAAAATACTTCATAGTGCTCAATTATAAATGCTTAAGTATTTTAAATATAAATATTTAAGAGTAAAATGCTAAGTTTGAAATGAGTCAAGAAATTGAAAGCCAAAGATTAGGAAAAGCTTATTAAGATAAAGAGTTATTAAATATGTGCCAAATTATCCAAATCACCTTTAAAAAAATTTGGAAGCACTTTTGATAGTCTGTCTTTTTTTTTTTTAAAGATTTTATTTATTTATTTGACGGACAGAGAGAAATCACAAGTAGGCAGAGAGGCAGGCGGGGGGGAGGGGAAAGCAGGCTCCTGATGAGCAGAGAGCCCGATGCGGGGCTCGATCCCAGGACCCTGAGATCATGACCTGAGCCCAAGGCAGAGGCTTAACCCACTGAGCCACCTAGGCACCCCGATAGTCTGTCTCGAGAACTAGAAAGGATGGCACAAATGTTGCAGAGAACTCTGAGTTCATAAAATAAACTATTTGGAGATAAAGTTCAGATGTAAACTTTGGTGTACTGATCTGCTAGTCTAAGAAGACTTCTCTGAAGAAACATGTATTTCATTTTTCTGAACCTTTTCTTTGCATATTTAATTTAGTTATAAATATCAGTTGGTGAACTTTTACAGGTATGAATTAATTCAAGCAATTGTTATTCAAAATATAGTAAACAATAGGTTGTTTGAATTCCATTTATGGTTTCAAAAAATTGTTATTTTAATTTGAGCCATTAAAAAAACCTGTAACTGTTGTAAGCCTGTTTCAGAAAAATACTGAAATTGAATAAAAGGTTTAAAACATCCAGTTTTCTAAATTTTACATAGCACATCTGTGCCTTTTAAAATCACGGAGATTTTATCATTTTAGAATATCAAAACATTTCAATCTGTGAAAGAGAATAAACATTTAAAAAATATGGTAAATTCTTTTTCCACCTGAAGTTCAAAAAAGGTAACATATGATGAAAAAAACTTTCTCAGAATGAAAAATTTGGAACTGCGAGGCATATGCTTCATATTAAATGTCTCATTTAAAGGTTTTCTGGGACTCCAAAATTACACATTGTTGATATGTATTTCTTTGTAACATTAAGCCATTACATAATAGATTAATTTCCCACATCTGTTTACAATAACTAATTATGAATTTACCATTAAAATTATTATAATAATTAAATTACAAATTTTAATCTGGTGTTAAAGCTAGAAACTAAATCTTGTAACAAGTATCCAGATAAACTCTCGTAGAAGATACTGAACTCTTTTTTTACTGTAATTATGAATCACCCTAGACACCTGTCGAAGCTTGGTGCCTGTTGAACCTAACTTAGCTAATTTTTAGTGTTCAAGTACTAGAAAAAATAAAGACAATTGATAAGTTTGTGAATTTAAATTCACAACCACCACTGTGGATGTTTATTTTAAGTTAGTGATTACGAGTTTTGCATTTGTAAGATTGGGGAGAATTGTGAGAATTACAGAAAGTTGTGCAGGTATTTTGGAGAGTACAAAGCCCTTATCCTGTGAGACTACCCAGAGTTTTGGGGGCACAATGTCAGTGTCAGCATATGACTCATTACCTGAGGGTTCAAATCAGGTGGAACTAAGGCAAAATGTGCATATGTGTATGTATATTTGTGTGCACATAGCACATGTATGTCTGTATATTTAAAATGCATTTCCAAATATTTGGAATAAATCCAGAGTTGGGTTTTTGCCATAGGTCAAACACAAGAGCAAAGCAGTAATGAGACAGGTGAGCATTAGTACCTAAGGGTAACATGAACCAATCTGCGATCTGCTGTAACAAATCTATTGACAATTAAACAACCTTAGCAATATTACCTGAGGCACGGTACGCTAATACCAACAAGGCAATGGGGCTGGCACACTTATTTCCAAAGGACATTTTGACCTGGAGAACGTAATGAGAAGCAATCCTTAAGGAAATGCTTTCCCTCCGGTGACGCTAACATGTAGGCACAGGTGCATCTCCAAAGCAGAGTAGGCAAGAATAAAATTCTGGCATGGAAGCAGCTCTATCTTGGATCACTTTGCTGATTTTTTCCAAGCCTTGTTACTTAAGTAGGTAGGAATGTCATGCTAAATCCATATTCTCAAAATATTAAACAAGAAGTGGGGGAGAACAAAACCTGAACTCAAAAGAATGTTTCTAAAGTTTAAACTCTCTGGGGCGTCCTATCAGCAAAATAAATTAAGCATGATCAACTTTGTGTTTTGCAGCCACTTACACAGCTTTGATAAATATAACCTACAGGACCTGCCCACTACTTGCAGGCAAGCTGTCATTGGAAACAGAGGTAGTGTCTCAACTGCAACACCACAGTTCATGACACGCTGACTTAGTGACTATCGTGGACCATTGAGAGAACAGAAGAGTTTGTGAGAAATTCAAATACCCATGAATAAGAGACTTTAGGCTTCCTGAGCAAAGTTTGAACACTTTGCCTGTTAATCTTGAGATGAAAAAAGAAAAAACAACACACACACACACACACACACACACACACACACACACACATAATGAAAATAGCAGGGATGAGTGCTTTGCCATAGGGAAACTGCGTTGAAAGCCAAAGGGAACTAACAGAACCATTCTTCCATTGCAGTAAGGTGTTGGGACGCAGAGTCCCTTCAGTTTCCTGGCAGATTTCTCTAGGTGAACTTGATGCTTTTTTGGCCCCAATCGAGGTCAGAGATATGCAGAGGGAAAACACTGTCAGGAGATTTTCTTTGAGATCTTACTGCTGTGCACATCCAAGTTCTTAGAATTCTAGTCTCTTTAAAACAGATATGTTTTCTGGTTAAAACCCTTTTAATGATTAGAAGGAACAATGGAAGTCAGCCCAGTTCAGGAGCAGGAATTAGATGGCAGTCCATAGTTATGGGCAAACACCCCAGGAAGTTTGGTCTAATAGCTGTTTTCTTTTTTCTTAGCTTTTTCACTAAATGGACTAGATTCAAATATATTGATCATTAACTAGGAGGGTTAAAATGATCAAACAATTGAAATAGTGAAAGTTGGCAGTTAAGTAATACATAGGTTTGCACTGCAGCCAAAAGCATTCTGTTAATTTAATCAAGCTTTTCCAGTTTTTCCCAATCTCAATAAATGGGGACCTTAATATAAAAAGTATAGGAAATAGGAATACTGTGTCTTTTAAAAATTGTTTTATTTTAACTTAACAAATTTGGATCATGTTTTTATTACAAACTTTTTTCATGCAAAATTTCATTAGCTCACACATACTTTTAGATATCATAAGGCAGGGTATTCAAACAAAAGCTTATATTGCAACATGCTTTTTACTCAACTCCCAAAGTAAAATATATTTTCCTCATATTTAGCACATGCTTTTTATTATCTGTGACGAAGTCTTGGGATATTCATGCTTGCTTCTTATGACATGTATACAGGGTTCAGTATATACTGAGGATCAGTATCAGTTTCCTACATACCAAAATGTTCAAGTTCTTGCTAAGATGTATATACATGCATGCTTTTTTATTATTATTTTTTTTTATTTTTTATTATTGGGCTTTTGTCACAAATCCTAATAAGTTCTCTTGAGAGCTGAACCATAGAGGACAAGGATGGCTTTCCTCGGAGCCTAAAGCCTAAAGAAATTTGCTGAATGTCTCCCTTGTCCTTTTCATCTGGGTCCAATCTCTACTATTGGTCCCTCTAGTTCTTAGCACACCAATTGTGAGGAAGCTCAAACCCCAAGGACAAGTCCTTCAAGGAAAATGTGGAAAACAGCATTTTCTTTACCACAGTATGAAACAAAAAGATGAAATTATCCAATTAAAGCTTCTTATGAAGCCTTTGCCATAGCATCCAAGCAAAAGGCACACACCTGCCAATCTGACCAGGACCTTGGGGTGGGGAGGATAGGATAGAAAGAGGCAGATGTCTTTATATCTTTACTCCAGCAAGCCTCACTCATCGACTTGCTAATATGCACTCCAAACTTTTAAAAAAGCTGAAACCATTCCCAGCCTGACTGAACCGTTTCTTCAGGAGCACTGCTTGGATCCAGTGTTCCTCAGACCAAAAATGTTCATTTCTCCAATCGGATCATAACATTAAGCAGGTAACAATTAGTATTATGCTTGGCGGGCAGCAATAATTGTAACATTGCCAAAAACAGTATATTCAAAACCAGGAAACTATTCTGTGTTACTTTACATTCATAGCTAATTATCTAATTGCACCTCACATTTGTTGATCCAAATAAAGCATACAGGTACATTATAAGAATTATTTTACAATAACATTGCCTTCATGAAGTATATTATCAAATAAATGTGACATATTTTCTCCTAAGTGTATATGTCTTTGGGCAGTTCAGGGAATGCTTCTCCATGCTCCTGATCAACTATGAATTTAATTTTAATTTTATTTTCTATGAATCTCTATATAAATGAAGGAAATAATAAAACGTTTCTTGAGACTAATGGCTATGTGTTACATTATTCTGTCTAATTGGAATTATTTCATGGATTTCATTGTGAATTGATTGATAGATACTTCGCAGATATATGTTTGAGGGACTTCCTTACAGCAGTTGAAATAATTATTCTAACACAGATTTTCTTAGAGCAATTGAAATAATTTTATATGACAGCATGATTAAAATTTTGAAAAAAGCTATAGTAGGATCTGCATATTTATCTATATTTGTTTCTATATCCATATTAATTTTAAAATTGATAATATTTATATCAATTTTATATATATCAATATCTATCTCTCTATATATCTATATATCAATATTAGTATATATCAATATATCTGTATTTGTTTCTATGTTGATATCAATTTAATACCAGTAATTATATACCTCCACACATATAGGAATACTAGAAGGAAAAAAATCCAAATAGTAATACCTCAGATTGGTAAAATTATGGGAGATTTTAATATCCTTTATATTTATATTACTCCTAGAAAGTGTACTTTCTGTATTGCTTTCATAAAGGTAAATTATCCTTATAATTACAACCCAAAATGTTTTCTAATAAAAATTTCTTATGAAAAAGTTCATTACATTTGATTTCAATTTTTTTTCTATGCAAGTGATAGAAGTAAAATTTCCCCTTCTGGATAATAAGTACAGTTAGCTTTCTCCCTTTTCCATTCCCCAAGCTCTCTGGAATTTAAGGCTCTTTGTTGGGCCGGTAGGAAAAATCTCTGCTTGGGCTATGGCAGACTAATGATATGGGTGTGGACAACATCAAGGACTTCTTAACTTCTTACCCCTGACCCATCTGCAGACAAGACATGATTTGATTTCTAAGGTCATGGTGTCCCAGTGTGGCAACAGTCATCAAAACAGAAGATGTTTGTAACATTCCATAGTTTACCCTCCCCCAAAAAGATAGGAAACCTTCCAATATTATCTCACCAAAGATTTAGATTTTCTCACTTTGTCTTTGCCAATTAATTAATTTAAAAGGCTCATCTTGGAGAATTCTAAGAACCTAGTAAATTATAATGACCTCGTTATACTTTAATGCTTTATAATAAGTTGCACTAAAATATTTTAAAAATCTTACTATTTGCAGCATAATAATACTCACTGACGGATACTTATGTACGTATGTAAGTCCACAAACCACTGCCATAATGTCCTACAAATTCCATATTGCTCTATAAAAATAATTTATTCTCTGATTTGAACAGTTATAAAATCAAATTGAGAATAAGTAGTTTATCATCTTCTTTAAAAATAACTTCAAAAAGTCTGCACTTAGAGAAAGTGATGTTCTCTTGAAATAATTTCTTCTGTGGTTAGCAAAGCAGCCATTTCTTTTTTACCAAAGACTGATGATATATTGCAGTCCTAACTAGACATTCTCTAAATCAATTAAAAAAAATAGTACTAAAAATCAGGAGCCATCTTCTGCCAGGCATTTACTGCAGATGTGCCGATGGTGGACAGATCTTTCCAATCTGGCCCCAGAGAAAGAAAGCTGCTTCTCCCGCCTTAAGAAAAATATTCAAACTTTTCTCATGGAAGAAATGTGACCTGAGGGTGTCTCACAGTGATGAAGAGGGAGGCACCTGACTCAGATGAAAAATATCACAATTTTAGTATTTAAAATTACCACTCTTGAACATAACTTTTTTAGAAAGGCTGTATATACATGCAAAAGTGTGTATTTTAGAGATGGGAAGATCAGAGTAGGGGGGAGAGGGAAAACAAACATTAGCCTAAGCCAAAAGCTAGCTGGCCGACTCAGGAGGAAGGGGAAGAATTCAACTGGCAATTCCTGAGAGGAAAAATGAAAACTATTCTAATACTTTCAGAGAAGATTTAATTTAGAGTTCTTTTTGGATATTTTAGGCTTAATTAGTCTCTGGTCATATTCAAGCTAAATTAGGTATCTGTATCTGAAAGAAATGAGAGAGTTGGACAAATAGCTGACAATGGTTGGGCCAAGAGGATAAAACATTAATAATTACTAAATCTACTGTCCAGGAACCTATTATTCTAGACAGTGGAATCAGTTGAAAATTCACATAGTGACCCAGTTTCCATGGGTTTTTAAAGTTCCAAGCAGATAAAACAGGCTGTCATGTACCTGTGGCAAAGCCTAAGGGTCGTGACAAAGTGAAGCCAAATATCTTTCTTAAAAAAAAAAAATTTACTACCTTGGATGATATGAGAGCAAAAGACTTCTTTTCTACCTTTACAAAGACCCAGAATGTTTATGAAGAGCATCTTGTAACAACCATTACATCATTATACTGTTTCATCTAAAGGAGAAGAGAATGTTTCTAGCAGATCCTGAGAACTGCCCAAAAAAAAAAAAAAAAAAAAAAAAAATCAGTGTTTTGATAAAGCGATGGACTTCAAAAATTACAATTGCTTACTATGTAATGTGTTCGTGCATGTGTGTACACATGTTCTAGTCTGATTCTTTAAGAACAGATTCTCTACCTGAAATTATGTTTCATAAGGCCCTAGGTATATTTTGTTTGCCTTTCTGTATGCTACCTCCGCCTTTATTCACGTCCCCAGCAAGAGTCATGCCTCAAAGAGGCAACTTTGCCATCTGATTTGTGCACGGGGGCTCACAATGGGGGGATTTGTGATTTTACTTATGGCGTTCCAGAGCTGTCCATTGTCCAGTTTTAGGACCAAAATTATCCTTGTACTTCATACATTTTTCTCAGAGTGTAGTTCACATTATAGGGCCCGTGGAAATTCACATTTTTACTGGCCTTTGTAAATTTTTTATCTCACTTTTTAAAAAGTACCAACTTCATTACCCATCGATACTCGGTACTCCTTGATAAAAATGTTTAATAGTGTCTTAATATACTAAGCATCTACTATGGGCTGATTTTCATGCTAGGTACTTTATACGCAAGTCCTTCTTGATCATATGGCCCTCTGCCAATTGAAGAAGGTATTATTATCAATTTGTATAAGGATGCAGACAATACAGAGAGGTCAAGATATTTGCTCAAAATGATACAACAAGAATTAGAAATGAGGTTTGAGTGATTGCAAAGCCCAGCCTTTTCAAACATAAGGAATACTACCAGATGAGGGCATTCCTATTTTAGTATCTTCCCTATTATATTCAGTGTGTAGTTATAGGATGTGGTAATAAGAGAAAAACGTAAAAGACCGATTTATGATGCCACAGGATGAAATGATTTGATTGCCTTTCCAAATCCTTTTTCCTCTTACATCCCTTATTTAAAAAAAAAAATCTTTTTCTTATTTCCCGTGTCTCTCTTCCATAATAGACTAGTTTTCATCAACCCCATGAATGTGCATGCATATTGTACGCAAACATCCACAAACCCCGTTTCTTTCCTTTTCATTGAATTTTTCTCATCAAATTTCTAGAATTTTCTACCTATATTGTTTCTCTTCCTCCACTTTCAAGTCATCTTTCAACCCACTACAATATAGTTTTCTCCTGACCCAGTACCTCCACCACATGACAGAAACAGTTCTTATAAAGGTCTTATAAAGAACTAATGTTCTCCACATTTTCAGATACAACAGGTATTTTTAAATGCTCATCTTAAATTGACAGATGGCACTTCTTCACTTGTCCTCCTAGCTTTATTGAGCTATGACTGACTTGTAACATTGTATAAGTTTAAGATGTACACTATGGTAATTTAATACACTTATGTATTGCTAAATGATTACCAACCATAGAGTTGGCTAACACTTGCATAATATCATATAATTAATATTTCATCTTAGTGGTGATAACATTTAAGAGCTGCTTAACAACTTTCAAGTGTATCATACAGTCTTGTTAACCATAATCACCATGCTGTACCTTGGATCCTCAAGACTTATTCATCTTACAGCTGGAAGTTTTTACCATTTGGGCAACATTTCCCCTCTCCCCCCTCCCCGCCCCCAACAACCCTTGGTGATTACCATTCTAGTTTCTGTTTCTGTGTATTCGGCTTTTTGAGACTCCACCTGTGAATGATATCATACAGTCTTTGTTCTTATCTGACTTATTTCACTGAGCATAATGTACTCAATGTCCATCCATGCTATCACAAATGTCAGGATGTTTTTCTTATGACTGAATTCCACTGTGTTTGTACACCACACCATCTTTATCCATTTATCTGTTCATGGACCCTTAGGCAGTTTCCATATCCAGGCTATTGTGAATAATGCTGCAATGAACATGGAGGGTAGATAACTCTTCGATAACCTGTTTTCATTTCCTTTGGATATATACCCAGAAGTGGTATTGTTGGATCATATGGCTGTTCTGCTTAGTTTTTAATTTCTTAAGGAAACTCATACCGTTTTCTATTACTTTTTTATTCCTGAAACACTTCTTTCTCTTGAATTCCATGATATGACTGTGCTTTTCCTCCTGTGCCACTGTACCTTCTCAATTTAGTATATTGGGTTCTATTCCTCTTCTAAACATCTAAAATTTAGGATTCTCACATTTTATCTCTTCTCTTCCCTTGTTAGTAACATTCTTTCTCAGAGACTTAAGCACTAACTTTCTGTAGAATACTTTCATATTTGTATCTCCAGACTTTTCAACTCAAGACATATCTCAGAGATAACTCACATTTAATATATTTGAAAAGTTAGTGAAAATAGAAACTTGCCTCTTACACGTACTATGTGGCAGTCACTGTTATAAGTGCTTTACATACACTAACTCTTATTATCTTCACAGTAACCTGCTTGGGTAGGTATTATTATCATCCTCATTTCATAAACAAGGAAGATAAGTTAGAGTGTGAGTAATTTTTCCAAGATCATAAAGTAAGGAGCAATGAAAGTTTTAGCCCAGTTTGGTTCCAGAGATCCTGCTCTTTAACTGCTAGACCATGAATGATCTCTTTGCCTAAAATCAGTTTTTCCTTACTCTTCATGTGAGAAGGTAGGAAGCACTCCCATCTTTTAGAAATGAGCCTAAATTTTACCTCTCCTGAGAAGCCGCTGTTGGCCGTCTTATCTAGAGCAGCTCCTGCCGGCTTATCCTCGGCCTTAGCCCTCTGTTCATTTCCTTGAAATTACTTATTAAAAGTTGTAAGTTTGGGTATCTGGGTGGCTCAGTCAGTTAAGCATCTGCCTTCGGCTCAGATCATGATCCCAGGGTCCTGGGATCCAGCCCTGCGTCATGCTCCCTGCTCACTCAAGAATCTGCTTTTCCTTCTCCTCCCCACTCGTGTGCTCTCTCTATCTCTGTCTCTCTCTCAAATAAGTAAAAATCTTTTAAAGAAAGTTGCAAGTCAAGCAATTTACTCACCACTTTTGTCAGATTCCATGGATTGTTTTCCTCAGTACTCATTCTGACCCCTTTCTGGTGTGCCTTCCCTACTGCAGAGGTAGGAGAGCTATAATCTACTTTTCCAAGATTATCTTGGCAACAGGCTTTTCACCTGATTTAATTTTCACCAGTCGGAAGCTCTCATAGGAGAATTTAATTTGTAACTCAGTTATGTGGGGAGAGGAACAGAATGTGGGGAACAATTTTGCTCGAATAGATTATGGTAGAGAAGGCACAATGTTAGAGCGCTTAGGTGTGGCAGAAGATTCCAGATACAGCAGCTCCTGGTTGTTGCACAAGGAGCATGTCCCTGAAGTTGTTAACGGTGGTGGAAGCTTCCTGATAGTGTAGTTTCCTGACTGTTGCTGGAGGCTGCAGCTTCTTTGCCAGCTCAGTTCTGCAGTGTGACTTCAGTGTGGAAACTTCAGTGTGGAAACTCAGTGTGGAAACTCAGTGTGAGCTTTTTGTTAAATCTCTTTGTGTTTAAACCAGCTTCAGGAGAGACTGCTGTCTGCAGTTAAGAATGCTGATTGATATACGTAATTCTTTTTGGGTCTCTCTTACCTACCAGAACATAAGATTCCAAGAGAAGTTAACCTTTTACTGTCAATTGCTGAGTTCCCAAGCGTGGCTTAACTTATAGTAGGTGTTAATATATAATGACTGAATTTCATGACAAAGCTTTGGGAAGGTTTAGCTTCTCCTGCAATGCTAGAAACTGCTTTGGGATACCCTGTAAAGAACCTCCTGACAGGCTACTTTGCTCATTCTCTAGGTGTATCACGGTTTATTTCAACTCAGTCCTAGACTATGACATATAGAGAGGGAGTTGAGATAGCTGAATAGGTATGTTACTCACTGTTCCTAATTTGTCAGGTTTGCTCATGTTTCTGCTCATACTTAGAATACCTGGTCCTCCACCATTCTATTGGGCAGACTCCTACTCATTTTTCAAGGACAAACTGAATTATTATTTTTTTCCCAGCAGCCTTTCTTGTACTTCCTGAAATGTTTAAATAATCACATCTTAATACTTTGTAGATATTTTATTATAGCATTTTATTATTCTGAGTCATTGTGTTATAATCATTAGGTGAACTAAAATGTATGGGTGAATATCCTGAAAATGACATAATGCTTGTGAAAATGTGCTCCGAACTCACAAATGTAAGTTATTATCTTTATTATTACAGAAGCAGAAGCAGCGAAAAATTATTGCTCAACTTTACCTATTTCTCTTCCCAGGTACATAGACTTCTAATTTATCCCATTTATCTTTTGTTTTGTGGACCTACTGGCCTTACACCTGACCTGACTTTTTCAAGCCTTGGAAAGAAGGGCCAAGAAGCTCTGGGAGGCCACATGTTAAGTTGTGTGGCTGACTTGAGGAGTAGAAGACTAGCAGTCCTCAGAGCAGTTGCTCAGAAAATTAAGTAATAATTCATTTTGGAGCCAGCTTCTTCCTTCATACAAACATTACAATGCTATCCTCAGACAAATAAATGTAAGTGAATCATTTTTATTTCCTTTTTTTCTTTAAATAAATTACACCTACTTTGAAAATCATACCGCATTGCAAGTATCACAAAATTGCTACTCTGGTCATTTGGAGAGTTTTTCCACGGTATTTACTGTATTAGGAAACTCATAGTGAAACAATATAAATTTTATTATTTCCAGTATTTTCACTTTTCTTCTTTAAAGGCTTTGTTAGCCTATGTTAGAGAGCAGGTAATAGTTTGTATTTTGAATACTTTATTTGAAATACTTAGCATTTGTAATATTAATACCACATCTCTCCACTGATTTTTATTTTATTTTTGTTAACAAATCAACATTTACATCAGAAATAAAATTTTAAAAATGAAACAAGTAATATTTACAATATAAAACGTAAACCAGATGTGGAAGCATGCTTTTCCAGATTAAACATTTACTGGGTTGGCAGCAAAAGACTTTCTTCCTCATTCATCCAAGTAAGTTTTGTTTGAATGGATTCTAATTTCTTACTCCTTTACCCTTTTCACCATCTTTCTGTTGCTTTTGTTTACCTAATAGTGGTTTTTCCTTACCACTGCCTTCCATAGTTCTGCACAGCTGCTTCCCAGATGAGCTAAAGAGCTCATTTTCATCTTTAGACAAGTTGAAACTATGGGCTAATCCTATATGCCTTGCACAGAAATAGTGACTGAAATCTCTTTGTGACAGTTCTCATTGCTACCTTTCTTTAAGAGAGCATTCAAGGATACTGACTACAGAAAGACCCCAGGCCTAATTATCAGGTTCTATATCCTTCAAGTCATATGTATTCCTTGAAAACTAACCTATTAGTTAGCCTAGATTTAAGAGGAACATAAAGGATGCATTTGGAAAATAAAGCAAATAATCCTTTCCAGCAAATTGAGAAAGTTTCTAGTTTTGTTCTCATCTATTACAGGTTGATTAACCAACTATGGAGTATTTCACCCAAATGCCTCAAAAGTGGTTTTAATCAACATGACTTGAAGAACCAAGGCAAACATTCTTGTTTAATGGGCTCATTTCATGTATTCACACGATTTGAGATTTCTCAGAGGTATCTCAATAAACCTCAAGCCTTTCTTCCTCCCTCTCTTTCCCTCCTTTTTCTTTCTTTTCCTTCCTTTCCTCCCTCTCTCTCTTCTTTCCTTTTTCCTTCCCTTTCATTTTGTTTCATTTCATTTCCTTTCCCTTCCTTTTTTTTCCATGTTCATTTTTCTGCACTTTCTTGATAGTGCATCATAGTCAAAGGACTTAGGCACCCAGAATACTCTACAATTTAAATAGGAAAAACCCAAAGCTTTGACAATGCAGACTTCCAGTCAGATGGAGGATAATGAATTAGAGATTATGGGAACTAATAAGACAGTGTGTTGGTATTCCGAATGACTTGCCTTTTTGTTTTGAACGTGTTTATTGCTTTCTTTATTTGGAAGAGGGGAATGAGAGTTTGAAATCTGGGTTATGACTAAAGAAGCTACACTACTTGAGAAAGTGCCATTATTCTGTGTCATTAAATTTTGGTACAGAGATACATGCACATGTTACTGGATTGTAAGGTGTGATCATGCATAGAATTATACAACTGAAGGTCTTATCTGGTTCACAGAGTTTCTTAAAAAAATTATTAGGCAAAAAAAAATAAGTAAAAATCAAATATAAACATTGGTAGAGAATAAACATGCTGAGAGTTAAAAGAATAGCAATGTTGTTATAGGGTTTTTAGATCCATGTCACCAAAATAACTTTCCTTCTGTTGTGTCTTTACAAATTTATGGGTGATTGAACGTTAATGACTCAGAATAATATAATAATAAGTCTTTACTATATTTGTGTGTGTATGTATAGGAGTTTAAATAAATACATTATCCTGCCATTTCTATAGCTAAATAATATCTAATTCTGCTAATGTGGGAAAGGTAGGCAAAATATTATATTAATAGTTTCTGAATTCAAATACTCAGGAAAACTCAGCTACGTTTGACTACTTCAGTTGAATATGCTTAGGACTGGGTGTGAAATCTTCATATGTTCCTAGATCTTCTTATAGAGATAGTCAAGGATCAGGTATAATTGAATCAGGGTTCTGTTTCATTCTTCTCAAGTTATTCCATGGATACAAACTGAGGTATTATCACATTGAACTAAATTATTTAGTTCTTTTAAAATGACCCATTTTTACTCCTAAAAGTAGAAGTAGGGAAAAATGCAAAATAATACACAGATGGCTCTCCTTACAGCAAAATCAAGATTAACTTGATTTTTTCAAAATGTCCTGGTTTTGAAATTTATGTGACATTTTGTAATATTTGAAAATGAAATCTTATATTGTTTGAAGAAACTGGTCTCACATTATTTCATTCAATTTCTTAAAATTGGAGATGAAATCAATTTAATTTTATGAGCATTTTGGCAGTTGAAGTTCTAAAGTTCAAGCACAAGTTCTTGTGTCCTACTGCCCAATGCATTCCTTTTATGTAACAAATTAGAACCAAGTGAGAATCCAATAATATAAAGAAAATCCTTTCTATACTAATGCCAGAAGGAAATGCAGAGACTGTACATATCATACCTATACTCTTGGATACTTATGAAAACATTGGAAGCAAGCTTATACTAAAAGTTTAATTATTTTCTAACTTTTACTTCATGCTATGAGATGGAATTTGAGGGCCGCCTGGGTGGCTCAGTGGGTTAAAGCCTCTGCCTTGGGCTCAGGTCGTGATCTCAGGGTCCTGGGATGGAGCCCCACATCGGGCTCTCTGCTCAGTGGGGAGCCTGCTCCCCCCACCCCCCGCCTGTCTCTCTGCCTACTTGTGATCTCTCTCTGTCAAATAAATAAATAAAATCTTAAAAAAAAAATGAGATGGAATTTGATTTGGAAAACACTTTTGAAAAGGTTCTCATGTTATCTGACAGTTTCAAATCTAGTGAAAACTCTGTCCTACCAACAAAGCAAATTTTGTGAATCGATGGCAAAAATCCAGACTTAAAATACAATATAATAACCTTTTGACAGAATTACTATAGTATTAATAGCCAGTGCGGTTTCAAAATTACTGGGCCAGATACCCAGAGTTATTTTAAAATGAAAATCAACCCTAAGTAAAAGCAATCAATATACAGCCTTTCTCTTTTACTGAAATTACTGAAATTGTTTTCCACAATCCTAAGATGATTTTTAAGTAAATATTTTATTACTTTATTTTATTTTATTTTTTTAAGATTTTATTTGTTTGACAGAGAGAGAGATCACAAGTAGGCAGAGAGGCAGGCAGAGAGGGGGAAGCAGGCTCCCTGATGAGCCGAGAGCTCGATGCGGGGCTCTATCCCAGGACCCTGAGATCATGACCTGAGCCAAAGGCAGAGGCTTTAACCCAATGAGCCACCCAGGCGTCTCTTATTTTAGTTTTTAAAAGATTTTATTTGTTTGTTTATTTATTTATTTAGAGAGTGTATGTGAGAAGGGGTAAGGGGAGGGAGAGATAGTGAATTTTAAGCAGGCTCCATACTCAGGATCCTATGCAGGTCTCCACCTCACCACCCTGAGATCATGACCTGAGCCCAAATCAAGAGTCAGACGCTTAATGGACTGAGCCACCCAGGCGCCCCATATAAGTAAATATTTTAAGTAAAAACTTCATTCCTGAAATTTTTCAAAATTGAGTTGAAGATTTGGCTTGTAAAAATCACTCATTTCATGCAAATATTCATGTAATAAATTTTTAATAAGTCTCTGCCAAGTGCCAGGCTTTAGATAGACACCACAGCTACAACTATATTATAACAGAAATATATTGCTTCACATTTCCTACAGAAGAGGACTTCTGTAGGAGATGTCTGAATCAAAGGGTGGCAACCTGACTTCTTTGAGCCCTACATTCCCAGGGGCAGGGTCCGTGCACTCAAAAGTCAGCACAGGGTTGCTTGGAGATTTTTCGCTTTCTCACGCATTGCCTTTGGGAGGTAGCAGGTTAGTGAGATAGGGCTGCTGGGAACAGGGCCCAGAAATCTGGTTTATAACAAGCACTCCAGGTGATTCAGGGGCATGGTCAAGTTTAAGAACCACAGCTTGGACCAACCTCATCAGAAAACTCCATGCTTGGAGTTGCCAGACTGCATGGACAAAGCTGATACTTTGGCTCCAGCAGCCTCTGTTCTTACTTCTATCTTTCTTCTCTCAATTCTACAGATAGTATGATTGGGTAAAAAAAAGTTTATTGATTTATTTGAGAGAGAGAGAGAGCGAACCGGCATGAGCAGGGTGGGAGAGGCAAAAGGAAAGGGAGAAACAGACCGCCCACTGAGCAGGGAACCCCTTGCAGGGCTTAACCCCAGGACCCTGAGATCATGACCTGAACTGAAGGCAGCTCCTTAATGGACTGAGCCACCCAGGCGCCCCTGATTGGGCAAAAATTTAATGCATATCATATCTGTCCGCTGCTAAAAACTCTCCAGTAACTTCCTATTTTACTCAGAATGAAAATGGAGTCCTTACAACTTGTAATGTCCTATGTGATTAGCTCCTGTTTCCTCTCTGACCTTATTACATACCTGCTTTACGTGACCTCTGCACTGCAGCTGAGCTGTTTCACATACAGACTGCCTCAGGAGCTTGTGTCCTCTGCCTATACAGGCCTCCTGCCTGGTCTCTCCGGGCTCAGTTCTTTCAGGTCCCTGTGCTTGTGCCGGCTTTACGACACAATGAGGTCTTCCATGGCCACCTTAATTTCAAATGGCAACCAGAAATCCCCTTTCCTGCTCCATTTTCCCCCACAGCACTTACCTTGCTCTGACATTTCACATAGATGTATAGATGCTGAATTCTTCTACTTAACTACTTAACATAAATCTATATTATATATGCATATGTATACATACATATAGATGGATATACGTATTTGTTATTGGTTTATTTTCTATCTCCTACCACCAACTATAAACTCTATGAGAAAATGTTTACTTTTTTCTGGTTTTTGTATCCCCAGTCCTAGAACTTGGTACATGGAAATTTCTGTAACTATCTGTTGAATGACTCACCACAAGGATTATTGTGTTAGTTACTTGGCGGTTATAGCCATGAGAAGAGAGGAGGTACAGATATTTGGGACTCAAAATCTCCAACACTATGGTTGTTCCTGTGCTGAAGAGCTCACAGTAAACATGTCAAAACATGTTGTAATTGATATAAAAGAAAAGAGGTAGACACAATGATATGGAATCACGTTGGTTAACTCAGTTCAGGGAATGGAAGAGCTTGGAAAAGGTCACACTTGAACTGTCTTTAAGAAAGGGCTTGCTGAGGGAAGCAAGGGCAAAAATGAACTATTGGGACTTCATCAAGATCAAAAGCTTTTGCACAGCAAAGGAAACAGTCCACAAAACCAAAAGACAACTGACAGAATGGGAGAAGGTATTCGCAAATGACATATCAGATAAAGGGCTAGTATCCAAAATCTACAAGGAACTTCTCAAACTCAATACCCAAAGAACAAATAATCCAATCAAGAAATGGGCAGAAGATATGAACAGACATTTCTGCAAAGAGGACATCCAAATGGCCAACAGAAACATGAAAAAGTTCTCCATATCACTCAGCATCAGAGAAATACAAAT
>CM053604.1:54302152-54324252 GCA_028646535.1 Procyon lotor | reverse complement strand
GGCGCCTGGGTGGCTCAGTCGTTAAGCGTCTGCCTTCGGCCCAGGTCATGATCCCAGGGTCCTGGGATCGAGCCCCGCATCGGGCTCCCTGCTCAGCGGGAAGCCTGCTTCTCCCACTACCATTCCCTCTCTGCTTGTGTTCCCTCTCTCGCTGTGTTTCTCTCTGTCAAATAAATAAAATAAAAAATCTTTTAAAAAATAAAATAAAATAAAATAAGAACAGTTCCCCTCTAGAAAAGTGATCAAATCACCCAGGAGAATGTAGGTGATAAGAAACAAAATTGAAGGATGAACTCTGATGAATGCCAATGTGTACGAAATAAACAAGGGGAGAGTTCAGTGAGGGATTCTGAAAATAAAAAGAGTATTTGAATGGTTTTGAGAAGGAAGAATTACTCAGCATAATGATTAATCAACACAAATCAAATACTGTAGAGAAGTTAAGTAAGAGAACTGGAAATAATCCATGGGATTTCCAAGTTGGCAGTCACTGGTTTTGTTAGCAGGAGTCATTCCATTTAAATAATGGTGGCACAGAACTAATTACCATGGGTTAGTGTACATGAGAAGTGAGAATTGGAGACACTTGCTATTTTGAAGAGCTTAGCTGAAAACCAAAAGAAAGGCAGTGCGAGAGTTGGAGTACAAAAGGGGATTTTTAATAAAAATAATCTTTTTTAAATAGAAATGGCTCCTCCTTTTTTTAAAGAATTTTTTTTTTTAAATTTATTTGACAGAGATCACAAGTAGGTAGAGAGGCAGGCAGAGAGAGACGGGGAAGCAGGCTCCACACTGAGCAGAGAGCCCAATGCGGGGCTAGATCCCAGAACCCTGAGATCATGACCTGGGCCAAAGGCAGAGACTTTAACCCACTGAGCCACCCAGGTACCCCGGCTTTTCCTTTTTTTAATAGAAATGGCTTCAGCATGTTTGAGACAAAATATAGGAGTCAGTCAAGAGAGTGAGTTTGAGAATTTTTAAAAAAACAGGAGGAACAGATGAAATATAGCGTCAGCGGAAAGAAGGATGGAAATCATCAATAACAAGTTGAATAAATTAGCTCTAAACAGAACAAGTAGTTATTTTTTCTCTGAATCTGTAAAAAATTTGTGAGACTAGATGCATATATAAAAGAAATATTTCCCTTGGTAAGAATGAACTATTAATTGTTTTTTTCAAGAAATAAATCTATTTCTAAAAGCAGAAGGTGCAGCCTTCTAGTCAGACCTATATTGTTTCAGAAACGTCCCTGGAAAAAAGCGTCCCTGGAAAAACGTCCCTGAGTCATTCTTAGGGCATATATTCCCTCATGGTTCTTGGGGAAATGTAGGTCTTGCTGTGTTGGAAGAATGGGTAGCCGTCTGCAGCAAAATTGGTCCTCTGAGAGGTGGGCTAATGAAGTTCAGTGTGCCAGGAGTCAGAAGTGATATTCTGAATGTGGATGGTGGGCCCAACGGCTGGTGGCTGCCAGAATGGAATTGTGACCGAAAATAATCAGCGGGGTAGTCCGAGTGGAACACTGGCTAGTGAGGAAGTCTGTTTTGGTTGACAGACAGATCAATTGGTGTGGAGTTCAGTTTTAAGTAATTAATTCAAACCAAAAGTTAGCTTAGATTAAGTACATTTTGGAGTTAAGACTTAATAGTGTGTAGTATGTTAAGATTAAGTGCTCTAAGATATGGGGCAACATACTAAAGTCAAGCTAAATCTTGACTTTTAGGACCTGTTGCGAGGACCGCCGTTCCTCCATGACAGGCTTCATTTTAAGCCAGAAAAAGACAGGCCTAAGGGTACAGACGTGAAACTATTCCTGGAATTTAGGTTCTTCCGTTTTCCTGTGTAACGCCTAGCCCCTGAGTTGCTCAAGTGCACCAATGAAATGCGTAGATTTAAGTAATTGCCATATAAAAAATAAGGAACTCACCTACGTGGGTAGTGACGTATGTGCTTGTTTACTCGAGTGTATAAAAATGCTAGGAAGGAAAAAAAAAAAAAAAATGCTAGGAAGGGGAGAGGTGGGGCTTCTCACCTTAGCACTGTGCTGTGTTGAATGTGCCGGTGGGAGTGCCAGCTAACCGGAAATAAATTCTCTTTCTGTTGCATCCGGCCTGCCTTTTTGTGAGTTGTTTTGGGGAGGGTCTCTATCCGGACACAACATTGGTAGTTTCTATGTTTAGATTCAGTGTAATCTGTGAAATGTGAGGCAAATCGGACACTGAAAGGAGTCAGTGTCAGCAGTTGACAACAAAGATCTTGAGGGAGTGGTGAAGATTTAGAGTATTTTTGGATATCCACACCTTAGAGAAATTTTCTAAAATTTCCTCCAGCAGAACCCAGGAATTCAATTACAGGTGCAGAAAAAAGAAGTCCTTAGCAATCTACCCTTGAAGTTAGCAGGGTAGATACAGCCAAAGCACAAAAAGAGACTATTACAGAGATAAATTAAATGATACGCCATGCATCTAGGTGGGATCAGAAAAAAGGTAGATCCATTAAGGTGGTGATGGGTTAAGAAGTCTTTAGATAATAGCAATAAGGATGGATAAAAAATAGCAGGAATGTCAAAGGAGGAGAGTGTTGTTACAAGTGTCAAACAATCTGGATATAGAGGACAGTTCGAGTAGAATGCTGCTACCACTTCTGGATTCTATGGAAAATAAAAGAATTAAAAGATTAGCTTGAGACCTATTCCCAAGGAGATAGAAGGTTTGATCTGTGAATAAACTAACAGTATAGAACAAATCATATGTGATAGGATGAGGTTTCCAGAGGAAGGGCTAGGGGTCAATAGTAAAAAGAATGATGGATGGGAAGGAATCCCAGAATAGGCCAGATATGAGAGTAAACGAAGGCAGGTTAGGCACAGGCTTGTACTTTGGTTGGTGGCCAAAGAGAAGAGAATGTGTCAGGTGGGCTGTTCTTGAGGCTCCTAAGCAGACCAAGTCCCAAGTGATCCAAGAGCCTTATGAGATTAGCCATTTTTAGGCTCTACTTATCATTTAAAAGGAAAGTCACTGAGAATTTACTTACCTCATCTCTGAAAAGTTCTCTTCATCAGACTGTTGATGGAAAAAGTGCATCTATGTTCATTGCCCATTTAAATTTTTTAAATTTTTTACTCAAGCCCCTCTTACCACATTCCACATATATATCTGTATGTATGTATATTCTACTCTAGGCACGATATAGAACATAAAATAAGAATCTTTTACCATGCATTTGAAGAACTTGTTCTCTTACTGAAGGTATGAGAAGTACATAAAATTTACCTCAAATCTGTGGATTTTGGAAGAAGTCTTTTTTTCCCACTAAAGTAGACTTCGAAATCTTCAATCTTTAGCCTGTGGGCATAGTCAATGTATCCTGATATCTCCTGCCCATGAGAATTTCTGTCACGAATAAAGATCACAGTCTGGTAGCACACACACAAAAAAGATGGAGAATGGAAAGAATAAATGAATAAAAGTCATTTGAATATATTGCATATGATAATAAAAGCTACAGTTTTTGAGTGTTACATGTGCCAGACCCTATTCTAAATGCTTTCCGTTTCATCCTCACCGTGGTCCTATGAAGTAGGTATGATTATTTACTCCTGATACATGAAGAAATTTATGAAAAGTTAACTGCATGGGCATATAATGTACTGTTACAGTAATTTTATATGACAATATCAATAAATAACTTACAAAGGTCTTCCAAAAGGCAAACATTTTAAGTGTTTGTAGAACATTAATTTATTTCCTTTTCCCCCAATCCTATTGTCTCCTCTTTGTCATAATTTCTTTAGATAAGAAAACTAAGGAACAAAGAGGTTCAGTACC
The DNA here is from genome assembly GCA_028646535.1 of Procyon lotor. Lineage (NCBI taxonomy): Eukaryota > Metazoa > Chordata > Mammalia > Carnivora > Procyonidae > Procyon > Procyon lotor. Next base: position 54,320,428 of record CM053604.1, on the reverse strand, counting down.
TCACTCACAGTTTCACAGTTAGTAATGGAAAAATTGAGATTAAAACCCAAGTTGATGTGTTTGTCTCTTTAATCACTACATCATTTTTCCAACTCAATTTTTATGTATTTTCTGTTATAAAGATATAAATTGGTCCCTCCTTACTACCGTGAGTCAAAAAATCTCTTTTTAAAATTAAAATCTCTTTATAAATAAAAGTCATCTTCCAAATTAAGTCCATATGTCAAAATAAAGAGCAAGTACATATTTCTTATTCATATTAATTCCTGCACAAATATCATTGTGCACTGTTGTAGGTGCCAAGATACAAGACAGTGAGTACCCTGACCCCTAAGAATATATGCTCTGGTGAGGGGAGACAGATGAGACATGAAAAGGAAGAAAATACTTCCAGTGAGTGATAAATGCCACAAAGCAAATAAAGAACATGGTTGATTAGAGAATGAAGTCATCAGAGAGGGAGAAAAACCATGAGAGACTCTTAACTATAGGAAATAAACTGAGGTTGTTGGAGGGGATGAGGGTGGGGCGATGGGTAACTTGGTGATGGGCATTAAGGAGGGCACATGATGTGATGAGCACTGGGTGTTACACGCAACTGATAAATTATTGAACACTACATCTGAAACTAATGATGTACTACTATATGTTGGCTAACTGAACTGAAATAAAAAATTAAAAAAAAAATAAAGAACATGGTTGACAACAGAATGGGTTGTTGTTGGTGAAGTCTACTTTCGGTAATCAGTAAAGACCTTGAGGAGGTCAGTTTAAACCAAAACTTGAAGCTTGAAGGATGAGAAAATGTCAGGCATGTAGATCTATAGCAGGAGCCTGTTAGGTGAAGAGAACATCTGGAACCAAGGCCCATGAGTAGAAATCAGCTCAAGCAAATGGAAGAATTGCACTCTTTTCTCTATCAAGCCAACAGACATTGATCTTGAGTTCTAAGAGAAAAAGAAAACAAAGCAAGCAAACAAACAAAAAAACCCATTATAACTGGAAAAGTTCTTAATGTCTTTATTTCCTGATCTAGTTCAAAGTGCAGAATTTCATGGCAAAGTTCTACATTTGGAAGAAACTGTAAACAAGCCTTCCTTTTCCTCTCCACCAATCACTAGATGGTTACTTGTCGGGTCTCTGTGTAGTCAATTACAGGAAGCACTAACAAGCTTAACTAACAAGCACTACCAAAGCTTCCAAAAAGGTGAACTGAGAAAACTGAAAGAATTCTTTTCCCTGCTGCACCTGAGGAAACATGTTGCTAACAATGTCCCAACTGAAAAACAGAAGAACAAACCACAAGGTACTGTCAGTTGTTATTTTGTTAAATTGCATCTTCCTGCCTCCTGTGGTTGTTTGGCACTGAGGATACTGTGCGGAGAATTCTGAGGCATGTCCTTGGCTTAAGGAGAGGAAGTGTGGTGATGGGTTAGTACCATTTCCCATAGATATGGCTCAAGGAGCTAGCATTGTCATTCCTGTGCTCAGTCTTAATAAAGATTCAGTCCTCGGTCCTTCTCATTTCTACCACATAGCTCCAAGTTAAATTTCTGTAAATTTCTCCATGCTTTTAGCCACATCATTTTTAGCTTTTACAGCACAAATTCTAAATGGACAGTAACTCAGAGACTTCTTGAGACTCTTACACTACTAAACCCATACCTAATATTGCTATCCCTGCTTAATCAAGGCCACGCGCTAGAACTATCAATGTTTCATATGCAGCCCTTAAGGTATCTGAAATCTTTATTCCATCAAGGCTGCTCCTAATGTTAAGGCAAATCATGCAGGCAAATAGAAGACAAAAGGTTCCAAATAAGTCCTCTACTTTTAAGATGTAACTCTATTTTAAAATATTTTATTTATTTATTTACGTTTTAGAGAGAGAGAGCGTGGGGGGAAGAAGAATGGGGCAAGGGAGGTGGGGGAAGAATTTTAAGCGGACTCTGAGCTGAGCACAGACCCAGCACAGGCCTTGATATCATGATCCTGAGATCATAACCTGAGTCAAAACCAAGAGTTGGACTCTTAACCAACTCAGCCACCCAGGCACCCCTAAAATGGAACTCTATTAACAGAAAAAGAAACAGCAACAATAACAACAACAACAAAACCACTCTCCCTGTCTCTCTTTAAATGAGATGGACCAGCCTTATTTTTTCAGCAGAATGGCATACCAAATATTGTAACTGATCTTCCTGCTGGAAGCAAAAATAAATTCTGGATAAAATCTAAAAAGCAACTTGTAACATGCATTCAAGAAAATAAGGAATACTTAGAGACTAAAAACTAAGTGAAAATAGATTCCCAGAAAGGAAAGCAGAGCCTTAGAACCATCTTTGTCCTGCAGGCATGTGCCCAACTACGGGGAATCTTAGCAAGGGTTTCATGATTTTGGGAGTTGAAGGTGATAGGAGGCAAAATCCAGTCTTCCAGGTAGAGAGACTAGGACTTACTGCCTCAACGTAGGGCAGAGAAATCAAAGAGAGACACCACGGGTTTGTATGCAGAGGAAAGACCATGCGGAGACACAGTGAGAAAGGGGTACCTGCAAACCAAGGAGGAAGGTTTCAGAAGAAACCAAACCTGCTGACATCAACATCTTGATCTATCTTTGACTCCTGGCTTCAATAACTGTGAGAAAATAAATCTCTTGTTTAAATAATAAATAAAAATAAATAAAAAAATAAAAATAAAAAAAATAAAGATAAATAAAAAATAAATCTGTTGTTTAAGGAACCCAGTATGTGGTATTTTGTTATGGCAGCCCTAAAAAACTAATACACATGGTAATAAATTAAAATAATTAAGTAATTTCAATCAGTGTAAATGGCCAAATGTTTGTTAAAAAACAAAGGTTCCTAGAGTGGATAAAAACATAGGATATAAATCTTAAGGTTGAAAGTTAACTGATCAAAGAATATGCATAAGCAAATGTCTGTCCAAAAAAAAGCTGGTATCAGCATATTAGTATGAGACAAATGAACTTGAAGGCAAAAAGCATTTCTAGAGATGGAGAGTCACCAGATAATGATAAAAGATTCAATTCAGAGAAAGAGCAATTATAATCTTGAATTAACCTTTGAAAAAATAGCCTCAAAATATGAAAAGCAAAAATTGATAGAACTACAAGGATAAATAGATAAGTCATTATCACTATGGTAAATTTATCTCTCTCATTAAGTCCTAGATCAAACCATAAATTCTATAATTATTATGAAGTTAATGTACATTGTAAAGGATTAAAAACACAAGCTTGAGTGTTTGGTTTTTATCTTAGACAAGTACCTAAACATCTTTACTCTTCAGTGTCTAGTGGGTAAAATGAATGATGGTATAAAATTTTATAATATATAATATATAATTATATATACACACACACACACACACACAATTTCACTGTTTTACATTACTATATAGAGCTTTCCCATATGAGTTTAAAGCCCATTGTCTATGGGAATCTGAGTAAATTACTTTAAATCTTACTTCTCTAGCCTTGTGAGAATTAAGTGGATGCTCTGTGATTTTTGTGAATCTAGGGGTTTTCCGAAGCTAGAAAACTTCAAGTCAGGACAAACTGAATATAATGTTCACTGTATGTCCTTGGGTGGGTTGTTCAAACTCTTAACTCCTCTCCTCTCTATATTCTTAAGTCCTATGCCCTTAAGTAGGCTCCTGAGAAATCTAACAAGTTTCTACCAAACTGAACTAAAGATCTCCAAATAAACAAAGGAACAAACAAAACCCAAATAAACAAGTCTGCTTGGACCTAAGCATTTAGTTAGCTAAGCCTTCTTGTAGACTCTCCCTTCTTCCCGTTTCTCCTTCAAAGCAATGAAATAATCTCTTCTGTTTTGCATGGAATCATTCAGTTCATAGTCAGAGGCTGTCAGAACCTTGCCTTCTGCCCTATGCACCCAATTTGTAAGCAACATGCAAATACTTTTTCTTTTTCAAGTGGGGAGTCTAATGATCATTGTATCTATAATTTCTTTTATTTTCAATAGAAACAAATTACTTCATTGATGTCTTTCCGAGTATGGCTATTTATGTGTAAAAATATATTGTGAAAGAATTTTTAGTAAAATAAAAAAAAATCTGTTAAAATAAAAAAATTCCTAATGGAGCATTCCAACATGCTTCATGAAATTATTTAAAAAATTGATTAGAACTATTCATGTGTAGTAATTAGTGACAGACTGTCAGGAAATCACAACTCAATATTTAACTTTGAACTAATCATTACAAAAACAATATAGGTGACAGGAAAAAATAATGAAACAGAAGAGGTAAGAGGTAGTTGTAAGGTACTTGATGACTGGCTGAAATTTTATTGTCTCTTATTTATGTTTTATTATATGGATTGTCCAAGAATTACAATCCAGTTAACTAACACTCTTTTTTTTTTTTTAAGATTTTATTTTTTTATTTGAGACAGAGTGAGCTAGAAAGAGAGCACAAGCTGGAGGGGAGAGGCAGGGGGAGAAGCAGACTCCCCACTGAGCAGGGAGCCTGATTCCAGGCTCAACCCAGGACCCTGGGATCATGACCTGAACTGAAGGCAGACGCTTAACTGAATGAGCCACCCAGGTGCCCCATACTAACACTCCTGATTAACAAATTTAATATATTCCTTTATCAAAAATGTATTTTCTTCTAAGGTGAATACTAATTACCCCTGCTATTAATACTACTAGGTATCATTTAGTAAGAAGCCCTTATGTTCTGAGCAAAATACTAGGAGCTTTATATTCATTACTTTATTTAATTCTCTTAAAAATGTATAATGGTTAGATAGCATTATTATCCTCGTTTTGTAAATGTAGGTGCTGAAAGCATTGTGAATAACCATCTCAAAGACATGTAATTCGAGAATGGGGCAACCACACTCACACCCAGGGTGCCTTCCCATGAAGTCCATTTTTTAAGCACTCCACAATGGACACCCAGACTAGGATCCAAACACTGGCCCTGCCATCTACTTATTTTGTGACATTGGTACATTATCCTTTGTAAGATTCAGTTTCTTCTGTTAGACATTGGACATAACAACTGCTTCTCGAAGTTGTTGTGTGAATTAAGACTATTTTTGCTAAGCACTTAACAATGCCTGGCACTTGGTAAACACTCAGTGAATATTATCTATTGTTTTTTAAAATTTTTATTATTCCTGTTGCTATTGAATTTATATTATATTAAGAATTTTATCAGCTCCTTAGGGATAAGGAAATGGAATACTCATATCAGAATTCCATTGCTTGGATGTGTGTAGTTATGTTGCTGGACACGGTTCAATTCATTTGTTACGTTCAGCATTCTCAGTTAAAACTTTGGATGTAGGAGCGCCTGGGTGGCTCAGTGGGTTAGAGCCTCTGCCTTCGGCTCAGGTCATGATCTCAGGGTCCTGGGATCGAGCCCCACATCAGGCTCTCTGGGAGCCTGCTTCCCTCCCTCTCTCTGCCTGCCTCTCTGCCTGCTTGGGATCTCTCCCTCTGTCAAATAAAAAAATAAAATCTTTAAAAAAAAACCCCAAAACTTTGGATATATTTTGAAGTTAAAGTTTAAACAATCTTTCCTGGTATTACTGTATACATCCAGAATGGACCCAACTGGCAATAAAGTCATGATTCCGGCATCCAGAATGGGCAGAATAAGCTAAGAGAGCCCTTTGAAGAATTAGGTTTCTTTCAGCCTAAGTGTGACGTATTTTAGTAATTGCAAGCTTTCTTATGTGGAGCCCTATATTGTTGCACTAGGAATTATAAAATGTTATAAATAATTGTTTTAATTTTCTCTAGTAACACTTGCTTTAAAAAAACAATAGCTTTATTGAGGTATAGTTTATATAACATAAAATTCACCCTCAAGTTTTAAATGTGTAGTTCTATGATATTTAGTAAATTTGCAGATCTATGCAACACAATCCAGTTTTTTAATATTTTTATCACCCCAAAGAAATCCCTTGTGCCCATTTGTAGTCATCTTTGTTCTCACTCTCAGCCCCTGGCAACCACTAGTCTACTTTCTGCCTCTATAGATTTGCTTTTTCTGGATTTTTCATATAAATGGAATCATACAATATATGGTCTTTTTCATTCTAATAACATTTTTTATCAGAGTTAATTTCCCAGGAGATACATGAAAATTATAAAGGCTCTTTTAAATGATGATGTTGTGTTTATAAAAAGGCAGATTTCCAAAATGCTCATTGTCCTTAGATAAAACCTTTTAATCCTCTCTAGAATAAGTCAAAGCACAACCAACACAAATATTTCAGCAAATCAAATGATATTCATTTGAAGCCATAAATATTGGTTTACATTTATTTGCAACCTAGGCAGAAAACACTAGTTCTTTTAACAACAGCAAAAACACAAGAACAAGACTTTGATAGATTAATTGAGATACAAGTATTCCTGATATTGAAGCAGGGGCTCAGACACCAAGGAAAATGTGGAATCTGAGATTTTACTGAGACGGTCTGTGACCTCAAGTGTGAACCACTGTTAGTTGAAATGACTTATGGAATGCCTAGTTAGGTCCTCATTACTTCTCATATGTTGAGAAAAGATGAATTAAAGTACAATTTAGACCATTAATATATCATTTGGATCTTTGGCTGCTTGTCTTTTCCCAGAAGTGGATTAAAATACAAATTCATAAACTTGTTATGAGTTGAGTACATGGGTTGCCTGATTTTTCTTGCCAAACGCTAATGAGGAGACATAAACCTGATACATTGAAATGGGACTTTTTCAAGAGTGAAGCCAAAGTCACTTGTAAAAAGAAAAAAATCATAGTAAGCAGTATATTGCTAAAACTGAACCATCCATTTCAGGGAATGAGAGCTGTCACACAAGTTCATGTGCTACCCCTCTGAGACTGTCAACATGCTCCCTGATGGAAACAAATGAAGAAAAAATTTTTTATCTCCTATAATTTTAAAACCCTTGGAATACTTTCATGAATCATTAGTTTTAGGGAATCCTCTTTTCCTTTCAGAAGAGAAATGATTTTGCAAATGGAGTCCAAGTTCTGACAATTTTCTGTAACACTTCAAAATGTGTCCTTATTCATTTCTCTAAAACAACTTACTTTCCGAAGTTCTTTATGCTGATAATTATTTTAAAATTCGATATCCTTTTATTAAATTGCAGTTCGACACATATCTTTTCACTTACATACAAAATTCTCAGGGTTATGTTTAAGAAAGGTTTTTTGTCCTTCCTGTTGAAGGCTTAGTTAGGCTCCAAACCAGCACATTTTTCCTTCCACCTTCTGTTGGCCAAAGCAGGTCACAGGCCAGCCCAGATTCAAGAGGCAGGGAGAGTGACTCCTCTTGAGGGGAGGAGCTGCGAAAGTGTTAGTGCAAAGGGGCAATGGATAAAGGACAAAGTAGAGAGCTGTGGTCCTTTTTCAAACTATACTAACTTACTTTAAAGAACTTAGGAGTTTTGCATGTAGCTGGTTTGCTCATTTTGTAACAGTTGGAGATTTGATTTCTGAGGGGAATCATGGACTAATAATTTACTGTTGAATCATTAATGTCTTATTTTTCATACGATCACTACTACTGACATATAAACATGCTGTATTATCTACTATTTGAAAAAGAAACAGCTAGTTACAGTCTTGTTTTTGCGCTTTTTTTTTTTAACAGTTCTCATGATCTCTTTAGCCATTATAATCAGTCTTTTTTTCCCTGGAGCACTCTGATAAATAGTTCTGCCTCTAACATCTACTACTCCATCTTGCCAAATCGAATGGTCAATTCTCATTTTTTATTTTACTTGAACTTCCTGCAGTAGTTGTTTGCCTTCTTCTTTCTTGAAACTTTTTTCCTTCTGGTTTCTGTGACATTATATATTTCCAAGATTTTCTTTTGCTTCATCAATCTTTTCTTTACTGGCTCCTTTTTTTTTTTCCTGATGTCTAAGTTTTGCAGCTCTCCGAGGCTCAGTCCTAATCTTTTCTCTGTCTGTGTTCACTCACCAACTGATCTTATCCAATTCCATAGCTTTAAGTATCAGTTCTTACTCTTTCATGAACTTCAGAATAATGTGGATAATTTTTTTTTATCAAAATCTTTATCTCCAGCCTCAGAGTTTCCCTGAATTTCAACATAGTATGTGTTATTGTCTACAACACAATTGTAATTGGATGTAATGCAGGTGCCTTGGTTTGCAAAACCATACCATCATTCTGTAAATCCACTTTTAATTATGCCTTCTACAAAAGCAAAGAGCTTCACCCCATCAACACGTAGATGGCTCTGCATCAACTCTGATTTCTTTTCTACTTCCTACACCTAATCAATCACCAAATTCTCTTGATCATACCTTTAAGAGGTATCTCAAGCCATGCTTTTGCTTTCTAAGACCACTGCCAACATAAGATGTCTGAAATAACAAGCTTATTGTTTCCCTGCTGACCTAGCATAACCACTTTCCCTGACAACGTTTCTCCTTCACTCCAACTACTTTCAAAAGTATTCTGGAATTTCCTCTCTAAAGCAGAAATCTGAATGTGTTTCTCCTGTTTTATTAGTTATTTGGAGTTCTGAAGCTCAACCTCTTTAGTATTATGGATTGCCCATTATCTGATGCCAAACCACCATTCCAGGACCACTCTCACCTCTACCTCCCCCTTTCATGGAACCCCTTTGGTGCAAGGTACTTGTTTAATTTCACACTTACTATTTACTTGCATTTAATAATGCATATATATTTTTTCTTTTTTTTTTTTTTTAAAGATTTTATTTATTTATTTGACAGAGAGAGAGAGAGAGAGATCACAAGTAGGCAGAGAGGCAGGCAGAGAGAGGGGGAAGCAGGCTCCCTGCTGAGCAGAGAGCCCGATGTGGGGCTCGATCCCAGGACCCTGAGACCATGACCCGAGCCGAAGGCAGAGGCTTTAACCCACTGAGCCACCCAGGTGCCCCTATTTTCTAAGACTCAAATACTACCTCCAAACTTATCTAGAAGTACAGGTTTATCTTCATCACTCTTCCTTAATCTTGGAATCTATTCCTCAGAAGAACCTCGTTTAACTTTTTTAGCTGTTTCTAAATAACATATTAATACTGCTATTCCTAACATATTTTTTGCTTTTTAACCTACTTCTTATTGTGGAAGATGATGATTTATCTCTATTACTTGCTTCCTTTTTCCTCTCAAACCACATCTAAACTTTTCTTCCATCCAGCCCCCGAATAGAGCAATATCCTAATTTTAGGTTAAGTGATTATGTAGTGTTTACAATTTTAGTACCATTTAAACATTACCACAGCTGAGCCATAGAATCAGAGAGGTCAAGGTATTTCTTCCTCCAGCTATGATTACTTTCCTTTCCTCAACAATTTTTTATTACCTAGAAGGTTAATTGCCTTGGCTTCCCACCCTCGAAGTTTTCTATGAACCTATCATTAATCAACTCTGAAATTTTCAACAGAACTGCCACCATTCTCCTCAATACATCCATAATATGTCAGTTTTTATTTTTCTTGGAGATATACCTTTGGGAGTTCAGTCTTCTTTTCGTTATATTTAATTCTTTCTAGGTTTCCATGAGAATTAACTATAATTTTTTGGAAATTCTCTTCAGTATTATCTTAGGAATTTCCTCTGCTTCTCACACGAGCTCTCATAACAGCTTTTAAATATTTCTTTTTTGTACCTACTACTTTATACTGTAGCTTTTGAGGTCCTTGCAGGCTAGAGATCATATCTAACTACGCATGCTTTATCTAGCTTTGTATGCTTCATTATCTCTCCTGGTTTTTAGTTCGTGGCAAATGTTCAACCAACATGGTTTTAGAACTGAGGGGACTAAATGAAGTCCAGCAAGATAATAAAGGTGCTATTTATTTAATTATGCTTCACAGAAAGCATCACCATGCAATAGAATAATAATAGTGCTAAAAGCTAGCTTTCCATGAGTTGTTTACTATGTGCCAAGGTTTTCTTTGATTTTTAATCCTAACAAAAATTCCATAACATAGGTACTATTATTAATCCTGTTTTATAGGAGGTGTTTGGGCCTACGCTCAAATGGTTAATGTGTCATAAGAATTCCAACAGAAAACAATGACAACATTTGTTTATTAACACAATGCATGATGCACAGGGTCACCTCAAGGGCTACTGCATGTAGCTGGGGGTACTAGTAGTGGAATTGGTGCCATCCCTGCCACTGGCCTTCCCTTTATCCTCCCAAGTGGGAGAGTCTACCAGAATCCTAAATAGAGAGATTACAGGTCGAGAGGATCCTGGAGAAGAGAAGAGACCCTATGTTAAGTGACATAGAGAGCTGTAGAAAATCTTGCAGAAGGAGAGCCAAGGGAATAAATCCTTCCTGCTGGAGCTTCATATTGATGAAATTTAACTGGGGACAGATCCCCGATACCATGCATCGACACCCATAGAAGCAGCCTTCCTCGGTAGAGAGTAGACTGGTGAAAATGGAAGAGAATATGAAGTAGCAAAACAAAGGTCCTAGGAATGGTAGTGGGAATGCTGGGATTTGTACCCAAGTATTTGGTTATGAAGCCTATGCTCTTACTACTGTATATGTAGTATACAGTAGCAAGTAGTATATCTACTTGCTATCCTTGTGGGGTGGCAGGCAGGAAGAGAGGTTCTTTTTGCAATTCAGATTCCAAAAACAAAGTGATTCTTATGAACAAAGGAATTCTTGCTTCTTTTTCAAAATCAACATTGATGGGACATCCATCTTGTGAGGAGAATACGGTTACTTAGATGAATAAGAGAAATCTTGGAACCTAACAGAAAAATGATTGCAACATTGCACAGGCAAGCAGATATGCACTTAACACATTGCAGAGTGCATTGCTTTGTCTGCTTCAGAGGACTTCAGGTACAAGCAAATACTAAGCAACTAGAAATAAGAAAGACTTATCCTAATGGGAAAAGAGCATCCCTGCAACATACAGCGGAGGATATTACCAAGCCAGAATAGAGTCTCATCAATTAACAAGAACTAATTATGGGTTAAAACCACTTCCTTAGTAAGGGGCAACTATATATTGATATCTAAATCCACTGGATAGGTTTTACAATTGATTGAATATGAATTTATAGTAAATTATTTATCATTCTCATTAAGGACTGAATTTTGTCAATCTCAAGAAATCCTTTCATTGTCTCCATACAATTCTCAGTTTAAAAAAACCTCATTTATGTGTTTTAATATGGAGTTCTGAATAGAGTAAATCATACTATACTTTAGAGGGGCTAATTCAAATATACTTAATGAGAGACCAGGGTGTACTCGGTGCTGTCCTCGGTGCTGGAGATATAATAGTGAACAAAATAAGACCCTGACCTCAGGAAGTTCATAGTCTAGTGAAGAAGACAAACAACTTCTCTATCTGGAAATCTGGAATAAACTTCCTTTTCTTTGCCATCTGAGCATTTTCTTCTAATCTTTGAAACTCATCTTCTTGGAAGATTTTGTGGGACAAGGCCCTTCCCATCATGCAGTGTACCCACACAAGAAATTTCTTATCTCTTCCCTAAATGCTTACACTGTATCTCATTGGACACTTGACTGCTTTGTGCCCTTATTAGATTGTGAGCTGCTTGTGATCAGTGATGCTAACATGCATTTTGGTTTCTCCACAGTCAAGCCTCATGCCCAGCAAAGAAGACACACAGTAATGTTTATTGATTAAATGTATAAACGAACAAAGGAAAAGAAGTAAAAATATGTTTCTCCTATCCACTTCCTATATATTAACCTCAAAATGGGCATGAGTCATCTGCATGCTTGATGGTAAAAGTGTAACAGTCACATTTACTGATAATCCTCTATGAGACAGGACTTTACTTATGTTTATCCTAAATAAGTTAGTCATTTTTATTTCCATTTTTTTAATCATATAAGAAAAACATTAAATATTTTGCCCAAGAACTCACAGCTGAGTTCTTTGAATGAGATAGAGCTTTGAATGATGATTTTTAAGTCATGTCTTTGCTCCCTCCAATTTACCAGTCTGCATTCCAGGAAGCATGGAAGAATGTCTCAAAATTAATAGTGAATTGTTGCTATGATAACAAGTACATTCTCTAGGAGGATGTCTTCAACCCTACACATAAATTAAAAACATGATGTGGTTATGAAAACTCACACTGTCCTAACCTTCTCTTTTATACATGATTGTGCAGGATCTAAAGAAATGACTCAAATTCTTATTTCACTTTCTTTGATTAATCACTGGGGGCTTTCACTTGAGTTCTGGGTGACTGTTTTTCTTTAACCTATAGATAAAATATCAAGTTCTTCAGTTGATGGAAGAAACTTTTAGGGGCACCTGGGTGGCTCAGTCAGTTAAGTGTCTGCCTTTGCTCAGGTCATGATCCCAGGGTCATAAGACTGAGCCCTGCAGCAGGCTCCCTGCTCAGTGGGGAGTCTGCTTCTCCTTCTCCCTCCCTCATACTCTCTCTCAAATAAATAAATAATCTTAAAAAAATAAAAAAGAAACTTTTAAAACCCTGTAATCTAATTACTGTAGAGACCAAAGGAAGTGACTATTTTCCCCATGACCTTAAACAAACCTCTAAAATATTTAGGCTTAAAGAAAAAAGACCTTTAAAATAATATCCACACATTTAAATTACAAATAACAAGTGGTTGTTTGCGGTTGGGGGTAGGCACACTGGAAGAACTTTGATATTCTTGAGAGGTGTCAGTATATTGGTTACTTATTCAACTTAATCTATTTTTTTATAAGAAAACTCTCAAATTAAAAATAATGGGACAAAAAAATGACAAGACATTCTGAACTCTTCTTGGTTACTTCAGTAATTACTGAATAAACCACAGTGTATTGAATAAATCATGATTTAGTTAAGGCACCATTCCAAAAACATATATATCATGTCTACTTGACAATGAAATAAAATTTTAAGCTTTAAGAATAAAGATGGACAATCACAATAGATATATTGCATGTCTCAATATATTATATGTGTTTATAATACATATTTTTATTTATTGCTGTCAACACCTACCAGAATGTGTGCTACTTGAAGGCAGAGACTTTATTCTGTTCATTAGCATGTACCAAGGGTTTGAACAGTATATGACACAGTATACTAGGCACTCAATAAATATCTGTTGAATAAATAAATGAATGGCTACTTGAATCAAGGAAATTAGGCATGATAGAAATTCATGTTGATTGCTATATTTTCTTGCTTAAATTATTAGGGGATTCCACTGAGGGGCACAGAAAATGCAAATGAGAGTGGGAAAGAATAAATATGGTTATGAGGAACGGCTTGGTAATGCAGAAATGAAGAATGTACAGATAAAACAATGTGAAAAGAAAACAGTTGTAGTAATTGTTTAAAAGGCCTAGGAGAAACTCAGAGAATTTAGAGAGGTCTTCATGTTTTCTGGGACCAGATTTCTCCAAGCAACACTGCCTGGAAGTGAGGTCCTTCTGGTGGAATCTCTAGAGTTGATCTGAGAGTTAGTAAGTGTCTCACCTCTTCTTCCCTTACCCAAAAATAGAGGTGATGGTGCTCTACCCGGCAAACAGGTAGCGAATGCACAAATAGTGTTACCAGGAGGGTGAAATGCAGGGTGACCATGGGTGAAGTTAAAGGGTTATATAAAAGATTATTTCTCTGAAGATAGTGAAGTTCTAAACATTACTAGTCAGGGCTGAATGAAGTCCATGAGCAAATCACTGTTCTAGAAACCAGTGCTAAATGGTGAATAAAAGAAGATCCCTCTTCTCAATAGACTTCTTTTTTTAATGGAGAAAGAAGAACTATGCATATGTAAGCAAATAATTGCAGATAGAGATATTGGGCTGTGAGAACAATAAAGTTGATATTAATTAGAAAGGGCCTAGTTACTTTACATAGAGAACTTAAATCAGGCCTCTTGGAGAGGAAAATGCCTTAATTGAAACTCAAATACTGAGAAAGCCATGGGAAATTGCAAGGGAAGAATATTCTCTGCAGAAGTAAAAGCAAGTGCAATGGTCCTCATACAGGAAATAGCCTGGCTTGTTCAAGAAACAGAAAAAAAGTCTATGTGGTTGGATTACAGTTGAGAGCAAAGAAGGGTTTAGAGAAAGAATGACATAGGATAAATTTTGGGATTGGGAAATAGCCAAATTCTGTAGGCCAAATGGGCTCAAAAAATGGCTTTCCATTTGATATAAACGTAATGGGAAGCCATTGGATAGCTTTATGCATACCATGGTCAGCTTTTTAATTTAAAGACGTCACCGGAGAATCCAAAAAGTCTCCTAGAGAAGACAGTATGGGGTCTGAGCAGATATGCTGTGATGGGAATGGAGGATAAAGCAGAAGACTTGGCCCTAACCCTTCAGGGCGAGGACTACTGTAACCAACATGAGCAATCAACATGATCACAGTAGACATAAATTCTATTTGTGTTTTTCTCAGTGTGTTGACATTTAACCTACATTACGATTAAATACATGGTAATAACTTTGTATTTAGCTACAATAGCCCAGGCCCTCAAACCTTACTTACTACCTACTCCTGCAAAGAATCTGAAGGTAATACAAACTTAAGGAAGGCAAACATTCGTGACTACTTGGAGGCTTTGTTGGCAATACTCCTGTCACAGCCTAAGGACTTAGACTCAATCACATGAACAGACCTTATTACTGAGGTGCCTGAAATAAGTGTCTAAGATTATAGTGTCTAAGATCATAGCTGGCTGAAAGGCTTCCACTTCCCTCATCCCATTTAAGTTCACACCCAAGCTTTGGCTCTTATTAAAATCTAATATTTACTGAATGATGAAACTGGGTCATGCTAAACACTTTACATGCATTATTTACTCTAACACTCAGTGAACTTACTAAGCAAGCACACTTATCACATCCATTTTGCTGATTAGAAAACTGTGACTCAAAAGAAGTAATTTTCCAGAGTTATGAGACAGCTGGGATTAGAAGCCATCTGTCTGATTCCTGAGTTCACTTTCTTCAGCATTTATACACTACTGCCACTCTGTCACCCTCATAGTAAAGAAAGCCAGTGATATGAAAAAGGAAAGAGAGGCCAACAGTTCCCTAGTGTCTGGGATAGAACTGGTGAATATTTAACTTGGCCAAGTTCACCCATACAGTAGGTGGTGGAGCCAGGACTAGAACTCAGTAATCTATGGATATCACCCAAGAGTATGCTCAGCCTCTTCTCTTCTACGTACAATTTATTGTTCTGTCTAGAGGAAGATTCAGCCAAAGTCTGCCAGCTATCTGTCCCCAGAAATCCTCTTCCTCATACCACCCCCAAGACAAAGTGATGTATTGGGTTTCAGTATGAGTGTCCAGCAGAGGAGTCATGGGCTGAATCTCTTCACCTTGGTTACAAACTGAGAAAGCCTGCAGTAAATAAATGAGGCTAGTTTCCTCTTGTCCATAGAAAGAAATTCTGGCTTGTTTTCTTGCCTAGACTTTCTTATCAGACTAGTGAGCAAAGATTTAGGAGAGGGCTTGGGTGAAAAGGAGACAGGAAGAAGGCCTCTCAATCTACTTTAAGTGTCTTACATCATGTAAGACAAAATCTAGTATAGACAAAAAGCACCTTTTATGTGATTTAGCTGAGCTCATGATGGGTTTACTTTGGGATTTGGGACAAAAGTCTCATTTTTAAAGATGGTACCCATTTGCCTGAATTGTTACCTTAGAGTCCTATTGGCAAAGATTGTTGTCACACAAATTTTAGTTGTCTGGGGATCAAATATATTTTTTGGAGTTAGATCAAAATATAGACATAATACTGCCTTAGATGTAACTTACATTTTGATTTTATAATTTTTCAATTACTTACTTGGTTTCTTAAGAATCTTATTAAAGGACCCTATTGTGATAAAAACTGCTGAGCCTGTGAGGACTTACCTGCTCATGTAGGCAGCATAATAAAACAGTCAGAGCTGTGTTGGAATATTAACTTAAGGGGTTGTAAAATGAGAGCAGTACAGGGACCTTTGTATGGTCACGTTGAACATTAGGATTTTTGAGACCAGCACTCTAGAGGTGGTAATTTCCTCTGAGATAGGAAGAATTTGCAGCCTTTATGCCAGTGAGACCACAAAATGAAGGCTAATTGAATAGCTAGGCTTCAATTAAGATGCTTAAGTCAGTCAAAGATGATGCACTGATTCCTATGCCATGTAATAGAGTTAAATGAGCACCAGTTACCAACTCAATTATTCAACATATATTTATGAAGTGCTTATTGTTATTGCATGCTGGACACATGGATGAACAAAACACCATCCTTGCCCCCAGTATTCCTACATTCTAATGGGTAATTACATATTTATCCTTTTTGGAAACATTTAGTTGCCACGAGTGGCAGTTTGGTATAGTGGAAAGAATCTGGACTGGGTGGGACTGAAAACATCAATGTCTATTCCCAGTTCTGCTATTAGCCAGCTCGACAACCACAGATAAACAACCTGAGTTTTTCATGACTCAATTCTTCTGTAAAAGGAAGGTGGTAGGATTGGTTAGGCATCTGAATCTAAAAATCTAAAAGACAAACACATATTCTGAGGCTATTTTAGTTTGGTATTTTCCAAAAATTCTGGAATAACTTGTGTGCTTGATAAATATTAAATAAAAATAAAATCGTCTTAATCCTCTTCTTCCTTTGCTCATAAATCCAGAGAATCTTTAAAGAACTCAAAACTTTTATGTATCATGCTAAGGGAAAAAAAATCAAAACAAACCATGAGAATAAGCATTAGATAAAAAGAACTCCCCTTAATCCTAAACTCTCCGAAATCCAAAACATGCAGGATGTGGTTTAAGGGTAATGTGCAAGTACAAAATTGTGATCTCAAGATTAAAAAAAAATAATAAATGTGTGTTTGTCTTTGTTATCTGCCCTTGTAAAATACTTTTGTTCTAAACACTGATAGTTATGCCAAAATAAAGTAGCATTTACCTTTAGGCCAAAACACCAACTTGTCAGCTTATATTGATGTCTGTTTGTTTATTTGTTTATTTATTTATTTATTTTCCCCCAAATATGTTTATTTTATTTTTTCAGTGTTACAAGATTTATTGTTCATGCACCACACCCAGTGCTCCATGCAATATGTGCCCTCCTCAATACCCACCACCAGGCTCGCCCAATACCTACCCCCCTCCCCTCCAAAACCCTCAGTTTGTTGCTCAGAGTCCACAGTCTCTCATAGTTCATCTCCCCCTCTGATTTCCCCCCATTTACCTTTCCCTTCCTTCTCACAATGCCCTCCATGTTTTTCTTTACGCTCAGCATGTAAGTGAGACCATAAGGTAATTGGTTCTCTCTGCTTAACTTATTTCACTCCACATAATCTCTTCCAGTCCCATCATGTTGATACAAAAGTTGGGTATTCATCCTTTCTGATGGAGGCATAATATTCCATTGTATATATGGACCATATCTTCTTTCTCCATTCATCTGTTGAAGGGCATCTTGGATCTTCCCACAGTTTGGTGATTGTGGTCATTTCTGCTATGAACATTGGGGTACATGTGGCCCTCCTTTATAATGCATCTGCTTCTTTGGGGTAGATACCCAGTAGTGCGATGGCGGGGTCATAGGGTAGCTCTATTTTTAATTTCTTGAGGAATCTCCACACTGTTTTCCAAAGTGGCTGCACCAGCTTGCAATCCCACCAACAGTGTAAGAGGGTGCCCCTTTCTCCACACCCTCTCCAACATTTGTTGTTTACTATCCTGTTGATTTTGGCCATTCTAACTGGTGTAAGGTGGTATCTCAGTGTGGTTTTGATTTGAATCTCTCTGATGGCTAAATATGATTAACATTTTTTCATGTGTATGTTAGCCATTTGTATGTCTTCTTTGGAGAAGTGTCTGTTCATGTCTTCTGCCCATCTTTTGATGTAATTATCGGTTTTGTGAGTGTTGAGTTCGAGGAGTTCTTTATAGATCTTAGATATCAGACCATGTCTGTAGTGTCATTTGCGAATATCTTCTCCCATTCTGTGGGTTGCCTGTTTGTTTTGTTGACTGTTTCCTTCGCTGTGCAGAAGCTTTTCATCTTGATGAAGTCCCAAAAGTTCATGTTCACTTTTGTTTCCTTTGTCTTTGGAGACATGTCCTGAAAGAAGTTGCTGTGGCTGATGTCAAAGAGGTTGCTGCTTATGTTCTCCTCTAGGGTTTTGATAGATTCCTGCCTCACATTGAGATCTTTTATCCATTTTGAGTTTATCTTCGTGTATGGTGTAAGAGAATGGTCGAGTTTC
>CM053604.1:54284574-54301652 GCA_028646535.1 Procyon lotor | reverse complement strand
GGCTGAGGTCAAAGAGGTTGCTGCCTGTGTTTTCCTCAAGGATTTTGTTGGAATCCTGTCTGACATTGAGGTCTGTCATCCATTTTGAGTCTATTTTTATGTGTGGTGTAAGGAAGTGGTCCCGTTTCATTCTTCTGCATGTGATTGTCCAATTTTCCCAACACCATTTGTTGAAGAGACTGTCTTTTTTCCATTGGATATTCTTTCCTGCTTTGTTGAGCATTAGTTGACCATAGAGTTGAGGGTCCATTTCTGGGCTCTCCATTCTTTTCCATTGATCTTTATGTCTGTTTTTGAGCCAGTACCATAGTGTCTTAATGATTGTAGCTTTGTAATAGATTTTAAGGCCTGAATTGTGATGTCACCAGCTTTGCTTTCTTTTTCAAAATTTCTCTGCTTATTTGGTTCCATGTAAATTTTAGGATTATTTGTTCTGGTTCCATATAAATTTTAAGATTATTTGTTCCATTTCTTTGAAAAAATTGACACTATTTTGATAGGGATTGCATTAAATGTGTAGATTGTTCTAGGTAGCACATATATGTTCACAATACTTGTTCTTCCAATCCATGAGCATGGAATATTTTTCCATTTCTTTGTGTCTTCCTCAATTTCTTTCATGAAAATTCTATAGTCTTCTGAGTACAGATTCCTTGCCTCTTTGGTTAGGTATCTTATGGTTTTGGGTGCAATTGTAAGTGGGATCGACTCCTTAATTTCTCTTTCTTCTGTTTTGCCATTAGTGAATAGAAATCCAAGTGATTTCTGTGCATTGATTTTATATCCTGACACTTTACTGAATTCCTGTATGACTTTTAGCAGTTTTGGAGGGGAGACCTTTGAGTTTTCCACATATCATAACATCTACAAAGACTGAGAGTTTGACTTCTTACTTGCTGAATCAGATGCCTTTTATTTCTTTTGTTGTCTGATTGCTGAGGCTAGGACTTCTAATACTATGTTGAATAGCAGTGGTGATAGTGGACATCCTGCTGTGTTCCTGATCTTAGAGGAAATGCTCTCAGTTTTTGCCCATTGAGAATGATATTCACTGTAGGTTTTTCACAGATGGCTTTTATGATATGGAGGTATGTACCCTCTGTCCCTACACTATGAAGAGTTTTGATCAGGAAAGAATGTTGTACTTTTCAAATGCTTTTTTTTTGCATCTATTGAGAGTATTATATGGTTCTTGTTCTTTCCTCTATTAATGTATTGTATCACATTGATTAATTTGCAGATGTTGAACCAACCTTTCAGCCCAGGAATAAATCCCATTTGTTCATGGTAAATAATACTTTTAATGCACTGTTGGATCATTTTGGCTAGTATTTTGGTGAGAATTTTTGCATCCCTGTTCATCAGGGATATTGGTCTGTAATTCTCCTTTTTGATGGGGTCTTTGTCTGGTTTTGGGATCAAGGTAATGCTGGCCTCAAAAATGAGTTTGGAAGTTTCCCTTCCATTTCTATTTTTTGGAACAATTTCAGGAAAATAAGTATTAATTCTTCTTTAAATGTTTGGTAGAATTCCCCTGGGAAGCCATCTGGCCTTGGGCTCTTGTTTGTTGGGAGATTTTTGATGACTGCTTCAATCTCCTTACTGGTTATGGGTCTGTTCAGGTTTTCTATTTCTTCCTGGTTCAGTTTTGGTAGTTTATACATCTCTAGGAATGCATCCATTTCTTTTAGATTGTCAAATTTACTGGCATATAGTTGTTCATAATATGTTCCTATAATTGCATTTCTTTGGTGTTGGTTGTGATCTCTCCTCTTTAATTCATGATTTTATTAATTTTGATCATTTATCTTTTCTTTTTGATACATCTGGCCTGGGGTTTATCAATCTTATTAATTCTTTCAAAGAATCAGCTCCTAGTGTCGATGATCTGTTCTACTGTTTTTTTTTTTGGTGTCTATTTCATTGATTTCTGCTCTGATCTGTGTTATTTCTTTTCTCCTGCTGGGTTTAAGCTTCACTTTCTGTTCTTTCTCCAGCTCCTTTAGGTATAGGGTTAGGTTGTAAGTGTAGGGTTAGGTTAGGTTGAGACCTTTCTTGTTTCTTGAGAAAGGCTCGTATGGCTATATACTTTCCTCTCAGGACTGCCTTTGCTGCATCCCAAAGATTTTAAACAGTTGTGTTTTCATTTTCATTTATTTCCATGAATTTTTAAAATTCTTCTTTAGGTTCCTGGTTGACCCATTCATTCTTTAGTAGGATGCTCTTTAGTCTCCATATATTTTAGTTCTTTCCAACTTTCTTCTTGTGATTGAGTTCTAGTTTCAAAGCATTGTGGTCTGAAATTACACAGGGAATGATCCCAGTCTTTTGGTACCAATTGAGACCTCATTTGTGACCCAAGATGTGATCTATTCTGGAGTGTTCCATGTGTACTAGAGAAGAATGTGTATTCTGCTGCTTTGGGATGGAATGTTCTGAATACATCGGTGATGTCCATCTGAGTCAGTGTGGATTTAAATCCTTTATTTCCTTGTTGATCTTTTGCTTAGATGTTCTGTCCATTTCAATGAAGGTGTTGTTAAAGTCCCCTACTATTATTGTATTATTGTTGATGTGTTTCTTTGACTTTGTTATTAATTGGTTTATCTAATTGGCTACTTCCATATTAGGGGCATAGATATTTACAATTGTTAGATCTTCTTGTTGGACAGTCCCTTTAAGTATGATATAGTGTCCTTCCTCATCTCATTATAGTCTTTGGTTTAAAATCCAATTTGTCTGATAGAAAGATTGCCACTGTGATGTCCATTATCATGGTAAATTGTTTTCCATCCACTCACTTTCAATCTGGAGGTGTCTTTGGGTCTAAAATTAATCTCTTGGTGCTAGCGTATTGATGAGTCTTGGTTTTGGTTTTGTTTGTTTGTTTGTTTTCCCATTCTGATACTCTGTGTCTTTTGATTGGGACACTTAACCCATTTACATTGAAGGTAACTATTGATAGATATAAATTTAGTGCCCTTGTATAGCCTGTAAGGTGACTGTTACTATATATTGTCTCTGTTCCTTTCTGGTCTATGTTACTTTTGGGCTCTCTCTTTGCTTAGAGGACCCCTTTCAATATTTCCTGTAGGGCTGGTTTGTTGTTTTCAAATTCTCTTAGTTTTTGTTTGTCCTGGAAGGTTTTTATTTCTCCTTCTATTTTCAATGACAGCCTAGTTGGGTATAGTATTCTCGACTGCATACTTTTCTCATCTAGTGCCCTGAATATATCATGCAAGTCCTTTCTGGCCTGCCAGGTCTCTGTGGATAGATATGCTGCCAATCTAATATTTCTACCATTGTATGTTACAGACCTCTTGTCACGAGCTGCTTTCAAGATTTTCTCTTTGTCACTGAGACTTGTAAGTTTCACTTTTAGATGACGTGGTGCTGACCTATTTTTATTGATTTTGTGGGGGGTTCTCTGCACCTCCTGGATTTTGATGCTTGTTCTCTTCCCCAAATGAGGGAAATTCTCTGTTATAATTTGCTCCAATATAACTTCTGCCCCCCTCTCTCTTTCTTCTTCTTCTTCTTCTTGGATCCCAATTAGTCTAATGTTGTTTCATCTTATGGTATCACTTATCTCCTGAATTCTCCCCTTGTTGTCCAGTAGTTGTTTATCTCTCTTTTTTTCTGAGCTTCTTTATTCTCCATCATTTGGTTTTCTATATCACCAATTCTCTCTTCTGCCTCATTTAATCTATCAGTAAGGACCTCTATTTTTTATTTCACCTCATTAATAGTTTTTTTTATTTCAGCTAGGTTAGATTTTAGTTCTTTTATTTCCCCAGAAAGGGATTCTCTAGTATCTTCTGTGCTTTTTTCAAACCCAGCTAGTATCTTTTAATCATCATTCTGAACTCTAGTTCTGACATCTTACTAATGTCTGTAGGTCCCTGGCAGTCAGAACAGCCTCTTGTTCCTTTTTCCTTTTCTTTTTTGTGGTGAGTTTTTTCATCTTGTCATTTTGTCCAGAGAATAACAGATGAATGAAAGAACTGAGGAATGTGATCAGGTTGGTGAATACAACAGAGCCACACACTAGATTTTGGGTTTATTTTGGTCTTTTAGAAGAAACTGCCTCCCAAAATTTTAAAGAAAGAAAAAATATATATATATACAATAATAAGGGGAAATACAGTGAAGGGATGGAATATAACTGTAAAGATGAAACTTAAAAAATATTTTTAAAAAGGAATTGATAAGATAAGAAGTTGGTTGAAAAAAGCAAGGAAAATTTAAAAAAAAAGAGAGAGAGAGAATGTCATGAGGGAGGAGATTAGAACAAGGCCATATACTAGATTTTGGATATATTTTGGTCTGTTAGAAGAAACTGTATCCCAAAATTTTAAAGAAAGAAAAACGTGTGTGTGTGTGTGTGTGTGTGTATAGATAGATGATAGATAGATAGATAGATAGATAGATAGATAGATAGATAGATAGATAGAAAAATAATGTTAAATACAATGAAGGGATAGGATATGACCATAAAAATTAAAAAATTAAAAAATATTTTTTAAAAAGGCATTGATAAGATGTTGGTTAAAATAGGAAAGAAGAAAAACTGAAAAAAGAAAAACACACAGAAAAAGAAAATTTAAAAAATTGACTTTGAAAGACTAAAGAATCATGGGGGAAAAGCCATGAATTCTATGTTCTGCATTCCCCTAGCTCTGGAGTTCTGCAGTTCAGTAAACTTTGGTTGGATGTTCTTGCTGATCTTCTAGGTGAAAGGCCTGATGCAGTGATTCACAAATGTCTTTGCCCAAAGTGGAATTGCACCACCCTTACTAGGATCCAGGTGCAGTAATCTGCTCAGGTTTACTCTTGGTCAATTTTATTCCCTGAAGGCTTTCCATATAGGTTTGGAGGATGAGAATGAAAATAGAAGCCTCCTAGTCTCTAGCTCTGGAGGAGCCAAGCACTCGGGGCCCCACTCTCAGTGCACCTTCAGAGAAAAACAGTCAATCACTCCTGTCTCCCTGGTCTCTGGCTGCACTCCATGCTCACCCAGTCTGTGACCGAGTGTTTCTATCTTTGGCACATGGGCCCTGCTTGGAGTTTCCAAATGCAGCAGATTACTGCTATGTGGTCCCATGCAGCTCCTCCTGGGGGAGAAGGAGGAGTCTCCCCAGATCTGCCACTTGTGGGGTCCCTGCCCGAAGAGTAGTGGCCCAATTGTGCCACAGATCATGATTTATGGCAACCTTGACCTGAGAGCCCACTCTTTGTCTCCGTCTTTGCAGCTGGCTTCCTGGCTCTGATACTTGGGAGCTCTGCCACACTTAGGCACCCCAGTCTTTCTGTTAACCTGAGGGTCCTGAGACCACACTGTCCCAGTGAGGGTTCCCTGATTAATCACTGAAGCAATGTCCCTCAGCAGAGCTGATTTCTAAAAGTTCTAATTTCACACTCCACTGATCTATCACTTGCTGGCAGCTGGCTGATGGAGGCTGCCTCCCCCGCTGTGGTCTATCTTCCCAAATATCACCTTGGATTCACTTCTCTGCATGTCCTACCTTCCAGAAAGTGGTTACTTTTCCATTCATAGAATTGCTACTATTCTTTTCTTCGATTTCCTGTTGAGTTTGTAGGTGTTCAGAGTGGTTTGATAACTATCTAGCTGAATTTCTGGGACCAGACGAAATTTAAGTCTCCTACTTCTCTGCCATCTTGCTCCTCCTCCAGGTTCAAATATTTTTTTCCCAAATTTTTCATTGCTTCTTAATTTTATCTATGTTTTAAAATCGAATTTTTAAGGGACTCTTAGGTGCCTCAGTCGGTTAAAGCATACAACTCTTGATTTTGGTTCAGGTCATGATCTCAGAGTCATGAGATTGAACTCCAAGTCAGGTTCTGTGCTGAGCATGGAGCCTGCTTATGATTCTCTTTCTCCCTCTGCTCCTTCACCTCTGCTGGCATGCTTTCTCTCTCATTCTCTCTCTCAAAAAAAAAAAAAAAATCAAGTTTTTAAGAAAATCTTTTTATAATGGAATAATTTCCCGATTTATGACTTTGATGCATACTCAGTATGTCCACTACCATCCCAAGTTTCTTCTAGTGCCATTATTTTCCTCTAGTGTTTTACAGTTTTTTTCTTTTATATTTTGATCATTTTTATTTATTTATTTATTTATTTTGGTCATTTTTAATCTATATACAATCTATTTCAATTTTACAGAGTAACTATTTTTTTTAATTTTCTTTTGTTTGGGCCCAAATAGTTAGCCAGTTTTTTTCTGAGAGCTTTTATTGAATAGACCATCTTTTTAATGGTTGCTCTGAAGCACTACTTTTAAGTTGTGAAATTATTTTCTATGTACTTGGGTGAATTATATGATATTTGGCTCTGTTACTCAGACAATATTTTGGCTATTGATAGAATAATAAAGTTATTATAGATTTATAATATTCTCAGACCTAATTAGCCACATATGCTTCATTAGTCTTCTTGTTAAGTGTCATTAGATTCTCTTACATCTTTCAAGGAAATATAAGGAACTGTTTTATCAAATACCTTTCACTCCCCAAGAACAAAAAGAAAACAAAAGAAATCTAGGTGTCCCATAATTTGCTGAAATTGGAAAAAGTAGACCAAAGAGAGCTATCAAAATAGAGATTTGGACAGCTTTGATAACACTGTAACATAAGGAACTAAAAAAAAATAGTGATTTGTCATATTAATCTCACCTAAGATCATAAAAATGTACCATTTACTTTGAAATGGTTTTAGAATTCTCCAAACAGAGTCCTTAAGCTTGAAAATCAGAAATAACTAAATTATTAACCAGTTAGAGAAAAATAAGTAGTGTATGATCTCATTTATGTAGGAAATGTTAAAAGGAAAAAAGGCAAAAGCCATAGAAACAGAAAGTATAACAGTGGGGTTATCAGGGCTGGGGTTACAGACAGTGGGGGAAACGGGAGGTGTTGATCAAAGGATATAAAGTTGAAGCTATGTGGAATAAGTTCTAGAGATCTAATGTACAGGCATGATGACAATAGTTAATAATTCTGTACTGAATACTAGAGATATGCTAAGAAAGTAGATTTTAGGTGCTTTCATCCAAAAATAAAAAATAAATTTGTGAGAAGAGGGTATGTTGATTAGCTTGAGTAATCATTTCACTGTGTGTATATCAAATCACATTGTACACCTTAAATATATATGATTTTTATTTTAAAAATTCACCTAGTAGTCCTTAACCTGAGTTTAGGAAATATATAACCCATAAAAAAGTCTATGCCACTAAACCAAACAGAATTATATATACTGTCACAGCAAATAGTGGCTGATGAGGCATCCCCTCTCTCTCCTCCCTCAGGCTTCACATTGTCTCCCTTTGAAATGTTGTCCTTTTACCCACCCTTTTAAATGTTGGCTTATTACATCATCATGGTATTATTTCTATTGAATTAAATAAAACTCACCGACTAAAAATCTTACAGAATAGAAAAGAAACCCCTAAATCACTGATAAAATGTGTACATGTCACACAGACTGCTTTGTGGAACTGATGAACTTGTGTAATGTAAGAACTGGAAGAACGTGATTTTCTTTGATTTGGGTGTATTAAGAAGTCACTTGCATATGAAATGGATTTAATCTGTGGCGAGAAAATTCTGAAAGCGATTACATGGAGCAATGAATCTCAGGGGCAGAAGCTGTGTGGGATTCACGAAGGCTGCAAGTAGGCAAAAAAGAATTCAGAGTAAAAACAAATTGTAGGCCTCTGAGAAGTCACCAAAGGTTTGTAGGACAGCCTCAGTATAAAAATACCCGGTAAAGGCAAGCCTTGGCTTTGGAGCAGAGGTGACCTAGGACTTCCGGTTAGGAGCGTCGAGAGCCTGTTAGTTGAAAGAAGAGATCAACGGGTAGGTTTGGGAGACTGTTAAGAAAAGGTGTCAGACAAAAGCTGTGTTAAGGAGCTAGCCACATCCACCAGGAATATGTAAGTTTTCACAAATGAGCCAGGTAGGTGGTCAAAATTAACTTGATGTCTAGACAAATAAAAAGGGGGGGAAATCACTCACTGGTGTGAAGGAGGAAATTGCATAACTTATGATCTCAATAAGAATAAGTAGGGGAGCAATAGAATTATTCATTTCCAGTCTACAAAAATGATCTCTATGAACACTGACCTTAATCATCTCTTTTCTATTTACCTAAACGGAAACATCTATTAGGAAACATTGCAATTCATAAAGTCCAGAAAAGCTTTTGGCTTAAGTAAGTACCATACAAGTCTCAATATAAAACTGAAACACAAATACAACAATGTTGTCAACATCATGCTCCTACTATTTAGAGACTTAAAAAGGTTCCATTCTTATGGATAGTCAAAGCCTGAGAAGTCTTCCTGAGATTAACTCCAAAATTGTCAGCAGAGTTCTTAAGAAGTAGCTGAAAATTCTTGAAAAATAATTCCTTTCTTTCTTCTTTCTTTCCTTCTTTCTTTCTCTCTTTTTCTTTTCTTCCTTTCCCTTCCCTTACCCTGCCTTTCTTTCTTCCTTTCCTCTCCTCTCCTCTCCTCTCTGCAACTCCTCTCTTCTCTCCCCTCCCCTCCCCTTCCTTCCTTCCTTCTTTCTTTTCTTTTCTTCCTTCCTTCCTTCCTTCCTTCCTTCCTTCCTTCCTTCCTTCCTTCCTTCCTCTCTCTCTCTTTCTTTCTTTCTCTTTCCTTCCTTCTTTCCTTCCTTTCTTCTTTTCTTTCTTTCTTCCGTTTCCCTCCCTTCCTCTCTTTTCCTTCCTTCCTTCTTCTCTCTTTCTTTCTTTCTTTCTTTCTTTCTTTCTTTCTTTCTTTCTTTCTTTCTTTCTTTCTTTCTTTCTTCCATTTCCCTTCCTCCCTCTCTTATCCTTCCTTCCTTCCTCCCCTATTTCCTTCTTCCCTTCTTTCCTTCCTTTCCTTCCTTCCCTTCTTTCACTTCTTTCTTTCTTCCTTTTTCCTTATTTTCATTTTTTTCTTTTTTGGCCTTCATACCCTTTGAGAAGCGATTAGAGAGTTACAGATGGAAGTGGCTATATCACAGTAGCCAGAAGAAATATTAGTAATTTAAGAAAGATTGAAACAAGTGATGTTTTCCTTGACTTCTAAACACAACTTTAATATCATGTGGATTTACATTTTAGTAAATTTTCATTTTTAGGAAATATAGACAATTATATGATCGATGACAATATATGCAGTCACTGAACAAACATTTATTCAATTTCTACTCTATGAAGGAATATTCCAGACACAGGGGATATAAGAGAGAAGAATGAAACAAAAGAAACTCAGCCCTCATGAAACTTAAAATAAGTAGATCAGACCAAAGTAGAGAACAGAATCAGATCAGGAGATAAATCCATGGCGATGACAGAGAAATCTATAGTTTGTAAAACGGGAAGCTGGAGACACATACTTGCTGTGTTGTAGGAAGAAGGCCAGTGTTCTGAAGCAAAGTGAGTGCAGGGGTGGAGTAGGACATGAGGGTAGGGAGGACGTGAGGAGCCAGCCTTAGTGCTGGTTGTAGCAGTTTTAAGGGGAAGGGCCCTGTGAGTAAGTCATGTTTTAAAAGGGTCCCTCTGGTTGCTGTGGGTCAATGTGGAAGTACCAGTACAGGTTCATTCCCTCTGAGCACCCATTGCCTTGCCTGGCACATTGCCTGGCCCAGATTGGCAGTCCAATCAGTGATCATTGGGTCAGTGAATAAAAGAAGATGTTTATGACTGACTGTGGATTTTCTGAACATAGTAAATAGCAACTTCTCAAACTATATCTACCCCAATTTTGGATAATATATGTCATTAGGCCGAGAGAAAAATTTTAAGCCCTGAGAACCAGTTAAAAGATTTGCAGGCTAATAATCCGGAACCACTTTTCACTTTATCCCATCTCTCTAAGTGTGGTCAATAGGGCCCAGAATATTATTGGAGTAATTATAGGGAAAAACGGCAATAAAAGTTGACAGAATATGTATTATAAAACGCGTGTGCTAGGCAAAGTCTATAAGTCAGCAATTCCTTCAGCAGGAATCATTTTTGAATATTGTCGGTAAGATATTAAACTTTATATATGCAGTTATGAGTCTGCCTTGTAGGTAAAAGAGTGACTTTCCTATGTGTTAAGTGGTATTTGGAGACGCATCACAGAGCCGTCTTGATAAGGAAGCTCCATTCCTATTCTTGGGTCACTGGAAATGTAAGCCGAGGAGGAAAAGGTTTCAAATTTGAAAAGATCTTTGTTTCTTTCCGTTTGACTATGAGCAATAGATTTGAAAAACAAAATACTTAAAAATCACACGAGTGATTCCTAACTCCTTGAATGGGATCCCCTCCCCCACGTTTGGAAAACAAATCAGACGAACAGACTTCTGAGGAAGAGAACTGCCTCAGCACCGAGCCGTGGATGTGTTCTTCTGGTAAAAGCTGAAATGAAAAAGCAGCACACCTGCTTCCAGCTGTTCCCCCTTCACGAGGCTCACACGGCCTTGCCATGTGAAGTCTCGTCCAAGTCAAACAAGTAGCAATTTTAAAGTAGCACCTAAAGTGGAACTCGGGCAGCGTCTGCCAGCAAAACCCCAGACCCTAAAAGTTCCCGCTGCACGGGCTTTATTTTCATTTCCTTGACCCATTTGCAGCGAGTTGTTACTGATGGCCGGCTCGGCCTCCCTGTACACAGCACACCAATAATAAACAGAGGCCGGCTGACACCCAGAGACACCTGCAGAACACTCACAGTGCTGGATTGTTCATCCAAGGGGAAACGTTTTAACTGGGGCTGGATGGGTAGCCATACACTGGCTCAGTACACACACACACACACACACACACACACACACACACACACACACGAGGAAGTTTTCCAAGGACCCTCCTGAGGGCCTGCGGGATTGCCAAGAGAGCTAAAAGAAAAGAGCCGCTGACTGTGGGGAGCAGCATGTGAAAGGGCCTCTGTATGCAGTCATCCCCTTGTGTTCCAAGCGCTTGGACGTGCTGAAATTAATTTTGCAAAAGTTTAGTAGAAGCTGCATGCAATCCTTTTCACAAAGACTGGAAGGCATGGAGCTTATTATTCCAGTATCTCAGGATCCAACTTCTTATTTATTCATAAATTATATATCTGCCAATGAAAATACCTTGTTGAAGGTCTGATCAAGCAGGTGCATTCAAGTAGCCTGAAAAGCCTTCACTAACATTTGAAAACTTTTCAGACCTGGGTTTCTTGGAATTGACAACAAAGATCTTTTTTCCTTCCACGAATTCAAGTTTGAAATAGTTTTCTAAATAATTCAGAAAATATGATTTGAGTTGGTAATGGATCAATAGGAATATATATAACATTCATCATGTTCTGAAAGTAACTTATTTCAAATGTATTCAAATACAATAATTAACTTCTTTAAGGAGGCTGCTTGGGATTTAAAATATTCAGTTTATTCAATATTTTTGACTAATGCTAATTCGTGATAGGAGATATAAAGGGAAGCTGGTTTTTATAACTGTGCAGCTTCAAAAACCAGACAAATTCACTAACAGTATTTTTGAACTGGATAAGATGTATGAGAGAGCATAACAATAGAAAAGTATTGGGGGTGCCTGGGTGGCTCAGTCGTTAAGTGTCTGCCTTCGGCCCAGGTCAGATCCCAGAGTCCCTGGGATCGAGACCCGCATCGGGCTCTCTGCTCAGCAGGGAGCCTGCTTCTCCTGCTACCATTCCCTCTGCTTGTGTTCCCTCTCTGGCTGTGTTTCTCTCTGTCAAATAAATAAAATCTTTAAAAAAAAAAATAAAAGAAAAGTATTGAACCCAAAGATGTAACGTAATATAACCAAGGGCTACATAGCTTAGGGACAGAGTGAGAATGGAAACTAGATTCCAAACCTCTAATACAATACTCTTTCTAGAATATCGTGCAGCCTAACTTGTGTATGTCTTCCTTCTGAATTTGTCGATGATACAGTCATCTTCTGTGAGAAGAATGACTAAAAAATTGGGTACTACCTCCAAAATTGCAGTTTAGTGATTCTAGCATATTAAAAGTCTTTTGTCTCATTTTTTTTCCTCATTAGCAAAGTACATCTTTCTGATGTTCTTTAAAATCACTTGCATCAAGTCTTAGGAATACAAATATCCTCTGCTTTTTGAAAGTTCTTATCATACCACATTAGTACCTATCTTAGTACCTATTTACAACACCTACATTAGTACCTGTTTATACTAACCGAAAGAAGTCTGAAGGTGATTTTTTTTTTTGTGATTTTTTTTTTCTTTTCTGAAAAAGGTGAAAAGTGCAAATAGCATTCAGTGTCTGTTTTGCAGCCAGCTGCTATGGACTCAGTGCACCCTGAGCAGGAGAGCAGCCCCGCCAAGCTCCTTTCCCCAAACTACATTTAGCTTCTCAGCATCTAGCCCTCATTTCTTTGAGCTGTATCTGCCCACACTTGGGCTTTATCACAATTTATTTTGTGCATCCATTAGCAAAATGTGTTCTAAGCTATCAGGAAAGCCTAGAAGAGGTTATGTTTTGGGTCTGGGAATGCTCAAAAATATTTCCCTATAAATTAATGGGGCAATTGCTTGTTCAATTTAGACCATATCAGCTTACAGAAGGTGTCAGAGGAATGCCTTACTTTCGGAGAGGAGGGGGAACCTGTTGTCCAAAAAGCTCGGGCAAGAGAGAATACACCAGCTGTGATTTAAGTAGCAACGCAGCTGCAGAAAGTATGTGAGAACTGAAGCTGGAAAAAAGCCAGTTTGCCTGAGTCTCACCTGGACCTACTTAGCACCTCTCCCTTGTCCTAACCCTAAACACATGCCCTTAGGACTCCTAAGGGACAGAGATGGAACCTGAAGAGAGCAAGAAACTTAGGATTAACAGGATTGTTCCAAGGCCCTTCTATTGCCTCGTCTGGGTCTTCCTCTACTTCCCACACCTCTCCTCTGTGCTCCGGCAGACAACTGAAATCAGTTTGGCCAGTAGTCCCTGCTATATATTAATAAATCAAAGACTATAGCATTTCCCCCATATTGCCTTTTTTATATTTTCATGAAAGAAATCCAAGGAACCATACCAGAGACTTTCTCTCAGTGCATGTAACCAGAAAAATTTAAGTGGTAAATAACTGAGTTGGTACAATTCTTAATAGGTATATTGGTTCAGCAATTAAGAAAAATTTCTGTGTTCCTATTCTTCTGATGCTTATCCTTAAATTAAGATGCCCTTGTTCTACAACCAAAAGTCAAAATATAGACATTAAATTTCCTTTAGAAGTTTCAGGTACTTTATTATTATTCATTCACTCATTTAACAAATACTGACTACTATTGCTTACAGTGACTGAATCGGTCTGTCTTGTGCCAGGTAGTGGATTAAGTATTCTGTACTGATTATGTCACTTCAGCTTTATAACAATGCATAAATTAAGTACTACCATTATCCCTCTTTTCTGTATGAGAAAACTGAGGTTCACAGAGATTAAGTGAGATGCCCAAAGATATCCACCTAAGAAGTTATATAATTAATATTTGAGTAGTCTCTTCCAAAAACGTTAATTATTAGATCTAGGCACCAAGTGTAGGAGGGTTCACTGTATAATTCTTAGAACTTCTCTTCCTGTTTGTAAATTTTCATAATAAAAGGTCAGGAGAAAAATCACTTTTACTTTCATTCCTATGAAGATTTCATTGATACATCATATCATGACACATTTGATTTCATTTAGAGCCACATTATAAACTCTAATGCAAAATTAAGATAATCCCAAATAAACAAAGTTAAGGGAGCTCATTACCACTAGACCTGTCCTGTAAGAAATGCTCAGGCATCCTGCAAATTGAAATGAAAGGATACTAGATAGTAATCTGAAGCCATATGGAGAAATATAAATCTTACTAAACCTAAATATGAACATTGATGCAAACATCTTCACAAAATACTATTAAGCTGAATTCCTTAAGAAGATTATATATCATGACCAAGTAAGATTAATTCTTGAATACAAGGATGGTTTAACATATGAAAATCAATTTACATAATATACCACGTAACAAAATGGAAGGAAAAAGCCCTACATAATTATCTCGATTGATGCAGAAAAAAAAATTTTGACAAAATTCAACAACATGGGACTTGATCTCACGACCCTGAGGTCATGACCTGAGCCCAAATCAGTAGTATGATGCTTAACTGACTGAGCCACCAGGCACCCCCAAATTCAGAATTATTTATGATAAAAATACTCAACAAGCTAAGAATAGTTAGAAACTACCTCAACAAAATAAAATCCATATGTGAAAAACCAACAGTGGGCATCACTCTCAATGGTGAAATACTAAAGCTTTTTCTCTAATATCAGGAAGAAGGGAAGGGACAATCCCACTACTCCTATTAAACACAGTACTAAACTGGACCACTTCCTTACACCATACAAAAAATAAATAAATTCAAAATGGATTAAAGATCTAAATGTGCAACATAAAACCGTAAAAATCCTGGAGGAAAACTCAGGCCATAGCAACTTCTTTATAGATATGTCTCATGAGGCAAGGAGACATAAGCAAAAATAAACTATTTGGACTACATCAAAATAAAAGCCTTCTGCACAGAGAAGGAAACAATCCACAAAACTAAAAGGCAATGTACAGAATGGGAGAAGATATTTACAAATTACATATCTGATAAAGGGTTAGTATCCAAAATCCATAAAGAACTTAGAAGACTCAACACCTAAAAAATGAGTAATTTAAAAATGGGCAAAAGACATAAATAGACATTTTTTAAAGAAGACATCTAGATGACCAATGGACACATGAAATGATACTCAACTTCACTGATCATCAGGGAAATACAAATCAAAGCTACACCTGTCAGAGTGGCTAAAATCAACAACACAAGAAACAACAAGTGTTGGTGTGGATGTGGGGCAAGGGAAATCCTCTTAGACTGTTGGTGGGAATGCAAACTGGTGCAGCCACTCTGGAAAACGCTATGGAGATTCCTCCAAAAGTTAAAAATAGAACCACCCTCCGATCCAGCAGTTGCACCCAAAAAATATAAAAGTACTAATTCAAAGTGATACCTGCACCTCTGTGTTTATAGCAGCATTATCTACAATAGCCAAATTACAGGAAACAGCCCAAGTGTCCACTAACACTTTTCATCCATGATGAATGGATAAGAACATGTTGTATATATATACACAATGCAATATAACCCATAAAAAAGAATGAAATCTTTCCATTTGAATGATGTGGCTGGAGCTATAGGATATTATGCTAAGCAAAATAAGTCAATCAGAAAAAGACAAAGACCATATGATTTCACTCATATGTGGAATTTAAGAAACAAAGCAAATGAGCAATAGGCAATAATAAGAGAATGGCAAACCAAGAAACAGACTCTTAACTATAGAGAACAAACTGATGGTTACCAGAATGGAGGGAGGAGGCGGAGATAAATCTAATTGCTGATGGGGATTAAGGAGTCCACTTGGTGTGATGAGCACCAGGTTGTATGGAAGTGTTGAATCACTATATTGTACACCTGAAACTAACATTATACTGTATGTTAACTAGCTAGAATTTGAAGAAAAACTTAAAAAATACTCAAAAAATAGGTAACAATTTACATATAAAGATAATTATTATATATTTTTGATAATGGCATAAATTTGAAAAAACAAGAATGCTTAAAAATTAAATGTTATTTTTTATTCAGTGGGAAAAAATAATACTAGAAGTGCTAGCTTGACAATTAGGCAAGAAAAAGAAAGAAAAGGCATCCAAATTGGAAAAGGAGAACTAAAATTACCTTTGTTCTCAGACAATAATGATCTTACACTTTGAAAACCCTGAAGATCTCACAAAAATCTCTGAGAACTAGTAAATGAATTCAGCCAAATACCAAGATACGAAGCCAACACAGAAAAATTAATTGTACTTCTTTCCACTAATAGTGAGCAATCTGAAAGGGAAGTTAAGAAAACAATTTCATTTATAATAACATCACAAAGGAAAAAATACTTAGGAATTAACTTAATCAAGGAGAAAAAAAATTTGTACACTAAAAACTATAAACATTACAGAAAGAAATTAAAGAAAACATAAGTAAATGGAAACACATTCCATGTTCATGGATTAAAAGACTTAACGTTGTTAAAACATCCATTCTACCAAAAGTGCTCTATAGATTTTAGGCAATCCCTGTCAAAGTCCTGAAATGTTTTTTGAAGAAATAGAAAAATCTGTCATAAAATTCATATGTAATGTCAAATAGCAAAAAAAAAAAAAAATGAAGAAAAGGAACAAAATTGGAACTTTCTGACTTCAAAACTTACTACAAAATAATAGTAATAGGTATAATGTGGCACTGGAGTGCCTGGCTAGCTCGGTGGGTAGAGCATGTGACTCAATCTTGAGGTCATGAGTTCAAGCTCCACACTAGGCATAGGGCCTACTTAAAATTTAAAAAAAATTTAGAGAGAAAAAGAAATAGTGATGTACAAAGACAGACAGATAGGCTAACGCAGTAGAATAAAGAGCCCAGAAATAAACCCTCACATATATGGTCAAATGATTTTCATCATTTCATCAAAGGATGATAACAAAATTAGATGGGAATAGTTATTTTTTTCAACAAAGGGAGAAGTGGATATTCATGCAAAACAATGAAATTGGACCCTTACCTACCACTATATACAAAAATGAACTCCAAATGGATTAAAGACCTAAATGTGGGAGCTGAAACTATAAAACTCTCAGAAAAAAGCATAGGACAAAATCTTCATAATTAAATTTTGTCAGTGATTTCTTGGATATGACTCCAAAGGCATAGGCTACAACAACAAAAGACAAATTGTACCCTCTGCCGCTTCCCTTACTTGTGCTCTCTTGCTCTCTCTCTGTCAAATAAATAAATAAAACTAAAAAAAAAAAAAAGAAATTAAAATGGTACAGCTGCTGTAGACAACAACAGTTCTTTAAGAACATTAAAAAATAGAATGACCATATGATCCAGGAATTCCACTTCTGAATATATACCCCAAAGAATTGAAGGCAGGATCTCGAGGAGATAATTTGTATACCCATGTTCAT
>CM053604.1:54269063-54284074 GCA_028646535.1 Procyon lotor | reverse complement strand
GTGTGTTTAGAAGGATAAATTTTAGTTTTAAGAAATGGGAGTCATGTTGCATTTCCATACACCGTGAATAATGTAATAAGGGTGATAACTGGGTTAGTATTATTTTCAATATTCAGTTCTATCCTTCTTACAAATTTCATCACTTGATTTCTGCTCTATTATCAGATAACTTTGATTATGTTCTTCATTGAAGAAAATTGAAATGTTCTGCATTGTGAAGAACTATTTCCATTTACTGTTTATCAAACACAATTCTCCTTTATCAAAAGAGACTCTAGGTTTTTTTGTTTGTTTCACTAATTATCATTTTCTTTTAATGGCCTTATTTACATCTTTGTCAAAGAAATTAATATTAGCATTGTTTAAAAAACAATGCTGTAATTTTTAATAAAAAGGGGTACTTCTGGTTGTGCACAATTTGTTTGCCTTGGATATAAAAATATATTTAGAGTTTTCACTTTTGTAAGTGAGAGCTTTTTAATAAGTAAGGTCCAGAGTGTTATCAGCATTATTGCACCCATTTTCTTCCCTTCAGGAAGGATGAATCAGCAGTAACCAAACTTGAATAATGACACCTAAGATTCTAAAACATAGCTTTTAAAAAGCACCGAGGGTTCCAGAGATGTTCTCAAGTGGTCACATGATAAACCTGAGAAGTAAGAAGGCTTCAGCTAATAGTAACTTTTTGAGTGTAAATGTCTCACCCTAAAGTCAAAGAGGCTATTAAACAGTAACAAGGGGTGCCTGGGTGGCTCAGTGGATTAAAGCCTCTGCCTTCAGCTCAGGTCATGATCTCAGGGTCCTGGGATAGAGCCCCACATAGTGCTCTCTGCTCAGCAAGGAGCCTGCTTCCCCCTCTCTCTCTGCCTGCCTCTCTGCCTACTTGTGACCTCTCTCTCTCTTTCTCTGTCAAAGAAATAAAATCTTTAAAAAATAAACAGTAACAAGAAAAAAAATCAGTGGAAATACAGAAAAATCCCAATCTATCAAACAGATGTTATGCTCCTGTATACCAAATGAAACATGATTTTTAATTGAACTTTTTTAATATGGATGCTCCATACTGTATAAATACTAGTATAAAATTAGTACAGTGTTAAAGATAGACTCATATCTGGGGCGCTTGGGTGGCTCAGTGGGTTAAAGCCTCTGCCTTCAGCTGAGATCATGATCTCAAGGTCCTGGGATTGAGCCCTGCATTGGGCTCTCTGCTCAGCAGGGAGCCTGCTTCCTGCTCTCTCTTCCTGCCTCTCTGCCTACTTGTGATCTCTGTCAAATAAATAAATAAAATCTTTAAAAATATATATAGATTCATATCTGAAGGATGAAAATAAATTTATAATTCACCATACCTACTCTATGTTTATTGCCTAAGTAAGTCCAATATTTAACCATTACAAAATATATAGGAAAATTTATTATTTTTTTTTTTTTACTGTGGGAAATTGAAAGTGTGGCATTAACTGAATACATCCTGTGGAATCCCTTCTGCTGTTTCATTGCAATTCATTAAGTACTAATTAACTTTCTACTCTGTATCAGGCATTTTGTTACATTTTGGAAGATTCTGTCAAGGATCCAAGACGTAGACACCAAGAAGGATAAAACTAATTTAAACCATTCTGCCATTTAAGGAGAATGCAGGCATGCAAACAACCAGACACAGGGTAGGATGAAGTATGCCCTGAAAAAACTGTAAATAGCATATACTGTGGTCACTCAAGGATGGACTGATTAAGGCTGTCTGAGAGGATTCAGATAAAGCTTTAGGTGGGAAGAGATATTTGAATTCGATTTGTGAAGTGCAGCAGTACTTTCAAAGGTGCAGAGTAGATGGGTAAGCAGGGCAAATTAGATTACTGAGGGTTAAACCTTTAATAAATGCTTATAAAGTCTGGTGAAGGAAATAGTTAAGGGTTTTACACTTTTCTTAGAAATAATTATATATATATCTTGTTAAGCATTTACTAGGTGCCTTACACTTTATTTCCACTTAATAAGAATGATTTCATCCAGTACAATATGGTATAATGTAGGCATTACTATCCTATTTTACTGGTACAGAAACTGAGGCTTAGTGAGTCCGCTACAGAATTGTACTGAGAGTCACATAGCTTATTAGTAGCTCGATTTGATTTATATTATTGTACAACAAATGACCATCATCTTAATGGCTGGAAACGATTCCCATTTATTATCTCAAACTCCTGTGGGTCAGAAGTACAAGTACAGGTTAGCTCAGTCTCCTGCTTAGAGTCTTGCCAAACTGAAATCAAGATACTAACTGGGGCTGTGGTTCCTCTCTGAGACTTGGGGACCTCTTCTGAGCTCATTTGTTATTGACATGATTTATTTCCTTGTGACTGTGACCCAGGTCCCTGTCTTCTTGCTGGCTTTTGATGGGGTCCACTCTTAGCATCTAGAGGTTGCCCAAAGTCCCCTTCCAGCGGATTCCCATGAAAAGTTCAGTATGAGTGTTTGGTTTTTTTCCAAGATAGCAGGAGCTGATCCCTCTGACTTCTAAATACCTCTGCAGACTTCTGAGCTGGAGGCTTATATGATGGAAGGCAATCACTGAGTGACAACCCCATCACTACTTGCCACAAAATTTAACCTAAAAGTGGGTAACTATCCCATCATATCCATATGCACAGGTTCTACCCACATTTGAAGGGAGCCGACACAGGGTGTGTATAGCATGGGGCAGAAGTCACGGAGGCCGTCTCACAATTCTGCTTGCCATGCTCTGCCCTTCCTAATGCAAAATACATTCGCTCCCCTTCCGAGATCCCCCAAAGACTCTTCCCATTACATCATCAGCTGTAGTCCAAAATCTCATCACATAATTATAAATTTCATAATTTCATCAGGTGGAGTCCAAAACTGTATCTAAATTACCTTAGCTTAAAGTAAAAAAAAAAAAAAGTCCCATCGTCTAAATCATCTTAATGAGATGCAGATGAAGCCATACTGTAATCCATAACTATAACTCCTGGGCACAGTTCTTCTCCATCTGTGGACCTATAAAAGTAAAGAGAAAGGTTAATTGCCCACAACATTCCCTACATGCAATAGCAAGACAAGCATTTAGGATAGTAGCTATAAACATTTTGGTTCAAAAAATGGAAATGGGAGGTAAAAAGGAGTCACTGGTCCAAAGCAGTTCTGTAATCCATCTAGCAAATGGGAGTTTCTTGATTAGTTTATAAAGATTATGAATAATTCTCTATGGCTCTTGGTTCTACCCTCTAGGTTCTTGGTTTTACCCTCTGAGTCATCCTTCCTTTTTTATGAAAAGTAGCACACATTTGCAGGTGAGTAATTTATCAGTTTGCTTCTTGTCAGTAGAATGGGGGAGGGTGGTGTCTGACAGAGTCCTTTCATTTGTACTTCCTCTGTCCTTTTCAGGCCAGGTTTGATGTTTCTGCTGATAATAATTTTTTTCAAAGATTCTGTGGGCTCTCCATAGATTTCCTTGGCATTAACCCTGTTAGACAAAAGGCATACCCATGCATCCTTTTGAGATAATTCCTTCTTTTATTTTGGCTCCTCTTCTTAGACGCCCTCTGGTTTGATCGAGATGTGTGAGGCAACTGCTAATTTCCTGAAATAGCCTTTGTATGAGTGGATTCCCCGACATTTTACTGGAAACAGCGAGTAGAACCCAAGCAGCGTCTTCACTGTTTTACTTGGAAATCTCAACTACATGTCCAAGAAAAGATGTGTTTTCCACATCACTAGACACAGCTTTGCTAAGCATTCTGCCTTTACAAGAATCTCTCTTCCTCTTTTTCAGACAAGACAGGGTACATGTAAAAACTTGTTAATATTTCTGCACTTCCGGGGCACCTGGGTGGCTCAGTCGTTAAGTGTCTGCCTTCGGCTCAGGTCATGGTCCCAGAGTCCTGGGATCGAGCCCCACATCAGGCTCCCTGCTTGGCAGGGGGCCTGCTTCTCCCCCTGCCGTTCCCTCTGCTTGTGTTCCCTCTCTCGCTGTGTTTCTGTCAAATAAATAAAATCTTAAAAAAAATACATATTTCTGCACTTCCAAACATCTCCCCTCCAGGTGTGTACCCTTTCATACTTTTAATCTGCTATTGTAAATGTATACAAATACGTGTAGACATACTGAAAGTTCATTTTATCTTTTCTTTCAAAAACACATTTCTCTGAAATCAGGGTGTTAGCCAGGTACCTCTTCATTTTGGAGGCTCAACTGAGGACATTTTTGCTTCCAGACTCCCTTGGGTGTTTTTGCAGAATTCAATTCCTTTGGTTTTGAGAGTAGGATCAAAGTCATCTCATTATCTGTCAGTCAGGGACCACTGTCAGCTCCTGGAGTCTGCTTTCTGGTCCTTGCCACATGGCCACTTAACCATAGGACATGGTTCACTCCTTCTGACTTTAGAAATGGCCCTGGCCTTTTTTCTTTTTTTTTTTTTTTTTTAAGGGCTCAGCTAATTGGGGCAGGTCCACCTTGATTTTCTCCATTTTGATTAACTCAAACTCAACCGATTAATATCTGGTTATAGGATAGATTCTATCTGTATTCAAAGAAACGGGAATACAACCAGGGGATAAGGATCATGTGGGTCATTCAGAATTCTGCCTTCCATAGTGGCATAACTATAACCCATATCCAGATCTCTTTTGTTCTAAAGTTTCTTCCCTTAGTATTATGCTATACCACCATCTCCAAGACTTATTTTGAAGCATATTTCTTAATTTAATATGTTAAAGCCAGCATAGATGTGCATGCTTTTTCAAAGTATTAGGCACAGACCAAATTTATTTACCTCTCACCAGTGAAGAGATAAATCCGCATTTGCTCAGAAATATAGGTGTTTGGTACCGAAACATTTTAGATATATA
Organism: Procyon lotor; assembly: GCA_028646535.1. Taxonomy (NCBI): domain Eukaryota; kingdom Metazoa; phylum Chordata; class Mammalia; order Carnivora; family Procyonidae; genus Procyon; species Procyon lotor. Next base: position 54,279,202 of record CM053604.1, on the reverse strand, counting down.
AACATTCATTAAAGTAGTGAATGGTACAGTTAATGTAACTGATTTTTTCTCCTGTCCAATCGGTTCTACCAATAAAATCTATTATGTGCTCTCAACCAATGAAAACTAGTTTTCTCCATTTTCTCTCAGCTTATATTACTAGTTGGAGGTCTATTCAACTAGTAGTAAATGGTAGAGTACAAGATAGACTTCTTAATCTCCTTTCAGTAACAGACTCGCTCTAAGGTTTGATATGTCAGAACTCATGCTCCTTCCTGTTGTTGTTTAGCCATCCCAAATTCATGTCTTCCTTTATGTTTCCTAAAGTGGCTCCACGGGCCCCTCCCATAATTCCCAACAAGGTAGACATGGAGAAGGACAATGAAGGCATAGGCATTTGTATTTAAAAGAATAGTTATTTAAAAGAAGTTGCTGCGGCGCCTGGGTGGCTCAGTCGTTAAGCGTCTGCCTTCGGCTCAGGTCGTGATCCCAGGGTCCTGGGATCGAGCCCCGCATCGGGCTCCCTGCTCGGCAGGAAGCCTGCTTCTCCCGCTTCCATTCCCTCTGCATGTGTTCCCTCTCTCGCTGTGTTTCTTTCTGTCAAATAAATAAAAATTAAAATAAAAATAAATAAATAAATAAATAACGAAATAAATAAAAGGAGCTGCTTCCTCTCACATCCCATTGTTATAGAATCTGGTCAAATGGCAATTCCTAGCTGCAAAAGACTCTAAGAAATTTAGTTTTTGCTGAACAATGATAGGTTCAACCAAAACTTTTATTAATATAGAAAAGAGGGAAAATGGAGATCAGACGACCATTAGCACTGACTGCCCTGTGTTTTATAATTACTAGTGATTCTTGGCCAGTACTTCAAGTTGTTATGATCAGTTTTTGACTTACCATTTCTAGCTGATCAAAAGTAGGCAAATTGTAGGGCAGAAAAGTCACACAAGTTATGAGAAATCTAGGCTTTACTGGTTTGGGAAAGAGAAGCACCTAAGGAACCAACCAAATAAACAGATGGTGATCAATGGTCAATAAGAAATTAGTGGAAATTCTTTGCTTTATGAAAGGCAATGTAAACATCAATGGAACCTGAAGAAAAGTGACCAAAATTGTCAAGAGTTGCCAGAAAAGAAGTGTAGTTTAGGCATAAGATTGCTTCTGGGGATGTGAAGAAAGGAGTATATGACTGACCACATAAGGACACGGGAACATGGTTGTGTGGGGAACAGGTACTGTTAATTTTATTTAGCTCTGATTCATATTATGCTTTCATTTTAGGAAACTCATCTCCAATACTAAGCAGAATAGTGACTCTATGTGAAATCATTAAAATCTCACATATAATTACATTAATATTTGTCTGTAACACATGAAAAATGCAATTTCCTAATATGCCCTATTGTCCTTATAATTGTCATTAGGGTGACTTAAATGATGTAATCACCAAATCAGCATAGCTTTGACACATAAAAGGAATATAACCAGATATTATTTAAATATCCTTAAGAATTGTGTCTTGACTATAAGAATGTAACACAAATTCAGGATAGTATGAAGCAGGGAATAGATTCATTCAATCCTAGTAAGCGGTAAAGTGACTACTAGGGTGTGAAGCTATTGACTCAAACGAAACAGAAGATAATCTTTGTTAAAGTTTCTCAAATTGAAAGGCTTGGTGCTATTAGCTAACTCTGTTTAGAAGGTATGGATTTGAATCCATCGCTGTTACAGTCATTTGAAAAAGTAATCCAATGTGTTCCTGAGTAGAAAGGGAAAAATCCACCTGGATGTTTGCAGTCCATTTTTATCCTTCATTCCACAGAAATGGTGATCCCAATTTCCTTTTTTTCCTTGGTGGATAATTTTCTTTCATACTTTGAAAGGATTAGAGTTGCAAATATAGACGATAAAGTGTAAATTATCATCAAAGCTTTACTGTTTTTTTGAAATCTAGAAATGGAGATTTTTTTTGGTAGTAATTTAGTCAGTTTTATTTGATATTTTAAGTATTTTAATAAGGTAATTGGGAATAGTAGAGTGTTTAGCAGGTTAGCTAATTAATTGTGTATCTGACTCCAATTAAATGTGTGGGACTTATAATTTCTTAGAGAATTCTTTGGACTTATAATTTCTAGATCAAAAGTTGTAAAATAATTTCATATATTTAATGAGTCTTACATGTCACTGTACTTCAGAACTTAATATATTAGGATTACTAAATTTGAGTACTCTGGTAAAGTACTAACTTGGAGCAATTAAATTAAAGTTGACCCTTGAACCACATGGGTTTGAACTGTGTGGGTCTACTTACACTGGATTTTTTTCAATAAATACAGTACAGTCCTGTAAATAAATGTATTTTCCTTATGATTTTCTTAATAACATTTTCTCTAGATTACTTTTTTGTGAGAATTCATTATATAATCAATATGACATGCAAAATATTTGGTAATTGTTTATGTTATTGATTCTGGTCAACTGTAGTTGGTCATTAAGTTTTGTGGGAGTCTAAAGTTACAGGTAGATTTTCAGCTGTCCGTGTGGTGTGGGTCAATGCCCCATTTAACCACTGCATGGTTCAAGGGTCAACTCAAGGGACGCCTGGGTGGTTCCATCAGTTAAGCATCCATCCTTTGGTTTCGGCTCAAGTCATGATCTCTGGGTCCTGTGAGTTGGCTAATAGCATTGGGCTGTGTGCTCAGTGCGGAATCTGCTTGAGACTCTCTCTCTCTCTCTTTCTCTCCCTCTCTCTCCCTCTCATGCTTTGTCTCTCTAAAATAATACACAAATCTTTAAAAAAAGAAAGGGTCAACTCAAAAGAGACTTAATATATTAAATTTATACTTGAGCCATGGTTGATAGGGTTTCAAAAATTAAACAAGTTTGTAAATGGCAGAGATTAAAAACTTTCCAGTTTGTTTACATTAGACTAATCACACATTAATCAGAAGCTTCCTTGAAAGATGTTGCAAAATTTACTCAATGTATGAAAAATACAAGATAACTTAAAATTTTAACTTAAAACCTTAAGTAAACAGACCTGTAAATCTGTGATTTTATCAAATTTAATATTAATTTCAGTTACCCAAGGGGCTGTAATTAATTTCTCCAGGCACAGAAGTTGCCTTCAGGATCACTAAAATTTTATACAATAAATATGCTTTTTAGAGGAAGCATAATAAAACTTTATATTTTTTTTAAAACAAAGGTAATACTGATTTAGACCAAACAGAGGTACATAAAGAGACTAAATAATCTTTCTACAATTCCAAACATTTTCTTTCAGTGGCATGTGTGCTTTCAAACTTTTTTCTCTGGTAATATAAATATATATATATATCTGTATACAAAAAAATTTACTTTCCTTTTTTTTTAAAAAGATTTTATTTATTTAACAGAGAGAGAGATCACAAGTAGGCAGAGAGAAAGAGGGAAGCAGGCTCCCTGCTGAGAAGAGAGCCCTGATGCGGGGCTCGATCCCAGGACCCTGAGATCATGACCTGAGCCGAAGGCAGAGGCTTTAACCCACTGAGCCACCCAGGCACCCCAAAAATTTACTTTCTTTAAAAAAAATTTGTTTGGACAAAATCTTAAAAAACTAATTCTCATAAAAATTACAAATGGCCAAAAATATGTAAAAAATGTTCAAAACAACTTCAATTAAATAAATATATATTAAGATAACTACATAATTTTCAAATTTCATTTTAGCAATTGTTTAATAAACACCTGGAAAAATTAGTGAAGTGAAATGAGCACTCACATACATGGATGATGCTTCTGGAAACAGGCAGACTCTGATAGATACTTTGGTGATACATGTCAAAGAGCTTAGCATAACCGTTTTTGATCTAGTGATTCCGTTTCTAAATATTTATGGACAATGGTGATTGTCAAAGTCTTTCTTACAAAAAATTTGAATAAATTAAATGTCCAGAGAAAGGAGTTATTTAAAAAATAGTGTTTACATTTGGTGAACCATGATGTAGCCATTAAAACTGTGTTCTAAAGAATAATGGCCTAGGGATGTGCTTTGCATATAAAACATACATAAACATGCTTCTAATTAAAATCAGTGTATACTATAGAGATATACTTGCAGGGTATAAATGAAAACAGGAAAGTATTATAATTTTAATATTTTAGGTAGTAGAATTATAGATTCTTTTTTTAAAGATTTTATTTATTTGAGAGAGAGAGAATAAGAGCAAAAGGCAGAGGCAAAGGAAGAAGCAGGCTCCTGCAGAGCAAGGACCCCCAAGGCAGGACTTGGTCCCAGGACCCTGGGATCATGACCTGAGCTGAAGGCAAATGCGTAACCAACTGAGACACCCAGGCGCCCCAGAATTACAGATTCTTAAATATGTTTTCCTTATACTTCTCTGTGTATGCAGGTTTTCCTCAATGAGTATTCATTATCTTAATAATTATAAACAAAAGGAGATTTAATATTTAATAATAAAAATAATGGATATTCAATGTCATGTATTCATTCATCATATTTACTAATTTCTGGTGAGGCTTCTGCCAAGTGTAACGCCCCATATTATCTTGCTAGTTGGCTCTGTTTAGTTGATATATTTTTAGATAATCAATCAGTTTGGAGAATAAAATTAGAACACACTCATTCAGATTCCAGCCAAGTATCCTCTACCCTAGACCATGCTGCAAAATAAAAAATAATTTGAAAATGAACTAAAAGAAGCACCAGAACACGAAAAGTCAAAAAAATCAGTACAAATACGTTTGTACGAAAGTTTAATATCTTGGGCTAGTGAGAGTTTTGGAGAATGTTTTTGAAAAACTGACCATCCAAATAAAGCAAATTTGTCTGGGATGCAAATTTATAAACAAAATGGTTATATGAGGTGAGAAAGGCATGAGTCTTTGTTTGCTTCGATATTATTTTTAACACGTTGAACTATTCCAGTAAGTGATTTGAATTGCAATTTAGGAACCAACTGAGGCAACAAAATAAATATGACAATTCGATGCCATTTGAGGATATTGGCATTTTATAAAAGAAATTGTCTTGTAGAGTAGATGGTGGTTCTGGCTCGGGTTGCATCTCTTTTTCTCCTTTTTCCCCCCCTGGATGGAGATCTTTGCCACCAGGTTCAAAGCACTCTCTTGCCAACTCTCACACCGTGGAAATAATTTAAAAGGTGCACTGGAGGAAATGCTTCAAGGTAGTGGAGGCTTTTATGACCGTGTAAGATACAAGGGTATACTTGTACAGGTGATCAAGAGAGGGAACATACAAATATATCATGCTAATTTGGCAATTTTCACAATTATTTTAGGACCATCGCCAAAAGTTCATCAATCCATGCTTCCATTTTCTCTACAATGGCAGGCTATACTGGTTGTCCAGCCTCTCCTTGAATGTTTATAGAGCCAGAAAACTCTCCGCCTCTCCCGGGTTTTTACCTTGAGGTCCTAGATGCCATAGGAATGCCCAAGTAAGTTTTAGGGATCAGATAACACCTGAAATTACGTGCGAATTTTTGAAGATGTGGGTTATTTTCCATACTTAATCAAATTCCTGAAAGTGCCAGCGACCGCAAAAGAATTAAGAACCACTGCAGAAATAGGCGATTCTATTTTCAAACAGCTCAAATAACTGAAAAACCAAAACCAAAATGGTATTACAGTGACAATTTCTACCAAGTTGTATTAGATGTAAAACACTTGAAATTCAAATCTTAGTTGTATCACTTATTAGTTATATGATCTTAGGCAGTTTAGTTAAGCATCAAGTTCTTCATCTATGAAATGGAAATAATATCTAATTCACAGTGTTGTAAGAATTAGAAAAGGTGATCTATATATAATTTGCTAGAATAGCTTTATTCTTTCCTTCTTCCCTACATTCAATTTTTAGCGGTGTATATATTTGTATGGTATTATATGAATTAAAAAACTAAGGAATGCTTCATAAATTCATAGGTCTTACATCATGTGCATAGGTCTACCCTGTAACTTATTCTCCTCCTGCTCCCTTTACTCCTCTGCTTTCACCACATTGTCTTTCTCGCTGTTCCTAAAACATCTCACACAAACTCCCATTTCAATGCTTTTGATTGGCTGTTCACATTATCTGGATTGCTCCCTGCCTCCTTCTACCCTTTCCCTAGTTTAAAAAAAAAAAAAGCTATTTCCTCTCCTTCATGTCTGTATTTTTCAAGTAAAGCCAGCCTATCAAGATTACATCACCTGTCCTCCATACGTAGGAGATAAACCTGGAATATCCTGAGATGTTTAGAAATCAAGGAAGCTATTGAAGAATCCTGAGATTATATTGAAGACAGTTCCATAATCAAAAGGAAGAATGATATGTAGATGAAACTTTTATTTCTGGCTGTTATGGAGTAATCTGTGTCAAACCATCTCTTCTACTGAGTATAGTTATAAAGGCAGAATATAAAAAAAGACTAATAAATAAATAAAATGTTGTAAAAGTAATCAGTGAATAACCAAAGCATCCAGCTTTGGGGCCCCACATGCCAGAAAAAATTTTAGGTGAGCCAATTTTCTCTGCCATTTTTCCCCATGAAATATTAGCTAAATTTCAGACACAGCACTGAAGTAAAACAGAAAGTTATGGCCTAAAGCAAGAAATTAGCAAAGTACAACCCATAGGCCAAGTCTGGCTTCCTGTGCACACCATGCTCCTTGGTTTACATAATGCCCATGGCTGTTTCTGCAGGACAATGGCAGAGTTGAGTAGTCCTATCAGAGACTGTCTAGCAAGTAGTGCAGAATTGATGTCCCTCTCACCTAGCTGGAAGGATAAATATTGGATTCTAGAGCTGCCGGTGAGAATGGGGCCCAAGAAGACACTGTGTTTCAGTTGAGACCCCTGAAAAGCTGTGCTCTATGCTCTAAGGGAAAATTCAAAATAGACACCTCTACAAAACTAACACCCAGCCTTGATTCACCTCAGCCCTTGATTAGAATCAAAGTCATTGATGTGTATCTGTTCTTCCTGACAACTTGACAAAAGTAGATCCTCCATGGAAGAAAATAACTTTGTCCAGAACTTCTACAATTTTCTATACTCAACACCTAACATTCAATCAGTATCTACCAGAAATGTCAAGAAATGGGGAAGAAAGACAGAAAAGCAAGAGAAAAAAAGACAAAGAAGAAGGAATTATCTTGAAATGAATACTAATCAAATGCAGTGTTGGAACATTCCTTAGGTCCTGATTTCAATAAACTAAAAAAAAAAAAAAAAAGACATTTATGAACCAATTGTGGAATTTTAGTTGTGATAATCCTATTTTGAATATATTTTTTTTAAAAAAACTTGTTTGTTAGAGACATAAACTAAACTATACACACATTAGTAATATGATATTTATGATTTCCTTTCATATAATTCAGTGGAAGTGTGGCTACATGGATAAATGAGATAAGATTTACCATTTGATAATTTTTGAAGCTGGTCAGTGGATATAGGAAATCCATTATACTGTTTTATCTATATTTGTGTTTTAGAATATTTCTATAATAAAAAGGCAGATTTTAAAAAGGGAAAAACCATTACCTAAAAGTATTGTTGGCTACTTGAGTTGAACAAAATGACCTTATAATTCATACCAAAAAAAGACATTTCTAGAATTATTTTATTATACCTAACTCCAGGTATTTCCTCAGAAACATCGAAAATTGAAGTAATAATTCTAGATTCCAAAGTTTCAGTCCTTTTATAGAGGGTCAGGATTTTTTTTCCCTTAATTTTCTCTTTATTTCCAATCTGTGCTGTAAGAAACAGTTCACTACTTTCTCACCCAAGCAATGGAGACTATACTTTGTACCCCAGTTTGGACAGGGGCAAGTCTTACTGTCTACCTGTACTTGCCCTTGCTGCTACTTTGTGTGACTTAGCAAAAAGGCCCTTTTCTTGAGTGGAGGCTTCATGTGTAGGTCTGCGCTCCAGCCTTTGCTGATGCCGCCTTTGGGTATCATTGTGCACTGAACAAATCAAACCAGCTTTTGTGGCAGCCTTGGGATTATGAAATCTTTACTCAATTTTCTAGTTTCCACTGGCAGTTAAGCTGATTTTTTTTTCATAGAAAATTACTGATTTACTGTTTCCTCTTCCTCCCACTGATTTCTTCTCCCTCCTTTCTTCACACATTGCTGGTGCCAATTGCTTTTAAGTCTGTAATCGATGACTCTTCTTTCGGTGTCATATGAAATCCTTCCTTTACACAAACCAGGGCATATGGCAAAAGGGCCATTTCTTCCACAGATTTATAAGGGGCTAGAGAACAACTCAACCCGCACTTCTTAAAAATTACACTTTTTATTTTGAGATTATTGTAGATTTACATGCAGTGTAAGAAATGCTGTCCTTTACAGTTTTTGCAAATGCTACCGTCTTACATACTGTATTGCAGAATCACAACCAGTATATTGACATTGATGCAACTCATCAGTCTTACTCAGATTTCCTCAATTTTATTGCATTCCTTTCCATATGTGTGTTTAGGTCAATGCAGCTTTGCTACATGTATAGGTTAACCCACACAGTCATGCTTTTGTACAGGTACCATGTCTTTGCTCAACTATTTATAAGAATAATAGCAGACGCATATAGTATTATATGCCCAACAGTGTTATAAGCATCTTATATATGTTAACTCTGTTAATACTCAGAACAAGATTAGAAAGTATACACTCTTTATTATCTCCACTTTATTTTGTTTTATTTTTTAAAGATTTATTTATTTGAGAGACAGAGGGAAGGCGGATGGTGAGTGAGAGAGAAAACCTCAAGCAGACTCCCTGCTGAGCCCAGAGCCCAACATGGGGCTCAATCCCCAAACCCTTAAATCATGACCTGAGCTGAATTTAAGAGTCACTCAACCAACTGAGCCACCCAGGTGCCCCTAATATTTCCATTTTAAAGATGAAAATATTGAGGCCCAGAGAGGTTAAGTACCTCTGCCCTATGTCCCATAGCAAACCAGGGGCGGAGGTGAAACTTGAGCTAGGCATTCTGACCCAGTGTCTGTGGTCTTACTCTCTGCACTCTATGTCCTGCCAAATTACTTCCTGTTTTCAGTGCTCCCCTATCTTCTAAATGGGCACTAAATGGGAATATCTTGAGTCAACATCTCTCTTCAGTTTGTTTTCTAGTTCCGCCACAGAAAGCTATATTTTGGTGACTCCAAGTGCAGGTCACAGCTTGGCTAGCACCTGACTAGCTGTAGGTCCTACTTTATTGGAGTGGTCTGAGGGTGAAAGGAGCCTCGGCACGTCAGCAGTCGGGCCCGCGTTGGAAGGATCATCAGGGTCACTTGCCTTCTCTTCCCCTGGAATCTATAATTGTTTCTCTTGGTCACCGCATACAGGTCCAGACCCTGTCACCGCACACCTAAATCCTTTCAAGATAATAAACTCAGATATTCAGACACTGTTCATATGCGTACGGTATGAACTGAACATATATGTACTGTATGAACTGTTCACATATGTGCATCTATGTTCTCCCAGTCCTGCCTCCTGTCTCAGCCTCCCAGTGATCCATACCTTCCTCTCTGCCCCCCCAGCACACCATTGCCCACATCTTCTCCTTGGCCCTCCTTTCCTAAGCATCTTAGCATCTCCTCAGTCTTTGGCTCTCGGCTTTTGTTTGCTTGTTTGTTTACTTACTCACTTATTGGTATATAAAGCAGTAGTACTCTTCATTGAAGAAAACATATGCAAAAGCCCAGCATGTAAGAGGCATTAAAAAAAAAAAAAAGTCTCCAGGGGCACCTGGGTGGCTCAGTGGGTTAAGCGTCTGCCTTTGGCTCAGGTCATGATCCCAGGGTGCTGGGATCAAGCCCCACACCGGGCTCCCTGCTCAGTGGGAAGTCTGCTTCTCCCTCTCCCTCTGCTTGCTGCTCTGACTACTTGTGCTCTCTCTCTGTCAAATAAATAAATAAAATCTAGAAAAAAACACAGAGTCTCTAGAATCTCCATGACTCAGAGTTCCAGGCTCTGTGGAACAGAGCTTGAAAACAATTCTCCTTCTCTTTATGCCATCTCTACATTTATTTCCTGCTCCTTGCACCCTTCTGGATCCTCCTCCCCTCCTCTCCACATTTCTGGTTTTTTTGCTTTGATTCCTACCTTTTATTCTTTTTTTTTTTTTT
>CM053604.1:54249821-54268563 GCA_028646535.1 Procyon lotor | reverse complement strand
TAATTTATTTTAGGAATTACAGAGATGTGAGATCTACTTTAATGAAGCTTTATAATTCAATGTAAAGATCCTACTTATATAACTTTCTTTGAGGTTTGTGGTTCTTTTCTTTTTTAAAATTGTGGTGACATAAATTGTACTCTGATAAGAGTTTTATGAAGACTATAGCGAAAATTTGTTAAATGTGATGTTTCTATCTCTCAATATTATCCCAAACAACCCATTCTCAAAATTTCTTTCAGATATACAACCTACATATTACATCCTGAAGTTTATGTTTGTATTCTTAAAATTTCAAAACAATAATGGACAGTTTAGCTTCTGTGTGTCTTAGATTCCTTATCTGTAAAATTGAAATGTTGGTAATGGGATTTGTGAAAAGATTGAATGACGATATAGTAGACTCTCAGACACAGTAGCAATCATTTCCTTGTTATCACGTCTTCTACAAGTTTGATAATTTTAAATTTGTCAAGGTCATTTGGGATATAATAGTACCCTAAGACATCATTGTTCCTTGAAATTATTGAGCGATAAGTTATGTGAATAAAAATAGATAAGATGCATGGGGAATACAAACAAATCAGTAGACATAATTTCTAGAGTAAAAAAGAGTGAGAGGCAATGGTTAAATAGTTAAAGCATTAAATTTATGTGTCATTTGCATGAAAACTTCACAAACTACACCAGAAGTCTGTAACTATTGTTGACCCTTGAACAACACAGAGGTTAGGGGTACTGAGCCCCTGCACAGTCAAAGAGCCATGGATGACTCCTGATTCCCCCAAAATTTAACTACTAATTGCCTACTATTGACCAGAAGCCTGCGGATAACATAAACAGTCCATTAACACATATTTTGAATGTTATATATATTACATACTGTATTCTTATAATAAAATAAGCTAGAGAAAAGAAAATGTTATGAGAAAATCATAAGGGGAAGCACATTTACAGTACCATATTTATAAAAAAATCCTTGTAAGTGGACCAACACAGTTCAAACCCATGATGTTCAAGGGTCCAACTGTATATGAGTAAGAGTAAAATAAATTTTCTTAAGTGCAATCACATTTGCTAATATACTGACAAAATATATACCTCCATTATGCTCATAAAATGGTTTACAATACTATTTTAAAGATACTTTCTTAATGTTTTTAATGATTCTACTATTAGACGTAAAGGTAAAAAACAGGTCAATAAATTCTCATTTATGTAGGCAGGTTGTGGGTGCTCTAGGTAATTCAATATTTTAGTTATTAGTGTTATGACTTCATAATTTATACATAAATGATCAGTTTTCCAGTGATTAAAATTAGAGCTAACACTCATATCATTTAATAGTATGCCAAGCACTGCTCCAAGTGTTTTACATTTATTAACAACCCCAGGAGAAAGGTAAGCTATTATTATCTTAATTTTACAGAAAAAAAAACTAAAGCACAGAGAGGTTAAGTAATTTGCCCAAGGATTCACTGCTAGTAAGGAGACAGAATTCAAACCCAAGAAGACTGACACTAGAATCATTGCTCTTAACCCCACAATATGTTGCACAGAGTCAAGCATAAAATACTCGGGTTAATGACACAACCAACCATAAACATGTCCAGATCAGAAACTTCATCATCCTGAGGACCTCTTGCTCTCTCCTACCCACTTCAAAGTGATCAGTAACGTTCATTCAGCTCTACATCAATCCACGTTTCAATGCCACCTGCATGATCACTACTTTAGTTCAAACTCTCATCACGGCAAGGACTGCTGCTAAAACCTCTCAGCCAGTATTTTGACTCCAATCTTTAATTTACCTTCCAAACTGCCAGCACAATGGCATAAACTAGTTGTATTATTCCCCTGCTTAAAATGTTTACTATTGTCTGCAGCCAAATCATTCAGGATAGTAGCTTCTAGACCAGTGTGCCTATTAAGCACTTAAAATGTGGTTAGTCCTAATTAAGATGTGCCATGAGTGTAAAACACATATGGGAATTTGCCCACTTAATATAAAAAATGTAACATCTCTCATTAATAATTTTTGTTCTGTTATATGGTGAAATCATGTATATTAAATATATTGAGTTAAATAGAACATATTTGTGTATGGGGTAAGAAAGTGGTCCAGTTTCATTCTTCTGCATGTGGCTGTCCAATTTTCCCAGCACCATTTGTTGTTTCCATTGGATAACCTTTCCTGCTTTGTCGAATATTAGTTGATGATAGAGTTGAGGGTCCATTTTTGGGTTCTCTATTCTGTTCCACTGATCTATGTGCCTGTTTTTGTGCCAGTACCATGCTGTCTTAATGATTACAGCCTTGTAATAGTGCTTGAAGTCTGGCATTATGATGCCTCAAGCTTTGGTTTTCTTTATCAACATTAGACTATTCAGGGTCTTTTCTGGTTCCATATAAATTTTAGGATTATTTGTTCCAGATCTGTGAAAAATGTTGATGGTGTTTTGATAGGGATTGCATTGAATGTGTAGATTGCTCTGGGTAGCACAGACATTTTAACAATATTTGTTCTTTCAATCCAAGAGCATGGAATATTTTTCCATTTCTTTGTGTCATCTTCAATTTTGTTCATAAGTGTTCTATAGTTTCCAGACTACAGATACTTTACTTCTTTGGTTAGGTTTATTCCTAGGTATCTTATGGTTTTTGGTACAATTGTAAATGGGATCAATTCCTTGACTTCTCTTTCTTCTACCTCATTGTTAATGTACAGAAATGCAATTGACTTCTGTGCATTAATTTTGCATCCTGCCACTTGGCTGAATTCCTGTACTAGTTCTAGCAATTTTTTGGTGGAGTATTTTGAGTTTTCTACATAGAGTATCATGCCATCAAGGAGTGAAAGTTTGACTTCTTTGTCAATTTGGGTGCCTTTTATTTCTTTTTGTTGTCTGATTGCTGAAGTGAGGACTTCCAGTACTGTATTGAACAACAGTGGTGAAAGTACACAAAAATAAGGTTAAAATGGATGAAAGACCTAAGTGTGAGACAAGAATCTGACAAAATCCTAGAGGAGAACACAGGAAGCAACCTCTTTGACCCAGATGCAGCAACTTCTTGCTAGACACATCTCCAAAAGCAAGAGAAACAAAAGCAAAAATGAACTATTGGGACTTCATCAAGATGAAAAGTTTTTGCACAGCAAAGGAAACAGTCGACAAAATTAAAAGGTAACCTATGGAATGGGAGAAGATATTTGCAAATATCTTAACAGATAAAGGGTTAGTATCCAAAATCTATAAAGTACTTATCAAACTCAACACCTAAAAAACAAAAAACCCAGTCAAGAAATGGGCAGAAGATATGAACAGACCTTTCTCCAAAGAAGACAGACAAATGGCCAACAGACACATGAAAAAATACTCAACATAACTCACCATCAGGGAAATACAAATCAAAACCACACTGAGCTACCATGTCACACCAGTCAGAATGGCTAAAGTTAATAACTGAGGAGACAACAGATATTGGTAAAGATGTGGATAATGGGGAACTCTCTTGCACTATTTACGAAAATGAAAACTGGGGAAGCCACTCTGGAAAACAATATGATGATTCCTCAAAAAGTTAAAAATAAAGCTACCCTATGACTCAGGAATTGCATTACTAGGTATTTATACAAAGGATACAAACATAGTGTTTTGAAGGGGCAGATACACCCTAATATTTATAGCATTAATATCTACGATAGCCAAAATACGGAAAGAGCCCAGATTTCTGTTAACAGATGAATGGATAAAGATGTGGTGTACAGGGGTGCCTGGGTGGCTCAGTCGTTAAGCGTCTGCCTTCGGCTCAGGTCATGATCCCAGGGTCCTGGGATCGAGCCCCGCATCAGGCTCCCTGCTCAGCAGGAAGCCTGCTTCTCCCGCTACCATTCCCTCTGCTTGTGTTCCCTCTCTTGCTGTGTTTCTCTCTGTCAAATAAATAAAATCTTTAAAAAAAAAAAAGATGTGGTGTACACACACACACACACAAATATTACTTAACCATCAAAAAGAATGAAATTTTGCCATTTGCAGCAATGTGGATGGAACTAGAGGGTATTACGCTAAGCGAAATATATCATTTGGAGAAAAACAAATACCATATGATTTCACTCATATGTGGAATTTAGGAAACAAAACAGATGAACATAGGGAAGGACAAATAAAATAAAATGAAAATAGAGAAGGAGGCAAACCATAAGAGATATTGAACTCTAGGAAACAAACAGGGCTGCTGGAGGGGAGGTGGGTGGAGGGCAGGGATAATTGGGTGACGGCCATTAAGGAGGGCATTTGATGTAATGAATACTGGGTGTTATAAGCAAACGATGAATCACTAAATTCTACCCCTGAAACTAATAATACGGTATATGTTAACTAAATTGACTTTAAATAAAGAATAAATAGAACATATTTTTTAACATTTATTTATTTGAGAGAGAGAGAGAGAGAGAGAGATGGAATAGGAGTGCATGAGCAGGAGGCAGAGGGAGAGGAAGAAAGGATCTTGAAGCAGCTTCCATGCTGAGTGTGGAGCCCACTGCAGGGCTCAATTTCACGATCCTGAGATCATGACCTGAGCAGAAACCAAAAGTCAGAAGCTCAATCGACTATGCCACTCAGGTGGCCCAAAGAGAACATATTTTATATATTATGCATAAACTATAGTGTACTATATTCTGTATATTGTCTTGTTAAAATTAATGGTACCAACTTTTTTAACATGGCTACGAGAAAATTTTAAATTATATGTATACTGATATTATGTCTCTATTGGATAGAACTGATCCATGGGATAAATGTAAGCTTCCCCTTCTCTAGGTGCGTACATGCAGACTTCTAAACACACTAATCTCTTTGACAAGAGTCCTTTTTTTTTTTTTTTTTAAGATTTTATTTATTTATTTGAGGAGAGAGAGCACAAGCAGGGGAGGGGCAGAGGCAAAAAGAGACTCCCTGCTGATCAGGGAGCCAGATGTGGGGCTTGATCCTAGGACCTTCCAGGATCATGCCCTGAGTCAAAGGCAGATGCTTAACCAACTGAGCCACTCAGGTGCCTTGACAGAAGTCTTTTTAGTCTCTGATTTCGTTGCTGAAATCCTAGTATTATCTCAAAATTTATTTCAATGGTTTCCTCCATGAGATCTACTCTAACCTATTTGGGCAGCATCAGAAAGCTTTTCACTGATGATGTTCCCAAATCTATATACGTGTTAATGATCTCCCTTATTGTACCCTACTTTAATTGGTACACACTTACCAATAGACTTGGGTTCTCCCATAAACTGTAAATGCACATCGTGTTTATCAGAAAAAAGAACATAAATGGAATTTGGAATCAAACAGACTTGCTTTGAGTTATGTCCCCACCATTGATTAAATACATGAATTTGGAAAATTTACTTAAACTTTAATATGCAGATGATACGAGGTCGTGTTGAATCTGTGCTTATTCTACTGCACACCATTTGATACTACTTTGTAAAATATATCCTACACATTAGCTTCCTTGCCATTTAACTGGTTGTCAATAAGAGATGTTTCCAGGTTTTATAAAGATATTTCCAGGTCTTGGCTTAAGGTTAATGAGAGATTTCAGTAAGAGTTACATTAAAGAGTTACTGAAATTATACAAATTAATAATGCAGGTTCCATAATTTAGAATGGCAACTTCTTGCATATTTTTTAATTATGTATTTTCCCAAAACTTATTAAATTCGCTATACTTAAATGGACGTGAAGTGCTTATACTAATGAAAGGGCAAATGAAAGCATAATCTTTTCAAATTATACTTAGGCAGATGGAAAGAAATGAAAAGAAGACACGGCGGGCCTCATTTCAAATATTGATCATTTTCCCAGAATTTCTTCTAAACACTGGAGGTTTCAAATATCAAAGACTGTTTTTGATGGAAGAGAGAGAGAAGTGCATCTGAGAGCTTCTAAGATGGTGGAGGGAAAGTCTCAAGTGCTCATAGATGACCACTAATGAACCAACATCAGAGCTGCTAATAATGAAACCATGTTCAAGGCATGTATTAGAGAACCCATAATTCTATTATTCTTTTAAAATGAAATATGATAGAATGAAAATAAGCAGTGAAAAATAAACAATACCATAATCATATATACCACAACTCAAAGCACTTACCCACTTCTAAAAACATACATTTTGAGTAAAGCCAGGCCTCAAAACGGATAAAGCCTAAGTGTAAAACCTCTGTTCCATTGCATTCAAAATGTATTTAAAATTATTTACTCCCGCTTCCATTCCTATAACTTCTGCATCTAGTCTTTCTGTTGTAAAATAAGCCAAGTGTTTGACATAAGAAGGTTTTCAAATTCTTGAATCAAAATGATGAATAAAACAATCATATTTTGATAAGTTTTAGGCTAATTCATTTTGAATTCATGTTTTTTAAAATACAGTGTTTTGTTCTTTATGCTAATTTGTAACTTCCTGCTTCAACAAAAAAATGACTTTAGAGAGACAACACAACATGTTTCTCTGACATCAAAAAGTGCTTGCAAAACATTGTGCTGAATTAGTTGAAAATGAATCAGAAACAGAAGGATTGTATTTCTGCTAACTTCATAGGAACTTGAACGTGAGAAACCAGAGTGCTTTGGGCAGAATGGTTTTGAGATTTTACTTAACCCATTCTTGTGAAATTTAGAGGGACTTCCTTCTGCATGAAGGTTTGCCTACTTCAATTTAATCAGCAATTTATTTTGCTCTCCTTTGTCCTTCTTCCCAGTTGATACGCTAACTAACTGGACAGAAGTTGAGAGGAATCTGCAAACAATTTACAGATGATAAGTGGAACATGGCTGACCCCCTTTGTGATTTCTTGGGCTAATCGTGATTCAGAAAGAAGGAAGAGATTCTGGTTTAATAATTAATAAAACTTATTTGGAATGAATATTCTAAAATAGAGCCTTTATTCTCTCTTACATACATGAATTTAATAAGCAGCCTATCAATATCTTGCCAACCACTTGTTTACTTTTGACTGTCAATGCACTTTTATCTTCATTTGAATTTTACTTCATAGAAGATTTCACAAGAATTTTTAGGATAAAGTGGTAAAGATACATATTTTATTGATAAAAATCAATCCACTACTAACATTTGTTATTTATAGATTCCATTTCATAATGTCTTTCTTGGGGAGTGGATGGTAATCATTGGAGGGGGAAATAGCATTAAATATTGACACCATAACTTCACCCATAATTTTTTCAGTCCTTATGCATTTCTGCCTTCTCTAAAGTTGCTCAATTCTTTCATTATCTCCGGGAGGTTTTTCGTGTTTACCTGGGTAGTCCATCACTCATGGGTTAGGAATTAAATCCAAAGTATAATAAATCTTACTGCAACTGAGTCAGATAACTCAAATTACTTATGAGACCAAATTAACCCAGATATAATTTTGGTTTAAAGTTCTGTCTGATGCCTACAAGGGCTTTACTGTCAATGGTGTGGAATAGAGATCAGAGGGTTGTTGTTTTTTATTTTTTTAATGTTATTAAAGGTCCAACTCGGTGCTACCAAGAAGCTAGACTCTCTAATTAAATTTAATTTTAATTAAATGTTAATTATAATACTCACATGCAGTCAGTGACTATCATCCCATCTGATAAAAATTTCAAGCTCCATATACAAAATTATATATGATAATATGATAACACTACAGAAATTTCAGATAAAATTTATTATGACATCAAGTTATTAATTTCAACTGATTTGGTATGTTTTTCATTTAGTAGCTCTCTGCTGAAGTTGTTTATATTTTTGATAATCCTGTTCCTCGTGCTTTCTGCGGTGCTTCTAAGAACACATGTACATAAACTAAGATTTTATGCATTTCAAATATATATTCTGGAGAAAATATGGTCTCAACTTCCTTTTCCAGTGAGATTCTGCAGTTTATATGAATTATTTACATAGGTAGTAAGACGGCTAAGCTCCTTGACATCACTTACTGGTTTTTAGTCCAGACTTGTTTTCTTTCTAAAGTCAGTTCACACATATTGAAGGGTTTGTAAAGATGTGGCAAATCATGTGTTACTCTTACGTTTTCACTAATGACATTCTCATTCCCTGATTTCAACTTTAGGTTCTAATGTGCATGGAGGGCTCACTTCTTATCTTATCAAACTTTGTACTTTATCTCCAGTAATTGCTATAATTGCTGATATATATTCAAGACCTTTTGTGCGCAAGAATGGTAATAAATACTTTACATGGATTATATCACTTAATTCTCACCACTACTCTTGAAAGTGTCATTATCCTGATAGCTATCCCTTGACTGGGAGTCAGCACGAGGTTAAATATAGTTAGGAAATAACAGAAGTAGGATTGAAATCCAGTCTGTCTGACTTTAAAGCCCACAGATTTGAACTTTTTTCCCATGCAACTCTCACCTATAATAAGAAAATTTTATCTTTTAAATTCATGAAATAAAAGACTTGCTAAGTAATACATTTCCTTTCTCTAGCATAATAAGAAAACCTTCAACCAGTCAGAAAATTTGACTTAAAACTTTGTTAATGTTTCTTTTAAGCCAATTATGATCTAGTCATTGAAAACTTAAGAGAGTTTTTTTTTTTTTCCTCCTGAGGGAGGATGCATATATATTCAACATTATTAATCAGAAAATCGGGAAGTCTCAGTTACATAGTCCCACAGCTTAAGATATATTAAAAAATAAGTGTTCCATGGGGTACTTGGGTGCCTCAGTCAGTTGAGTGTCTGCCTTTGGCTCAGATATCATCCTGGGGCCCTGGGATCAAGCCCCATGCCAGGCACCCTGATCACAGGGAGTCTGCTTCTTCCTCTGCACCATTCCCTGGCTTGTGTGCTCATTTCTGCTATTTAAGAGTTGTGTGGTGTAGGAACCATAAATCTTGTAACACTGAAAAAATAAAAAAATAAAAAATAAAAAAACAAAAAAACCCATATTGTCTTCAACAATAAAATAAAATAAAAGAGTTGTGTGAAAAAAAAAGAGTTGTGTGAAATATTTCTGATTATAATTCATCATGAACTAAATGTTCCTTGCCCACATGTAATGGTTGTTTCAGTATATCACAGGTATTCTGATTATGGTTTGAAACGGGTCCCAGTGTTGATGAAAAATTCATGCTGTGACCATTAAGACACGGAGTTTCAAATCCTTCAGAGTCTGAAATCTGTCTGTGTTGTACTGTGACTGTGACACTGCAAAGTAAATTAGAAGACAATGCAGAAGTTGTACATGATTTTGCCACTGGTTTCTCAAGGAAACCAATGCAATTGAAATGGTACCTGGTGGTTTTCAAACTCTAAAGGAGCAAATAAATTATAGTAATGCTTGATCTTACTTTATAGTACAAAAGAACTATAACAGGAATTCACATGTAGAGGCAGGAAAATGTAGATTTTGGAGGAAAGAATATAGTGAGGTAGATTCTGACTTATTTTTTGGATAATCTTGAGAAAGTCTCCTACTAACTCCTCTTAAAGAAATAAAGCGCTAGTAGATATATTAGTACTTAGGTTTATCTGCCCATTGCAGGTTGAATATGTAAGGGGGGAAGGCACATTTTCATTTCTTAAAAGGCAAATTCACCCTTGGGTGAGTGGTCTACCTCAGCAGCATAGCTGGATGGCTAACAGAGAGAAGGAGTTAACGTAGATTTAACATACGTCAATAGGGGAAGAGATTTTCATGCTTGATGAAAAGTACTTTGCTGAAATGTAGTCAGTTCTAGATTTGCAGTAAGAATTGGCCCCATGTCTGCTTACTCAGAGTTATTTTCTTGGGCAAATCTCTCTTATTCAGAGCTTCTGTTTGCCCATCTCTAAGGTCTTTGTGATAAATATCAGTCATGTGATGAATAAATGAATGTCTAAAAGCCTGAAACAGAGCACATGCTTAATAATGTAGGCTTGCTCATTCACAGGTGGTAAAAGTAACTGAGCATTGATCTATAAGGGTGTTGATGATAGAACAATTTATCAGAGTATAAATAAAATCATCCCCTACTAATCCTATATTAGGTAACTTCATGTCAGTATTAACTTTCACCCTAGTTAATGAAGTTCTCTACAATAAGTAGAGTAGGTTAGGTTCTAATTTAAATCAACTACCCTTTCTAAAAGTTTATTCTACTTTCCTCCCTAACCCCCCACCTAAATATACCATTCTTGGTGCCTAAGTCTCTTGAATATAAGAGTCAGATACTCCCAGGGGTCTGACCCGTTTCCAGGATGTCAGTGGTACACGTTGCCTCAGTAACATCCCAACCACCAGACAGACTGAAGCACGTGCCTTCCTGTCCAACACTGGTCAGAACAGAGCCAACTGTATACTTCTACTGGAAGACAGCTATTCACCTGTATTTCCTTTTTTGTAGTCAGAAACCTTCAGTATTTTAGTGTGCACATATGTAAAATCTCCAGATGGAAAACTAACCTCATACTATATGTTAATCATTATTTGACGAACTGTACGGCAGCAGCCCTCCAGTGACTTGACTATGTGCCAGACAGCAGATACAAGAGATGAAGAAAGCATTAGATGTTTATGTTAAGTCAACCACATTTAATTGAAAGGCTTACCCATTCCAAGGAAAACCAAAGCTTTGAAAATTCAAGAACATATTGTCTAACCCTAAACCACTTTTAATAAACAAGGACTTTCCAGTTACCACAGTAAATCATGTTTCAGGGGCCTATTATGTGTCCTCTTGTCTTCTCTACAATGGTGTCTCTCTTCTTCCTGCTTCCTCTGCCCCCCGCCCCCTATAGAAACCAGCCAGTACAAACTGTGTGGTTAATATGGTTATAAGATAAACAGGAGGGACTTTTCAAACAAATTTATTCATAATTCTACTAAGATACCACTTACTAAGTACTTAAGATATACTAGCTCGTGAACTCATCATTATACACACACACACCCCACACACACATGCCCCAAAACCCACAGAGAGGATGACATCAAACACATGTGTACATATGTAACATATAGGTCCTTATATTTAATTTAATCTTCTCAAAATAAGCAGATAGAGTGGACACTAGTTTTTTTTTTTTTTTTATAAAGATTTTATTTATTTATTTGAGAGAGAGAAAGTGAGAGGATGAGAGGAGTGGAGGTCAGAGAGAAGCAGACTCCCCGCGGAGCTGGGAGCCCGATGTGGGACTCGATCCCGGGACTCCAGGATCATGACCTGGGCTGAAGGCAGCTGCTTAACTAACTGAGCCACCCAGGTGCCCCTGGACACTAGTTTTTAATCATTAAAGGGAGATATAGAAACTGAAAGACTGTGGCAGCTAGAATGAGTTCCCCAATAGCTAGTTCAGCTCGTTTCCAGCACTGTGATGCACTCCTGTCTATTAGCTTTGATTTTGCAGGACCGACAGCTTACTCTCAGGCGCAGTGCTCAGGTACTGCAAATACACATAAAGACATGGGAAAGATCAAGTCATTTGCCTTCAAAGATGACACAGCTGAGTCAAAGAAACCTGACACCATCTTACTATTTCCTGGGTTTAATTAACACCTGCAACAGTGTTCCTCACAGCGTCATTCCCAGATTATCAGTCTCCCAGGGACTGTTAGAAATGCAAACTCTCAGGCCCCCTCCCCGATCTACTGAATCAGGAATTCAGGAATTTGTATTTTAACAAGCCCTCCAAGTTATTCTGAAGCACCCCAAATTTGGAACCAGTGGTCTTAACAGACAGATTAGTGAGAAACACACAGCTTCCCCTAGAGATGGGGGAGAAGGCTTCCATAGGAACAGACACTTGAGCTGTGCCAAGAAGGATTTATACATTTTATTTCCAGGCAGAAGGGACAACATTAACAAAAGCAGAAAGGGAAAAATGCCATGTGTGTGACATTCCTACAAACTGAAAGTGAGAGGCGGGCACGGTAATAGATAAAGTGAAATTCGGCTGGGGCCAGAGTCTGTGTGTATTGGATACTTTAGGCCTTGTCGTACAGTGCTTGAAATAAGGGTTGTCATAAATAACTTCAG
Organism: Procyon lotor; assembly: GCA_028646535.1. Classification (NCBI taxonomy): domain Eukaryota; kingdom Metazoa; phylum Chordata; class Mammalia; order Carnivora; family Procyonidae; genus Procyon; species Procyon lotor. The sequence continues at coordinate 54,256,525 of CM053604.1, read as the reverse complement.
GGACCCACTGTGAAAAGGACCTGGAATTGGTGTTCCTGCAAAATCTGGGCTTCCTGTTGGTCACCAAACTGTTTCTGACCATGGCTCCCTGGAGCCATCTGATTGAACAGACTGCTGTCCAATGCTGGGAGAGAAGGAGAGACTCAGAAGGAAGCCCCAGACTCGGGTGCTTTGGGACCGGTGGGAAATCTCTGGAACCAAGCTGGGCTTTGACAAAATTAACCAAAGGCGAGTGAGTTGAAGTAAAGGGAGGGAAGAAAAGAGGTGGAAGGATGGGAAGAGCTGATTTTTAAGTAAAATCCAGGTTAACTCTATTCAAAATAAAACATACACTAACAACAACAACAACAAAAATACAAAGGGAACATTAAGATTACCCGCATGGATATGTATGGCGATTATATAGTTATTACAGCTGCTCAGAGTTCACAGACCAGGAAATGGGGCATTATCTTGTCTTCATCTTTATCTAAGATACTTTTTTTTTTTTAAAGATTTTATTTATTTGACAGAAAGAAACACAGTGAGAGAGGGAACACAAGCAGAGGGAATGGTAGCGGGAGAAGCAGGCTTCCTGCAGAGCAGGGAGCCCGATTCGGGGCTCGATCCCAGGACCCTGGGATCATGACCTGAGCCGAAGGCAGACGCTCAACGACTGAGCCACCCAGGTGCCCCTCTAAGATACTTTTGACAAGGACAGGTCAGGGATCAGCTCTACACATTCTTTTATTCCTTCCTGTATCTTCGCAGCCATCAGTTATTTACAAGTTTGGGAGTACAATTTAATAATCCTCCCACCCATTTTACAGGGACAGTCTTTGAATATCCTACTTGTCTATTTTATTGATCAAGTGTGTCAAAAGGATCAACTTCTATGCACAAATAGTATAAACATTTTGAAAAGTGAAGGATTCCATGTAAAGTAAATATTTTGTATTAACCACTGGGGAATCTGGGTTACAGAATGTGGCCGGCTTCAAGAATTGGTAGCACTGTCACAACCAAAAAACACTTTCGAACTCGGGGGCCTCCAGCAGCTGAGGCACAGTGACAAATTTAGCATTCCCTCATTTTAAGCATTCCGAAATATTTTAGTGATGGTCTTGATAGGATTCCAGTAAGAAACAGCTGTCCAAATGTATCATATATTTGCAAACCTCCTACACAGCACTGTTACTATAATTGGTTGAGGTTTGTTGTTTTTTTTTTTTTTTTTTTTTTTTGCATTTGACTTTAAAAAGGTTGTGGAAAGCATAATTTAGGTTTGGTCAAACTTTTATTAATGTTCGCAGGAGAAATACAGTCCATAATTAGACTTCAGTTTAAAGTAGTTCGTATTTGAAAAATAAGCAAGCACATAGGTGGCAGTTTTTCTTTACGGCTTCATCAATCTAGAAGTCAAACCCTCTTGGATGGTATGGTCTGCTCACAATATTGCAAATCACCACTTTTTAATCTGTTGTATCTGCTCCATCAAATAGCCAAAGTAATTTGGTCGGCAGTGTTTTCATTGGTTTTAATATCTCCTTCCCCACCTCCTTTCCACTCCAAACTATGACTTAATTGCACCAGGGTGATCCTTTTAAAGCCATGACACTAAAATAACCTGTGTACTACCATTCTTTCTGCAGAAACCATAGTCCACTAAACAGAGGGTCTATTTCACTACCCACACGTCTATCATGGGTGCCTTAGAATTCAGGGTAACTAGTTTACTGGTTAAAACAGAGCCAAAAACAATAGCAATTCCACACTGCAAGATTTCTAGAAAATATGTGGAGGCCCTTTCTGACATTAGAAGGAAAAAAAAAAACAACTTATGAGGGTTTTTGTTTTGTTTTGTTTTTTTCATTATGCTGTTCTGCTTGGCCCTGAATATTGAGTTTTGTTGCCAGACTCAAAAAGGGGACCTCAAAAAATATTATTTTACTTCTCTGAGTTACTTTAACTGTGTTTTCAAGCAAGGCACTTTCCTATATTGATGAAATGAATTATAGACTCTTTCAGTTAAAAACAAAAGTTATGCTGTGGAAAATATCAGCTCCAGTAATCACCAGGGAAAGTATCTGTTTATATAGCTTCAATAGGCAGCTCTATATGCCTTACGGATCAGAATTTCTATCCTGCCCTCCTGCCCTCCATACAGCCTAATGATTCTTACTATCTATAGAATATTGCTATTTCCTTGTTACCTAAAACAAGTGTTTCTACATAAGCACCCACAATTCCATATTTTCACTACTTTTAGTAAATAAATGTTTGGGGTACTTAATGAATGAGCCCAGCAAGGAGTTGCCAAGGTGATCATAATGTGAATTGAAATTTTGGCCATGGGGCGCCTGGATGGCACAGTGGGTTAAAGCCTCTGCCTTCAGCTCAGGTCCTGATCTCAGGCTCCTGGGATCAAGCTCCACATAGGGCTCCCTGCTTCTCCCTTTCTCTCTGCCTGCCTCTCTGCCTACTTGTGATCTCTCTCTCTGACAAATAAATTAAATCTTTAAAAAAAAAAAAAAAGAAATTTTGGCCATGAAATGAAGAGGAAATGGTGGATCCCAGAGATGCTCTGCAAGAATATTCTAGACTTGGAGCACCTTGGTGGCTCAGTCGGTTAAGTTTCTGACTCTTGATTTCGGCTCTGTTTTGGTCATAATCTCAGGGTTGTGGGATCAAGCTTTGTGTCAGGCTCCAAGTTCAGCAGGGAGTCTATTTGAGATTCTCTCCCTCTGCCCCACCACTGTGCCCCCCTTCCCTGCCACCGTATGCACTCTCTCTCTCTCTCTCTCTCTATCAGATAAAAATAAATAAATAAATCAAAAAAGAAAAAGAATTCTAGACTTGATGGGTAAGAGAACACCTTAGCTCAAAGAGAGTAGTAAATGGGATCCCTTTGGTAGAGGTGGGAAAGTACGATGTCATATACAGATATCCATGAAAGTATAACCTTATGTTTTCAGCAGGGAACCTTAACACATATAAAATAAGAATCTTAGGTTAAGGCAAAAACAAAAAATAAGTCACAGATGAGAAGCGAACATGAAATGCTAAACCACAATAATAAAGAAAATATTTAAAAGAGTTTTCTTTTTTTAAAAGAGTCACACATAGTTTCTCACTGAAAAATTGATACTGAAATTTGGTAGAATGTATCAGCAACCTGATTCTGCTAAAGTAATCTTTTAAATAAAATGATTTGGTACAACTTGTCTTTGTCAATCACAAAACATTTACCTATTTTGCAATGTGGAACGCGCCATGCTAAGACATTTAAACAGTTATTAAACACTTGACTTTATGAACTGGGCAAAGCCTTCTAAATATACTATTGGTCTAAAAAAATCAATACAGAAGATGAGGAAAGACAGGTTGATTAAATCAAGAAAAAAAGGAAAAAGGATGAAAAACTAATATTCAAGATATTTCAGTGAGCTAAATTTTTTTTGAAAATCCCATTAAAAATGTACTCTGCACAGGATTATTTTGGGAGCCCCTGGGTGGCTCAGTGGTTAAAGCCTCTGCCTCCAGCTCAGGTCATGATCTCAGGGTCCTGGGTTGGAGCCCCACATCAGGCTCTCTGCTCAGCAGAGAGCCTGCTTCCCCTTCTCGCTTTTTCTCCCCTGCCTCTCTGCCTACTTGTGATCTCTCTCCTCTCTGTCAAATAAATAAATAAATAAATAAAATCTTTAAAAAAAAATGTACTCTGCACAGGATTATTTTTCACTTTACTTACAATTTGCTTCTATCCAAATAAGTTATTTACTAACTAAAAGTGTAGGGATATTGAGCTTGCAATTCTCCATTTCCCTCTATGAAACTTCTTTGCCCTTCTCTTCTTGATTCCATCCCCTGAAGGCTAGTCCTGAGACATACATTCAAGGCTCCCACACTGGCTGGCTTCAGACTCGCTCTGGCCAATGGAGATGCCAGGGATGTTGTTCCAAATGTCATAATATACATGGAATCTCTTTAAAAAGTCTTCTGCAAGGATATGTTGCTTTAAGCCTTACTAATCTTTGTTATAGTTTGAAAACAAAGACATATTTCAGTATTAAAGTGATGGAGAGAAACATTAAATGAGTTTTACATGTTATAGTTTTATATCCATTTCTGAAGGAAAATGAGTTGCTGAATACATTATTCTTAAATAATAATGGGTAACGTTTACTGACAGTTAACTAAAAAGCATTGCACTGTGGTTAAGAGAGCATATTCTGGAATAAGACTGGCTAAGTCTCAAATCTTGTTTCATCATTTAGTAATTATGTGACCCTAAACAAAGTATTTAAATATTCTAAGGCTTCATTTCTTCGTCTATAAAATGGAGATAATATACTCTGTATTTAGCAAGTCTCCAATATGGCCTCATGGTTCTTGCTATTCATGTCTACACTACATCGAGCTAACTTATGTGACTGGTAGGATGTTATGTAAGTGACAGTGTTACTTTCAGTACACAAGCATAAAACATACTGAAATTTTTGTCTGTACTGAATAACTCACTCTTTCATCTTGACAATGGATCCTCTAACCCCAGCCTGGTCAAGCCTCCATACATCTGCAATCCTAAATGACTTCGTAACTGAAACTTTATGAGATGACGAGCCAGAACCAGCCAAATAAGCTGCTCCCAAATTCTTTTTTTTTTTTTAATTTTTTAAAATTAATTTATTTGACAGAGAGAGAGAGAGATCACAAGTAGGCAGAGAGGCAGAGAGAGAGGGGGAAGCAGGCTCCCTGCTGAGCAGAGAGCCCGATGCGGGGCTTGATCCCAGGACCCTGAGATCATGACCTGAGCCGAAGGCAGAGGCTTTAACCCACTGAGCCACCCAGGTGCCCCGCTGCTCCCAAATTCTTAACTTAGAGAAACTGTGAAATAATAAATGTAAGGTTTTGTGTAATTTGTTATGCAGTAATAGATACCTAATATGCCCTGCCTGATGAGATTTTAAGGATTAAACAGAATAATTATGTGAAGCTAATAGTATAGTATCTAGAATATAATGAATACACAAGAGGTGTCAGTTATATTCCTGAGGGATAGAATATATACATAATTTAAAATAATTATATTATATTATAATGTATATTAATTTTATTATAATTTATATAAAATTTAAATATATATAAACTACATACTTTTATTAAAATTTATATCATTTATATATCATATTATAATTTATATAATTTAACATCATATAGTTAACATTCTTTATGTTTCAGGTGTCAGAAAACTCAATTCAAACCTGCTTAAGCTAAACCCCATCCCAGCACCCACAAAATAAGGAATTTGTTGGTTCAAGTAACTGAAAATACAAGGGGAGAGCTTGTTACAGAAACTGCTAGGTTTGGGGGCTTAAGCAATATTCCCTTGCTCTTTGGGCTTTGCTCTCTCCTCCTATGTTATTGTAGTTCTCACACTTTTCATAGATGACTTTCAGCAGCTTCAGCTTAATAATCTTCTAGGTTCCAATCCAGTGGGAAGAAATGACTCTTCCTTTCAATAATCCCAGAAAAATTCTCATTGTATCACTTTTGCTCTGACAGAACCCAAATGTCTTTGACCCATTCACAGAGCCAAGGTAAGGAGAGCACAGCCGGCCAAGTTAAATCACAGGCTAAAAGTGGAGGAGAGGGTGGCTACCAGAGGAAAACTAGGGGTCCAGGGTCTTCAGATTAGAAGGATAAAATGGATGCTGGGCAAAAATAAAATAAAAAAAAAATCTCCCATGCTGCATATCAATTATATGGAGTAATTGATAATATTACCACTTTTCACAGAGGACAATAGAGCCCAGAGCTTTAGCGCTTGCCTGGAATTACACCCCTATAATGTGGAAGGCTCAGTCAGATTCCAGAGCCCATGTGCTGCACATTATTGTATTACCTCTCTAAGTAAGCCTATGAGTTATTATTTTATTGTGACTTGGTAATTTGAGTTATTTAGACATTTCATCTGTTGTATTCCCTCTATCCTAAATTATACTCCTGTCCTGTATGATCTGATCCATTTCTTCAGTTATCCTTTCTCTCAACCATGAAACCTAAATGTTTGAATCAGACAAAATACCTCAAATGGGCATGAGAGCATCAAAGCACAATCTCGTTATCTAAAGCTTTCATTGTAGTTATTGGATGAACAATGAGTCTTCATAAATTCCCCCTCAGCCCTTGCAGATAGCCCTGTTCTAGTTCCCCACAGACCAGACTGAGGGCTGTGACAGGCAAGTTTTTGGTGGCTATCCTTTCTGCTCTTTATGAAATCTATTCCTTGAAGATTAAATGTCCAGAACAACTTATAGTCCTAAACTATTATAAAAAGATACAAGAGGGGCACCTGGGTGGCTCAGTGGGTTAAAGCCTCTGCCTTTGGCTCAGGTCATGGTCTCAGGGTCCTGGGATCGAGCCCCGCATCGGGCTCTCTGCCTAGCAGGGAGCCTGCTTCCCCCTCTCTCTCTGCCTGCCTCTCTGCCTGCCTCTCTGCCTGCTTGTGATCTCTCTCTCTCTGTCAAATAAATATAAGAAAAAAAAAAAAGATACAAGAGCTTACCTACTTTCTTTCTTTAATAAATCAAGATGGCCTATATCGCTTTTTTTGAAATTCACTCTCATCCCAGGCTCTCTTGAAGTACCACTTAAAAACTGGTATGGTTCAAACCACTCTGCTAAGTTCTTCAAGATCAACAATAGTACAACCATTCTTATGATAA
>CM053604.1:54206287-54249321 GCA_028646535.1 Procyon lotor | reverse complement strand
TTTAGGAGGGGTGGGGGTGGGGGCTGGGCGAGCCTGGTGGTGGGTATTGAGGAGGGCACTTATTGCATGGAGCACTGGGTGTGGTGCATTAACAATAAATCTTGTAACACTGAAAAAATAAAATAAACATTTTTTGGGAAATAAATAAATAAATAAATAAATAAATAAATAAATAAATAAATTCTACTTAGTTAGCATTAGTTTCCGGTGTACAATGTAGTGATTCAACACTTGCATACAGCAGGTTCAAGGAAAAGCTAGAGGTTGGATGGGTGAAGTCCGGAGTGCTGCAGGCATTGTGGGGACAGGAGGACTAGCAGTTTTGTCTTGGAGAGAAGAAAGAGAAAAACTGCACCCTCTTCTTTGTCTGTATCCCTGATTACATAATAATAGAGTAATAGTAATTGCTATAAAACATTGATGACAACATTTATAATTTCTCAGACAGCTACAAGTTTATTTCTTGCTCACTAAACAGTCTTGAGCTATTCTAGGTTAGTGCAAAGTAGAGGATAGTCTACTCCACTTAGTCATTTGGGGATCCAGGTTAATGGAGTCTCTGTCATCTTCAAGATGTGGCTTCCAGGGTTGTGTAGTTATCTCCGTCCAAGGGGAAAATGAGAAAGATCATGGAAGCTGAGGTATGGGAAGTTTGATGGGCCAGTTTTAGAAGTGTTGCACATTGATTATACTAATGTTTCATTATCCAGAACTCCATCATGTGGCCAAACCTATTTGCAAAGCAAGCTGAGAATGTAATCTCCCGGGAAAAGAGGTGTGCACCTCTGTTTCATACTCAGTGACATACTAACTGCTGAGTATGAGATGTGGCGGCAACTGCCATATTGACCTAATAGGGAAAGCTACCTGCTATTTAATCCCCCATCTCCACTTCATGATTGGGAACACTTGGCTGCTTTCCTCATAGTTCTTATTTGAAGACATTAAAATTAAGAAATCGATATTCAACCTTATTATCTAACATTTAGAGATTGTGGAATTTAATTAGAATTCACCTACTCAATGTCATTATTATAAATGACCATTAATGATGACAGTGAGGCAGTTTGGAAAATTCTTGTTTTTCCAAGGACACAAAGGTTTATTCCCACTATGATTGGCAACTGTAAAAGTAATGAGTACGTTTTGACTAGGAAGAAGGAGAATATTGATTTGTTTGATTTTTAAAAAAAATTTTTAAATGTCTGCTGTAATACTATTTATGCTATTTATTCATTTTTAAATGAAAGGTACAAATTTCTCAAATCTGTTTAAGTGCATATGTGAAGATATGCTAATGTATATGTTATTGTTAAATGGCTGCTATGGAATTTTCTAAATTTAGATTAAACTTTCCTTATAATCCTAACTTAACTTTGAATGTGGACTTTCATAAGAAGTATACCCAGATGCATTCTTTTAAAAATTTTCATCGTAATTGGGCTTTGTTACTATGGGGTCTGTGCTATGTTTTAATAAACTATTGTTTAGGGATGCCTGGGTGGCTCAGTGGGTTAAAGTCTTTGCCTTCGGCTCAGGTCATGTTCTCAGGGTCCTGGGATCGAGCCCTGCACATCAGGCTCTCTGCTCAGTGGGGAGCCTGCTTCCCTGCCCCCCCACACCTGCCTCTCTGCCTGCTTGTGATCTCTCTCTCTCTCTCTCTCTGTCAAATAAATAAATAAAATATTTAAAAAAAGAAACTATTGTTTATTTTTTGATCATATTTAAGAGTTGAGTTTGTGTGAACATATCTTAAAACCTTGAAAATTTTAATTAAGACTCATGAGAATATTCCAGGACCCCTGTATTGTCTAAGGATTAAGCGAAAAATCACTTACATTAAGTCTTGGCCTCATCCATTAACCTAGGCTTCAGAATTTCAAAGAATAAAGATTTTTGCCAAAGGAAAGGTTTTCTGAGGGGTAAAACAGGAGTTCAAATCAGATCTAAAATTATTATCCTCTTCTTTCCTAATTCCTTTCCAACATATAATCATACAAACTCCTTATCATTGTAGATATCAATACATGAAAGTATAGCCTGAATAATTATAAGGAGACAATTATACAAATTTTATTGATACATTAAATTGTCTCCTGCTAAGGGACAGGGGATTGTGTGTGTGTCTATGTGTATGTCTTTGTGTCTATACTATGTGTGTGTGTTTAGTATACATGTAAGACTGACTTTTCTAGTTTCCATTTGTCCCAGTACCATCTTAAAGTGATATTTACCGCATGAGCTTATGCCTCAGTCAGTTTTGATAACATTGCTATAGATAATTAGATATACACACGGGCTTCTCTGGTTTCACACATGAGTGTGAAGCATTGATTTGATCACCTACAATACTTACCAAAATACTTTCATCCTAAGGAAATTGTCCTTATACTTTAGTATACACAAAAATTAACTGGACAGCTTATTAAAAGTATAAATTTCTATGAAATAAAATTAGAGAAGAAGCATGAGTAGGCATTTATAACAAGTACTCCCCCCCAAAGTGCTTGATCCATTGATCACATATCAAGGGACACTGCCTTAAAGGAGTGCAACAGGGAATTTTTCAATGTTTGACTCTTTTATTAGGCATCTTATATCAGGGTTCAGGCAAATTATGTTTCTGAAACAAAGATTTGTGCCCTTGAGATTCATATTTAATCTGACTTCTATAGTGACACCTGGAGACCCTGATCAGTAACCCACCCTGTTTTGCTTTGGGGCATGAAACATCTAAGCTTTAGACAGGCTGACAAACTCTGAGCCAAATCTGACCTGTTGCCTGTTTTTGGTGGGCCTATCAACTGAGAATGGTTTTTACATTTTGAAATGGTTAAAAAAATCAAAAGGAGAATATTTCATGACACATGAAAATTGTATTCAAATTGTATTCAAATAGCAGTGCCCGTGAATAAAACTTTATTAGAACATAGCCAGGCTCATCTGTTTACATATTATTCTATGGCTGTTTATGCACCACAATGACAAAGTTGTACAGCCGTCCCAGAGACCATATACTCTGCCCTCATTACCTCTCGTTGTTGTTCAGCTTACTATCAATCATGGTGACATTTTTAATGCTGTGGTCTTCCAAGGGCGACCGTATGGTCCTATGGCAGCATTGATAGAGCATTGTTTTTGTTATGCAGTGGTTATATAGTTATACTGAAGTGATACAACATATGTCAACATCACTAAACTAAGTACCCTTCAAAGATATTCCCAACTCATAAGAAAACAATAGAAAAATGAGAAAACTGGAAATGCAATATCTCATCATAGCAGAATTTCTTCACCAAAGTAAAAAAATGAAAATGAACCTGCAACCAAAGTCAATTTCTGAGTCACTCGTTAGTCAAGCAAAGGAAGCTATTTGCTGTTTTTGAGTTAATTGAATTGTGTTTGAAGTAGCTGAAGAAAGGTACCCAGAGAAAATAAACTTCCTTAAGACTATTGCCTAAGAATAGTTGCCTAAAGAATTGAGGATGTTGGGAGCAACATAACAGTCAATTGAATAACAAAGCAAGTGATTTTGAGTGGTTTCCATGGCTATTGATCAAACAACAGATGTTAAGTGGTACTGCTCAGTATTGTTGCTTATTTGAGGAGTCAATGCCAAGTGTAAAATGACTGAAGAATTAGCCCCTGTGAATAGTCTGCATGGAACAAGCATAGGCAAGAAATTTTTAAAGACGTTTAGAAAACACTGATTCAGTACAGCCTGACATGGAATTAGCTTACATATTATAACTAATGGTGTTGACGACATATGTAGAACAGAGAAAGGATCAGTTGTGCAGATTCAGTTTGTGAAAATGAAACTGTATTTAAGGTATTGGATCCATTATTGGATACCTTATGTAAAATATTTGAATCTATAGTGTTATTATTGAACCAGTAGTGTTCAGTGGTGAACTTCTTTCACTCTCTGGCTTTACCCCCTCTCAGTTCCCTGAATTTTTGTCAGAAATAAAAACTGAATATCCTGAGTTGCTCTACTATGCAGCAGTTGATTGGTTTAACAGTGGTAATGTTTTATTATAGTTATCTTTTTTATCAGGGCTGAGAATGAAATTTTTGTGACGGGAAGAACAACTTTGAATCACTGTTTCAAATATTAAATGATTTTGGATATCAGCTTTGCTTCAGGCTTGACAATATTTCATAATGGATTCAACTTAAACTTACAAGCAAAAGAATGCTTATATGTGAAATTGTAATGTAGTAAAGTCATTTCAACAATAACTTACATTGTTTGAATGAAATATTTTATTTTCTCATTGCTGTGTAGCAAATTAGTAGAAACTGGGCAGCTTAAAGCAAAACCCATTTATCAACTCACAGTTCTGTATACTCGAACAAGGTGTCAGCCAGGCAAGTTCTCCTGTGGAGTACCTAGGGGAAAACTCACTTCCAAGTTCACTCTTGCTTCAGTTCCTTTCAGTTAGAGGACAGAAAATCAAGCATCCTTATGATTTCAGTCAAGAGACCCTATTACCATGAGGAGGCTGCCCACATTCCTTGCTACATGGCCCTCTCCACCTTCAAGCCAGCAGTGGTGCACCAAATCCTTCTTATCCTTGAAACCTTGAACTTCCTCTATCTCTGACCTCTAGACCAAGTTTAAAGGGCTCATGTGGTCAAGCCTAATCACAGGAGTAAAATCTGACCTATTCGCTGTCCCAGAGATTATACAGCATGTGTATACAAGGAGGTGAGGACCTTGGGAGTCATCTTGGAATACTGCCTACTACATACAAGTGATGTCAGGCTGCTTTACACACTTCCTGTGCTGTTAGAAGGCAAAATGAAAAGTGAGATTTTCATTTCCACACATTTGCAGCAGACATATTTTATGAACTCAAACTATAGATCTGGTAGTGTTTTTCAGACTTCTATGTAAGGACAGAGGAAATTTTCATACTTAAAAATCCATTTAACTGTGCAATTGAGAAGCCTTCACATAACTTTCAATTGAAAGTCATTAATCTGCAATGTAATAATGTGTTCAAAGAAAAATTTCAGAAGAATATAACGGAATTCTATAAATCCCTCCCAAGTAATAAGTATACTCAATTAAAATAATATATTTCATGCATTGATACCAGTATTTGGCAATATCTGTCTGAAAAGACATTTTTAAATATAAAATATGTAAAATATTTTTAAAAGATTTTATATATTTGTTTTTGAGAGCACAAGCAAGGATGAGGGGCAAGAGGGAGAGGGAGAAGCTGAGCAGAGTTCCCCCCCAATATAGGGCTTGATCCTGGGACGAGGATCATGACCTGAGCTGAAGGCAGACACTAAACCGACTGAGCCACTCAGGCACTCCTAAAATATGTAAAATATTAATGCAGATCAGCATCAACAGGTGAATATTTGCAATTGATTTTGATGATGGGGAACAATATATTTGAACCCCAATTAAGCAAAATATTATTTAAAAGAACAAGGAATTCCATCCTTCTTAATAGAACTGCTTTACAAAAAATTGAACTCTATTATTGTTTTTAAATTTCATCAATAAATTGTTTATTGTTATTTAATTACCGACATCATTTCCTCAATCTTGTGTCTTGACCCACAAAGCCTAAAATAGTTATTATCTGTCCTTTTAAAAGAAAAATATGTCACTCTTTGCTTTAGAGTCATACAATTTGCTATGGAGCCATGTTGATAGTGGGAATCTATATATTTTGGTCCTTGTTTCTGACTGATATCTTAAACATGGCTAGGGGCATAGCACATTCATCAAGAATATTCCTATGCTCATGGATTGAAAGAACAAATAGTGTTAAAGTGTCTGTGCTACTCAGAGCAATCTACACATTCAGTGCAGTCCCTATCACAATACCACTGACATTTTTCACAGAGCTGGAACAAATAATCCTAAAATTTCTATTGAACCAGAAAAGACCCCAAATAGCTGGAGGAATGTTGAAAAAGAAAATTAAAGCTGGTGGCATCACAGTTCTGGATTTCAAGCTATATTACAAAACTGTAATCATCAAGACAGTATTGTCCTAACATAAAAACAGACACATATATCAATGGAACAGAATAGAGAGCCCAGAAATGGACTCTCAACTCTATGTAACTAATCTTTAACAAAGCAGGAAAGACTATCCAATGGAAAGAAGTCTCTTCAATAAACAAAGCTGGGACAATTGGACAGCCACATGTAGAAGAATGAAACTGTATCATTTTCTTTTTTTTCCCTTAATTTAATTTTGTTTTTTCAGTGTTCCAAGATTCATTGTTCATGCACCATACCCAGTGCTCCATGCAATACGTTCCCTCCTCAATACTCACCACCAGGCTCACCCAAACCCCCAGCTCCCTCCCCTCCAAAACCGTCAGTTTGTTTCTCAGAGTTCATAGTCTCTCATGTTTCATCTCCCCCTCTGATTTCTCCCAATTGGTAACTGGATCATTTTCTTACACCATACACAAAGATAAACTCAAAATGGATAAAAGACCTAAATGTGAGATAGGAATCCATCAAAATCCTAGAGGAAAACAGAGGCAGTAATTTCTGGGACTTCTGTCACAGCAGCTTCTTGCTAGACATGTCTCCAAAGGCAAGGGAAACAAAAGCAAAAATGAACTTTTGGGACTTCATCAAGATGAAAAGCTTTTGACAGCAAGGAAAAGGCAACCTATGGAATGGAAGAAAATATTTGCAAATGACAGATAAAGGGCTAATATCCAAAATCTATAAAGAATTTATGAAACTCAGCACCCAAAAAAACAAGTAATCCAGTCAAGAAATGGGCAGAAGACATACAAATAGCCAACAGACACATGAAAAAATGCTCAATATCACTTGGCATCAGGGAAATATTAATCAAAACCACAATGAGATATCACCTCACATTAGTCAGAATGGCTAAAATTAACAAGACAGGAAACAACAACTGTTAGTGAGGATGTGGTGAAGGGGGAATCCTCTTATACTGCTGGTGGAAGTGCAAGCTGGTACAGCTGGTACAGCCACTGGGGAAAACTGAGGTTCTTCAAGAAGTTAAAAATAGAGCTACCCTATGACCCAGCAATTGTACTACTAGATATTTACCCAGAGAATACAGACGTTGTGATCCAAAGGGGCCTGCACCCCAGTGTTTATAGCAGCAATATCCACAATAGCCAAACTGTGGAAAGAGCCAAGATGTACATCAACAGATGAATGGATAAAGAAGATGTGGTGTATATATACAATAGAATATTACTTAGCCATCAAAAAGGATGAAATCTTGTCATTTACAATGACATGGATGGAACTGGAGGGTATATGTTGAGTGAAATAAGTTAATCAGAGAAAGACAATTATCATATGGTTTCACTCATATGTGGAATATAAGAAATAATGCAGAGGATCATAGGAGAACAGACGGAAAACTGAATGGGAAGAAATCAGAGAGGAGGACAATCCATGAGAGACTCTTAACTATAGGAAACAGACTGAGGGTTGCTGGAGGTTTGAGGATGAGGAAATTGGGTGATGGGCATTAAGGAGGGAGGGCACGTGATGTGATGAGCACTGGGTGTTATATGTAACTGATGAATTGCTGAACTCTACCTCTGAAACTAATGATGTACTGTATGTTAATTAATTGAATTTAAATTTAAAAAAAGAATATTTCTATGGCTTCCATCTTTGCAATTCTCTTTGACCATTGAATATATCTACATCTTTAGCTCTCAGGTTGATTAAGCTTTATTATTTAAAGACTTTATTTTTTATTTATTATAAATTTCATGCTCCAGAAATTCTAGCACACATAGGACTTTCTATCACTAATCTCATAGTGGATTTAGAAGCTGTATAATGGTGTGTGCATATGCATATATAGGCCAAAATTGGCCTAGTGGTGTGAAATGGACAGTTTATTAGTGAGAGTTTCTATCAATAACCTTTTTTTGTCCTACTGTAAAAACTTGGAGTTGGAACTGAAACCTGTGGAATGTTTATATAACAGTTCTGTATTATTACTGAAATTAATAGATTAATCACTCTACAAGGAAGGATTCAACCTTACAATATCAAGGTACAGCTAAGTATCCTTCAATGAAATAAATCAAGCTACCTTTTGTGAATTTCCATTTCTGATCTCCATTTTGAAAAGGGTATAATTCTTGATTCCTAAAATTTTTTATCTAATCTTATTCACTCATATCGTTTCAGTTTCTGGCCACTGAAGACTCTCTATATATTTCTTAACAAATTCCAAATTCAAGTTTCATATTCCAAACTTGTATGGAGAAGGCTAGTCTAATTTAGCAAGTCTAAATGGAACTCAGTTTTTTATTTCTCCAGAATGAAACAAACCAACAAAATGACCCAGTGCTTCTCCCTGAATTTTTCTTTTGTTATGGCTTCTTCATTCTCCCTACCTCCTCAACTCCTCCATTTCTTTCCATTGATTACTAAATTTTAGCAACTTTTAGGTGCCAGACACTGGGTTAGTCATGTTGTGCAAATATAGGGTGAACGAGACAGACTTAGTTCCTACTCTGAGTTTTCATTTTAGTTTCAGAAGCAGGACAAAAATTAAATTAAAAGTTAAAAAAACCCCAAATATATAAAATATTTATAAATTATAGCTAATGCTATTCATCTATTGATTCATTCAAAATACTTATGGAGACACTTTCTTTAAGCCAGGCACTATTCTAGGCTTTGTAGATATAGCAGTAAACAGCACAATCAAAGATCTTTTTCCTAATGGAGTTTACATTGTAGTGGGAAGAAATGGGCAAGAATTAAAAAGTAGCAAATGTTCAAGTTCTCCATTATATTGAATGCATAGGGAAGCCTTTCCTATAGTGGACAAAAAGCTGAGACCTAGATGATAAGAAGGGCTATTCATGCAAAGAATGGAATGTTCCAATTCAGGGAACAGCATGTGCAAAGATCCTGAAGCAGGGCCTCTTTTGCTCACTGCAACATCCCTGGCACGCAGTAGATGATCAGTAAACATTTTTTTAAAGTTTAGTATGGCATACGACAAAAGGAGTGGCAGAAGATGAGGAGGAGAAGGCATACTACTCAAGGCATTGCACAATGTAAAGAAAGATTAATTCTAAGTGAAAGAATAAGCCATCAAAGAGTCTTAACTATAGGATAATGTTACAGATTTATGTTCTGAGGTGGTCATTTTCTGCCTCATTACCACCTACCACCACCCATGCATCTGATACTTCGTGTCATTCTCTAAATGTTACATACCCTATCAGCATTCTATGCCTATACTGTTCTCTCTTACCTGAGAGTCTTACATGTTCTGTAATCTTCTCTTATATCCTTTAAGACCAAGTTCCATTATTTACTGTTCTATGAAGACTTTCCTGACTCTCCTAACAGATTCAGTTGTTCCTACCCCAGCAGGTTCCTGATAGATCTGATATTATTGCATTTCATTTTCTCCATATTATATGTTTACATTTGTCTTCAGTGACTTGAAAATGAATTTTCCAAGTTCAGATTCCAAGTCTTACTAATGTGTATATCCTCTGCTTCTTTCACTGTGCTTGGAACATAGTAGTTACTTAGAAAATGTTCACTGAATAAAGAAAACCCTGAAACATTTTATCCCCTAATATAAGATTTATTTATTATTACTTTTTAATAGTAACCGTAATTTCCAGGAGACTCTCTGGTGGGTTTACAAAAATTAATAACTTTCACTGTTGGAAGCAGAATAATTTGGATAAGTAAATTTGGCTAGAAAAAGAAAAAAAGAGTTTAGATTCCAACTACTGATTCCAAGTCAGATTACTTTTGTAAAAAATACCTAATCAGTTCTGCAGTTCTGCTGTGAATGAGGAGATATTCAGTAAAGGCCAAGGACTATGGTAGTATATATCCGATCTATTTATTTTAAAGTAAAAAGCAAGAAAAAAAAGATGATATAAAATAAATTTCTATGTCAAACTGAGAGTTCCAAGAATTAAGTTTTTGTGAGTTTCTTTTGGTACCCATCATATCCACGTATAAATTTGGTTCCCACCTTTTAACCTAAGTCTCTATGAAGAGATATGTAATTTCTTGCACTTCATTCAGTGTCATTGAAAAGTAGAAGGAACTCAACAGTTAGTTACATCAATTATTAGATGGTTGAATGAAAGAGTGACTGAATCTCTCTTCTTCAAGTAAATTAATAGCAAACACTGTTTTTCTCTTCACCCATCAGCTATGTTTACTTTCAGTAACTTTGACATTCTTAATGGTCTTATCTCATCATTTCTTGTCCTTCCCAGCTCATTTAGGTTCCCCGCCAACTTTGGCGGTTACCCACTGGCAAAGGTGTTCTGTGTGTCATTCAGAACTCCTTCATCTCCAGTATCACTAACTTTGTAAAATGATAAGCTCTCAATGAACATACCTAGTGTCCTTTATCGTATCTTTTTATAATGATAATCTTTATTTTCACCAGTAACCTTCTTCACTTTGACATTTAGATTGCCTCTACTTTAGACCATGCCCTAGTTGTCATTTATTTGCACTATTATAATTGTGTAATGTCTAGGACATATACAACCTTACCATTACTACAGCTCAGTAGCTGACCTTGACTACTTTTGATTTATTTCACAATGTGTCTTAGTTCTCACTCTTCTGCTTCTAGGCACAGAAAATAAATTCTAGAGCCCCAGATGTCTCATTCAACTTTATTTCTTTATCTTATCTTGATAGTGATTCCATGATTTCCAAATTTGAATATTTTAAAATTTCATTGATTGAGTCACACATATTGCTGAATTATAATTATCTCTACAAATACAAAATTGGAGTAAAGAGTATTCTCTTATAATTCAAGAAAATGCCATTGTACATGTCACTTGCCACAGCTACTCTTACTGGGATGAATTAGACTAAGTGGTTTTTGGAGGCAAGAAAATTTTAGGAATCTAATGAGGGACTTTCTGAAGGTCCAGGGAACACAAATCAGGAACTATCCATTGTTATCATCCATGAGGGACAGGTAGTTTAAGCTTGGGACTGTTGGTTCCAAATCAGGAAATCTAGACCCAGTATCAATAGTAATCAGGAATGCTAACTTTACTAGTATATATCTAGGTGGCAGCTACTCACCAGCAAAGCCAACTCGGCAAGTTTTTCAGTTAAGTTGCTGCAATTGTTGTGATTTTCAGTTTGGCTGAGGTACATACAAGATTTTCCTGTTAGATTTCAATTGGCTCTCTTTTTGAACTGGCTAGAAAGAAAGAATTGACCTCTCTGTGCTTTATGCTTTTACATTATTGTTGCCTTTGAAGACCACCTAGGTTAGAGTTCAGTCCTAGTAGGAAATATATGTTCTTTGTCTTTTTCCTCTTTATATGAATGTATTGTAGATTCATTCTGCTTTATTGAATGCAAGTAAAGATGAGTTCAAAATTCAACATGATGCCTGGCATTTTCCTTATTAGGTTAAATGTAATATTTACAGTTCAAATTATACTCTTCACGGAGAAATTCAATTGGGAAGACTGGTAGTTGATGTTTTTCTTACCATGTTTGCAAGGATTCTATTTTAAATTAGTGTAAAATATTTATGAATAAAAGTGTCTTTAGCATTTACTGAACGTACTGAACATGTCCATACTGACATATCCGAACAGCTTTCTTTTGATAGAGAGAGTCACTTAGGCAATTTTCAAAGTTGTTATACTATAAACTCTCTCTGTATGAACCCTGCTAAAGAGAAACAATCCAAATAATAGTGTAGTTAAAAACAAGTAACATTTAAGGCTGATACATCATGAGAATGTGCCCTGGAATTTAAACTTTTAGTTACCAAAACCAAAAGCACAACATAGAATATTGAATTAGGTTTTCAAGTGCAAAGAAAAACATTTTTATTTATTTATTTATTTATTTATTTATTTATTTATTTATTTATTTGACAGAGAGAGAGAGAGAGAGATCACAAGTAGGCAGAGAGGCAGGCAGAGAGGGAGGGGGAAGCAGGCTCCCTGCTGAGCAGAGAGCCTGACCTGGGGTTTGATCTCAGGACCCTGGGATCAAGACCTGAGCCAAAGGCAGAGGCTTTAACCCACTGAGCCACTTGGGCACCCCAAGAAAAACCTTTTTAAAGATTAATATGAGGAACCAGGGTATAGTTTAACTTGCCATCTGATCTGTAGAGTATCAACCTTAAAACTGGAAAAGACACACAAAATAAATGTCAACTCTCTTTTCACTGTTATAAATACTATGACTATTAACAGTTCCTTTTTTTTTCAATAGCTGGAAAAAGTATGCTAAACCAAAACGAGCCTAAAAAATGTTTTAACTAAGGCACATATATTCCTATAGCCAAATCTTTTTATATTTAGGTATCAGTCAGCTAGAAAAACTTTTTTTTTTTAAGATTTTATTTATTTATTTGACAGAGAGAGAGGGAGATCACAAGTAGGCAGATAGGCAGGCAGAGAGAGAGGAGGAAGCAGGCTCCCATAGCCCGATGCTATGAGAGGCATGATCCCAGGAGCCTGAGATCACAACCTGAGCCAAAGGTAGAGGCTTTAACCCACTGAGCCACCCAAGCGCCCCCAATTTTTTTTTCTTTTTAGAGTTTAGCTGTTTTACTCTTCCACATATTTTATATTTGTTAAAGAATGTGGCTCTTCTGAAAGACATTTTGACTTACAGCCTCTCTGTTGTATGGGTGAATGAAAAATGATGCTGTTGTAAAGCATAAAGACAGAAACAATGTTGCCAAGTTTGCAAACAAGTATAGTAGTACACATGAATAATATAGGTTAAATATCAGGGTTGTCAGAAGCACTGTTCTATATTTCTCCCCTTCTTATTCATAGTTTGATATAAATCACTCCTCCTATGATTAAGAAACTTTACTGAGCGACTTTCTTCCCAAGTTAAGTTTCTCCCTCAGTCTGAATGGGTCCGTGTTTCACCTTACCCCTAGTCGTTCAGATCTGGACAACTGATTCAGCAAGGGCCCATGGTGTTGTGTCCTCTGTAAGCCAGATAAAATGTAACACAATTTTTGTTACACAATGTTTGTGTAACACAAACACAGACTGTGTCCTCAGGGTCATCAACAGACTGGTTGATCGAGAGGCTTGTCTTATTAAGTCAACACTTCATACAGTGATCCAGATTTCACTCCTGTTGGTGGCAACGTGCAAAAACCTTGGTATATTGTTTCAATATTACATTAGCTTAAGGCATATCTGAGGAAGATAGAAAGATAGGGAGGGAGTTTGAGCCAATGTGCAATGGAGACTCTGACTTTACTTAAAATTCTTTGAGCCTGATAAAACTTTTGCTTGAATAATATTTATATGTTTCAAGATAGAGCAAAGCATAATAACTAACGGCATGTGCTCTGGAGCAGGCTTCCATGGCTTAGAGTTGTGTGATGTCAGGCAAGTGGCTTCATGTCTATAGGCCTCAGCTTCTTCATCCGTAAAGTGGAAATAATAGTAGCACCTACTATCTAGTGTAGAAATTAAATGAATTAATACATGGAAAGTTCCTCTGACCATTATTAAGCACATGATGAGTGTTTGCAACTAGCGTAGCTGTTCTCAGCCAGGACACACTGGAACCTGTATACTTATTATTTATGACATACCCATACTTACGTACAGTAAGTAGTGCCCCACTGTCTGACTTCTCATATCTCTGAGAAGCAATTAAAGTCAGTGCCTATTAGGCAACCACTAAATCCATCCAAATACCAGCTGGAGATACTGACCTCGGAACCATAAGATAAATCAAGATTGAATTACCTAAGACAATGGTGATAATAGTGTAGCTGAAAGACACTTGGTGGAGTTGGAAATTGAGGCTTAAATGGGGAAGAAAACCCTGTGAACTGTTATCTCCAGAATTGAAACATCAGAAGGATGGGAGCTGGGAGAGCATTTTATCAGAGCCTCATCACCCAGTATGGAGGTAGATGAAGTTGTCTTCTCATTGGCCAGATGGTTGAGGAAAATAGATTTAACTTTGTCCAAAGAAAGCAACTTGCAGAAACCAGAAAAGGAAATTAGATTTCTTAGGGAATCCAGAAAAGAGACGAACTTGGGGCTGAGAGAAAGAAGCCCAAGTAAACACATTGGGGAAGCAGTTTGTGATTCCAACTCTGCCACTAAGCTGCTGAGTGCTTAGGACAAGCAACAGTCTCTCTGAGCATTAACTTTCTTACTTCTAAAATAATTTTGTTGAAATACCAAGCATTACAGATTGATGGCTTCGGAACAAATTGGAAGAACTGAAATAAGATTGTCTTGTGTATGAGCATGGTGTCTAAGAGATTCGGAATAAAGGCCTTAAAGGGACATTTTTATGTTTCCTAATTCTATCAGGGCTCCCCTACACCACCCTTACCACCCTCTGTCCCCCTTATTCATACACCTGCTTGCCCCCGACGGCATGTGGATTTAAGGCCCCATACCTCTCTTTCTAGTGCCTTTTTTTAAAGCTCTAAAATTGCATCATTCTCTACACATAGTGATAGAATGAACACTAATACCGGCTATTATTGGGATCTTTTATGTGCCCGAGACTACCCCTCAGAATAACCTTACAAGGTTATATTGTAACATTATATTTATATTACAAATGATGAAACTGAGACTGAAGCAAGAGATGATGATGGTCTGAATGAGGCTGTTCTTATTCCATAGAGAATAAATTGTTTTCTATAATATAAGAAGAATTTTAGGATATTGGAAGAATCCTGCAAAAGGCATCACCAGTTGCAACAATGGTAACATTAGTAGCCACCAGAATTCATAGAGCACTTACTATGTGCCAGACTCTGCCAAGACTCTACAGGCTCCCGGGAAATCCTTACTGGAACTTCATGAGTTGGATACTCTCATTATCATGTTTAGAGAAGGTTGCACAGCCAGGAAATGTGTGAGCTGAGACTCAAAACCAGATCTTTAAAGATTTTATTTATTTATTTGACAGAGAGAGAGAGAGAAAGATCACAAGTAGGCAGAGAGAGGATCGGGGGAAGCAGGCTCCCCGCTGAGCAGAGAGCCCGATGTGGGGCTCGATCCCAGGACCCTGAGATCATGACCTGAGCTGAAGGCAGAGGCTTTAACCCACTGAGCCACCCAGGCACCCCTCAAAACCAAATATTTAGAGCCGTGGTCTTAACTACTCTGGTATACAGTTAAGCTTATTGAATTTATAAGTTTTCATAAAATAATGATTTTCAGAATAAAACTGAGTGAATTTCTCATTATCTCAGTAGTCAAAGTAAATGGGTTTTGTGACTTTTGCCCTTGTATCAAAAAGCACTTCACTTGCAAGTTTGCAGTCATTTTGATGAGTGCCTGGACTCCAGAGAAGGAAGTTACTCTGCCACAAAGCAGGCTTATGAAACTTATGAAGTAGTAAACACACATACAACAAACAAATAAGACTTACAAAGTAGCAGAATGTATCTTCAACACTTCTTATCTTCACCCTATTTCTTGATGACTTTTATCCTTATCCAAGCTAGGTTATCTGTGATCTAGTGCTGTACCCCCAAGTACTTGTAATAAAAGTTATCTGAGAAACTGATTTGAATAGCTGTTTGTTAGTGACTCAGTGGATATTTCTCCTGAAAGATATTTTTGTATGAAGAGTGGCCCATAGAGAGTGCGTGAGAGAAGGGAGAAGAGGGGGTAAAGAGAGATCTTTGCAAAGGGTAGCTTCCTAAAAGGACTAACTCTAATTTTTAAAGAGACATCTGCTATGATGAATTTAAACATTTAAGTCACATAATAAATTATCCTTTCAAGATTCTGTCCTTCAGGGGCACCTGGGTGGCTCAGTAGGTTCAAGCCTCTGCCTTCAGCTCAGGTCATGATCTCAGGGTCCTGGGATCAAGCCCCCCCATTGGGCTCTCTGCTCAGCGGGGAGCCTGCTTTCCCCTCTCCCTCTGCCTGCCTCTCTGCCTGCTTGTGATCTCTCTCTCTCTCTCTCTGTCAAATTTAGAAAGAAAGAAAAAAATATAATTCTGTCCTTCAAAGCAGACTTCTGATCATAATTTAACGTCCATTGTGGTTGGACTCCCTGAAGAGAACGTCCTGAGGAAAAGATGAAGTACCTTTTTTTTTTTTAAAGATGAAGTACCTTGATGTGTGGGCAGTTATAGTTCTCCATTTTAGTCCTTAAAAAACATCTAGTCTTATTTATTAATTACATAACTGTAGCTTTGGTTAATGTGTGTCAGTTCCACACATGGTTCCAAATGCTCACAAATCAAATATCTAAGTTCAAGACACTGAGGATGGGTGTAGAGTCATGGTGAATCCGTCTAGAATGCTCTCCTTTAATGCTGTTTGGCAGTAATCCAGTTTGTTTTTCTGGGTTATACTCTTACCTTTGAAAGTCTTACAAGACCAGTTAAGAAAGTCAGATTGTAAGCATCCCAAGACTTGGAAGGCAGCTAGAGTTTTAAGAAAGCAGGCTTTCCCATTACCTCCAGAACATACTGTGTACAAAAATGAAGGCAGTTTCGGAAATCTACTAATCACACTTCCGACGTTGATGACTTTTTACATTATCCCAAGGGAAAATATCAGTTCTGACAACTGACAATTTCTTATGATTGCATTTAATCAAAGAGTTTATTTTAAAGCTGCCTAGAGTTCTTACTGCATTCCACATGGCTGACTCTTGGCAAAGTGAGGAGTACGGATAGTCATGCTAAAACCTCATAATTTTTCAGGTAGTTCTCTGTCTAAGCCAATAAATCACATTTTCTCTTCTCAAAAGTTACTAGGCCTCCTGGGCAGTGTACCAAGTTGGGCAGATGTTTTGAAGATGTTCTGATCAATCCAAACTTGGCAATAGGTGTTTGAAGTTCACTATGTAAACATCATGTTACTGAAACTGGGCTGTGTGGTTTGGGTGGAACACAGTAAAAGAAACACAAAGCGTTTTGCTGCCTCTGTGACCCAGCGTTTAAGAGGAGGAAAAAGTGACAAGTTGGCCTACCTCAGAAATATTTTAATCTCTCGACAAATCCTGACAATACTTAGGTATGTTTGCTGCTAATAGTAACAGATCAAACAATTTCTTCCACAGAAAGGCTTGTTTTCTGTTTTATAATGGTATACATTATTCTTTTTTGTCTCTGATGTGGAAATAGCATACCTTTTAATTTTCTGAGGTTGTCATAAATAGTGCACTTACAAAAAGCCAAAATGAGTCTATAGTGTGTTGTCAAAGAAATTGCTCATCAATTTAGTTAATCACCAATTATGGGTAAGTGCTTTTCAGAAATAAACAAAACGTTTTTTAAAACAGGTCAAAATTGATTTCAAATGTAGGAAATACAAATTTTCCTTTGAAGGTATGTCTTCTTTAAACGTTGACTATGTAAGTACAGGATAAACTCTTCATAACTTTACTATCCACAATTTGATGGAATTTGATGATTTTAAGGTTTGAGTTTATTATTCCCATTTTATTGATGAGGGTTCAAACTGAAAGCAGCAATGGTAATAAAGGCAAAGCTATATTTAAAAGTCAGGTCCAGTGTTATTTCCATCAACGTTTCTTGAAATTGTGCTCATTTTAATGATAACCATGACATAACAAACCTTCAATGTAAGCAATTGCTATTTTCCTGGGAACTCATTTGATTTTCATTATTTCAGAATCTGAAAATAATTCTATCTTTAAACTTACAAGGATAATGTTCATAGGACTGAAAGAATGCTGGAGAAGTAACCTATAAGTCTATAAAACTCCAAATGAAAATAAGAAAGAACAAAACTTACTCAGTAAAATAGAAACAAAGTAAGAGAATGGAGATAGTAGTTGTTCTGACAGTCCCTTTAAAATTCTGAAGTACTATACTAGTACCATGTGACTTCTCTCTGGGTATCTTATTGTTTCTCCCAATTACCTGTGAAAGAAACAAGGCACATAGTATTTTCACTTTGCAGATGAGGAAATTTAAGCTGAGATGCTTTAATATCTAATGTCTGACAGCAAGTGTGACTATCAGTAAGAATAGCTCTGATTGCTAATCTAAGTTCACTGATGACACACGCAGAACCTGCCTGCTCCCATGCAAAAACAACTGGAGCACGATCACATCACTGTGTCTTACCTTAAAACATTCACCCCCAGCAGGCAAGCTTACGTCTTGTATATGCATCTTGGTTCAACTAACAAGCTCAATGACTTTGGTCAAGTTATGATCCTTTGTAGCCACTTTACTTATTTATAATAGAAATTATTATCCTGTCCCACTGAAGGGTGCGCCACTGAGTGAAATTATATGACAAAGCACATAGCTCTTAGCCTGGTACATAGTTCTCTACAAAGTAGTTTAGTTGTATCTGAATATATATCCATTCAATGTGTAACTGTGGAGCAAGGAGTCCTAGCTGGTTCCAAAGCAATACTATGCAGAGGATCTCTGAGGGTCTGTGATCATCAGTGATAGAGATTG
This sequence comes from Procyon lotor, assembly GCA_028646535.1. Classification (NCBI taxonomy): domain Eukaryota; kingdom Metazoa; phylum Chordata; class Mammalia; order Carnivora; family Procyonidae; genus Procyon; species Procyon lotor. Next base: position 54,230,875 of record CM053604.1, on the reverse strand, counting down.
CCCTGGGGATGCAAATATTTTCTCATGCCGTCAAAACCTTTGTAGGAAAGGGTTTACATGTTCTTTGGTGTCTACTTCAGACCCAGCTTCTAGAACGATCTTTGGCCCTAAATTTAAATGTGCACATCTATTAGACAATGTGTTCATTTACCCATTCATGTATTCAATAAGTATTTATTGAATTGTCCACCTTGTGCCAAACTATCTGCTTGGTGGTAGGGCTAAAATGAATAAAACAGACATGTCTCCTCTTTTTATGGAGTTTGCAATATATTGGGAAAAAATAGAACTAGAAAATAACTATGAAAAATGTGATGAACATTATGATAGGGGATATTGGGATTTGAGCACAGAACCACTCAGAGGAGTCTAGCCTAAAGGAGATGATGGCCTCACTGAGGAAGTGAGCATATTTAAGCAGAAAATTGAAGGATGAGTTGAGTTAGCTGTTTTTAAATAAGAGAAAAGAAGTGGAACGTCTGGGAATGATTTTCTCCTACGTAGTTCCAGCTTCTCCCATTACATTTGAGATATACAAAGTCATATTTGAATGCTTTGTTGTGACCACCGTGTGTTACTGGAAATAAACTCAGGTCAGCAGAAATCATATATGACTACAACTCTTTCTTTCCAACTACTGGTAGACAAAACATCTCAGTTCCCCTAAAATGTACTCTGGAAAGGCCTTTTAAGTTATTTATGTCCAGGATCATTGTTTAATTTTTTTTTTAATTCCTATCTTTATGAAAGAATGAATTGATAACAATGAAAAGAAGAACTACCATATACCTAAGGCCTGCTATGTGTCAGGAAAACTTTTGTATTCATTAGTTCTTATCTTACCAACAACCCTCTAAGATTGATATTTTTATCACCATTTGTACAAGTAAAAATTGAGATAAATTTAGTCTAAATATCACTTTATTCTATTAATCATAAGGTTTTACTTTTAGAAAATATTAGGAGTACAACTACGTGCTCGTTGCAACGTTTGACTTTCCCCATTTCACAAATACCTTTCATTATTAATCACTGCAATTTTTTTTACCATTTTAAGTTTTACAATTATTGTATATTAATTTCTTGATATATGCTGTTTTTCTCTGGCTTTTCCTTTAATTTTATACTTGGTAATAGTAATGTCTTGCTAGTTATTGAAGCCTGAGTTTTTGTAGCTCCAGGAAAGGGAAGACAGAACATGAAGAGGTGAAGGTGACACAGTCTTGCTATTAGTGATCATCGATACAGTTTTTCTAGGTAGGATCTACCATAATTTTAGTAGCACTGTGTGGCAGTGGTAAGTCCTTGGAACGTTGTATGTGAAAATATGGAAACAAAACCATGAGGGACGGAAGTAAAACTCAAAAAGACAAAAACAGGACAGATTACCATGCTCCCTCTGGGGCAAGAACCCAAAGACCCACGTCTTTGCCGTGGTATCTGTCGTACCCATATTAAGCTCAATAAATTTTTGGTGAGTTGAAGAATATACAGTTGGAAGACTGATGATTTCTTTGATAAGGAATGTACTTAAGCCAGTTATTTTCATCAATGAAAACATACAGGAGCCACGTCTTTATATATTTTGGAACAGTTGTCAAGAGTAAACAATGGTAAGAGGACTTTAGGGAATTAATGGAAGTCAGAGAGGGGGTTAAAAGTACTGAAGTACTTAAAAACAGACCCAGTATTCAAAAGATTAATCATATATTAGGTCACAAATAAAACATCACTTATTTTCCTGAAGTGAAATATTACCAAAAGAAAAAATCTGTTCAATTGCAAGGCAATAAAATTAGAAATTATATTAAGATAAAAAGGTCTTTTCATCTGTAAATTAAAAATAAAATTTTATATTAAACAATTCTCCAAAGAAAAGGGAAAAGTAAGCTGAAATAATAGAATTTCTAAACAGTAATAACTAAAAATACTACATATCAGGACCAATGGCATATATTTAAACAGTTATCAGAAGAAACTTCAAATCACTAAATATTTTTATCACAAAAAAATGAAGGAATAAAAAAATCAATGAAGGCCTTTGCCGCTGCTGCCTTAGTGCATAAGTGGAAGGAGAAGCAGGTGAAGGAAACACCAGCTTTGGGTGGTTTACAAATAGTTAAGGGCTTTTCTACACGTGACCATAGTTAAGGGCTTTTCTAACAGGGACCAGATTCACCTCCCTCGTGAAACAACTGAATAAATGTATAAAACATATGAAACAATAATTGTCATGACATTGGATATCAGGGAGAAAGGGAAGTCACCTCTGAGAAATGGGAGAAACAGGAGATGAACCCTGTGATTTTCCCGAATTACTGCCTGGAGAAGATGTCTTGGTTGCAGAGAGAGAGAAAGTAGGCAGAGCATCAAAGTCTCCATGAGTTGAGGAGATAAAGCTGGTTGTCTCAAGAGACCAGGACTGCTTTGGTTCACTGGGCAGTAGCCTTGAGAGGGGCCAGCCGCACAGAGAGACAGCATCTGAGATCTGTAAAAGGTCACCCTCAGGCACTGAGCTGAGTATCAGTGATGCACATGAGCAACTTATCTGGAGTGAGGGGGGTGGATCACCTGAGTAGATGAAAAGGAACAATCTTTAAAGCCAACACAAGACATTCAAATTTCATTTCACAATAGATTTCAGAAATTTTAATACTATTCATATCTTTGGGTTTATTTCTTCTCGGACTCAACAGCAACTACTATAAATGTTTAGGAATTACATGCACACAAACTTGTGGATTAAGAATATTTTATTACTGTCATTATTTACAGGTGTTGGCTCAGGATAATAATAAAAAGCATGCTAGTTTTAGTCATTCTTATTATGGTTAAATTTTTCACACACAGCATACCCCCTTTTTGCCTGCACCCCGGTAAGGCTACTCCCATTTCTCCATCCTTGGTATACCACTACCTCCAAGTACATTCTGAATACTTACTATTGAATATTTTATTTCCATTATTTTTCTAATTTCCAAAGTTTTCCCTTATTCTCTGAATGTTTCTTTTTCCTATCATGCATAAACAACTTTCTCTTAACTCTTTGAGTGTATTAATTGTATATATATTTTTTCCCAAATACTGTTATTTTACTTTTTCAGTGTTACAAGATTAATTGTTCATGTAATTGTATATATTTTGAGGTTTTTATTTTGTTTTCATTGACTGCATTCCCTCTCCTTTTCTGTTTGTCTCCTTTTATAATCTCTGTTTCATGTTAGAAACCGCCCTCCAATGCCTAGAGATCCTTGGTTCATTTATATTTAAAAGAAAGCACTGAAACACCATTTAGAAAGTCTCTATCCCTGTGGCTGGTTTTCCTAAAAGTAAAAGGTCTCACCATGAAGGTATTAAGCGAAGAAGCAACTGGTTAGTTAGGGAAGCCCTTTCCCAAGTTCTGTTTTTTCTTTTCAGAGGTCAGTTTCACCAGCAAAGACTTCTCTGATCTTCTGCCCATAATGGAGATAAAAAGGTGGCAACCTTTTGTGCCAACTTGAGAGTTAAATAAAAAAAGGGACTGAGGTCTTCTTATTCAGACCATCGGGTTTGTTGACCTTCACTTCATGACCCTGTTTTCAGTATGACTTCTGATCCTCCTGCTTGACTGATCTTAGTTCCAGAGGCCCTGTACTTTTCAACTTCTCAAAACTTTTTGCGGAGTAAGGGAGGGAGGGACACTTTTCTAGCTGCCAAAGCCAAGGAGGGGATGGAGAGTAGTCTAACTGGTCCTCATACAGGCTTTCACATAATTCTGATTTTGAGCCCACATCCACTGGCACCTTCAAGCATCTAGTACCTGTAGAGAAGACTTGGGCATGAAAATCTTCTGCTGTATTAACTAGGACTTAAAAATCTGCTTTATGTCTTCTACAGTTTTGTCAATTTCTGTCTTCTTCACTACTTCCTCCTCGTTCTGACTGCCCTTATGAATTTATATAATTTGTATTCCTTTACTGTTACTCCATTAGGCTTTCCAGAGAAAGGAAAGCCTTTCCAGAGGCTTTCCACAGATAAATGGATGTGTTCAATCTGCCCTATTTAACTGGAAGCTAGACTCTTCCTTTATGACTCAATTAGAATGATAATATTAACATTTATATATGGAAGTTGCCTGTAAGTTTCAAGTATTTGGGTAGGTTACCTTTTGCAGTAAAAAAAATCCCATTAATATGATGGGTTCATTAGTAATTGGTAAGTTTAACTTGTGTTAGAAGAGAGAAGAGAATATCTCTTTAAAAGCCTCCAAATATATTTATTTCATACTTATTTTATACTATACTTGTTTTAAATCTTCTTGAATTAAAATAAAACAAGGGCACCTGGGTGGCTCAGTGGGTTAAAGCCTCTGCCTTCAGCTCAGGTCATGATCTCAGGGTCCTGGGATAGAGCCCCACATCAGGCTCTCTGCTCAGCAGGGATTCTGCTTCCCCCTCTCTCTCTGCCTCCCTCTCTGCCTACTTGTGGTCTCTTTCTCTCTCTCTGTCAAATAAATAAAATCAAAATAAAATAAAATAAAATAAAACAAATATATCTGTACAACCTGTGTTCAGAGTTGAATAAGTAACCATCAAATAATGAGAATGAAAAGGAAAAGAGAAACAAAATGTATCAAGAAGAGATTAACTTTTCCCCCCCACACTTCACTGGTGCTGAAATGTATTATGAGCTATCTTTCTTTGTAATGCTTTTGGCATTTCACATCCGTAGCAGATCAAGACTAGCATATGTTCTTTCCCTGATTTTCCATTTCTTCACTAACTTAAACATTGTGGGGACTGGCTGTGTTCCTCACCAGTTGTGGAATAAAGTAGTTGGCTTCAAATTGATTTAAATTAAATCTGCTATTTCAAAGATATAAACCATGTTTTTACAGTGTTACCACAGCGCCCATGGGGCATTATATAAGCAGTTGGATGCAGGTATGTGTTTATCAGTTGGTCTTTTCTCGTCCAGGAATACTTTTCATGATTGTATTGTTTTTCTTTCAGTTCAGTAATTTAGTTCCGAAAAAAGTCTGTTTTCCTCTTTTCACACTTCACCCCCAGCCTTCCAGCAAAAATTAAAAGTAAATAAAAGAAAACAGATCATCATGAGTTAGGGCAATGTTCTATATGTTCCAAGATAACATTTCAGTATTTTAAGGAAAATATTTACTTTCCATGTGAAAGAACATCTATGTGTCCTTTCTAGAAAAAAAAATATTTTTATTTGATCACTAGTAAAATATGACATAGCTCAGAATCCCGGGTCATTTAAGGAAGGCATCTACATGTTCTTATTTTCCTTCTAGAACATTTTATTTACTGCTTTACTACTATAATATTTTAAAATATTATATAGAATATTTTGAATGAAGATATAGAATATCTTCAGAAAATTATTCAACCAGCCTTACTTCACTTTAGTCCTCCAAAAGGCTGAAGATTGTAGAACACTAATTGTATTTTTTTAAGATTGATTTATTTATTTTAGAGAGAGAGAGAGAAAGTGAGCAAGTGAGCACATGGGGGAAGGGAAGAGGACAAGGGAGAAAGAGAAGCTCAAGTAGACTCCACACAAAGTGCAGAGCTGCATGTGAGGCTCAGCCCCATGACCCCAAGATCACAGTCTGAGCTGAAAGCAAGAGTGGGTCAACTGATAGCCACCCAGATGAACCTAGAACACTAATTGTGTCAACTTACATGCTACTGTCATGTGTTTTTGCTTTAAGGACAACAACAAAAAAGTGCCTGGAAAAATACATCGAGGGGGCACCTGGGTGGCTCAGTCGTTAAGTGACTGCCTCCTGCTCAGGTCATGATCCCAGGGTCCTGGGATCGAGCCCCACATCAGGCTCCCTGCTCCACAGGAAGCCTGCTTCTCCCGATACCATTCCCTCTGCTTGTGTTCCCTCTCTCACTGTGTTTCTCTCTGTCAAATAAATAAAATCTTTAAAAAAAAAATTAGGAGAAAGAAAAATAAAGTTTAAAAAAAAAATACATCAAGGACATTAAGAATAAATGGATGCTTGAGCCAGACTACCTGAGTTCAAATCTTGATTCCACCACTTACTGTTTTGTGGACGAAGGGCTTTTGGTTTCCTCATTTTTTTAAATTGGGCTGGTAATAGTACGACATAAAAATGTTAAGAAATTTAAAGAAAAGTAGCATATATAAAGAGCATAACAAAGTGTCGGTTACTTAGCAATAACTCAGTAAATATTATGTACTACTTGTCTTTATTATCATAAACTGTTATTATTTTTATTACCAAGTTAAGGAAGCTTGTTTTAAAACATTGCCCGATTTTAGGTAAAACATCTAACTGTTGTTAGATTTCGGACAGAAACCTTAGGTCTTGATTCCTGACCTCCTAGGCTTTCACTGACAAGCAAAATATATTTCAGAAAACAGTCTAGAAAACAAATGGGAACTATTCGATAAAAAAATGTTAGGAAATTTCTCGTACTATTTTGAAGTGATAGCATTATTAATAACTTAATAAATAAAATTTCTGTTTACCACAGTTATTTTGCAATCTAAGAAAAGCTCAAATCAGATATGCATTCAATGAATAACAAAAAACAACTTGTGTGTCTAAAACAAGGATGGTCAGACACTTTCCTTCAGAACTATTACAATTTAAAAAATTAATAGAGTAAAAAGTTCCAGTTGGTTTTGGAAAGAAAACTATCCCAATATTTCCATATGCAAAGCCCCATAAGTAATTTTCCAACTGATGCAACTTTTTGCATAATAGTAATATCCTTTTTCTATCCCCTTATGTTTCCAAACCTGTAGACTATTCTTTAATCTTAGAGCTTTTTTCTTTAATTTCAAGTCCACAAAACTTTGGCTTAGCATTTTCCACATATTCCAAAGACAAAGTTGTAGTAGACTAAAAAATATTATAGGAAAACCAAAAAACAGTACACTAAAGACACTACTATGGATTTTATTTTAAAAAAGAATAATACTCATTTTTTTTCCAGTCAGCACAAATGTTATTTTAGTTTTTTCTTCATTTTATTTTGAGCTTAGATTTATGAAACTTTTCTCTATTTATCCTTTCGTATTATCGTTTCTTTCAAACTTTCTGTTTCCTTCCATATTTGCAGTTGATCTCTTCAACAGAAGTAGGAGACTAGGAACTAACCTAAACCCTTTCTTCTTCCATAGGCTCTACATTCAGTCGCTTAAGTGCCATGCATTTTGCTTTTTAAAAATCTCTCAATTCCATTCTTTTTGACTTTTGTGCTCCTATCTTAGTTCCTGTGCTAGTCCCAAATATGAGGACTTTTGAGAAATGATCATCCTTGTCACAAACCCCTTAGCTATTAGCGTGCTCTCTCTAAAAATATAATCCCCTTCAGAGGTCAAACAGTGTCCACAGCATAAATCTCCCTAGTGTGGAATAAAGCTTCTTAGTGTGGGAGACAAAGCCTATCTTTCCTGGTTTCTGCCTATCTGTCCAGTGTCTTGATTTGCCTTTTGCACCTACGGTATACTCGGTTTTTAAAAGATGCAATACCTACAAGCTTCCCCCAACCCACATATGACCAGACACAATCAATTCCTTTTTCCTGTAATCAGGAAAAGCGAGTTTGATTAACCAAGATAGAATTTCTTAGATAGATAAAAAAAGATCTCTGGATTGTCACCCTTCAGTGATAGGGTTTAGATTATAAAAAATCGAAGCTAGATGCATCTTTACCCTAAGTAAGTGTCTGTATTTCTGGGTACTACCACAAAGCATTCAGAGATTTCCTAATCACATGCAGAATTGAGGCCACCAGTTTGGTGTGTTAGAACATTAGAAGAGGTTCTATGTGAAGGCTTTGGCCTACATCCATGCCGGTTCAACGCTCTTCCGGTTGCTACCTCTTCAGCCTCAGCAGTGCTACCTTAAGCCATGTGTGGAAGTAAATTCACCTGTGTTTGTGGTAGGCAGCCTCTTAGATGGCTCCCAGTGATCCCTCCCACCTCTTAACATTCATGCACATAGGCGGTCTTCTCCGCGTGAGTGCGCTGGGCTTTGTGGCACACTTTTCATGAGTAGAACACAGCAGACATAAGTATGCCAGTCTGGAGATCGGATTATAAAAAAAAACCTGTGGCTTCCTTCCTGGGCACTTTTAGATCACTCACTGGAAGGGGAGTGGGAGGCAACAAGCTGACAAGTGAGCAACCTGCAGAGAGGTCCCCTTGAGTGAGCTTCGAAGTAGATCCTTCAGACCTGGTCAAGCCCTGAGATGACTGCAGCCCCGGGGCGACAGCTTGACTATCACCTCATGAAAGACCCTGAGTCAGAGGCGCCCAGCCTAGCTGGGTCGAGATTCTTGACTCGCAGGAACTATGAAATAATAAAGGCTCTTTTAAACTGCTAAATTTTAGGGGTAATTTGGGCAATCAATAAGAAATACATTGCTCTTCATGCACCTTCATACAATTCATTGACTACCATTAGTTTAATTGCAACAACTAAAATACTGAACTAATTAGACAGTCCCGTCCTTACACACCCTGTTGTTTTCTTTCTTCCAGCCTTTGCACCTGCCTTTCTTCTTGCTAGTCTACCACTTCATCTCCCCTTGTTTTCTAGTTTCCCTCTGAGATTTCCTGAGGTGCTAACCCTTCCTCTGCATTACTTCATGCTTTGTACCTACTACTCCCATTATTTTGTCATGATTTGAGAGAGACATTGACTCCCAAGTGTATAACCTAATTCTCTGTGCCTCTTTTCTCTGTGCATACGTATTTAAAGATGACACCTACTTTCCCCCTTTTAAAAAATATAAGGGAAAGTCTTTGTGAGAGTAGTAGGTACCTGGTTTATTTATTTTTAACTCCCGAAAGTTTTAAAATGCCATTCAGATCCCCTATAGGTACAAGGTGGTTCCACATTGCTAAAATACATGTTACGTTAGAAGATGTGGGTAAACAAAAACAGGCACAGTAAAATCACCAGATCTGCTTTTTTGAAAATACCCTGTGGCAATTTTGCTTGCAACCCCCTCTCTCAATAAAAAGGAAGGCACGCATGAGGAAATGCGCAATAATGGCTTGTAAGGAGTTGAGCGTTCTGGTTTTTCTCAGGGCCCAGTGGCCATTACCAACCTTTAATGGATGCAGGTGTGGTTGTTTCTTAATCTGTTTTTGTTTTCATTTAATTCCGTTATCACTGGCTGGGTTCCCCAGTGCCAGCCCCATCTGTTTGCCCTCGTAGTCTTACTCAGTTAGCACTGCTATGGCAAGCTCAGTTTGCCCGTGGGAAGAAAAAAAATTCCTTGATTTCACCAAGATCAAATAGTGAGTGATATTGTATTCTTAAGTTCATTGTTCTAAAACTGTGGAAGCCTTTGGCTGGGTTTATTTTCATCAGCTTCTCAATGCATGAGCATTTTTTCTCATGACGTCATGATTATTGCCTGTTCCTTTCCTAGATCTAGAAATCTAAAAAAAAAAAAAAATCCCTGAGGGGTACCTGGGTGGCTCAGTAGGTTAAAGCCTCTGCCTTCAGCTCAGGTCATGATCTCAGGGTCCTGGGATCAAGCCCCGCATCAGGCTCTCTGCTCAGCAGGGAGCCTGCTTCCACCTCTCTCTCTGCCTGCCTCTCTGCCTACTTGTGATCTCTCTCTCTGTCAAATAAATAAAATCTTTAAAAAAAAAAAAATCCCTGAATTTTTTTTAAATTTCTCGCAGCCCTTTGCTGATTTACTTTTACGATTTGTAATTTCTGATTTATCAGCTTGTCATGTGTTTGCTATCCTAATTGCCTCATTACTAAAAGCTTCCATAAGCTTTTCTCTTTACTACAGGTGATTTTTCTTTTAAAATGCTGTGCAGAGGGGTACCTGGGTGGCTCAGTGGGTTAAAGCCTCTGCCTTCGGCTCAGGTCATGATCTCAGGGTCCTGGGATCAAGCCCTGCATCAGGCTCTCTGCTCAGCGGGGAGCCTGCTTCCCCCTCTCTCTCTGCCTGCCTCTCTGTCTACTTGTGATCTCTCTCTCTGTCAAATAAATAAAAATCTTTAAAAAAAGAATGCTGTGCAGAGATGTCCCTGGATTAAAAAAAAATAAAATGAAAACAAAACAAAAAAAACAGTATTCTGTGTTTTGAGTATAGATACTTTTAGCAGGAAAAAGAATGATCTAGTTGGAAATGTGCCAAAAAGCATGGAATATTTGAAAGAAATTATTCAGTTTCATGATTTTCCTCATAAATCTTGCTGTTTCCTTGGATAAAAGTCATAGATACGCTGGAAATTTGCTTTAAGAATCACATACCTTGAACTATGAATTCTTCTCACTATTTCCAGATACACAGAATGACCTGCTGTCTATTCCTCCATTACAAATTAACCTTGATTTCTCAGCTTTTCAATAATTAAGAAATTCATTATTGACTGGAAATACAGAAGACAGTGGGATCATACATGAGAGCCAGAAAATGCATCTGAGTTTTAATCTACTTAGCCAAGAAAGAAAAGAAACAGCAACTGGGTAGGAATTCTTTTAAAACATTATTTAATCTTTAATTCCTACTGTTTCAGTTCAGCTTTTAGAAGCAGAGCTGTAATTGTCCCTAATGGCCATTCTTCTTCTTTCTGACAAACTCCTCTTCTACCTTCAAGATTAATAAGTGAGCAACCTGCAGGGGGGTCCCTTTGAGTGAGCTTCTAAGTAGGTCCTTCAGAACCAGTCAAGCCTTGAGACGACTGCAGCTCCTTGAGAAAAGTCTTCTCTGACACCCTTTCGAGTCCCCACACTGAGCAGTTATCACATTGCATTCTGCTTTTCTGTTTACTTTTGTATCCCTCTAGACTTTGAGCTCCTTCCCCTCCATATGCCTTTGTTAGAAAAAAGTCTACGGGGCTTTCAATAAATGTCCTGTGGAAAGGAACCAAGAAGGAAGAGCTTCCATATAAATTTATCATCATCTGTCAAGGGCCATGGCAATAATTTTAGCATTGTTTTCTAACTCTTGAGAAATAATAAGCCTTATTAAAGTGTTTGATATGGGTTACCATCAGAACTCCCAAGAATATGAAATCAGTGTTAATTGGGCCCACTAATTGTGACTGTAGTTGCTTTTCATCTTTATATGACTATAAATTTGAGACAATAATGTAATAAGTTTTACATGTGATAATTTTGAGGTCTATATAAATCTATCAGCCTGAACTCTAGAAATTTACAAATGGGTATTGGATGTAATTAAAACTTGAAAGGCATGCAGATAAACTTCTAACGAACTACTGGGTTACTTTTTGAACTTACATCAGTATTTTTTTAAGATTTATTTATTTGAGAAAGCAAGAGCGTGGGAGGGAGGGGCAGAGGGAGAGAAAGAGAGAGTTCTAATCTGACTCTCCACTAAATGTGGAGCCCAATATTTGTTTTAATTTAATTTGACATGTAGACAGCCTCAGTGAACTGTGTTTAAAAGCTCAAAGCAGGACAATTTTGTCTCCGAAACAGAGACAATGTTATATCTTACAGGAGATGCAACTCGTTTTGGCAATTCAGTGGTCTTGGTTCTTACTGTATGAAAATGTGACTTAGGGACGCCTGGGAGGCTCAATGGGTTGGAGCCTCTGCCTTTGGCTCAGGTCATGATCTCAGGGTCCTGGGATGGAGCCCCACATCAGGCTCTCTGCTCAGCAGGGAACCTGCTTCCGCCTCTCTCTCTGCCTGTCTCTCTGCCTACTTGTGATCTCTCTCCTCTCTGTCAAATAAATAAATAAAATCTTTAAAAAAAAAAAAAAGAAAGAAAATGTGACTCAGATATCTGTGTAGATAGTACTACTTTGGAAAATATTTATTGAAAATATACTTAAAAATTACTCCTAGAAAGTATGAAGTCAGTTGACTTGGTTGCATCTAATTTTGTGACTGACTCAACCTGCTTATGTAGCTTGTGAAATTTAAATATTTATTTTATGTCATTGGAGTTATATAATTATACATGTGTTTATACACAAAATGCATTTAAGTTATATAATTGTATCATTTATAGAAAGGTTCAGGCCAGTTTTCAAACATTATTTTGTTAATGATCATTAAAGTACTTGGGTTTCTTTGGAGTAGATTAGCAAGTAATCAGTTAATAACAAACAAAAGTGTATTTTTTTTTTATTTCTAGGAATAAGTTGGGTTTAAGTCATTGGGTTTCTTTTTCAAGTTCAAGTGGTTGGTAATGTTTTCAGATGAGATAGAATTTTGTTCTGTGCAGCAGCAGATAAGAGTTGGATTTGAGAGGATATGTTACCCCTAAACTAAGTCAAACTGTTTCACTTCCATTTAGTGAATTTTGATTTTAAAAACCCAAAGAAATAATAAGTATTAGTTTTTGAAAGCATATGTCTGGATAGATAAAGCAATTGTCATTTCTTCGTTGTAGAAGAGATCTAAATCCTTGCCCCAAATCTCCTAAAAATAACTATTAAATATGCATGTAAATTCATCAATATGCTTGACTTCAAAGAGTTAATTAATATATGGTCATGTGTGATCAGAAACTGGGCTTCGCTCCACGCTGGTAAAGCTCACTTTTGTTACATCATTCTTTGAATATCCTCCACTAATCCTGTAACATAGCATGTAGATTCTAAAGAAGCAATCTCAAGCCAGCATGAAATATTCAACAAAAAATATTTGTAGAGCTATTACTTAATAGACCTATAACTTGTTAGAAATGACAAAAAAAAAACCAAAAACCCAACTCTCAGAAACAAACAGGGTAGCTGAAGGAGAGGTGGGCGGGGTCATGGGGTAACTAGGTGATGGGCATTAAGCACTAGGTGTTACAAACAGCTGATAAATTATTGAAATAGCAAAATGACAAATAAGAGGAAGAAAAATTTTAAACATCGTAACCAACTTAATTTTTTAGGTAAATTCATGTTTATATATACTATTTTCCATACAGATACACGCACAAGGTTTATCTGATCCTGTGATTAGTTATCGACCTCTGATAAAATAAGAAGAGCATTTGATGATGGCTATGAACACATGCAGATAGATGATTTTAAATGCAAAATAATGTTAAATTGAATTTTGAGTCTACAATAGATATTGTAAATTCACCAATATGCTGAAAACTCAGTCAGTTTTCACAAACTAGTTTTGGGCTTAGCCTATGTAGGGATCTTTAAAAGAGATTATTCAGTTGTTCAGTGGTATTTGAGAATGAGTAGAATTGAAATCTATAAAATATGACTTCATTTGCCACATGTCAGAAGCCATAAAAGCAAATGTATCTAAAGGTCTTTCATGCCTACATGTACGACACAAATGGTCTTTTTCATCATTTACAGTAAATATGATTATTGCCAGATTGTAAATATGGACCCAGGCTGTTCCTTGGGAAATTTAGTTCAATCTGTTTGCAACTCTTTACAGATGTGAGTTTTCCATAGAGATAATATCTTTGTACTTTGCTACAAAATGTAGATTTGATTATTTCACTTTTCTCTCAAAGATATATATAACATTACTTATATAATTCATGTCAGTACTGAATGTTCATGATTTTCTTTAAAAGATGATAATGGGAGAAAAGGGTAGAAAATAAGATGGCAGTTTCTTCATAATAGAGACATTTCATTTTAAAGACAACAATATAATGACCTTAACAGAAGTACTCTTGCTATCTTTCCATTGTCTTGATATCCTAGGAAGAATCCAAGGACAGTGTACCTCATTTGGGTCCTAGTTGGAATCCCCGCTATTGTTCTGTATCTTGGTTTGTGGCAGCCAGCTCAGAGGTGTTTACTGTGGTTCACAAGAACTGGGCAAAAAATAGCCAACAATAGATTGATAGATATTCATCTCCATTTTTGAAAAACTTGATGTACATACTTTACTAATGCAGGTCAGCCCTAACATTTTGCTTGTTAGGGCACTGTTTTTGGCAAATAGACCTGCTTCTCTAAATACAAACACCTCCACTCCCTTACCTTTTATGATAGTCTTTCTTTTTCCTTCTAAAGGCTGTTCATTTTATTAATCTTTATGAACACACATGATCTACCTGACATATAAATTATTCCTTAGGAGTCATTTATAGATTTGACAGAAGTACATTCATTTGTTAAGAATTTGACCACCTTTTTAATAATGATAAGCCACAATTTCTTGCCATCTTGTGAAGGTGAGTTTCATGACTGAAAATAACCCAAACCATCTCAGATGGAGATCCCCCTTTTTTTTTTTTAAAGATTTTTACTTATTTATTTGACAGAGAGAGAGAGATCACAAGTAGGCAGAGAGGGAGGCAGAACGAGAGAGGGAAGCTGAGCAGAGAGCCCGATGCGGGGCTCAATCCAAGGAGCCTGAGATCAGGACCCGAGCTGAAGGCAGATGCTTTAACCCATTGAGCCACCCAGGCGCCCCTGGAGATCACTTTAAAAAAAAATATGTAAAATGCTATTCCACTGGTTGGGGAATTGGGTTGCTCACCTTATATGTGGCAGTGTATATTCCTGAGGGATAACAAAACATTTTTGATAGATGAATAAAGCATTCTGAACTAAGGCTCACACCATCAAAGAGGAGTTTCCAGTGCATTGTTTGTTTCAACCAAGACAAAACCAAATAGCTCATCTGGCTAAAAAAATTAAAAAGTCAGATAAAAACTGACTTTAAAATAAAGGTTGTAGGGACATCTGGGTGGTGCAGTTAAGTATCCAACTCTTAGTTTCACTCAGGATTGTGAGATTGAGCCCCACATTGGGCTACATGCTCAGCACAGAGTCCCCTTAGGACTCTCTCTCCCCCTCCCTCTGTCCCCACCCCACCTCAAATAAGTAAATAGATCTTTAAATATAAAATAAAATAGGGGCACCTGGGTGGCTCAGTCGGTTAGAGCATCTTCCTTTGGCTCAGGTCATGATCCCAGGGTCCTGGGATCAAGACCCCCATCGGGCTCACTGCTCAGTGGTATGCCTGCTTGTCCCTCTCCCTCTGCCTGCCACTCCCCCTTCTTGTGCTCTCTCCCTGTCAAATAAATAAATAAGTAAAATCTTTAAAAAAATAAAATAAAGATCATAAACATACTAAGTGTCCAAACCAACTCCACGGTGTAGGCAGGCATTAAGTCCCAAGGAACAACATGACCTTGAAACAATGAGACTGCAAATCTTCAGAAATGGTGGCAGCACATATCCATGTGGTAACACCTCAGTACCCATGTTTGTGATCCATCTACATGAACCTCAGCCCACCTCGCAGAGAAATATTAAAGAGATATTTCTAATTTGTTCTTCATTCCCTCTGGAAGTTTTCATATGGTTAGAGTCAGGGAAGCAGAAGTTGATGTTCTCTACTCAAAAATGATGTTTGAATAGGGGAGCAATATATTTTTATGAGCTTACATATATGAAGATCTTCCACTAGATTTGATATTATTATCTCATTTCATCCTAACCTCAATATTGTGAGTTATCTATTGTTACTTCAACTTTCCACATAAGAAAACAGACTGAGACTAGTTAGGCAGTTGGTGAAAGGTCATGTGTTGATGAGAAATATAAAACTAATGACACCGGTTGTATAAAAATAATGTGGGCTGTGGACATGGGGGAGGGTATGTGCTATGGTAAGTGCTGTGAAATGTGTAAGCCTGAGATTCACAGACTTGTACCCTGGGGCAAATTATACATTATATGTTAATAAAAAAAATAATGTTACTAAAATGAATATCAGACCCCCCCCAAAATATGAACCAAACCTTAAATTAATTTAAGTTGCAGATCGCAGTATTGCACATGGATATGATGCATCAAATAAAATTGCCCTTATATGTTTCTGGTAAGTTTTCGCCAAAAATATTGCATTCCATTTGAGAATTGTGTTTATAGGTCTCATTTAGTAAAAATGGGTTATAGAATAGGACTGGTTTTTGTTATTTAATAAACTTTTTATTTTAGAATAGATTTACATATACTGAAAAATTTGCAGATAGCACAGAGTGTTCCCATATACCACACACCTAGTTTACACTATCATTAATGTATTACATTAGTGTGATACAGTTATTAGAACTAAGGAATCAATATTGATTCATTACTATTTTTTAAAATATTTTATTTATGTATTTGACAGAGATCACAAGTAGGCAGAGAGGCAGGCAGAAGGAGAGGAGGAAGCAGGCTCCCTGCTGAGCAGAGAGCCCGATGCGGGGCTTGATCCCAGGACCCCGAGATCATGACCCGAGCCGAAGGCAGGGGCTTTAACCCACGGAGCCACCCAGGCGCCCCATGATTCATTACTATTAACTTAAGTCCCTACGTTATTCACATGTTCTTAGTTATCACTTGAGGTCCTTTTTCTCTTCCAGGATCCCATCCAGGATATTACATTACTTGTAGTCATCATATTTCCCTAGGGTCCTCTTGGCTTCCCTGCTTTTGAAGACTTGACAGTTTTGAGGAGTACCAGTCAGAACATCCCTCAATAAAGATTTGTCTGATAACTTTTCATTTGTCTATATGTATCTTAAACTAAGAAATCTCCCAAGGAATTAAAATTCTTTTCCAGTTTTCTACAGTCTTCTGGATATCAATTCTATTTGTGTTCAGGTAGTCATGAGGTAAAAACCCTGAGGACCTGGAGCTTTTCTGCAAGTGAAAAATTGGGAATCTTACTAGTGGATAAGGACTCAAGGACCTGTACTTGAGCCTGGTTGAGTCTCATTAGATTTTTGTACACGGGCCATGTACAAAATAAACTTATCTCCTAAAGCCAGTTTACTCATAAGTAAAGGCCACCTTCCACTTTAGAGGCTGTTTTAAGAATTAAGAGAATGAAGCGTGCTTAGTTTCTGATATGGTAGTTTCTTGACATAGTAAATTATTAATAAGTAGTAGCTTTAAAAACATTATTAGGTATTCCATATAAAGACCTGATCATAGAATAGGCTTTTATAAAAATCTATTTAAAACGAGTGATTTGAGAAGTAAGCCTACTTAATTTGTGAAAATATTTAATTTGAAAATATTTATTTTCCTAAGAGAAGTAACATTTTTGCATATGATCTCACTGGATTGATGCCATAGCTCTTTCTCTGAGTAAAAAAAAAATCTATTTAGTTTTTAGAGTGCTAAAGTTTTATTGTTCATCACATTCAGAGGTTGATCTCAGTCAGGTTGACATGACTTCCTTTAGGAGCAGAGACGGGTCAGCTGATCACCCTTGAGTAACTAATGATTAAAATTACATTCATAGTCAAACAATAGTTAATTCTATAGTGAAAATAATCTAGTATTGGAACAGACAGCTGTTTGTACAGACTTCTGTTCAAGTGGATAGTGAAAATAGCAAGAGATAATACGTAGTCTTATTTGTAACGCATTTCTCAGTTAGCCTGTGAAAAGTAACCTAATCAAGCCCATTCAAAGCCTGTGTGCACAAATAAGGCCATTAGAAAAAACAAACCAGAAACTAGGAAATGGTCTTTGGAATATGACAAGCTAGATAAGATTGAGTGATCACGATAATAAGGACTGGCCTTTGTGTCCGCAGCTTTAAAGAAACCAGAATGGGCTCAATGGAAATTGGGCTCTGAGCCCAAGAAGAATTAGGCAGGGAGCCTAAAGGAAATTTAATGTTCTCTATTTCTCCTTTCTGTTTTCTATTTAATTTGGTTTTGGAAGAAATCTCTATTTATAAGACAATTTTAAGTTTATCTGAAGCAGGTGGATAATGGTTTAAGTCTACTGAGCTGGATATGCAAAGAAAAATACAGGAAAAAAGGAGAGGACACCACCGATGCATATCAGAGAGACTGTGGAAATCTTTGCAGATAGAATTAGATCCTCCTGTAATGAAAGGGGATTTATAGCTTTTGTCTGGGTGAACTAAATATTCAATTGTCTGTGTCTCATAGTTTGGCTAACCTGTTCTCCATGATTGTAATAGAATCATAATAATCTCAAAAAAGAACTGAAATAGTTTGATTCACTAGACATTTCCACTGAAGCAGTTTCTGTGTACTCATAAAGTATATCGAAATATCAAGAGGACTTACTTCATTTTGCTTTAAGCCCAACCTTGTTTCTTAAAGCTGAGACTATGAAGAAAATGGATCTACAAATTCAAATGGAGATAAATCTTTATTGTGGGAGGGAGAGAAATAACCCAACACATCCAATAAGCATAAAAATTTATCTGCTACAAACAATATAGGGAAGTTATATTATGGCCAAATGCTCCTTAAGATTTAAATAACGTTTCAGAAGATATCAGGTATGGAAAGAATGTTAAAATTAAAAGTTATATACACAGAGTATATAACTAAGAAATTTACAAATGAACACCACTGACATCTTTAATTTTCAAAAAATGTAACACTAGTTTGAATAGTGATTTTATTTTTATGAAATTTACTCAAATTTTAAGTGTAAGGGCATAACAATGATCACATAAATTCTAGACCCCAGAGTCTAAGATGGACTCAGAACAAAATCGATTAAAACTGGCAGAAATCAATAAGTAATGGAATTATATAATGCACAGAATAATTCTTTTTCAGCTCTAGGGATTACGGTTGCCAGTTTTTAGTAAAAGAGATCCCACCATTAGAATAAGAGAAACCAAAAATAACAAAGAAGATATGCAATATGCATATTAATAATTATTTAATTATTCATTAAATAATCAAGTGATACAAAGATGGTATTTATTATATCCTAATGATATATCCTATTATATGCTTATGTAATTAAGGTCTAAAGAAGGCAGTTTGGCTTATTAAAAATATTACTATTCATATAAAATAAAAATTAGAAATTGAGAAAAAGTTTTGACCAGAATCATGAATTCTACCTAGGTTCATTGCTTAAAAATCTATATTTTTTTGAACAAATGTTTTCATGTTAGGAGCATCTAAAAGCTGGAATTGTTTCACCTATAAGCAATATTGTTGTATAGATTAAATGAATATAGTATAGGCTCCAAATGAAAATACTTAAAAAGTCGTAAAATGGCACAAAAATCAAGTATCCTTGATGTCTCTGTTAAAGGAATGTGCTCTTCCCAAGTTAACAAACTTCAGCTGAGCCTTAAACTAAACTTGAACATATTTCTAGATAGTAATTGTAATTATAACTATAATCATAGGAACTATATAGACTCACTTGGTGTTCTCATTGTTTACTGCTTCATAAGAACAAAACAGCATCAAAGTTAATAACCTTTGAGGCTCTCAATATAGCCAGTATTCCTAAACACATTTTGAAAAGATCAGGGGAAAAAAACGGACAGAATGGCTACATGCATAAAAATGACAATTATTTTTGGATCTAAGCCTCCTTATTTTATTATTTTATTTATTTTTTTTTTTTTAGGAGAGGCATAGTGAAAAGGCTCAGTGAAATTAATCAACGAAAAACCAAATGGCAGCCTTAAGTTTAGAGCCCTAATGGCCTACAGATGAGTCCATTTTCAGTTTGCACTCCAGATGCCATGCCATCAGCCTATGGACAGCCATCATCTACCGACAGTATCCCAAGCATCCAGCTTTGTTTCCCTAGAGCAGCCTTCATACATACGTTGCCAAGGTGATAGTTCTAAACAGAGTCTGTGATTTTACTACTAATCAAATTACTTTCACAAGGAACAGTCACTTTAAAAAAAAAGTACAGAGTACAGACTGTTGGCACTTAACCACACAGTGGTATGCCTTTATTGCTATGCAGGTGTTAGCTGAAGGCTTTCTAATCTGCCCACTGGGATTATCAGTGGTTTAAGGGCACTGTCTGTTGGTACCCAGTGGCTAATAGACATTTATCCCAGTGGATAAATGTGTACCCACATTTATCCCAGGGATAGAATAATAAAGACTTATCACATGGAATAGAGCTGCTGGCATGTAATTGGCACTCATATGGATCCCCTAAAAAATAAAAACTCCAGGCAAAGATTGATGCCTATCATCTTCTTTCTCTTTCTTCCACATCTCCTTCATTCACTCATAACACTTCCCAGTTTTCCACAGGTGTCAGTCCTGTAGCTTGTCTTGGGATAGCAAAGAGCAAGTTATAAACCAACCAGTGATGATTTTGTTTCTATGTGTGTGTTGCTTAACACATGCCTGTACTATTCTGACACATCTTTTACCTACTTAAATTTATTTCTTATTTGGACAGGAGGGGATCCCTTAATATCAGTGATTTGATGTGATATATATGAGAGATGACATCATTTTTTTGAAATATGATTGAAAACTGGGCAGACTTTATAAGAGAAATATTAGGATCAGGAAGAGCTGGAGAAACACCAGCCATTTGAATTGTTTCCAATTTGGGCCATTATGAATAATGCTGCTATGAACATTCTTTTATGGTGGACTTGTGCATACATTACTATAGGAAGTATAAACCAGCAGTAGAATTGCTAGGCCATGGGCCATGCTAGTAGGATATTCGGTATTTGGTAGAAAATATTGACAATTCTCCATAGTATTTTTTAATGTTTTATACATTCCCTGAAAGTGTGTGAGACTTCTAGTTGCTTTTTAACCTCACCCAAACTTGCAATTATTGATGTCTTTTTTAGCCATTCTGGTGGGTTCATAGAAGTACCACGCCATGGTATTAATGTGCATTTTTCTGATTTATAATGGGGTTGACAACTTTTTCTATGTTTACTGGACATTTGGATATCTGTTTTGTGAGGTTGTGAAGGTGATTGCCACGTTGCTGTTGTCATTGTTGTTGCTGTTATTTTTTAATTAGATTATCCTTTGTTGATTTTTAAGTGGTCTTTACATACGTTGTATTTGAGCCTTCTGTTTGTAGATATCATTTTTCACCTTGTAGCTTGCATTGACATTTCTTTAATAATGTCTCAGCGAACAGAATTTCCCAAAATGAATATATCCAAAATGTATCCAATTTGTTCATCTTTTCCCTTATTGGATATATATATCCTACATATATATATGAATATGTATGGTTATATGGTAGAGTTCTGAAGTAAATTTTGACTTTATCTTTCCTGAAGATCTTGTGGGCAGCCATGGACAATGATAAGAATAATCCTGGCTATGGCTTCTTTTTTGCATTATTTATATCCTCATCTTCTATAATGTCTTGGTAGCATTCTGCATAGCTGGCTATATACTAGTTACTCTATTATTTCCCTTGTCTTCTATGACATAGTTCGTTCTTACCTGATTTTCTTCTTTTTTTTTTTTTTGGCCAAATTCTGTGATCTCTAACTTGAAATGATTAAATTCATAAAGTTCGCTCTCCTAGATTTTCTTCTCTCCTCATTATTCCTTCTTAGGTATTCTTATCCATATTCACGGTATATGCAGATGACTTACACGTTTGTATCTTCAGATCAAACATGTTTTCTGAATTCCTGATGTATAGACCCAAACCAAGTAATATCTCCACCTGAGTGACTTACAGGCACTGGAAATCAAACATGTCCAAAATGAGCTCATAAGCTTTCTCTCACTCTCTGGTGTTCTCTAGCTAGGTAAATCATATCACCATACATCCTCAGGTCCAGGGTTGAGGGCATCATTCTTTATTTCTTTATCATCCCCTATTTACTGTTACCTAATCCTATATTTTTAGTTCTTAAATACTTTTCTGTTTCAAGGTACTCTCAAACCATGAATAGATGACATCAACAAGTCTTTACTGCTCAGTGGGGAATCTTGCTTCTCCATCTCCCTCTACCCCTCATCCTGCTCATGCTCTCTCTTAAGCTCTCTCTCTCTCTCTCCCTCTTTCAAATAAATAAATAAATAAATAAATAAATAAATAAATAAATAAATAAATCTTAATTTTTTTATTAACATAATGTATTATTTGCCCCAGGAGTACAGGTCTGTGAATCATCAGGCTTACAAATTTCATAGCACTCTAAAAATTTTTTTAAATAAAAATTCATTTTAAGTATAGTGTTTTTCTTTATTATGTCACTAAGGAGATCTCTTCTCATCAATATACTCTGCAAAATTTCTGACACTTGGGAAGATTGTATGTTTTGATCATTTCCCCATGTGTTTAGCCTGTGCATTCTTTGACATACAGCAACAATGGGCAGGTTTATTTCTTTTCTTCAGGCCAAAACTTGGGGTCCAGTATTAAAAGTAAACTTTTGTCCACATACACAATGCAGCACCATGAATACCATAGAACTTCCTATTTAACTATTTTAACTTTCTCTTTTGGATTTTTTTCTCTTTAACCAATTCACCTTGACTAATAGGCAACATTTACACAGGCGTATATGCTTGAGATCTATTTATATGCCATTAAATAGGTAGAGAACATTCATCCATTTATTTTAAGGTATTCATTGAGTACTTAGAGAATTGTGAATAATAATGCTGCGTGCTGTCCAATGACTGTGAGGCAATGCTGACTATTAGGTACAAATGTCTGGAACCTACAGTCTGGTTTTGACTCTTCGTTGCACTGTGTAAAAACTATTCAAGCTTCTTGTTTTGGTTTCCTTGTGTATAATACTGAAATTAAAAAAAAATTATTTTATAAGGCTGTTGCAAGGACTAAAAAAGAAAGCACTCTTAGTACCTTGTGCTTGGTAAGCAATGAATAAATCTTAGCTATTACTAAAGTAAAACTTAGGAAGATACATCTTCCATTTCAAATTTTTGCTTGTACTATAAAACGTATTTGAAATCTGACATATGGGAAAACTTTTTTCAAATTTAATATTTCTAATATTGTATAAATAGGTTATGCAATACTTGATGAATCATTCAAATTGTATTAAATGGTATTATGATAAAGAGTCTACCACCCTTGTAGAATTATATTTGAAAATAGTAATTTTTTAAGAAAGGGTAGCACTTTAAAATATTTATAACATGTTCAAAATATCTAGATCATAAATTGCTAAGTGCTTTGTGTACTTAAGTGGTAAGAGGATTCTATTCCTAAGACTCAAGTTATTGTTAGACTGTAACATTCTGATATATAAAAAAGTACAATTGTTGGGTATATCTATGTAATAATGCCATTTTCAAGTTCATTACATGCATGGTAACAATGAAATCTGTGAATGAGAATCATAAATCTTATATAAGAGGAATCCACCTGTGGCTTTATGATCTTGGAACTGAGCCATAATTTTTCAACACCCGTGAAAGTGCACCTGTCTATCAGATAAGAAAACACAGTGGTCATTAATTATATTCTTTCTTTCATTATCTCATAGACTTGGAACCATTAGTGTTATTTATAGGACAGACTTTGTGTTTGATTTAAGTCATGTTGAAAGCTGCAGTCCATGTGTGAGTTCTTTGGCAAGATCATGGTTTGATCATGTAGTGAAGACGTCAGAAACAAAATGTACTTTGGATTATGCTATTCTTTAAGAAAGCTATTCTTTAAGAAAGACAAAATCATAAAGAATGTTGCAAGTTAATACTATGTTCGGAGTTTTAGGAGTTTGGTGCACCTTTTACTTGTCAGCTTATCACAGAGGCCTGAGAAAGTAGGAGGGAGGAAGAAGAAATCCAGGATTCCAGGCAGTGTGATAAATTTCCTAACAAGAAGTCTATGAAGTAGCATGCCTTCAAAGTAGAGAAAGTTGAGGAGCTTTATTCAAAAGAGAGATAATTGCCTTTCTAATTTTCTTATCTTTTAAGATTTATTCATTGGAAATTTCAGGTTAGTATTATTACTTTCTTTTTCCCTATAGTATTTCCACCATTTTCTCTACTATGCCTTCTCTAAATATCACAATTGCTTGTTCACAAATTTTTTATTCATTAAAAACAGGGACTGTGAGAGACACCATGAGAAAGGAGTGGAAGAAGAGGCAGAGAAGGAAGGGCAAAAAGAAAAAGCCAAGAGAGGAAGAACAAGAAGTAGAACAAAAGGAAAAGGATGAGACCCCTGATCTCCAGTGTCTAAAGTATTCCCATGTCCAATGGTCTCTACCTCAAGGGAGTGTATTATGTACTCTGTTAGTTTGGCAAGGATGCCGTAGCAAAACGCCAAAGACTGGGTGGCTTCAAACAACATAAATGTCTTTTTTCACAACTCTTGAGGCTAGAAGTCCAAGATCAAGGTGTCAGCGGAGTTGATTTCTTCTAAGGTGTCTCTCGAGCTTGGCTTATGGGTGGCCTTCCTCCTTTAGTGTCCTCCCATGGTCTCCCTTCTGTGTACTTGTGTCCCGATTGCCTCTTCTTATAAGGACACCAGTCACATTACTTAGGGCTCACCCCCAAAAACCTCATTTTAACTTAATCACCTCTTTAAGATCCCTGTATCTAAATACAGTTGCATTTTGAGCTACTGGAGTTAGAAGTTCAACATATGAATTGGGGAGGGGGGCACATTCCAATTTCTATAATTGATTTTTGGGCAAATTAAAATACGAAGAGTAGGAAAATTAATTCCAGCCAAAGAAATTTGGGATAAGTTCTCATAAAGGGAGTATACAGTCTTTTTTTTTTTTTTTTAAGATTTATGTCTTTATTTTAGAGAGAGAGAGCAGGGGATCGGGGCAGAGAGGGAGAGAGAAGCTCAAGTAGATTCCATGCTGAGCACAGAGCCCAGGGTGGGATTCGATCTCATGACCCCGAGATCAGATCTGAGCTGAAAACAAGAGTC
>CM053604.1:54181624-54205787 GCA_028646535.1 Procyon lotor | reverse complement strand
TTTTTTTTTTTTAAAGATTTTATTTATTTGACAGAGAGGAACACAGCGAGAGAGGGAACACAAGCAGAGGGAATAGTAGCGGGAGAAGAAGGCTCCCTGCTGCGCAGAGAGCCTGATGCGGGGCTCGATCCCAGGACCCTGGGATCATGACCTGGGCCGAAGGCAGATGCTTAACAACTGAGCCACCCAGGTGCCCTTATTTTCAATTTTTTGAGAACCTCCATACTGTTTTCCAGAGTGACTGTACCAGCTTGCCTTCCCACCAACAGTGTAGAGGGTTCCCCTTTCTCCACATCCTTGCCAACATCTGTCATTTCCTGACTCCCTAATTTTAGCCATTCTGACTGGTGTGAGGTGGTATCTCACTATGGTTTTGATTTGTATTTCTCTGATGCCGAGTGATGTTGAGCACTTTTTCATGTGTCTGTTGGCCATTTGAATGTCCTCTTTGCAGAAATGTCTGTTCATACTCTTATTTCTTAAATTTTCATCCTTGGTCATAAGAAAGATGCTATTATTCTGCACAGGATTAAAGTTATGCTGATTATAGTATCATTTCAATAAACTATGGGCAATATTAGCACTTCCCTGTCTTTAAGGAAATAATAGCACAAGTTATATTATTCTTTTTCTTAGGTCTTTCAGACCCTGGCATTTCCTCAGAGACAACAGAGTACTAGTTACAGACTGCCACAGTAGGTCCAATCAAAGACAGGCTGGTCAGGGAGATTTCAGTTTAATAAACAAGAATACCATAGATGTTAACTGGGGTTAACCTGTAGTAAACAAGAACTATTAATGTCTTTATTAAGTAGGCATACTACTATGTTTATGTTAAGGGGTATGTGTAGATTCCTCTCTGGTCCCACTATCTCAAGACAGGTCATGGAAAGTAAAATATACTTAAGTAGAAAAAAGATATGTAGGGCTGAATGTTGACCTAACTACGAAGGACGGCATTAGCACAGTTTCTTTCCATATATCTTTCCAAAAAGTTAAGCATTTTTTTCTTCTATTCTGTCAATTTTTCCAAGGCTAGTACAGAAATACTCCATGAATCAGAATACAGACTCAATTGGAATAGTTTTTGAGTTTTTCTGATGAGGCTTATTTGTTACATGATACAAGATTTGAAACCTCATTAGCCATTAACTAAGATAAAATGCTTAATGTAGGCAAATTTAATTAAAATGTCATATGCTTACTTTTAAAAATATAAAATGTAAAATATTTGCAGAGATGCACTGACTTCTTACTTAACACACATTGTGAGGCAAGATAGCCAGGGGGAAAAAAAAGGAGAAAACATTCAGTAAAGCTCCAGAATCTACCCAAATAGTAATAAGTTTAAAAGGGATAAATAAAAATAGTTGTGTGTTCTTATCTGAGTACAATTTTCTAGAATGACCTAATCTTCACCACAGACACACAGATTAGCCAACATTTCAGACATTTGGTAAGGTATTTATCTCCATTCCACTTCAACAGCTCAGTGCTGTATATTAAAGCAGAGAAATAATTTATTTCTTCAGCATTTCTAAGAGAAATTTTTTTGTACCATAAGCTTCTTTAATTGATAAATGTCTTTTGAACCAAAAGGGGAAAAAACTAACAAACCAAGTATGGATTCATGAAATGTATGCAAAAATGTTCTGAAAAATAAAAAGTAACAGCCGCTGAATGATGTCCTCTGAATTGTATAAAGCAAAAGAAAATACAGTGTGTATAATGAGAACCTCCTAAGCTTGTGGTTCATGTGAGTAAATGAAAAAGGCTAAGGAGATTTCTGAAAGGACATTATAAAAATAAATCTATTTATGCCTCTCTTCAAGCATCACTGTAGACCTGTCCTACTCCACATCATTCTCCCACCTGTTTGGAAAGATATGTCCTGGCAGTGTTTCTAGGACCTAATATCATTCCTCACCACATACAAATTGAATTCCAGCTTCATAGCATCAAATCTCTGGGGAATAAAATCTAGCCACATACAAAGAACACAAACTGTTCCTTAACAAGATGGCAGGTATTTGGCACACGATTTGGGTTTTGTTTAAACAAGCTGATTAACAGTATCACGTTGGCAAGTTCATTGTTTATAATCATTCTATTTCATTTGCCTATAAAAAGTAGAAGCACATATTCTGTTTTATAAGCCTGGTATGAATCAATAGGGATTCTTTTTTTACTCTTGAGTTAATATGGCATGCTAAAAACAAGAGGGGGGAGCAGATAATTTAAGTGCAAAAGATTTTAAGGCCCACCAACACTGCTGTAAGAAAAAGGTTTCTGCTAACAATTACTCCATTAACAACACTCAAACTTTTGTGGAAAACAAACAAACATCTACAGACACACCTGTAGATACCACTCTATTTTCTGCATAATATCAGTGTAGATAAATGGACTCACATCTCGGATAATTACTTTTGAGTATCACTTTCAAATCTTTCTTGCCAAAGGAGCCTTTGCACTTCCCTCAGAACAATCAACACATTTAGGTATTTTTGAAAAGCAATAACTTAATTAAACTCACTTGATGATTGGATGTTTAACAACTGAATATTAGGATTCAGACATTATTAATACAAATAATGTTATTTCTACTTTCACGGAGGCAGAGCTATGAGAAATCTATTTTCTATAATCTCTGACTTATTCCTTTCTAACCCAAGATTCTTAAAACATATCCCTATTTGGTGCACTTTATTTTCCCATTTGTGTTCTCAGTTCTAATTTCTACTACTGTTTTTAAGATTACTGTTTATTATCCTTTTTATTCCAAGTATGGGAACCAAAACAGTACAGAGCTTAGAGACATGAGTGCTTGAGTTCCAAGCTGTCCTGGGTTCAAGGCCATGTACCCAAAGCAACCTCACCTAGTACCCATTTTGCTTGATTCTGAGACTCTAGTAAGAAAATGCACGTAAGTTCTTAGAACAGTAGCTGATACAAAAGGAACAAATCTTTTTCTATTAGTAAATCATATTAGTTGCTATTTAAATATTAGATTTCTATTTTTAAGTATTTTCCTTTCCTTACCCTCTTCTGGCTTTGTATAAATTCAGTCTATAAATACATTAAATTGATTACATTTTTACCTAAAAGATTTAAAAATTTTCTTTTAAAAAATCTTAAAAAGGTTCTCCCTCTGTTTACTTCCATACTATTTTTTTTTCCTTCTCATCTACAACTTCTTGAAAGAATATGCTAGACATCTTGTCATCACATTCTCATTCCATTTATTACTAAACATACTGGTTTCTCTTTTGTATCTCAACCCCAGCTCATTTATAGAAGCCAATCTTACCTACTCATGTTCTTCTAGCCAGAACCCTTGCAAGAACTGCAGATTCATCTGCTGGCTGTATATTGCCACCTGGATATATGACTGGCACATAAGGCTCAGTAAACCTCAGTCAAAACATCCCCTTCATTTTCAAATTTGCTTCACTTCTTGTATTGCCCACTCCAGCTTGTGGCACCGCTATCATTCAATTGATAACATTAAAATAATAAGTACTACATCAACTACAAACAATGACAGCAATAACTAAAACCATCTGAATATTTACTGTGTGCCAAGCTTTGTTCTAAGTTCACACATATTAACTCAATGTTCACAAAAATCCTATGACATAATTACTACCATTATCTGATGAAGGGCAGGCTTCAGTAACTTGCCCCTGGTCCCATAGCTAGTAAGTAGTAAAACCAGGTGTCCTGCCATTGGAGCCTACACATTTAACCACTGTACCATACTAACTTCAGCTTGAAAGCCAGAAAGATGAAAGTCACCTTTAACTTCACAATTCACTTCACTTCTTTTATTGAGTTAGTACTAAATTTTGCTCATTTTAGCTCATCTGTGCATACTAAATAGATCTCTTCAGATTCTCATTTTATCTCACCTATATGATTGCTACATTCTTTGTTTCTAGTCCTTTCCAATCCACCTAATCCTGTCAGGAGGATCTAATATTAAATTCTGATGAGTTACTTCCCTGCTTCAATAGCTCCCAATAACTTGGAGAATTAAAACTAAGTTTCACTATGCCAACACTGTGTACCTCTTCAATGCCCACTCTTATTGCTTTATCCTCACAAATAATGCTCCCAGAAAACAGGGATCACAAATTGAGTCTAAGCTGTGTCATGTGTGATAACCTAGCAGAGTCTATCGAGCAGGGACTTTAGAACTTTCTGGGAGAATTAAAACTTAGGGGAAAAAAAAATACAAATCAAGAACCGGCCAAAAACAAAAACAAAAATGGGTTAAGAGATTAGGAATCAGGGTAAATTTGAAAGATAACAACATGAATTAAATTTTGGAAATATTAAATTTGAAGAGCCAATGGCAAATCCATACGGCAAGGTACAACAAATAAACTTGTACTAGTAACAAAGCTCTAGATTGCAGAAGTAAAGAGTTGTTTCAAACATAGTACATTGACCATGTCTCTTCAACTGTTCTCTGTAAACTTCAATAACTATGACAACCGAATATACTGTAAAGCATTAGCTAAACAGCATTTCTTGGAACTCTCTAATAAAGTGTAATTCAGAGGAAAGAAAATCACCTTCCCCTTGCCCATTCTACCACAGATTGCTTCCTATCTTGGTACTTAGTATACGTGGTACTGCCTAGTGGAATAGTAATTGAGCTCTCTGCATCTGGAAGAAATGTGGCAACTGATGGGGAATTGTTAAGTCTGGAAAAGCAGCCATTGATAACATGGTATCTGTTGGAACAGCAAAGAAATGTTGTAGAGTGAAATGCTGCCAGGCCACCCACCGCCCTGCCGAGAGCCTGCCCAGCCCAACGGCCCAAACACAGAACTTACTTGGAACAAAGTTTTTTATAAACACATTTGAGACAATATTGACTAATCTCAAATATAACTAGTTGCCTGGGAGGTGGGGGAGCACATAATCAATTACACCGATCTGGGGTCTGGGAGCCCAGGGCACCTACTATAAAGAAGGAAAAAGAAGCAGAATTTAAGTGTTACTGTTAAATTATCTCTTTGGTATCAATAAGTTTATGGAGACTGGGAAAATTCAAATTATACCAAAAATATTAAATACTTAGTAATTGCTCAAATACACTTGACCTGCTTACTGTTCTCTTATCTGTGTTGGAATTATTTTGCATCATATGTTGTGAAGTCTTTGAAGGTGATGATTATCTCACCTATAAGAATGGTGAGTACGTAGTTGGCACCTAAAAATAATTTACTGCACTGGGTTGAATAAAAGTTAAGAAAAAGTCCAATTAATTTAACCTATTAAGAAATTCAAGTCCAGAAAACTCATTTATTCATCCATTCTTTTATCCATTCAAAAACATTCATTGACTGCTAGGCCCTAGACTAGGTTCTAAAAATATAATAGTTCGCTCTCAAGGAGTCCACTGTGATAGAAAACAGGAATGGTGACTGCTAATTTGGGGTACTTACTCTAGAGAGACATTATGTTAGTGTCTACAAACTAATCATCTCATTTAATTACTACAAAATCATGATGGAATGTGCAGTATTTTCCCCATTGTATAAGAAATGTTCAAGCAAAGATTAAAGTGATTTGCCAAAGACACACAGCTAAGAGATCACAGAGCTGGAATTCCAATTTCAGAGTCTATGTTAGGTTAACGCTAGCATTCTTCAACCTTCCATCATTTAGCTATGATGTTGACAATTTTTGTCATATTAGGTACTATTTTCATTTAAATAGAGTTGCCTGGACTTTGCTACATTAATGATGTCTATAAAATTCTGAGTTTGAGATGTTATTTATTTTTATAATTACATTAAAGTACATTAATTTCTATCAAAATAAAAATTTTGTTCTCATATGATCCCAAATTATCTTGAGTGTCACTTTGTATGGACACATCTTGGGATACACTATCCTATGTTATGTTACATGACATGAAATCAGAAGGTCCAAGGGAAGCTGGGTGGTAGCAGTCATAAAACCGGCTCTTCTCTGCTATCATTGTGAGAAATACAATAGTTACAATCACTCTTACCCTTCACCTTGGTCCACAGTCACTATTCAACAAAACTAAGAGGTATCCATGACTCATTCTGGAGAGTGGTCCCCACTACCGCCATCCAATGTCACTGCTGAGGTTTAGCCTAAAGTGTGTAGTTTCTTAACAAGTCTAAAATGCCAGAAGCCACTTGATTCTCATTTCAGTCTGTCTCTTGCTGTTATTGCTTTGTTTTGTTTATGTGTTTGTTTGTTTGGAAATGGGCTTAGTTGGGGTTCTGGTACCTGTTTGAACAGACCGGGAAAGTTAAGACAAAAAGGTTCTTTTAGAAGAGTAGCAGGGATTAAAAACAACAACAACAACAACAACAACAACAACAACAACAGTGATTATACATACATATTTGCTTCCAGAATTACCTCCAAACCTTAAACTATCCTATCAAGAAATCTTCTTCAAGGCCTCATTTAAACCAGAATCTCCAATTCTGAGTTATTTCACATAGGTTATTTTTCTGATAACTAGAAACAGCTGCTTTAAAGGAATGACTAATTTTTAAAGATTTAACTACTTTGATTAAAATCTTGATGAAAACATTGGTCTTTTATATGGCTCAAGTGTACTGAACTTCATTTCATCTTTTCCATTGACACAACAGAATATAATCCAAATTTCTTCTCCATATAAATGGTCATATATGATTTATGTCTGGCTACCTCCCACACTCCTCTCAAACTACTCTCCCCAGTGCTCACCATAGTAGTCCAAGCACACTGAACTTCTTACTATTCTTCATGCACATTAAGCACATTTATGCCCCAAGGTTTTCATACGCACCATTCCTTCTGCCTGAAACATTTTCATCAGTTCTTCCCATTGCTCTTAGCCATTCAGACTCACCTCAGCTATCACCATCTCAGGGAAGCCTTCCATAATCCACCCTTTGAAAGCTGTCCCCCACTCTTTATCACATTCCTTGATTTTATGCCCTTTTGCACTTATCACATGAACTTATCAAATTTATTTTTTATTTATGTATTTATTGTCCATCTTTCTGAACAGAACATAAATTACACAGAAGAGGGATTTTGTTTTATCCTCTGCTCTGCATCATCAGTGTCTGCTTTATTCACTGTTCTGTATCCTTACTCTCTAGAACATAGAAAACAATCATTATTAAAGAAAGAATCACTTTAGAGACCAGGTGATGACATTTGTGGACTCACTGTGCTTGTATAGATCTTGTGAGCTTGATGATCAAGAAAGAACAAGAAAGATCTTTATCTTTCTGTCTCTTATCTTGGTATCTGGTTGTCATTTATCACTTTCCACTGCTATCAGAATGGCTTCCCTTTTTTTTTTTTTTTTTTGAATGGCTTCCTTTCATGTGATGTGGTAAGACCACACTATCCTTCATAAATACCACTTCTTCTCTTTCCTGAATAAATGACTCATTTGAAATTAGTGTATTTAAGACATGGTGAATCAAATTTTGTCTACTTTTTAAAATATTCTATATGTATATATTTATATTATATACACATATATGTATATGTATTTATATTATATATGTATATATGACATATATAGAATATATACATATGTGCATACCTATATTCATATATATATATAAGGCTTTTGTCTGCTTACACCCAAATTTTGTAATATTTAAGATGATAAGAAGATCCACTGTGTTTTCTTCTCTAGTTGAGCATGCATAATTGGCACTGGTTGATTTTTCTAATTCTGAAAAAGAGCATGTTGTTCAATAGAATATAGCTTGTCCCATCTGAGTAGGGAAGGTATTTGCTGAAGATGGTACTTGAAGTCACTGTGTATGAGAAAGCTGTCCCTGGAACAGGGTAAGTGGGAAGCGGCTAGTTGGTAAAACAAAACAAAACAAAACAAAAAACAAAACAAGAACGTCTAGCAGTCCATAGATTATCACTAGACTTTATTCAGAAGAGCTGCTAATGGAACTGATTTTCTAATACATCTGAAATTATCCAGAATAGTCCAAACTGACTATTGGTTAAGAACAAATCAAATATTTCCCTAAATGAATAATGAGGTATGGATGTGCTATAGAAAGATGACCCTGTGCCCAATAAGGAAATAACCTGCATATTTGTAATAATTTAGCTTTCATCACATCTAAGTGTATACTTAGTTTGTTTTAATGATGCTACTGTGAGACATTTCCAAATACTACAGAGCATATAGGATTTGTTAACAAACATTAATGATCTGGTCACCAATGGAACAAATTTAACTCCCCAAATCTGGCCCCTGCATCTAACAGAAGGCCAAATTATGGTGACTCAACTAAGCTATGCAAATGAAGTTTTGTTTCTGCTTTGGACTCTAAAACTTACAATGCATTTGTTCTGCACAATTCAATCCGAGTGGCTTTTCTCACTTTATTTTCAAAAGTGTCAAACTCAAGAAACAAGGGAAGCAATTTCATCTAAATATATGTAAATTTCATCATTAATTTCATCTAAATACATAAAGGTATCTTAAAAAGAGTAAACATGCTTTCCACTCCCAACTGCCACTCATAAATAACAAAGACGATGATTTCTACTGAAAGCTGAACCTTTTGAAAGACCTATTGCCAAGTTAGAATTCAAGATATTAGTTAAATACCATTTTATCTGGCAAGTAATAATTGAATTCACAAGCACTGTGTGGATATTGGCAACTCTTCTGCACACTTGTTATTACATATTACAATGAAATTTAAATATTCCGAGTATTTGGCAAGTCATATCTTCTTTGAAACTATGTTGATTATCAAAATTGAGAGCAGCACATCAATGTATACTTTTCTTTTCCAATAAGAAAATCTTACAATATATAAAACTACTGATGACCAGCATCTAGTTGTGCAAAATGAAAATAAAAAGTACAGACTCCTCTACTCTCAGTCAGGTGGCATGAATGCTGAGAATTTTGCTTTTCATTAGAATCTGCAGGAAAAGAGCTGATGAACGCCTGTCTTGTGAGACATATGTATTGACCTCAAAGGGTGAAATGCAGGGCACTATTTATTCAGGTGAAAAAATACAAAGCTTTGTGTGTTGTTCAACAGTGATCAAACAAAGAAGATTCCAAAGAATGTACTCCATGTGTGATTTTCAGAACTCAACTGTTGTATTTCCAACATTAAGTGGTGAGGTAGAAACACCACAGTTATTAAAGCAGACAGTATTATTTATTATCCATAATAAATATAAGGTTTTTCAAATAGAAGTTTTCAATAATTTTGTGTTTGGTTATAGAAATACCAGGAAGGATCACTTCTATAACTAAATTTAGCTGTGAGGGATATGATAAATGATAGCTATGAGGGAAATAATCTGATAAACTGAATGAATGAATGTGAAATTATTTTTGTTACTTGAATGAATGTTGAATGAATGTGAAATTATTTTTGTTACGAAGCTTCTAATGATGGAAGCTAATGTTCTACATTTTGGATAGCCTTTAGATGACTATAAATGTATCTATCATGTACATTTGATCAGGATATCATTGTCAAATTATTTACAAACACCTATCATATACTTGCTAGGTGATGGATATAAGACCCAAACTCTGATCAAAGAAATTACAATAATGATGCCTTAATGTCAGGGTAAATCACCCCTGCGTGTATCTTTAATGACTTCTGCAATAGCAAGCTAGTAATTTTATTTTTCATGGGTCTCAGTTTTCTTACAAAATGAGGCTCTTAAGACAGATCATTTACCAAACTCTGTTTAGGCATGAAAATTCTGAGATTCTGTAACAACCAATTTCAAGAGTCCCGAGGCTGAGGAGGTCATGGGTAACGGAGCTGGAGCCCGAGATGGGAATATGGAATATGGAGTTTCAATAAACAAGTAGGTGGGGCACACATTCCAGGGAAATGGAATTGGGCAAGCACAGGTTAGAGGAGAGCTAACACAGTAGTATGAGAAGTCTAGTGATGGTTGGACTTGCTCAAGTGGAGATGTACAAGGGCGGACAGCAGGAGAGAAAGTTGACTGTAGGCTGGTCTACACAGTGGAACAACTTGATCATCCAGCCAGGGCTTCAGATTTTGTTACAGAGACGAGAATATTTTCTAAGGTAAGGGTAACTTTTGTAAAGTATGCTTCATGGAGATTTATGTGACTGATATGTACGGGTGCATTAGAAGAGATAAGTCTAATTAAGAAAGTCATAGGGACAAAGAAACAGGTATATAAGGTGTATGATTCAGGTGGTTTTGGGCGGAAGGGTAAAGGAGGGAACAGAAGTGTTATACCATGCACATGGTCTCCAAACCAGTTCAGTATAGGGTGGAGATCAGTTTTGCAGGCATCTTTGGAGAAAGTGTGTCCATATTTTCATTTTGCAGGACAGATGGTTTACATCACAGCAGAAATCTAGGCTGAGGAAAGGCTATAGCCTGGTTAAGTGCATGACACATATAGGTATGATCAATAATTATATTTTCTGGAATTTTCTTGCTCTTCAGAATTAGGGATGGCATCCATGTGCTGCCATTACACCATGACTCCCCATAGTTGCTCAACAGCAGTAAAACATAAAATAGTAAGAGTTGGGGCAGCATTTTTGAACCCAGTAGGGTGACAAAATTTTTCTTCATGTACATTTATATGATTATAATGAACTACAGAATTACTTAGCCCTAATAAATTTTTAAGGAAGAGAATAATATTTGTAATGCAAATAAAATAATTTTTTTAACAGTCTCAAAAAGGAGCATTAGGAAAGTACAAAAACCTTTGGAAGCATATGAGTAACTAGAGGCCAGAAGGTTGCAAAATGTGGATTTCACTAGAAAGGGAAAGATTCTAAGAAGTTCTCCTAGGGGTTGATTCTAATAGCATTCAAACAAAATTTTCATCAAAGGGTTCTCCTGGATTTATTTAATCCTCAACACATAGGCTACATTTGGTTGGTTAGTGCAAATTTGCAATTAAATGGTGAAAATGGTTCTTAGCATGTTACCTCTGGGGTCCTTTTTCCTAACTTAGTTCCCACAAGAAGATGAAAAATATTAAGAACCTGAATCACTCAGTACTACTTGTGCCAGACACACTATGTAGATCCCATGGCAGGCATATTTAATGAGGGAATCAGTTGCTGCCTCAGTTTTAATTTGGCCTTTCCCAGTGTCCAATATGTTTCTCTCAGATGAACTGGTCCATAGGGAGCTTCAAAAAGTCAGGGTGTGTGAAGAAAAGGAACAGGAAAAATTTCAGCATTGTGACAGTTTTCTACAAGCTCTATTTTTTATATAAAGCCATGTCGATAGACTTCCATGGTTTAAATTAAGCAGAGCATAGGAACCTTAATTAATCAAAAACTCCCCTTAATATCAACTCACACAAATGCTACCATTCCACTGTGGAGTAACATATTTCTGCATTGTCCTACATATGGTCCAAATTAGCACCTGCATAGTTCAGTTATTAAATGAAAAACAGCTCTTTACTTGACCTATGGAGTTCTTGTATACAAGAACCTATCCAACAGCATTATGTCTTCCCTTATCAGATGTGTGTGGTATGACATAATGAATGTAACACTTCAGTGCAATTGGCAAGATTTCAATTCCCAAGCATGGGGTCACATTTCCCTGTTCATTGTTTTGGAAGCAGACATTATGCACTGGGTAGCTAATGGTGAAGCTCTGGATCTTTTCCCTCAGAGATCTCAAACCAAATCTGAGAAACTAGCAACTTAAATTTAATAACAGTCTGAAAATTCATTTGCTGAATAAGAGCTTCTTAGAATAAGTGATGAAAACTCCAGAGAAATGTTAGGTGAATGTGTGGGGCCAGCTCAAAAGTCTCTTTTATCTGAAAAATTTTAAAAGACAATAGCATTACATTGAGTATTTAATTTTGGTTTGGCAAAAACCTGGATAAAGCAATATCCAGACCCAAATTTTAAATAATTTTATGATATATTTTAAATTAAATATAAATGTGCAAATGATACATATCACTATCACTGCACTGTTTATGTGAACTTCAGTATTTTACCATTTCTACTTATTTAAAAAAAATTTCTAGACTTTAAATTGGGACAAATATACACATATGTCTAAAGTGCAAGGGCTTAAATAGAAGAGAAATGGAGTTTTGTGACTGTGCAAACAGATATAACAGAATCTATAGAAAGGTGTTTATCTATTTATTCAGAAAAAGAAAAGCTGAAGGTGATTGTAATAAGAGTTTTTTATGACATAATAGACTAGTGGTCCTGGCGAATAGTGTGGCTAAACATATCCACTGGGTAAAGAATAAGAAAAATGGAATTCATTTGGGACAGAAGGGGTCCAGTTTAGATAATATTAATGACTTCCTGGTTCTAAAGAATTAAGCCAGCATATAATCATCAGAAAGATTTAAACAAGATATTTCCATATAAATGACAGAAATGAGACAAACAAAAAAGTCTTTAGATGGCCTCAAACAATGAACAATGGCCACATATACCTGGAAGCTTACATTCTGACTAATCAGTTGTAGAACAGGAAAGGTATAACCCATCTGCCAAAGATTCAGAAGTGGACAATGACAATTAACAAGGATGTTATGTAGCTCCCATAAAGGACTGTACTGGAATCAACTGGGACTCCACTTTAGAGAATGGAATCCAAAAATAGACAGGATTATGAAATTCTATGGTGTAAAACACAGACTTACCTGCCAAATATTATGATAATAGAACTAATGTGCCCTCCTTGACACTTAAAGAAGAAAGTTTTATAATACACAAAAGGAAATGCACTAGATTTCCATGACAACACAAAAGTTCGTTAAACAAATGTTTACTGAGCATCAGCTATGGATAAGGCACTGTGTAAATAGTACTTAAGCTCACTATCTCACAAATTTTGTGCTATTCCTATTTTCCAAAATTAAAATATAAAAAAGTTCTAAAATGCTCATTTTAAACAGTTAAGTAATAAGCACATGGAACTCATTAACTTTAAAAGTTTAGCTAAATACACAAACATGTTCACAAGATATCTCATTAAATTTAATGTCGATGGATCCATATTAGGTGACTTGAAAGAAAGTAGAGGCTTTCCTGGTGTACATGTAAGTTTTCTGTTATAAAATCATTATCAGTTTCTCCTATTAAACATCTCTGGGTAATGACAGAATCAGAAGATATCAGGTTGAAAAATCAAGGGGAAGACATGTAGGACTTCTCAGTTTATGAAAATTTAGGTATTAGGCACTTACTAAGAAGCTTGAGGACCTACAGAGATTTAAGAACTGAATGACATAAATATTTATTTGTCAGTATGAAGGTAAATGAATTGAGTAACTCTTGGAGATATTTTCCACTTCTGTGAATCTATAAATAATAGATTATAGAGGCTTCACATTTACATTGCATTCTTCTCACCACCATCACCACATCGGCCTATAGGACAGCAAATTAGTTCTGATATTATCTTTGAGATGGGTGTTATACTATAGGAGGAGAAAGAATTTGATAAAATCTGTGAAACAATGAAGACAAATGGGCTGAATGAGAGGTAATTCACAACCTGTAAATCAGCAGCCCTCAGAGGATGCTGAAGGATGAACTGAGACAACGTAGGGAAGGCTCTCCAGCCCAGGATCTCAGGGCTCTGTGCTTGGTACCAATCTATTCAACATTCTTATCAACAATTGGGATGATGACAGTGGAGGCATTTTTGATGGTAGGCTTCAAGAGCTAAGAGAACAGTGTGGGATGACAGAAATAAGATTAGAGGGATCCCAACAGGCCAGAATTGATAGCGTGAAACTTGAAAAATGAAATTTAGACGATATGCATAAAATGCTGCTTTGGGGTCTTAAAGGATAGAGAAGACCTAGCCAAAAAGCAGTGAAAATGTGACCTTTGAGAAATGAACTTAAGATTCTAATTCTCAGTCCCCTCACTCATGTAATGGAGGTAATACTAAGGTGGTTACAAAGAATAAATGTGCTCTGAGTATAGGATACACAGTGTTGACCATTTAGTGAGGGCTCTATAAATTTTAGCTACTGTTGTTATTAAATATTTTGTGGAAGATAATTAGAATCGGCTAAATGTCTCATCATGACTCCATGACAAAGTATCAAGATAAAGCACAATGACAAATACCATGTCCTGTTCAACAGAACATATTACTTCTCTTCTAGTCATTAAAATTGTATTACTCTTAAGAATACAGAATGTTGGTCGTATTTCAGATCTTTCAATGTGAGTTAAGTCAAATTTTGGGAGTGGAAACAGGAGACTGCAATGTGACTGATCAGCTCTGTCACTAGCTACCAGTTTGATTTGGGGTATGGTATTTCAGGTCCCTGCACCTTGGTTTTCTCCCTGTAAAATGGGAATGATAAGAATAGCTAAACCACAGAGTTGATGGGAGGGAAGATTTCAGTGACAGAATGGGCAAAGCCCTTAACACAAGTCTGGCTCACAGGAAATGCTCAATAAGTATTAGCTATTGTCATCGTTAACAATGTGTGCTTATCATCTCAAACAATTCAAACTGACAGAGAACTGAAAGGCCTTTGGCAATAGTTTGCATGCCTTCAAATTAAGTCTTGGTTTTAAACACACAGAAACCAGAAACAAGTGAGAAAATAGGTACTTTGCAAAGCAATTAAATGAAGTTAAACTTTCATTATCTGTAAGATAGGTAATTGCAATGAATCATCCCAAAGTTCAAGGCTCATATTAAGGTATTTTATTGACAAGAGATTGAATTAGTTTCACATTTTGGTGATCTTATGATTAATACTGATTAAAAATTTATTTTATGCAAAATCCTATATTTGAGGTCTTCGTTAGATATTCATTAAATACTGACTTCATGT
The DNA here is from genome assembly GCA_028646535.1 of Procyon lotor. NCBI lineage: Eukaryota > Metazoa > Chordata > Mammalia > Carnivora > Procyonidae > Procyon > Procyon lotor. Next base: position 54,190,919 of record CM053604.1, on the reverse strand, counting down.
CAGGGCTGGTCTCTAGAAAACTGGAAAGAAGTGGTAGTTCTCCAGAGCCTCCTCTGGATGCTTCCTTTTCTGCTTTTCTGCTAACCAGTCTACTCTACAGTGTTTTCCCTTCGCTTATTTTCTCAGTTTTATTTACTATTTTATTTTATTAAATAAAAAGTTATACCTGTTCAAGCTGTTAACATCTAAAAAATCTGTGGTATTTTGATTGCCTCATGCATATTTCCTTTTATCAAGACCAAAAATCTTAAACTAAGAGACTAGATCTATCAACTTGGGTTCTCTGTCCAGTTCTCCAAAAATCCTCCTACCCTGAAGTCATTTACAACTCTATCTACATATTTCAGTCACCAAAGACACAGAAAGATGTTAGGAAGAAGGAATCAAAACCAATGCATTTCAAGCTCAAGTCAAGATATTCACTCCTTTTTTTTTTTCAGTTTTTTAAAAATATTTTATTTATTTGAGAGAGAGAGAGAGATTGAGAGAATGAGTGGGGAGAGGGGCATGGGGGAAGCAGGCTCCCTACTGAGCAGGGATCCCAATCTGGGACTCCATCCCAGGACCCTGGGATCATGACCTGAGCCGAAGGCAGACACTGAACTGACTAAGCCACCGAGGCACCCAAGATATTCACCCTTCAAGCTCACAAATCAAGGTAAAATAAAGTAAAAGTGTAGACAAACTATTTGAGTGTTTTAAGGAGCTAAGGATTATTGGACCTTAAAAATGATAATGCTCATTTCTCCTAATTTTCCCTGCAATTAGGCAAGAAGAAAATGAGGAAGTTGGATAGACTAACTGTTCAGTAGTTGGGGTATATTAAATATCACCAACTATGCTTCATATATTTGAAGTAAACAAAGAATACAATTTGAAAATTACCTTCTTCAAAACAGGCAAGACAACTTGCTTCCACTTTTAAATTGTTGTGTTTTAAATTAAAACTGAATCTTTGTGTTTCTCAAACTTTCATACTCACATATTTAAAACTCATTTTTAAATGACTTGAATATCTTTAAAATTTTTTTCCAATTGCTGTGGAAATGTGTGGTAAATGTCTAGGAAATAAGCTCCATTTCCTTTTCTCGCTGCTTTCCAACAATGTCCCCAAACAAATCAAATTCATGGAGTTAAATATTTTTTAAAGAAGCACTTTCTAAGCACAATAATGAGATTTATAACTTTAGAATGAAAAATAAAACCTTTAAAAAATCAACCTGCTGCTGTGTTAGAACCAAGGGAGCAGTTAGTTGGATAGTAGTTACCACTCAAGGATTAACATGGCTTCCTCTGTGTTCTATAATCTCTGTTCTGGAAATTTGCTCAATAGAATGTTAAATAAAATTTTATGTCTGTGTCTTAGAATTTGGCTAAAGACTTGACAGTGAAGATAATAGTTGACAAGTATTCGCACATTATTATTATTATTATTTTTTGTATTCCCACATTCTGAAGAGGGATGCTAGACAATAAGATTCACTGGGTAGCTGGACAAATTCCTCCCTCTGTCAAACTGTTTCTCTTCTCCACTATAGGCCAAGAGAAGGCTAGAGAGTTGTGAGGAGTTCTGATGGGTCAAGCTTTCAGGTGCAAGGTTTGAGGACTGACCTCTCTACTCTTGCCTAGAAAAGCAGACTGCTTACTGGGACAAGGAGAATTCAGTCCCAAAAATAATAGACAATATTAAGTAGTATGTGCCAGGCATTGTTCTAAGCACTTTATAAATCTTTAGTTACTATGTCTAAGTGGAGAGTACAATTCCAAGTTTACAAATGAAAAGTTGAGTTACTTAGTAACATGCCCAGTGTCACAGAATTTGTTAATGGTCTGTAATTTTTTTTCATTACGTTTGGTGGATTGTATAGTTAGAAAAAGTAACTGAACTGAAGTAACAAAGAGATTAACCTGAAACCATCACTTGTATCAGGACTCTGTATAGAGGGGATTCCCATGGTTGGGGTGAGTGGGAGGAGGTCCTCCAAAGAGCCCACTGGTATAATCTATGAGGGAGATCATCTTTTTGAGGCCATCCATAACCAAAAGTATTAGTTGAAATTGATGCTGAATACAAGAGCATCAATGACATAAGACCATTCTCCCCTCTGTCTCCAATCTCTCCTCTCATTCTCTCAACATGAGGAACCAGATTCGGGGAAAGACAGGTTCAAAGAATATAAAATAAACCACAAAAAAGATTATAGCTCCATACCACAAATGAAAGGGAAGACTTTATTTGACGAGAACAAATGCACATGAAAGATTTGATTTAGACTGAAATGAATTTTTAAAAACTGAAAGTGAATTTGAATTACCATGAGACTGTTTTTAGTGGGTTAAAAAAAAGTTATGCCTTTTGTCCAGGGAAAAGGAAGACGGGTTCCCCAGAAGAAATCTGAAAGCAGTTGATGGAGAAAAATAAAATTAAACTTGTTTGTATATTCCACTGAATTAAGCCCACTCAATAAGCTAATTGCTACTTTTTTATGTTTATTTGGATGCCACCTTGTATCCCTATGCTCCACCAGTTTCTGACATTGTAAATTTCCAAGACCTTCCTCAAAGCTCTGGAAATTTCTGGTTTGCTAATGTTCTCCAAGTTCTTGAATTCTCAAGGGCTGCATCTGCATTGGGCTATGTGGATGCAGTCATGAAGATTAGCTTTGTCATTTTCCACACACCAAAATATTTCTCACACAAAGCATTCATGAGCTTTACTGAATATTTGGTAGTTACTGGTCAGGATCACATTATGAATCTTATATACTTTACCATCTGTTAAACTACTTTTGGCTAATCCTGTGTTATATTACATTACATTCTCTTTCTAATTTCATCCTGTTTGTGTGCTTCCTTCTCTCCTTTCAACACTTAAGGAATATTTCTCTCTTTTTCTCTACCTCTATATCTCTAAGTTCCCTGAGCAACTAAAGAAGTAGGTAACTCTAATTCTAGGTTGGACACTTGGGTAGAAATGTCCTCTGCTGCCCCAGTTCCCAGCATTCTAATCTCGAGCTTTCCACTTCTACATTCTTTCCACTTCCTTTCCTCATTGGCCAGTCAAATTTTTTGCCTCTGGCCTTGACTACTTGTGATGGCTCTTGTTGACCTGACTCACTCCTTCTCCCTGCACACCTGAATACAACTTGCCTTTCGTCCTTTGTTAAACTGCCACCTCATCAATCTCCTGGTTGATGGAACATTAACAAACATATGCATGTACAGAATTCACAAGAGATATCCCTCTGACACAGGACAGGATACATATAATACACATTCGGTACAGAGAAAGGCTATTCTTCATAATCATAACATTAGCTAGGTATAGGCAGGGAAAAGGAACTAAAACACTATCAATGCAGAGTTCCCAAAGACTAAATTCTCCATAAAGTTTGAAAGTAGGAACACATCTTAGAGGTAATCCATTTCAATGCCCTTGGTGTAAGAACAAGGAGACTGAGGCCCAGAAGGATTAAATAGCTTGTTGCTGACCACACAGCTAGTTTGAGGTTAGAACCAGAATCTCTCAACTTCTCAAATACTATTCATGGTTGCTTGCATTATATATTACTGTCTTTCTTTGTAGTCTAATGGTTCAGATATTACTAACATAAAAAATAAGTAGTATTCTCCAGCATTAAAAAAATTAATGAAATACTAATTGCTTTTATTTTTTTTTAACTTAAATTCAATTAGCCAACATATAGTACTACATCGTTAGTTTTTGGGGTAGTGTTCAATGATTCATTAATTGCATATAACACCCAGTGCTCATCACATAACATGACCTCCTTAATTGCTTTTATTCTTATGGCCATTTGTGTAGCTGAAAAAGGAGAGGACAAAAAATGTGGCTGAAGCTAAAATTTACATGGAATCTCAAGGGACCCAGAATAGCCAAAACAGCCTTGAAAAAGAACAAGTTGAAGGTTTCATATTCCTTATTTCAAAACTTACTACAAAGTAACCAAACAGTGTGGTGCTAGCATAAAAAGAGACACAGACCAATGGAATGAATACAGCGCCCAGAAATAAACCCTCACATGTATGGTCAAATGATTTTCAACAAGAGTGCCGAGACCATTCAGTGGGGAAAGGGTAGTTTTTTAACAGATGGTGTTGAGAAAACCAGATAGCCACATGCAAAAAAATAAAGTTAGACCCTTATCTTATATCATATACAAAATGAACTCAAAATGGATCAAAAACCTAAACATAAGATCATAGAAAAGAAACAACAGGGGAAACTCTTAAAATAAACAAAACAGGAAAAGCTTCATGATACTGGATTTGGCAATTTTTTCTTAGATATGACTCCAAAAGCACAGGCAACAAAAGAAATATAGATAAAATGGATTTTACCAAAATTACAAACTTTTACGCATCAAAGGGCATTACTGACAGAGTAAAAAGGCAACCCACAGAATGAAAGAAAATATTTTCAAATCATATGTCTGATAGGGGATTAATATTCAGAATATATAAAAGAACATCCACAGCTCAAAAACAAAAAACAACACTATTAATAAATAAGGCAAAGGACTTGAATAAACATTTCTCCAAAGAAGACAGGCAAATGTCCACTAGGCATGTGAAAAGATGTTCACTATCCTTAATCACTAGGGCAATGTAAATCAAAATCATAGGGAGATACCACTTTACACCCATGAGGATGGCTACTGTCAAAAAGAAAGAAACAGAAATTATATGTCGGCAAGGATGTGATGAAATTAGTGCACTACTTGTGGGAACTTAAAATAGTACAATCACTGTGGAAAATAATATAACAGTTCTTCAAAAAGTTAAACGTAGAATTATCATATGATTCAGCAATTCCACTTCTGGGTATACACCCAAAATAACTGAAAGCAGGAACTTGAACAGATACATGTATACTTATGTTCAGAGCCGCATATTCACAATAGCCAAAAGGCAGAGTCAACCCAAGTGTCTATAGACAGATAAATGGTTCTGGCAGAAAACTGCCCTCTCAACAGCATATTGACAGATAAACGGAGAAGCCAAATGTGACATATACACTCAACAGAACACTATTCTGTCTTAAAAAGTACTGAAATTACGACCCATGTGACAACCTAGATGAATAAGGAAGACATTATGCTAAATGAAATAAGCTAGTCACAAAAGGACAAGTATTTTATGATTCCACTTACATGAGGTACCTAGAATAGTCAATTTCATAGAGGTAGAAATTTAAACAGTAGTTTGCAGGGGCTGGGGCTAGTTATGGTGAAAGGGAAAGTTCTGTTTAATAGGTAGAAAGTTTCAGTTCTAGAAGATAAAAACATCCTAAAGATGGGTGGTGGTGGTAATTGCACAATGACATGAAAGTATTTAATGCCATCAAACTATACCCTTAAAAATAGCTAAAATTGCAAATTTTATGTTATATGTAATTTTACTACAACATAAAATGCTACCAGAAAATAAAGTAATTATGTTCAAATTTCAGTAATCCTTACTCAAACCATTCATTTCTTCAAAATACTTAAATAGTCAAGGTCAAAAAACTCCTGCTAAAAGCTATGGGGTTACAAAGAAAATATAAACTATATCTTAGAAAGATATAAAATAGAACAGAAAACATCATCATATAAATAAAGGAATTCCAGTATAGAAAATGATAAGAGGGGTAATAGAAAGTGAGTATCTAGGAACAGGAAGATAACATTTGTAAGGGTGAGGCTAGGATTCTATATGGGAGGAAAATTCAGAGAAAAGGCAAGATCACAGAAAATTATGGTTTGGGTATGAATAACAAAAGCAGTCCTGTTTGTGTGTAGCACACAGTAGTGGAAGTATGGAAAAAACGTGAAGGCAGATGGGCTGATCATGGAGATCTTTGAATACCAGACTATGGGAATTACAGGCAACTCAGTCAGAAGAAATGTTCAGTCATTCTTCATCCCTTGGCACCTCTGATGTGAAGCTGTCCAGAAAAATCAGATGCTACCATTAAGGCTTGATAGAATGCTTGCTGAATGTGATTACTCCTTCTTTTTGTTCTCTTCCCTATTTAATGGATCTATATTACACATAGAAACCTACTTGCAAGAGAGTCTGGAAATGTATACTTTTGCTATTTTCCGGCTTTAGAATATAAGAAGTCAAGATCAAAGTGGGCTGGAATGGATGTTGAATGGGATAATCTGCTGTAGGTATTGAAAAGCTAAATCTGGTAAGACTTAATGTCACAGGAGTAAGGTGAGAGGGGAAGAACGTGTCTATAGGATGATGTCTGTGTTCCTAGCTTTTTCAAATGGCAGTGTGCAAATATGGAACGGGGAACAAGTTGGAATAGGGAAATATGAAAAATGGTAAGTTCCATTTTGAATAAGCTGACTTTAAAGTATCTGAAGAGCAACTCAGTGGCTCTGAGTTGCTGAAATCAGCAACTCAGATTTCCAGTAGCACTTGATTATATAGTTTTGGAGTTCAGGGGAGAAAGTGGAGATGAAATGAGATCTGTGAGCCTTGAGTGTGAGGCAAAAACCTGGAGGACAAAACTGTGCTCAGGGTAGAGTAAGCTTACCAAGAAAGGAACATACAGGAGAGGAGCAAGATGGCGGAGGAGCAGGAGGTTGAGATAGCATCAGATCCCAGAAGTACAGCTAGATAGTTATCAAACCATTCTAAAAGCCTGTAAACTCAACAGGAGAGAGAAGAGAGGAAGAATAGGATTTCTAGGAGCAGCAAATAGACCACATTCCGAAAGGTAGGACGTGTGGAAAAAGTGAATCTGAAGTGATGGGAAGAGAGACCACAGAAGAGGGGCCGGCTTCTATCAGTCGCAGAGCAACAGAGCACAAAATCAGAACTTTTAGTCTGCTCTGCTGAGAGACATCACTCCAGAGGCTAAGCAGGGGGTTTAGCCCTCACGGGAACAGTGTGGTTTCAGGACCTGTGGGGTCATAGAAGGACTGGGAGTGTCAGAGTGCTGCAGAGCTCCCAGGTATCAGGGCAGAGAAGCCAGCGGCAGAGAAGGAGCTGCACAGTGCGCTATCAGCTCAGGCTTACCTTACACTGTGATCCAAGGCACAGTCAGGCCATGGCTCTTCAAGCAGGGACCCCACAAGAAGCTGCTCTGGAGAGACCCCCTCTTTCCTCCTCCAGGAGTGGCACAGGAGTGTGCAGCAGGAATCTGCTGGGTTTGGAGACTCCAGACAGGGCCACATGCGCCAGAGATAGAGGTGCTCCATCACAGGCCAGTTGAACTCAGAGTGCAGACCACAGACAAGGGAGACAGGAGTGATTGACTGCTTTCCTCTGAGGGTGTGCTGAGGAGTGGGGCCCTGAGCACTAGGTTCTTCTGGGCCAGAGACTGGGAGGTTGCCATTTTCATTCCCAGCCTTCAAGGCGGTACAAAAAGCACTCAGGGAACAAAGACTCCCAAGAGCGAACCTGAGCAAATTGCTTGGCCCATCCCCTGGCAAGGGCAGTGCAATTCTGCTCCAGGAAAGACATTTGAGAATCACGGCAACAGGCCACTCCCCAAGAAGATCAGCAAGAATATCCAGCCAAGACCTAGTTGATCAATCAGTGAAAACTGAAGAACTCCAGTGTATTATTCTCTCTCATCTATTCTTATCTCGATAAAATGAAAAGGCAGAAAAACTCACCACAAAAAAAAGAACAAGAGACAGTACCAATGGCTAGAGACCTAGTCAATGCGGACATTAGTCATATGTCAGAAATAGAGTTCCAAATGACAGTTATCAAGATGCTAGCTGGGCTCGAAAAAAGCATGGAAGATATTAGAGAATTCCTTTCTGGAGAAATAAAATCCCTTTCTGGAGAAATAAAAGAAATAAAATCTAACCAAGTTGAAATCAAAAAAGCTATTAATGAGGTACAATAAAAAATGGAGGCTCTTACTGCTAGAATAAATGAGGCTGAAGAAAGAATTAGCGATATAGAAGACGCTATATGACAAATGACAGAGAATAAAGAAGCTGAGAAAAAGACAGACAACTACTGGACCACAAGGGGAGAATTTGAGAGATAAGTGATACCATAAGATGCAACAATATTAGAATAATTGGGATACCAGAAGAAGAAGAGAGACAGGGGCAGAAGGTATATTGGAGCAAATGATTGTAGAGAATTGCCCTAATCTGACGAAGGGAACAAGCATCAAAATCCAGGAGGCACAGAGAACACCCCTCAAAATCAATAAAAATAGGTCTACACCATGTCATCTAATAGTAACACTTACAAGTCTTAGTGACAAAGAGAAAATCCTGAAAGCAGCTCCGGACAAGAACTAATAACATACAAAGGCAGAAATGGTAGATTGGCAGCAGACCTATCCACAGAGACCTGGCAGGCTAGAAAGGACTGGCATGATATATTCAGAGCACTAAATGAGAAAAATGTGCAGCCAAGAATACTATATCCAGCTAGATGTCACTGAAAATAGATGGAGAGATAAAAAGCTTTCAGGACAAACAAAAACTGAAAGAATTTGCAAACACCAAACCAGCCCTACAGGAAATATTGAAAGGGGTCCTCTAAGCAAAGAAAGAGTCTAAAAGGAACATATACCAGAAAGGAACAGAGACAATGTACAGTAAACAGTCACCTTACAGGCAATAAAATGGCACTAAATTCATATCTATCAATAGTTACCCTGAATGTAAATGGGCTAAATGCCCCAATCAAAAGACACAGACTATCAGAATGGATAAAAAAACAAGACACATCGATATGCAGTCTAAGAGGAATTCATCTTAGACCCAAAGACACGTCCAGGTTTAAAGTGAGGGGGTTGAAAACAATTTATATGCTAATGGGCATCAAAAGAAAGTGGGGGTGGCAATCCTTATATCAGATAAATTAGATTTTAAGCCCAAGTCCACAGTAAGAGATGAGGAAGGACATTATAACATATTTAAAGGGACTGTCCACCAAGAATATCTAACAATTGCAAATATCTATGCCCCTAACATGGCTGCCCCAAACAGCCAATTATACAAACCAGTTAATAACAAAGCCAAAGAAACACCTCAACAGTAATACAATAATAGTAGGGGACTTTAATACCCCCCTTACCAAAATGGACAGATCACCTAAGCAAAAGATCAACAAGGAAATAAAGGCTCTAAATGACACACTGGACCAGATGGACATCACAGATATATTCCGAACATTCCATCCCAAAGCAACGGAATACACATTCTTCTCTAGTGCACATGGAACATTCTCCAGAATAGATCACATCCTGGGACACAAATCAGGTCTGAATCAGTACCAAAAGATTGGGATCATTCCCTGC
>CM053604.1:54142647-54181124 GCA_028646535.1 Procyon lotor | reverse complement strand
GGCATTGTGAGAAGGAAAGGAAGGGTGAGTGGGGGGAAATCGGAGGGGGAGATGAACCGTGAGAGACTGTGGACTCTGAGCAACAAACTGAGGGTTTTGGAGGGGAGGAGGTAGGAGGTTGGACGAGGCTGGTGGTGGGTATTAAGGAGGGCACATATTGCATGGAGCACTGGGTGTGGTGCATGAACAATAAATCTCGTAACACTGAAAAAATAAAAGTATTTGGGGGAAAAAAGAGAAGGGAAACTATTTCACTAACTTCATGAATTATTTGACATTGCTCTACATCAGTGGTAATGTGTCTGCCTCTGGTCCCTTCCCTCTTCAAACAATGCCCTGCAAGTAGTCCCAAAATATGTATCCATCGCGTCCACATGAAATGCCATTTTTTCTATGAAGAAACTTCTCTATAAGGAGAATTATTGTTTCTCAGTTTCTCTCATAAAATTTTATGGCCATCTAAACAGATGTTCCATTTCAGACTCAGGCAATGTCAGTGGCTCAAGTAAGTTGACTTACTGAAAAGTTCTAATGTCTTGAAGCCTCAGGAGCTCTCTTTCTCACTTGACTACAGAACCAAGAGTTCTTTCCCTTCTCCAGAAATATTTTTTGCTTCTCTTGTATTGCCTTTTGCTGGTCCAGTTTCCTCTCCACGATTACCTTTCCCTCTAGCTATTTGTCAGAAAATTGTTTCCTTTTTTGCAGCTGTGTTTAAACCACACTTGCTAGAGGTTTCCTTCATTTCCTTAGTGGGAAGTAAGCTTATCATCCACTGATTTCTTCCTGTTAATGTGATATATTGTCCTTAGTCTTATTTCTTGAAAGCTCAGACTTGTCTGAATCACTTTTACACATCTAAAATACAGCATTTGAAATATCTTTTGATAAAGAAACACTTTCCAGATGAAAATTTACATAGATCTCCCAATATATTAAAATGTGCTTTAGAATTTCTTGCTTAGGTTTGCATTTATGATCTTTACTTATTTTGTAGTTGATTGGTGAAAACAATGAAGCTGTTTTGAGAATTTTTTTAACATTTTATTTATTTATTTGACAGAGAGAGCAAGAGCACAAGCACAGATGAATGGGGGCAGCAGGCAGAGGGAGAGAGAGGGCAGACTCCCCGCTGAGCAGGGAGCCAGATGCAGGACCCTGGGATCATGACCCAAGCTGAAGGCAACAGCTTAACTAACTGAGCCACTCAGGTGCCCCCTGAGAGTTTGAAAGTAGAAAATCTGAGTAACATTTATTTTCATGTATATTAGTTGTATTTTTCCACTTATTTCTGAATTTTCTTTAGGTTATTCAATATCAAAACATCATGACTGGGCACCTGGGTGGCTCAGTGGGTTAAAGCCTCTGCTTTTGGCTCAGGTCATGATCTCAGGGTCCTGGGATCAAGCCCCACATCGGGCTCCCAGCTTCATGGGGAGTCTGCTTCTCCTTCTGACTTTCTCCCCTCTCATGTTCTCTCTCTCTCTCAAATAAATAAATAAAATCTTTAAAAAAAAGAAAAAAACATCATGACTCACACAATTAAGTTGTAAATGTTAGCAGATTTTTAACACCTGTCTCTCGTATCAAAATCTTTCAATTACTTTACTGCAGATGCATAAAAGAGGAAGGGAAGGAAATGTCAATGTTGAATTACAGTAGATGTCAATTTTTTTTAATTTTAATTGTTTTTGTTCTAACTCTTTTTTAAAAATTTTAGTTAACATATGGAATAATATTAGTTTCAGGAGTAGAATTTAGTATCACTTACATATAACACCAGTGCTCATCACAATAAGTGTCCTCCTTAATACCCATCCCCCATCTAGCCCATCCTCTACTCACCTCCTTCCATCAACCCTCCCTTTGTTCTCTGTAGTTCAGAGTCTTATGGTTTGCCTCCCTCCTTTTTCACCTTCCTCTATGTTCATCAGTTTCACTTCTTAAATTCTACATATGAGTGAAATCGTATGGTATTTGTCTTTCTCTGACTGACTTATTTTACTTAGCATAATACACTCTAGCTCCATCCACATCATTGCAAATGGCAAGATTTGATTTTTTATGGTTGAGTAATAGTCCAGTGTGTGTGTGTGTGTGTGTGTGTGTGTGTGTGTGTGTGTGTGTACATTATCTTTATCCATTCATCAGTTGATGGACATTTGGGCTCTTTTCATAATTTGGCTGTTGTTGATAATGCTGCTATAAACAATGGGGTGCATGTGCTCCTTCGAGTCAGTATTTTTGTGAATTATGGTAGCTGTATTTTTTTTTTTAAGATTTTATTTATTTATATACTTCACAGAGAGAGAGGGAGAGATCACAAGTAGGCAGAGAGTCAGGCAGATGAGGGGAGGGGGAAGCAGGCTCCCCGCTGAGCAGAGAGCCTGATGTGGGGCTCCATCCCAGGACTCTGAGATCATGACCTGAGCTGAAGGCAGAGGCTTAACCCACTGAGCCACCCAGGAGCCCCAGTAGCTGTATTCTTAACAGATATAGTTAGACTGGTAATTAGACTATGTCAAAAGAACAGTTAAAGAGAAGGATATAAAAGGTTACAAATTTAACTTAATTTTTTAAGTAAAACCTAAAAAGCTCACATAGTTGCCATTTTTAAACTATGGATAAGGCCTTTCTATGTAAATGACTGCTCCTTAGAGCTTCTTATAGTCTTTCTTACACAAACTACTTCAAAGCATCATCTATAAACTCTAGTATAATTTCTTGAAGATAGAGCAGGAATTTAAAGATATCTAAAATACACCTTTTTAAATTTTAAAGATATCTAAAATATAAGCAACTTGCACATGAAAATCATCTAGATTTTTAAGACTTGTTTCCAATAACTTACAGTGGGTTTTTCTATACCTAATTTAATTGTGATTTCAACCAAAACTTTCCAAAGCATTTAACTTATTAAAATTCTTTGAAACATTTCCTTTTGCTCCTATATTTTATCTCTCTATGTAACAATCAATTCAATTACATGAACAATCAAATATTAAATTTAATGTAGAAATAACTTTTCTTTCTTTCTTTCTTTCTCTCCCTCTCCCTCCTTGTGCATGCTCTCTCTTTTTCAAATAAAAAAATATTAGTTGATATTGTTAGACAATAGCATACACCAAATAGACATGTCTGAGGCTTGCCTCGCATATGAGCTCTATGCAAGTGAGTTGGAGTTATTATTAATTAATTTAATTAATATCTGTCTCCCAAAACATGCAACAAACTGTGCATATTCTAGAAACAGACCAATGAAAAGATCCGTTCCTTTTTCTGAACTTATATTTTTGAGTAGCAGTCTCTAAACTTTTTGTCCACACATTTCTAATAATACCAATATCTGAGGATTCTCTATATCTATTTATCAATTTCTAGACACATACTTATGCATATACTTTATGTGTATATATACATATGTATACTTATAAATTATATGTATGTACATCTGTACATATTGTGCTTTATGAAACATGCATAGTCAACTTTGGATTCAACAGTTCTTTTGCTTCCACTATTTTACAAAAGAGAACATGCACAGAAGTGTTTTTCTTTCTAACATGACCAGTGCAAAGAAACCATCATCCATTTGATAAAAAAAACTGTGAGATGAGTCATGCACAGTGATGAAAAGAGACAGTTTATTGCATGGTCTGCATCAAAAACAAATATACCTATCTGCATTAGGTAATAAATTGGTGGACACAAAATGCTTTGCAACACATGTGAGAGTGTTTTAAATTATATTTTAAGGAATGTTTGTGGAGCCTCAGCAAACCCTTAGCATGTGAAGATCATCGCTCTCCGGTCAGAAGCATTAAATGCAGTGTGTGCCCAGATGCTCTCTGTGATATTTATTACTTGACAAATGTTATTTTAAGGAGAATTGTTCATACACTTGAGCAGCAAACTATACTCTTACATTTTATTTTCCAGTGCTGTAGAAATGCTTATAGATTAAAAGAATGGGAAAACCTAATTGAAATCCAGTTTCATATTTTTTTCACTCTATATGTTTCAAAACCATAGTCTCAGATTGGAGAATACCTTATGAAACTGAAAAATGTATTAATCCATTCTGCATTTACATTACCTTATTAGCACAACTAAATATGGCTTACAGTTTGGAAGGGAAAAGAAAAAAGGGAAGAGGAAGGACAGAAGGGGCGGGACAAAGGAGAAATGGAAGGTGGAAAGAAGGACAAAAACAATATCAAGAGTTCTCATGTTATGTGGTATCTACAATTGGCAGTAGACGATGAATATCACCAGTCAAAATCATTATATATCATTTTCGAAAAATGAATACAATAAAGTTGTGACACACGACCTTGTTTTCCTTGTAAAACTTTAAACATTATTTGGATTCCTTTTTTTTTTATCTTTTAAAGACACTCAATAATTAAAGCAGCTCACGCAGGAGATTAAACACAGAATGTGTAGACATGAAACTGAGAATAAAGCTTCTATTGGGAAAAATTGCAGCACTCTTGTTCACAGTAGATCTACTGTAATTAGCCGATTAAAAATCAGGATTATAAGTCACCAGCAATCATCAATTTAAATTGGATACAGGAGGCAGGCGCTGGTTCCATACTGTTTTGTGACAGTACAGCCAGAGGCATGGTGAAAGAATTTCCAGGCTGACTAAATATTACATCTGGGTGAAGCATGTCTGCTCATTCTTTTTCTTTTATTCAACAAATATTGCATGGGACGAAGGAATGTCAAGGCTAAATTCTCTAATACAGATGTAGAACACATGCATTTGGGCCAGCTCAAAGCAAGATTACAGACACTGGAGGCACTGTTGTGGTTTGGCAGTTAAAATCATCCATTTCATTAACTTGTGGTTCAAAGATACTACCACATTTAGGAAAGGAGGCTGCCTTTTTGGTGACTAGTATGTTAAAAGCGAAGTCCTAAAGGCTAAAGAGTGGAAAGAACCACATGTTGGGGGATCATGCTAAATTTCAAATATTTCAACTAAGAGCAATTCAGTCACAGTGAAAACACAGGTTCTAAACAAAAATTCTTTGCAGATAATGTCTACCAAGCACTTTGCTCATTTTTACTTGCTGTGGTTTAGGAAAAGGTACAATTGGCACTTGACCTTCCAAGTCATGAAAGCCTTTAAAAATACCAAGAGAAAGAGCCTTGCATGACAGCAATCACATACCTCTTCTCTTCCTCAAAAATAATCCAAGTGATGAGAAGACATTCCGACTACCCAGAGAGCTGTTAGCTCTTCCTTTTTCCCTAGTTATTTTCACCCCAAAACTGAGATGGCATGCAACCCAAACATCCTAAATTCTAAGTCCTATAGCTATTTTCCCAACTGACCACTCCAAGGGAGCTCCTTTAAAAACTAATTCATTCAGCTTCTGAATATAGTATTACATACTTTAAACCAGCTATAAATCTAGGGAGTTACTTGCATTATATAAAGTCAAACCTCTTGCTCTCGATGTTGACACCGTCATCTAGTTGAATAATAATATTTCATCTATCCTCAAGGCAAAATAAAAGTCCGACTACCTCTATAACATAGAAGGAACTTTGCCCTGGCATTATGATTTGGGGCTAGTATTGACCATATAAATCATAGGATTTGGGAAGCGGATGAGAATTTTTTATTTTCTAGATGGAGACACAGGTTATAATTTGCCCAAGAAAAATGGTTTATTACAAGTGGGATTTAGGCTGGTGTCCAGTGCCACTCTGCTATGGACTGCTTCTCAGCTGCACAGCGCAAGCTACACTGAACAGATGTGGCATCAGGAGAGTCACTATCACAAACAGCCTAGACATAAGGGAAAGGATAAGCATTAATTACTTCAAGGGCCAATTTGTTTTATTCTTGTATTCTATTGTGTTTCTAAACTCATAAGTTCTTATAAACTTATCATACAGGTGTGATTTTATTGGAACACCTAAGAACACATCAGAGGAAGGGATGGATATCCCTGACTCCATGGTCACTCACGCTGTTCACAACATAGCTGCTCTCCCATTCTGGCTTTCCAGTTACTTTATAAATATTTGACACTCCAACTCTAATCTCCCTTTGTTATGTGTGTGTTTGTGTGTCTGGGGCAGGGTATAGCTATAATTTGTATGCAATGTCTCAGGTGAACTCAAGTGTTAGGCAGAATGGTGGCTCCCAAAGTTGTTTCCATCCTAATCTCTAGAACCTGAGAAGATACTGGTTATATGGCAAGGGGGGATTCAGAATACGGATGGAATTGTTTGCCAATCAGCTGACTCTGAGGTGGGAATATTATCCTGGATTATCTAGATGGACCTAATGTAATCATAGGAGTCCTTATAAGCTGAGGAGAGATACATAACAGGGGGACCCCAAAAATGGCAGCTTGAGGGAGACCCAGCCTAACACTATTAGAGGGATCAAAAGCCAATGAATGCAGGTGGCCCCCAGTAGCTGGAGATAGCAAGGAAACGGATCCTTTCCTCAAACCTCCAGAAGGAATGTGGTCCTGCCACATGTGCCTTTTATCCCAGTGTTTTAGGCCTCTGATCTCCAGAATCTTAGGATAATAAATTTGTGTTGTTTTAAATCATGAAGTTTGTGGTAATTTGTTATAGCAGCAGTAGGAATCTAGTATGGTCTCTAAGGAAATGGGCAAAATCAAAGTGGATCAAAGATCCTAATTATCAGACTCTCTGAAGGCTCACTGGAAGAGTATTGGCTTCTGAGATCTTTCTCATGGCTCCAGGAAGAATGAAGTACTTCATGGAATGTTGGACTGTGGGCCTCACTTCTTTGCTAGCTGTTGAAATACATCTTCACAACTGGATGAATGATAACTATCTCTCTGATCCTCTCTTCTGACTCTCTATTCCACTTATAAGAACTATGAAGATTTATAAATTCATTGACATAGCAAACTCTGGAGAACAATGATGGGAAAGACGGGGAGTTCAGCTTGAACAATGTCAAGTTTGAAGTGTCTTGATCTAATGAAGAGGATCTGTGACACAGTCCTGAACTCAGGGAAGAAGTCTGAGCTGGAGGGCATATATGCAGGTAAGATTTCTGTGGGAGAGTGTTACATTACAGGAGCTCAAATAGTCTTACAAAAAGGAGGGCTTTATTAAAAGTAACAAACACTCTCTCTCTGCCTGCCTCTCTGCCTACATGTGATCTCTCTCTCTCTGTCAAATAAATAAATAAAATCTTTTAAAAAAGTGACAAATACTGATGAAAAGACCATTAAGAGAGAAGATGAAAAATATTTCCGCATCTAATATCATTTTTTGCTCACATTTTCTTCTATGAATTAGACATTTAAAAATAATTTCATTTCATACTGAAGCATAAGAAGAATTGCTCTATAAGATTAGGCAACAGGCTCAGCATCACACACTGACCCATTACAGGGCCAGCAGCTGCCTCTGGCATAAAATCCTTCCAAATAGGATGCAAAATCTACTCAAAGAACAGAAGTTGGCATTCCCTAAACATTCTGCTCCTCTGAGTTAGCCATCCTAGAATGCTTAGACAAATACTTATTATTGTCTCCTTCATCCCAATTACCAACTGATCTGTAACTCCATGGGATGTAGAAAGAAGAAAATAGGTTAGTAGGATGAAAAGTCCAAAATATGCAAAAAGTCAACAGAGATTTTTTTTTTATAAAAAGAATCATAAAATGGAATCATTAAACCTGATTTTTAATGTTGGGTATGTTACTGAAAGAGGATATTGAGTCATGAGCAGTCTCTAAACCTGTTTGCTCAGTTAGTTTTTAATTAAAAAATGTATTTTTTTCATTATATCACCAGTGAAAGGTGAGATCTGTAAAAATAAACCTATTAATCTCTCCATCACTCTTTCATTCTCAGCCCCACAAAAGGCAACTAATACTAATAAGCCCACTGTGTATCTTTTTGCATTGTTTATTCATAGTAATAACAGGATATGCAAAAATACACACAAGATACATGTTTTGTTTGTTTTTATAAAATCCGGGATCACAATAAGCACATTAGCCTATAATGAACTTTTCTCACTTGACAAAGACATATTGGAAATCCTACCAGTCTTACAGCTATAGATCTAACTTCAATTTATTTTCTAATGGCTACACAATATTCCTCAGTGTAGATGTACCATAATGTACTCAATCACTTCCCTAGTGATGGACATCAAAGATATTGAAACTTTATCTTAGAATTTACATGATGCAAAAATCAGAATTTCACACAGAAACTAAAGAATCCTGTGCTGCCCAATGTTACAAATATCTTTCAAAAATATATTACATTGTAACATGAAATTATTCTGGTTTCTTTATTTCTTTTAAATCTATAATAACATGTTTTCCTGATTATTGATGGAAGTTACATAAATAGTTTCTCATTCTTTGCTCATTTCCTTGATTCTTATTTTTCTGAATTGAAGGGGGACTAAAGCAGTAAAAACAGAATTTCCACAAGTTTCTCCATTCAAGTCTATCAATCCGCATCTAGACTCCAAAACACTGCTCCCTCCTTATCATATAGGATAAATCAACCACATTCCTATCCAAGAGTAGACCATCCAACCTGTATGCTTGATGCCATTGGCTTTCATCTACTCTAGAATTCTTTCCTTTACTTACTCTATCATCACTTTTCCTTCACTAGTGGATTTTTCCATCAATATTTAAATATCCTACAATGTCACTCACTTCAAAACAGAGAAGCCAACAACCCCGTGATTTCTTTTCCCCTCTACTACTGGCCTATTTCTCTACTCTCCTTTATTGCAAACTCTTTTAACAAGTGGTATAGCTGTCTACAATTATTCTGTCTTTTTTTTCTTGACCCCACTTGACTCAGGCTTCTATCCTTGCCTCTCTGTAAAACAGTTCTTAATGAAGTCACCAACAACTTCCATCTTGTCCTATTTAATGACTGTGTGTCCTCCTCTTAATCCACCAACAGTATCTGGCTTAGCAGGTCACTTTCTCCTTCTTTAAAAAATTCCTTTACTTCTACTTCAGTTTAGCATCTCTTTGTATTTTTCCTCCTAATTCACTCAGTGTCCTTTGCTGTTTTTCCACCACTGAAATGTAAGCTCCATGAGGGGAGGGTTTCTGTTTTTGTCTGTTTTGTTAACTGCTTAATATCCCAGCAGTTAACATTAACTGTTAACAGTAACATCTGACATGTAGTACACCACACACCAGATTTACAGAATGCTGACAAAACTATTGACTTTTCACTGAAGTATCAAGGTACATACTGCTAATTTTGACACCATGGACCTTGAGTTCCTATGAATTTGTGAAATGCCTAAGTAGAATTAATTATCTTCTCTCATAAACCAACATTTCTCCTAAACTTTTCTAGTTCAATTAGTAAAGGCCACCATTTATTTCCCTGGCTAACTAGATTCTTCAGAACAGTACTTAAATCCAAATTTAGTCAATTGTTAACTCTTTTTTAAAAGGTTTTATGTTTACCATAACTCTTCTAGCTAGATCCATTGACCTTTATCTTCCATAGCTCAAATTATTCTTTACATTGCTAACAGGCTAATCTCTCCTAAACAGAAGATTGAGATTAATAAATAGTAATTTACAATTTTTTTCAAAGCCCTAAAAGCAACAGGTTAAATACAAATGGCTCTATAAAATGCAGAATAATCCTCCTTCATCAGCTTCATAGTTTCCTCTGAATGTCCATGACACTGAACCATCTCTTTTTCCTGAAGTAAAAAATGCTTTAATCCAGCAATGTCATTGATTTTATAGGTTCCTCTCGACCGTGAATGACCCCTTAAGTACTTATCAATCTCTGCTTCGCTTGATTTCAGCTTAAACAGATTCTCCCTATCCCATTTGCCTATCTCTTCTGATACTTCTTCCCTATTCAGCTCAATGATATGCGATGTCTTCCACTGTTGGCCATACAATGTTCTTTTAGGTCATACCATGTGATGCTTTCTCTCGACTTTCTTGTTAAAATCATTTGTACTCTTGCATAAAATGTAAGCTGCAGGTAGACTTCTTATTCATGTTTAAATTCTGTACAGCACCTAGCACAATACTTTGCACAGAATATATACTTAATCTTAAAAGCTACTAATTTAAGGTGATAAACAGGGCAAAATATTATAAAATCTCCAGATAAATACAATTTTGAAATTAGATTTGGAAGAGAAACTATTTAGTGACTATATTGGTGAGCACTGAGTAATGTATAGATTTGTCAAATCACTATGTGGTACACATGAAACTAATATATCATTGTATGTCAATTATACTTCAATAACAAAAAGAAAAAAAAGAAAAAAGGAACTTTATCTTATACAGCTAAACATGCTATGATGAATATAAACTTCACAAAAATGACTCTTAAGTAATAGGTATTATACCATAATTACACAATACTTCCCTAGATATAAAGATTTGGTTGTAAAAATATGTTTTGACAACCCAAAAAAAGAAGTCTTGCAAAATAATACTCTGTATAATAAAATTATTCAAATTCATGTAGTTCACCTGATGCCAAAGTTAGCAGATATTTGTACTTCTAGTGACAAAATTACCCAGAAAAATTTAATTCAAGGACATAGCATATGTGTTTACATATCACTTTAATAATTGCACTAAAATGCAAAATATTTTCATCTGGATTATGCAGAGGAAAGTGATGATATTCCCTAATGATAAACTGCAGAACTTGTCATTTTCTATACACAGGTGGGCACTAATTAATCTTGAGTAACCCTCTGAGACACAGAATATAAGCAATGTGTACATGGGAGGAAAATAATAATTTACCACAAAATAGACACAGAGAAAAAACAGACTACATTTAAACAAATACAGCGAGTATTATAGGTGATATCTGGTGTCACTACTGGGAGTTCACTTTTGGGAAATTATGCAATTCCCAGGACTAATCCTGAAACTTAGTTACATGTTTCCCAGCACTCCACAGAGAAAACTATATGAAGACAAATTTGGGGCTGTTGCTAATTTAACCAATGGCAATGGTAACACTTGGAGTATTGCTCCATCTTCAGAAGCTAGTCAGTATTAAGCCCTGAGATTGAGATAACATTATCTGGCCCACGGAAGGTATACCTGAACAAAACAGATGGCTTATTAAGAGGAAAGAAGGGTAAATCTAGATGGATAGGCAAGCAATGGACTGAATTGTGTCTGTCCAAAATGCTTATGTTGAAGCCGTAAGTCCTCATTATGTTGAAATTTGGAGATGGAGTCTTTGGGAGGTCATTAGGTTTAGATGGGTCATATTGGAGATGGGAGTCTGGTTTGTGATAGGTTTAGTGTCCTTATACAAAGAGAAACCAAAAAGCTTGCTCTTGTTTCTTTCTGCTATGCAAAGGCACACTGAGAAGGTGGCCATCTAAATGTTTGGAAGAGAGTCTATACCAGATATTGACCATGCCAGCACCTTGATCTTAGGCTCTCAGTCTCCAGAAAAATGTGAGAAAATAAATTTCTGTTGGTTAAGCCACCTAGTCTATGATATTTTGTTACAGCAACCTGAGCAGACTAAGACAATCTGATAGAAAATGAATGCTTTAATACGTTCACTAAACATAAAGGATGGTGCAAGCACCCACAGAGGACCACCGTTGGCATTGTTATTGCACTTTAAATGTATGAGGAAGTGAGGGGGGAAACAAAAGAACATCAAGAAATGTGAGAGTTTTGGTGATCCAGGAACTCTAGTCAGAACTTGGTCCAGTCACTGAAACTGTGAACTATAACCCAGTTCTTATATTCTCAGGAAAGTGCCTTAAGTCATTCAAAGGCTTGTACTAGTGTTTCTGATTCTGGAAGTTTCTAGCTCCTTTTGTTTGAAATAAGAAATAAGCATAAGGCTATCTCATACTCACTTGTATCTTTCACATCAATCTTGTATTCACATCTGGGGACTTGGAACTAGACCCAAGTGTGATGGCTAAATAGCCCTCAAAGCTTAGAGTACACAAACACACTTATCAGTAAGCCCTTTGGCATAACTTAACTCCTGTCACACCTCAATGAGTAAACTGAATCAACATTCTCCAAGTAGGAGAATTAGAGGGGTACTGTGCAAAGAGCCCACGACAGGAGGCTGGAATCATTTGTTTCTGGCCTACCAGCCAAACTTCTACCCACTGCATAATTCCAGAAATGAACCTCCCTGAGCGTTTCCCCATCTATCAACACAAGAGGATTTGATGAGGTGAATCTCCCTGAACGCTAAACATGACAAAAGTTAAAAACTTCCCTCCCATCCAAATGCTAAAGGAAATGGGCGCCTGGGTGGCTCAGGGGGTTAACCTCTGCCTTCGGCTCAGGTCCTGATCTCAGGGTCCTGGAATCAAGCCCCGGTCCAGACTCCCTGCTCAGCGGGGAGCCTGCTTCCCCTTCTCTCTCTGCCTGCCTCTCTGCCTACCTGTGATCTCTCTCCTCTCTGTCAAATAAATAAAATCTTTAAAAAAAAATGCTAAAGGAAAGTAGAAAGTAAATCAGAAGAGAATTGTCTTTATTGCTATAAATCAACCACGATAATATAAATTAAATATTTTAAGATAGCCCACTATGTGTGACGAAAGAAACACATCGTACTGACTTTTTTTTACCACGGCCTCTCCAGTGAAGACTAGGAAGTAGGGCACCATGACCTTTAGTTGAACTGTTGCCTGGACATGTTATTTTTTAAAGGACATGATTGAGATTATATGCTTTTGTTAATTACTCTTTTTGCTATTCTTTTAAGTCATCTAATAGGCTTGTTCTAATGTTTCTTTTAGCTTTTTCTATGGAATAAGACTACCTTACTTGTTTGTATCTTTCTTGTCAAACTTGTACTTTCATTTGGGGACCAATGACAAGTAAACGAGCCTGGCTGCTGGAGAGCTTTACATAAAATGAAATGCTATAGTGCTGGGAATTCTTCTTTAATTTTAACTTTAAACTCGATCTTTTGGTTGCTTGACTGACCACCTTATTATTACCTGTACTGAAAAAGGTCCCATCAATACTGAATGTCTTAGGTCCACAGAACAAAGACAAATGCTGCCATTGTGCACTGGTATAATCTGTCAAGGAAATGCACAGGCACTGACAACCATTTCTTTCCAAAATAAGAGAGTTTCACAAGAATCAAAATGCAAGTCTATCACTTCTTTTTACTGTACAGTATAGTATATCTTTTATACCTTGCTGACAATTATATTTTTTCCAGTTTTCCCTTTATTTTATTGGAACATAATTTAGAAAGTATTAGCCATACTTTTTTATTGACCTTCCATACTAACATTTTATTCTTTATTAAACATGATTCTTGATCATTAAATAAATGAACAGAAGTAATTTATGACAGAACCAGTCTGTATGGCATCCATGAATGGCCATAATCTTTATTTTTGATTGGGGATTCAGAGGAAAGTTTCAAGCTATTTCTTTGTTGTTGGCGTTTTTTCTTTAATTGTGTTACGTTAGTTACCATACAGTACATCACTATTTTTGATGTAGTGTTCCACGATTCAGTTTGCCTGTAACACCCATGTTTGAAAGGCACATTGAACACTTTTCTTTAAAAAAAACTTCAATTTTCTCTTTTCTAGCATATACTCATACCTTAATTCTCTATACCAAAGATTTACTGTAATGAGCCAAACAGTATATATTTTCTATTTTGTGACTTGTCAGTCTTTCTTACAATTAATCAGCTTTGCCATCTAGTACAGAAGCAGCCATAGATAATATGTAAATGAATGAGTATAGCTATGCTCCAATAAAACTTTATCTACAAAAACAAACAGAAGGTTGGATTTGGCCCAGAGGCCATAGTTTGACAACTCCTACTCTATATTATTCTATAAGTGGTGTTGTACAGATCATAAATACAAGATGCCAAGATATGTTGATTCAGAATGACCTTCTCCATAAACTATGTCACTATGGGCATGTCTCTTAACCTGTCTGAGCTTTTGCATTTGTAATTTGAAGACGTTGGGTCTAGGTGAATGTTATCAAATCCTCTTATTTCTATAGTTACTTGAGCATGCGCTTGACTACTCATGAACAAATGTTAAGAAGCTAAACACTAAAGCTTATAAACTATTTCTGATCTTAAAAATTCTCTTTTGCAAAACATTTTATTTTTGATTGCTTTCCTTGGAAAAGTGAACCTTTAGAATCACTCAATAAAACTTCTGGGTGGTTGTACGTGAAATGCTACAGTCATCCACAGCTGAACTTTTAATATTGAAAAGAAAGGGTCTGCGGATGATCTAGCTGTGATGTCAGATGATACCATCTAAACTGCCAAGATTAAGGCAGCTGTTCTGCGCAGCCAAGTAGACGCTCATTTTTGCCTTCCCTAACTCCTATCTGTACCTCTGAGAAAGAGAGTGAACCTTCAGAAGAAAAATGATCCTTTATTTTCTGAACCTTCTGAGAAATATTAGTGAACATGGTACATAACAACTGGGGTAGCACTCAAAAGGTTTGTTAGCAGAAAGGCAGGTAAGAGTTGCTTTTTTTCATGGTACATTTCCTTTGGGTGTTAGCGAATTTAGGTGAAGTTTCTTCCACAAAATATATAATTTCTATTCCTAACAGAATGTGAAACTACCCAATCATCTATAGGGTCTTATTTAATGGAAGATCTAAGATCTCCAAGTTCTCTGCAGCTGCCTAAGGTAGTAAAGTTGAATAAATGAGGGCCCACGGTTGTTAGAATACTGACAAATGAATGCCTGATGCTACTTTCAAAAGTAATATTGGTCATAAACGTCTGCTTTCTAGCAAATTACTGCCATACTACATGAGAAGAATCTGAGGGCATCTGTGGAAATGTAAATGAGCATGTAGAATACTGAAATAAACTATTATATCTTTACATTTCTCTCATTAATTCAAAGAATAAGCCAGAGAGGACAGAAAAAATAGTAGTCACCAACATATTAAACTTGTCATCAATTTTGTTTTGGAGAATTTACCTTAGCTTTTAGTAAAATGCTATATTTTGACAAAATTTTAAAAGTAAGTCTATTTTCCTTGAGTATTATTTACTTTGGCTATATATTAAGTAAAGTAAAAAGTATAAATGGTTGTTAGTTTGTTTGTAGCAAGGAGGAAAAAAGGGAAATGAAAGAGGCAAATTCTTGATCTTTAACTTATAGAGGGAAGATGTCATTTCAGATTCAATATTCTATGGAGTAGTTCTGTTTCATGAAATCTACTCTCTGTGGGGAAAGCTGTATATGACAATCACTATTTTGCCTGCTTTCAGCTTAATTCTACTTGTATTAAACATCAACATGAGCTAGAATGTCATATGTAAAAATTTTCCATAAACATGCACAAAATTCATTCCCTACTTTATAATTTTAAGAATTACAGAATTTTATAAAGCTAGATTAAGGATGCCTCTATTAAGAAAAGTACAATTTTGTATAATTCATCATTTTGTATATCAAATTCTTTTAGAAGATAACATAATAGATAATTTACAATGACCTGAGTGGAATACATAATATTAATAGTATTTCACTATTCATATTTTGTTCAAGTTAGATGAAGGGTGTCCTACATCTTTCATATTTTCACAATTTTAATTTAACTGGCATTCACTAAATGAAACTCTATCAATCATAACTTTAATAAGACTATGATTAAATGATAGTAGATGTTCATAATGCTGTCTTCAAAGAACTAAACAAATGCCTAAATGCTTTTAGAATCTGAGAAAGTTCAGATTAGGAGATCTGATCTGGTTATACTTTTCAGTAAAATTTGATTATTCAATTATAGTAGCCTACTAAACAAAAAAGTGTGTTTTGTCACACATATTCAACCTATCTGCTCTTAGACCATATTACTTTATGATAATTGCAATCAAGGTACAATGTTTTAAACAACTAAGTGGGAAATGTTAAAATAATAGCTAACACTGACACCATATTTATAAAATAAGCAGGCACACTATTTAAATATGTCATTATATATCCAATGAAAATGAGACTCTGAGGCAGGTATTTTTTGTGTTTTACACAGGAGGAGACTGAGGACCAAGGAGATGAAGTGATTTGCCTGAGGTTGGCCCAAGAGCTGATGTGAACTGAGCTCCATCCAGGTCTAGCACCTAGATCCCTACTCTTAATCATTATGTTGTTTTGTCTCAAGAGTTTTCCTCTCAATGAGCAAGAATTTATATTCACGTTTTTGTTTAATAGTTCCATGGTTTTTTATTTTCTTCATTTTCTTCTTTAATGTTATTAAAAATGTTTAAAGATGGAAAATATTAAACCATGAACAAAAAACCTGTATTTAAGACTAACTGTTTTCAGGAAATACTGCATAAAATACACTAATATAACCGGTATTATTGTACAAATTTGATATCTGAGTAAAGTATATAATCATTACAGTTAAAAATAAACTATTCCCCATGAAATTCAGAAGAAAGCAAAGGAGCAAGATTTTTTATTTTAATGTCCAGTTTAGTTGTAATCTTAATTAGGTGCAGAGAAAATTCAGAAAGGGAAGTTATTTCCTGATAGTATCTTGCCATATATAAAACCTTAAAGCCATGGCATAAGTCTAGTAAAATGTGTCTAAGAATGGAAATTAAACCAAGTCATAAGGTTTATTAAAATTAGCATGGTAATTTTTAAACTGTAATTTAAAAGGTAAGTAGTCATGTTAACATTTTAAGAAGAGAAGTCTACTAACATAATGCATATGATTTACATGTTTCTCAATTTTAAGAAGAAAGAATAGTGTTAAGGTAGACATTTAAAATTTCTTTAAAAATGGTGTTTTAAATAGAAGAATATGATGTTTAACATATATCCTTTTAGTAAATGTTTATAATGTTTTAATTGTTATCTCAAATTAAAATTATTCATATAAACTGTCCATTTGTCATATGAGTTTTCAGCATGATAGGGATTATGCTTTCTGAAATTACAATATTTATAAAGTAGATAATTTTCAAGCTCTTTTTCTTTTTCTTACAAATCAGATTAATGGGTAAAAAAATTTCATCAGTGATATTTGAGGAAATATTTAAATTTCTTTACTTGAAAATACATTTTTTAATTCTATTATGTTTAAGTGTTAATTATATGCAAACTTTCAAAAAGGCACCTTCTGATCAAAAAAACCTATTTTGTTTCTCATTATATGTATGAAAAATGATAAATCTATATATTCAAATATGTATATGTAAATTAGTCTGCCCACATAGCCATTATTCTTCATCTTTGTTTCTCTCAGAGTAGTAGAGTTATCACTATATTTTATCCATTTGTTCACTTGTTTATTGTCCATCTCTCCTAAGGAGCATTAATTTCCATGATGTCTGGAGACTTGTGGCTACTGTCCAGAGTTTCATCACTAGCGGTTTCATCACTAGCACTAACTTGCTAGGTCCATAATAGATGCTGAATAAATGAGGATCCATTGAGTCAATGAGTGAATACACTAATATGAGAAAAAGGGGAAATAAATAATAAACTCTTACTAAAACTTAAGGCACATATGGCCCTTGTGAAAGAAAACCACATTGTTTTAAAAATAATTTTGATACAAGAAAATGATTTTATTGAAAAATATTTATGTTGTAATGAAATAATTTTTTAATGAACTACAACATGAAACTATAGAGAAAATGATCCAAATAACTCTAATTTTCCGAAATGCTTTATACTACTGTTAACACAATTAAAGCAATCATAACCCATGATGAAATGCATTAAAAACAAAAAATTTGAAAGAAAATTTATGCAAACTGACTAACTGGAAAATAATACATTCATACAGGCAGAATTATGACAGTATTTGAATACTGGAAGAAGCAAAGAGAAGACCTCTGCATTTTCGAAAATGAAACATATATGCTTGAACATCTAAGCTACTGGCATTATATTGCATCAAGGATCATAAAGGAAAAGATGTTGGCTTAATAGCAAGTTATTAACAGACAAAAATGCATGTAGTTAGCAACCTCACCATATATTTTTCTTTTTAATATTTAATTTTAGAAGTGCCTGGGTGGCTCAGTCGGTTATGTGTCCAACTCTTGATTTCAGCACAGGTCATGATCTTAGAGTTATGAAATCAAGCCCTGAATTGGGCTCTTCACTGGGCATGGAGTCCACTTAAGATTCTCTCCCTCTCTTAAAAAAAAAAATTAATTTTACTGATTACTAGTTTCTAGCCCTATACTTAAATTCACAGTTTGTACTTCATATTTATGGGGGCATCTATTTGAAGTATTTGTAATGAATCTCATGAAATTTATAGAATTTATTGGCCAATAATATAGATGTAATTTAACAATTTAAAAGACATATTAAAAACTATAACAACAGGGGCACCTGGGTGACTCAGTGGGTTAAAGCCTCTGCCTTCGGCTCAGGTCATGATCTCAGGGTCCTGGGATCAAGTCCCTCATTGGGCTCTCTGCTCAGCGGGAAACCTGCTTCCCCACCCATGCCCCCCGCGCCTCCTTGTGATCTCTCTCTCTCTCCCTCTCTTTCTCTCTCTCTGCCAAATAAATTAAAAAATCTTAAAAAGCTATAACAAATATATAAAATGAATTATAGAATAAGAACAGAATTGACTATTCTTATCTACTAATCTAGCAACTTTCAATAAACACAAAATCAATACTTTTATTGTATTTCAAAATTAAAATTAAAAAGATAATCCAAGTGACTATAATAATCATTTAACATATCAAAGATGGCCAAGTATACTTTAATACAGGAAGCAACTATACTTTATGAATAGCCCTACAGCTAATCATACTTCTTTCATGCTTTCTAATTTTAATATTTTAGCAGTCTAAATGATATCTTCCTGTCATTAATGGAAATTGGTGAGTGTGTTCTCATTTTAAACCTAAACAATCTTTAAAACAGTCTGTGCTAAAGTAATATGTTAACATCTCTTAAGTATATTTGGGTAAGAAAAAATAATTTACAAGTCTACCTATTCTTGGCATTTATTTTACAGAAAATCTAACATTAATCAAGTAATTTAAGTACTTATAAAAATACCATGAAGCTATGATCAATATATTACTTATTAGTAGGTAGATTATTAATTTCCATCTATAACAATAACAAATAATGAAAAACAATTTAAATCCTATGTAATAAATAATTAAATATATATCCTGAAAACTTCATCATTTTATCTTTGTCCTTTAAACAAGTCCCATGGCCTTATGAAAATCATTTTCCAGGTCTCTGGGTTATTTCAAATTTTTGACAAGTTTATCCAAGTCAGAAAAAAATTAAAGATTTTAAAGGAGGAAAAGCAAGATAAAGAACTATTTCAGTTTCCAAATATGAGGACAATTGATATTTTCCAAAACAGTACCAAGGAAACCATTTCATAAGTTGCAAGTTTTCAGGAAATTATAAAACTTACATCTATAAGCAAATCCTTTAAAAAAAAAAAGAATCTTTGGATAGACTGATTTATAATTGTGATATACTGTTCTTGTATATCATTATCTTAGCAAATCAAGTACTTCTACAATTGCACTAAAATAGTCCCAAAATTTCAACATACTGTATCACTTTAGTTTTTTTTTTTTAATTTCCTAAGAAATAGTGTAATTTGGAATGTGTTTAGAGTCAAGATTATGATTACTAACCATAATTATGCTGTAGATCTACTGAAATGGTGGTTATTAGAGTTTTTACTGCTAATCGTATGTCTTTTATTTGCATTGAAATAAACAAAATATGATTATATAAATAATATGAACATTATAATTGCCACTGAGGCCTTTTCTAAAGAATCCTAAAATGTAAAATTTCTTAAAAAGTAATTTCATAATTTATTTAAAGATTGCACTCTTCTTAATTTAGTCATTACTCAGCTTAGAGCTTTCTAAAATCATACTACTCACCAATTTATAAAGAAGACAAATTTAGAGTGAGTTGTTAATTTTCCTTTTAAGATGTTTTTAAAACCAGAGCTTTTCTGATAACAGCTAAAATAAGTTGGGCATATGCAACTTTCACAGATGTAGAGTGATGAGGTCGAATTTGAAATGATCTTACTTCTAACAATCAATGTTTGCTTTTTCTCTGCCACAAACTAAAAATAAGCAGGCACATACACAAATGTTGATTGTGTACCATTACTTCCATTGGTTTCTGGAAATCCTTTTCAAGGTCTGTTGGGAGTCTCTGAATCTCATGGTGCTCTATCATATTTCCCATCTCTCCTGTCTGTGCTGCATTCTGAGCGAGTTCCTCAGTTCTATCACCCAATTCATTAATTTTCTCTTAGATTATGCTCACTCTAGAATTTATTCTTTTTTTAAAAGATTTTATTTATTTATTTGACACAGAGAGAGAGATCACAGGTAGGCAGAGAGGCAGGCAGAGAGAGAGGTAGAAGCAGGCTCCCCGCTGAGCAGAGAGCCCAATGTGGGGCTCGATCCCAGGACTCTGAGATCATGACCTGAGCTGAAGGCAAAGGCTTTAACCCACTGAGCCACCCAGGTGCCCCTAGAATTTATTCTATTCCAAGTTTTATTAATTTCAATAAAAACATTTCATTGGTTCTATTCATGTCCAGTTACATTTGTTCCCTTTCTGCCTTTATTTCATAACGTTTGTTCTTTATTCATGGGTATCACTATCAAATATTCCCTAAAATTAATTTCATCTGGATGCATTCTTGTGAATATTTGCCTAGTCTATTGGCTGTGTTGCTTAAAATTAATTAGTTTGCTCATGTAGTTTGGAATCTTGGTTTGCAAGCTCATTTGAATCAAAGGAATATCCTCTCTCTCCCTTCCTTTTTCTCCCTCTTCTTTATTAAAGCCTTCCTCTATATTTTAATTTCTTCCACTTAATATCCTAATGAGTTAAATCCACAACTAAATCATAAAATAGTTCTTTCTTTATGGTGATACCAGGGATAACAGAATCAGTCATTAACCCAATGGGCAACTTGACCCATTTCCAACTTAAAAAAAAATTAATTTTAATTTTAATTTTAAAAAAGGAGGTATTGGTGTTTTTACCTACTTTGGCTTACTGTGTCTTATGAAGCCATTGTCTCAGGCTCATGATCATAATCATAATCATAATCATAATCATAACCACCTTTTCTCAGTGGAATTGGATTAGGCAAGATTCATTCCCATCTCAGACAAAGCAATAAGACCACACTCTCTAGTTTCAAGTATTGCACAGAGACTTTTTAGACCATATGACTCAGTAACTGAACCCTAGTAGATTGTAGCTTTAGACTCACTCAAAACTTTGTACTTCTGACTTATAGAGATATCAATCTTGCTTTTTAGCCAGCATATCTTTTCAAGTTTCTTCACTTTCATTTCTCACTGCTATTGTTTGGAGCAGAGTTGGTGCTTTAAACATGAACTCTTTGTGTTATCCTAAATAGAAATGCAAGTTATTTAAAAGAAAAATTGATAAGGAAAACAAGAAAGGCCAATGAAGTTAATAGTAATGAATGATTTGGTTGTAGAAAAGATGCCCATATAAGTGCCGTTATCTAAGAACAAAAATTTTGGCATACTGAGATTCAAAACAGAATGTTGATCAATATTATTTCACCTAACACAACCTGGGATGGCCTGATCCAGATAGCAGGGCCACAGGGCAGGGGAATTCATTCTGTGTTGATCTGAAGAGGAAAACAGCAGTTCGCTGTATAGGTCATATTACACCTGAACTACTGTTTTTCTATTCAATGCTACTGCACTTTTTAGTTTATCTTGGGTCTTCTCTCACCTGGACTATTGCAACAGTCTCCCAATTAGTCTCCCATTATCAGTTTCTCGTCTTCCATGACCAGAAAAATTATTATTATAATAAAAATAACGAGGACAGATCTTTGCTTTAAAGAATCGAACTATTTCCTGAGCTTAGAGGAAAGAATCTGATTCCTAAGCACAGCACTGACACTCCAGGCCTATATCATATGACCCCAACTTACCTCCACAATCTCAGCTTGTAATACTGAACCTTAATGCCTTCTTTGTCAGCCACAATATTCCTAACACAACATTCCACTCTAAAACTCTAGATCTTTCTCCCTATTGACTCCTCCACCTAAAATACTTTCTTTTTCCTTAACATACTCTTCTCAGAAGCCCCCACCTCTCCCAATGGCCTAAAAAATTCATACTTCCCTAAAAAAGGAGGCCAAATGTCTTCCTTTTCTGAATGCCCCAGCACTTGATCCACACCTCATTGGAGGCATTTATCGTGTTGTATTAATGACTGGTAAACATATAATGACATTAAGATCTTCTAATGAAAATCTGTCTCATTCACCTCAGGACATTCAATGTTTGCCTTTAATTATTGAGTTTTTTTACTCAGTGATTCCAAATTAATTGTTAATGATTATGATATTTAATCTTTCCTAAGTTTTTATAATAAAACTACTCACTTAAGGGGTATTCAGTAGTCCAGGCCCACTCCTAGCGAAAAGGAAAAATGTAATCTTCATGTGACAACATTCACGGCACACATTTCAAAGCATCTTAGAAAAAATTCAGTGTGGCTTCACAACTGTAACTGGATCCTAGGAAATATTTTTCATGATATACCAAATATTTAAGGCAATAGTTAAAGGAGGGAAGCATTTTATTGGAAATACCCACTGGGGACCAGGAGAAAAGGGTATCAATGACATTGCTAAAGGTCACTCACTGATGACGAAGTGGATGGAGATGCTGAGAGGGTTCAGAGCCTGAAGTAGCAGTCACACAAATAGGAGCTTCAATTTATTTAAATATTCAGGTAGGGCAGGTGCTTTACCTACTTATACTATTTAGTTTTCATTACCAACAAACCCCAAAGGCAGATAGTGTTTCTCTCATTTTATAGACCAGGACAGTAAGGTTTATTGAGGATAAAATGCCATTAAGTCTCACAGCCAGAAAATGGCTAAGCCAAAATTTGAACCCAGATCTACTTTATTCCAAAAATCAGGACTCTCACTTCCTGTAGGTAACAGGTATAAGGAGACAAAGGAGATGGGGAGAGATTATCAGTCAGTCAGTATAAAGTTGATTAAACATGACCTCGAAGAACTAATTAAATCAAGTGATGGGAATGATGACAAGAAGGAGGAGACCAAACTGAATTTATCTAGATAGCATCAGGAATCAAGCCATCACCTTGAAGCAACAGTAACATAGTTTAAATTCACTCAATTGTAGATCAAACACTAAGTACAAAATACAAATGAAAGATTTGTTCATTTCAAGCTGTTGTATGGACAACATTGGAAAAATCAGTGACTCTCAATCACAAAGCCTTTCAGAAATCCTCCTTGCTATCTCTGAAAGTAAAACACCCACCTCCTTCATCACCACGACAATGCTGGCACCTCCACAGTCAACCCCTTTTCAACAAATTGTTCTCTTCATTCTTCTCTGGAGTCATCCACTAATGAGCCATCCATAAATAAAGTTATACATTGTATTACTGCTCTTACCAAAAGGTAAGAGTAATGGGAAGCCCTGAACCCTAAAGATTCTTGTTTATAAATTCACTGCATCACCTCGATTACTATGCTCTGCCTTTAGGTGTTCAGTCACGTATGTACTAATGGGAGTATTTTTTTGGTGGGGCATCACTTTCCATTAATGTAACTCAAAAATATATAGCTTTCAATAAAAAAAGTAACAATGAAATAAGTATGAACAAATGTAATGAAGTAAACATTACACATATAAAAATTGTTTCCACCACTCCATATTATGTTATTCTCTCCATGCTTTTGATGGTTGATGATATTGTTCATTATGTTCCTATGGAAATTAGAAAATAATAATCTTAAAGAGTATTCATTTTCACAGTGAAAATGGACAGTTAAGAGCATCATGACAAATCCTCTCAATATTGCCCCAATAAGGAAAGAGATAGTCAATATCACTTAATTAGACACAATCACCCTGGAATATATGTCTAAACATAAAATGTATGTGTGGAAAGATATTTGACGTAGGAAGATCAAATAAATCATAACAGTCAGTAATAGAGGCTGAAAAGTAAGAGTTTTAATAGGTGTTTAGTAAATGCCTATTTGCACTGCATCTTCAGATGAGGCAAAATAGACTACTGTATTCAGTCCTTCGAAAGTATTAAATATCTACTCAATATTTAACTACATTGTAGATACATAATATATGTAAGGCATCAAGTTAGGTCACTGAGGTGCAAAATATATAATAAATACATGGGTTTTTTTTTTTTCCTTGTTGGTTTGTTTTTTCCTTCTTTTAAAATTGCAGAGCATAATAAAGGTCATGGAAATGAGTCATTATATATTTTTCAACATTAAGTGTATTCAGAATCCCATGTCTCTTAAGCAGAAAGTTCCATTATCAAAAATTATAAGACGGAAATAGAATGTCAACTCTAAAAAGGAAGTTCAGTGTCCTCCAAAAGGTTGCCACCTCGAGCAGGCCACTGCCACCTTGTGGCATTTTAATTCAATGAGTTTTGATAGGTGATCCATTCCTAACTTATCAGAAAAAAACTGAACTGGAGTCGGAATCTTTCATAAATATTTACTTGAAGAGTAAATCTATCTCCACTTTAATGCTGTAGAAGTAATTTTTTTTGCCACTTCTTAGTTTGTATTTTCACATGTTCAGAGAAGTCAACCAATTACCTACTAATAAAATAAAACATTCAACTGCTGAAAATTGTCTCTGATTTTTGGAGGACTTGAAAAAGTGATAGGCAACCAAAGATAACTTTAGTAACTGTGTTATTGTGATTTATAAGAAATATATATATTTGGTCATTCAGATGACCAAAATAAATTTCTCTTATGTATTTGTTCTTCACCCACAGTTTCTGGTTCACAGTTCCCCAAAGCCTTGGAATTTCCTGACCTATAAGAGTAATGGGAGGATCATTTACCATAATACTTGGTCCCTTGTCCTCAGATCCCAAAAATGCTTCTAAGCCATAAAGCTGAAATGGATGTCATGTCATTCATACAAGCCCCTTTTCCACCATAACTGGGTTTATGTTAATAAAGTGACTTTTGGAAAGCACCCAAGGATAGGATTTGGTTGTCTAGGGAACCAACCATGACTAGAGGATCAGAATTTTCAATTCCACCCCAGATTTCCAGGGAAGTAGAGAGGCTAGAGGTTGAATCAATCACCAATGGCCAATGAGTTAATCAATCATGCCTCCATAAAAACCCAAAAGGAGAGGGTTCTGAGAGATTCCAGGTCAAGGAATCAGAATGCTTCCAGGTGCTACCATGCCAGGCCTCAAGCTCCCAGAGCACAGAAGACCCTTTGTTCAGGACTTCCCCATATGTATCTCTTCATCTGGTTGTTGATTTGTATTCTTTAATAGCTTTTAAAATAAATCAGTAATCTAGTGAATAAATAGGTTTTCCTGGGTTCCATGAGCCATTTTAGCAAATTAACTGAACCTAAGGAGGAGGTCATGGGAACCACTGATTTGAATTCAGTCTGTCAGAAGTAAGGGTAATAACCTGAGTTTGTGATTGGCATCTGAGGTAGAGGGCAGTCTGTGGGACTGAGCCCTTTGCCTGTGGAATCTGATGCTATCTCTAGAGAGTGTCAGAATTGAGTTGAATTCTTGGACACTCTTCTGGTGTCCAAGAATTTCCTGTTGGTGTGGGGAAGCCTACACACACACACACACACACACACACACACACACACACACACTGGAACTGACACCAGGAACCCAAAAGAATAAAAAATTTTACATATATAGATGTCATACTCCCTCTGTTTTTTAACAAGTAATTTGAAGTTGGTTTCACATGAGCTATAAATTAAAATTTTATTTCGTTTCTACTATCTGAAGGTATTTATTTTGAGTATTTAACTAATAGCCTGTTCTATTCATAATATAGTATACCCTTATTACACCTAAGTAAAAATCCACTTGTTCCTAGCCACCTCATCCTCAATTGGATTGGAAAAAATTGATTTAATGCATTTTTGTTTACTAGTAATAAAAACCACAGAAATAATGAGAGTTCACCTGGCTAACTTGGCTGCAAGAGCCTTCAAAGAGGATGCCCTTCCTGCTTCCTCCATTATTTTCACATGGTTTAAATGTTTCTTTCCATTTTATCTCCTAAGACTTCATGGGTATTTAATTCATATCATCTTACCTCTAAATTATTTTTATATATCTCTCTTTTGTTCTAATACAGTAGAGGTACTCACCTTTTTTTTGTATCATGGTCAACTTTTGAGTATAGGAAAACTTGACCACAAATATGAAAGAATCATATTGAATAATTATTAAATTACTTACTTGGTTGTCCTTAAGTGCCATGTATCTATCTGAGAAAAACTCTTCACTCTCTTTACTTACATGGCATGAGATAAAATTTTTACATGTAAATATTATTTTTCAGTAAAAAAAGCTTGACTTCATGCAATACCTCTTACTTCTTAAAGCCAAAAGTATACCTCACTCTACCTTTTATTTTTTTCTTCAAGGACCTGAAAAAGTAAAGCTTCTTCCTTTCAGACTTGACCTTCATCCATGACCATGAAATGTTTCATATGTTATCAGGAATTCTTTTTTTTTTTTTTTAAAGATTTTATTTATTTGACAGAGAGAAACACAGTGAGAGAGGGAACACAAGCAGAGGGAATGGTAGAGGGAGAAGCAGGCTTCCCGCAGAGCAGAGAGCCCGATGCGGGGCTCGATCCCAGGCCCCTGGGATCTGACCTGGGCCGAAGGCAGCCGCCCAACGACTGAGCCACCCAGGCGCCCCATTATCAGGAATTCTTAAACCTTCATCATTATTTTATATGTCTGGGAATAGCCAGATGGCCTGGGCTCATGAAGAAGGATCACTTTGTTCTGGTTTCAGGTTTGGCACCCAAAATACACAGATGAAAATTTACAGTTTACTTGGCAGGACACACAAACAAAACTTACATGGAAATAGGATTTAATACAATATGATATTTTTTATAATTTTATGTGAGGTTAAGATGTGAGATAACTGAAGTTGTATTGACCCAGTTAAAGAAAATAGCTCCCCTTTCTTGGAGAGGGTTAGTAACTAAGCAGTGGATAATTAAGGCTAATTACCAGCTCCCTAACAGCTGAAGAAATGGAGTTGAGGGTGACCTCCATGGTGCTAAATTTTGAAGAAGGTATTAAGGGCTCAGATACCCACCCAACTAAACCCACCCAGCTAAACCTACTCTACTTCATGACCACAAGCAATATTGTGGTTTCTTCCAATCATGTCCTAACGGTCTTGAAGAGGTTGCCAAGTGAAATATGGAAGACACAGATTACTGCTAAGCTATTTTTGCCAGAAGTTTCTTTGTATTTTATTTTCTTTTTTAATTGTTTTTTATTTATTTATTTTGCTAGAAGTTTCAAGGTGCATGCCCACCTCAGGGGGAATCAGTGATGTTAGTTTTCTCTTTCAAAATAGACAAACTATAGTAAGGGTATTAAAATACTCTTAACCTTTACTTTGTAAAAAAGTTTGACTTCCAATAGACCATAATACTTTGTTATAAATAGATGGAAATATTAGAAAAAAGTAAACACATTGTTATTTACTTTGCACTTGAACAAGTTTGCTTCCCTATCACTATTTACCTAGCCAATGAACAATGTTTGACCAGTAAATAGACAGTAATTTCTAAATTATGCACTGTGCTTGTAGTCCCCTAAGCTCAAACCAGAGTTCCCAAAGTCTGATAAACTAATTTGCCCATATTAGTAAATATTAGAAGCTTTGGTTCTCAGTATTAGCCAAAATT
Organism: Procyon lotor; assembly: GCA_028646535.1. Lineage (NCBI taxonomy): Eukaryota > Metazoa > Chordata > Mammalia > Carnivora > Procyonidae > Procyon > Procyon lotor. Next base: position 54,153,326 of record CM053604.1, on the reverse strand, counting down.
TACTGGCTATAGAGGATAGGAAAATGTTAATGCAATAAAAATAGAGAGATTTTCAATATATTATTAAAATACAAATGAAGTTTTAATATTCTTTACCACTGGAAAAAAATTCAAAATGTAACATGGTATTTATTTTAAAATAAAATTAGTTGGGGTGCTTGGATGGGTCAGTGTGTTAAAGCCTCTGCCTTCAGCTCAGGTCATGATGTCAGGGCCCTGGGATCAAGCCCGGCATTGGGTTCTCAGCTTAGCAGAGAGCCTGTTTCCCCCTCTTTCTCTGCCTGCCTCTTTGCCTACTTGTGATCTCTCTCTCTCTGTTAAATAAATAAAATCTTTAAAAATAAAATAAAATTAGTTGATAAACATTTAAATATGTCAGTAAGGAAATGGGAAAGTTGAGGCTATAATTAAATTGATAAGGTTTTGGTATAAATGCAACAAAGTTATATCCTGCATGTTAACATGAAAATTATGTTTTTCTCTTCTGATCAGAAGCCATTTTGAAACATTCAACCTAAAACAACACTAATAGTATGTGTATGCAATGCTTTCATAAAATTTTTGGTAAATGAGACCAACTCATTGAAATTCAATATTTGTAAGCACATTTAGAAAGAGCCACATTACAGCAATTGTCAGTGTTTAATTTTCCAAGTTTATACAAACACAGGCACTATCCACATCATCTAATTTCTCTGTTAAGCAAACTATATTAACCTTGCCTCCTAATCTTTCTATAGTGTAGCCAACTTCCAAGAACACATAGACCATGTGCTTCTCCAGATTAAGACCTGCTCCCAGTTCTTCCCGATTACCCACATCAAATCAGAGCCATCTTCTCTAATTAGATTATCTTTGATGTCTATTACATCAAGGTCTCCTTTTCAATAGAAGTGCCTTCATTGAAAGTCGGCGCCTCACCCCTGGCAGGGGGTGTCTGTCATCTCTATGAAATATAGAGCTACTGGGATCAGGTCATAATTAGTCACACAAATGCACCTCTTAGGACACTTTTGGTCAGGAACAAACTTTCCATTTGTTTTGAATGACCTCTTGAGACTTAAAATATTCTAAAGTGGCAGTTAATTTTAATCAAAACTCTCCTGGTTAGTATGGAAAGGATAGCTTTATTTTAGTACAAACTGACATTAACATGACTTTAGGGTGAATTTAACTTGTGAATCAATACATTATACATTGAAGAGAGGAAAAATTGAATAGAAATTACAAATATACTTAACAGATAGGGCAGGGATCCATGAACAATAACATCAATGAACAAAACCCAGCTTCATATTAATTGGGGAACGACTCCATATTAATTGGAGAGAATGAATCAAACATGTGACTGCCTGCTTTTCTGTGGCAAAGGTATAGAGAAGAGCGCGGCCAACAATGATTATTTATAAACTGAAGACAGACTTTGGTCTTCCCCATCACTTTTGTTGCAGTTAACAATGTTTTGGTCAAGCATTAGTCTTTGCAGGTGCACATGGACTGTAAAATGCAGTCAGCTGCAAAGCACCAGCATCTTAAAGTACAAAGGGAAATGATGTTGAACTGAAAGGCAGTGGTTCTCAGACACTGTGCGCTTGAGCCCCAATCCCTGATGACCTAACTCAGCTTTCTACATAAGTAACAGGGGTGATTCTTATGCAGGTGATTTGTAGGTTGCTTCTGTAAAATACTGGATATTTTACTGCATATCAGTAAAACATAAAAGCCAGCTGAAATTTGGCTGGTGGGGGTGGGGGATGGACAAGTGCTATTATTTGTCCTGACATTATGCAGGTGACACATATATAATAGAAGATTAAAAAAATGTAATTTGGGCCTATTGTAAATTGAGTTGAAAAAACTGAATTATTTAAATTTATTTGAGACATCATAGGTATAACATCAGTTTCAGAGCTAAATGTTACAAACAAGGACAACAAAAATGTGTAAAATAATGTATTCATTATCTTTAGAAAATGAGAAGTTTCCTAAAAGACATGACGTCAATAACTTCAAAGCTGTGTATATTTTAACCATTTATATAGATCTTCCTAAAATGAATTCTCTACTTCTTGCTCCAACAAATATATTAGACAACATTTAAATTTCTATAGGTGAGGCACCTGTGTGGCTCAGTCGGTAAGCATCTGCCTTCAGCTCAGGTCCTGGGGTCCTGGGATCAAGTCCCAAGTCGGGCTTCTCCCTCTCCCTCTGCCACTCTCCCTGCTTGTGCTGTCTCTCTTTCTCTCTCTCTCTCTCTCTCTGTCAAATAAATAAGCTTATATAGGTGACTTAGGTCATCTCTGTGAACATCCACCACTGGCTTAAGGTATAATATCCTGAATGAATAACCCAATTCTGCTGCTTCCTAGCCTTGGGGGAATTACCTGCCATATGTCCTATGCCTTAGCATATTTATTTGTGAAATAAGTAATGTGCCACATGAAGGGTTTGAGGGATTAAATGCCTGTGCAATTGCCTCAGAACATGTCCAGCACATCATCGTTACTTTTCCCTTCACTCCTTGGCTGTTTCTTTTTTTCTTTCTTTTCTAACTGTTGTACATAATTCTTTTAATTTGATGCTTCTTATCTTCTAAAGGTGAATAAAACAGGTAGACAATCTTCTTAAGAACAACGTATGAAATAGAAGACTTGTAGTGAGAGCCCGGCCACAATGTTAGGGCTTGGCATGGTCCGAGGCATTTCATGCTTAATTCAGAGGACTGAGAGTATTAAGTTCAACCTCAATTTAAGTGGAAGTATTAGTGGACACTTTAAATTGAACTACAGAAAACTACTCAGTATAAAAATGATTTGGGGAACAAATAGGGATAATTCAATTTTCACAAATTATTTATACAGATATAGATATTGCATAAAACATAACTATTAAATAAGAGTAATTTATTTCAACCTTACATATGGAAGATGGTTGCTTCTATAAATAAGGATATTACTTGATTAGGTTTGACAGATACTTCAGGTTTTTTCTCATCAAACTTTAATGTAATCATTTCCAGAGAAATTAAATTCACTTTGTGCTTTTGAGAAAAATTCCTTAGTTTAGTAACAAGCTAGGTTAATCCATCCTTCTTACTAAGTTTTAGGCTCTGATTTTTAGTTTACCTTGTCATTTTTCTCCTTATGGGAATGAAGAAAAGGGAAAACAGAGGGTAAAAAAGCAAGATATAGAAAGAGAGGAATTAAATATTTCCTGTATGTTCTGTTAAAGATGTTTTGCTAGTGACTGTGGGTGGCTAACTGTATTCATGCATCCTTAGCTATATCACTAATCTAAAAACAACTGGCACATACTTTCTCCTTGAGAGATATCAACACCACCACCAACAAACCTTTAGAGTATGACCATATTCAGCAATCTGTGAAATTCACACAATATTCATTTTTCCTCTAGTTCAGTTTTAAGGCACTGATTAAAACGTTTCCCCTCACCTTCATGTATACCGAGACAAATATATTTGTTTTTAAAGTATTCTCTGCCTGGGACAGTGTATCGTGTGAGTAGTAACAACTCAATTCAGTTATTTTCATTGCTTAAAGCAAGACCTACTATAGTGAGTGCTAGCATTATGGGTAATGTATTCAGTCTTCCAGCTCTCATCCTTTGGTTAATGAGGAGTTAAGAGACCAAGTCCTCAAAACTTTCAAGAGAATTAAAAAGAGTTTGCTCAATGGAGTTCAAATATCAGGCTAAAGGCAAATTGCAACTTTGATTTGAACTCTACTTCCTACTAATGTCTCAACCCAGGTGTGGCCTGCATTTGATAAAACATTAACTTTGTTCTCTATGTAAATAAAATGGTGGGTGCCCAGGTGCACCTGCTGTATGGTATTACAAGCAACCACAAAGTTATCAGAGCATAATGTAGAAAAAATAAACAGAACAAGTGTGCTAAGGGGCACACTTAGATTGCCGTTGTAGATTATGTATACAGCTAAATCTTTCTGTCAAGTAAGTTTAATATAGTTACTGAATATAATGTATAACTCACACAGAAACTAATATCCCCAATGTTTTGATATCATTCCTCAATGTAGGTGGATATTTTAAAAATACTCTTAACAATTACGTAACTGGAAGGTATTTAAAAGTACTATAGAGAAAGGAAAAACAAAAGCGTTGCTAAATAGAAACGGAATCGGCTATGCTTGCTTTTAATTTCTTTTATGAAATGACAGAATGATAGTACTGGGACCATTTATTATTGACAGGTGTAATTTCACCCCTACTTGAAAGGCCATGACTTTAAAAAGAGATGAAAGCCTCCAGCTGATGAATGAGGGAAAAAAAGTCTGACAGGAATAACATGACTGTCTCAAGGGAATTGAGTCATGTGGTCCTGCGGTTTACCATTTGGCCATGAAGTTACAAAGATTTACAGTGTGTTCTGAAGGGGTTTGGAACCCGTTTATTTGCATTGACTTCTGGATAGCTGATAGAACAACTTAGTGAAACTACAAATAGTATGACCGGCTCATCCTGCAATTGATAATGACATAATGATTATGGGCCACCCAGAGCAATTTAACCATGACTGATAAAACCCATCTGCCAACAAGTTTCTAGGCTAATAACAAGATTTAAGATAGTAACCTGGGTATAAAAGCCTTTATAATTATCACTTAACAAGAACCACAGATTTACATTGAGTCTTATATTACTTTTGTAGGTTTTATAGTATCAAAAATAAGGTTCCAAAGGACTTTTTAGCTTTAAGTCCTTTGTACATTCCATTGTATGTGTTTAATGTACATATATATTATTCAGCCAAAAAATATTGTTATGGGATATCATTATCCATTAAAAAGAAGAAAATCCTGCCATTTGTGACAATACGAATGAATCTCAAGGACATTATTATATAAGCTGAATGACATAAGGCAGACACAGAAAGACAAGTACTGCCTAATCTCACTTATATGTGGAATCTTAAAATAATCAAACTCATAGAAGCAAAGAGTTAATGGTGGTTGCCAGGAGCTGGGGGTAGGGCGAATGGAAAGATGGTCAAAGGCCACAAACTCAGTTATAAGATGAATAGGTTCTGGGGATTTAATGCCTGGTAACTAGTCGATGATTCTGTATTGTATACTTGAAACCTACTGAGAGTAATCTTATATTCTCACACACACACAAAAAGTAACTATGTGAAATGATGGATGTGTTCATTTCATTGTTAGTTAGCTCATTGTGGTAATCATTCCACATGTATATTATATCAAATCATCACATTAAATATATACAATTTTTGTCAACTGTACCTCAATAAAGCTGGGAATAAAGTTGTTCTCTTTTCTCTAAATGTGCATCTTTTACCACTTCAGTACTATGTCCACTTGGGGAAACTGAGGGTTCAGATGAGCAGGGCTATCTATTCACTACAGTGAAATCAGGATAATGTCTCCTATGAACAGAAACCACATTTTCCTCCAAGCCTCACTGGTATTATTTATTTTTATTAGAGCAAGTATTAAAGAAGTTCTTAATGTGATCAGAAAGAGGAGTTGTAAAGGGAAACTAGAATCTCTTCAGTTAAATTACTTAGAACTACCTCATAAACCATAAAGATTAAATAAGTACACAAACTGTCTGAAAATCCATAGACACTAATGAGTATTATTCAGACTTTCTAAACTCTTAAGAAATTTCCCATGGGCAAAATGATACCCACATATGACTAACAGAGGGACAGACTACTAAAATGCATTTGATTTGTTCAAACACAGTTTAGAATTTTTGGCTTATTTTCACTTTATCATTTTGAGGGTCATTTATGGACTATTCAAACAAAGTTATTTTACCAGACAAAATCCATTAGTAGGTACAGGACAGGCTAGGTGTCACCGGAAAGTGACCAAACCATATTCCTACACATAAAATAGAAATTATAAAAAACTCTACAAATGACAAATAAAAATATTGCAAAATTAATTGCATCATGAAAAAAATCATTATAGTGCTGTTTGACGTTTACCTTGATGTTTACCTGAAAACTTATGTCCACACAAAAACCTACACACAGATGTGCTTAATTCCTGCCAAAACTTGGAAACAACCAAGCTGTCCTTCAGTAGGTGAGTAGGTAAATAAATTATGGTACATCCATGCAATGAAATATTCAGAACTCAAAAGGAATGAGCTATCAAGCCATGGAAAGATATGGAGGGAAATTAAATGCATATTATTAAGTGAAAGAAGTCAATCTGAAAAGGCTACATACTAAATGACTATATGACTATATTCTAAATACATGACCTTCTGTAAAAGGCAAAACTATGGAGACAGTAAAAAGATCAGAGGTTACCAGAGATTAAGGGAAATGGATGAATAGGCACAGCACAGAGGACTTGGGCGCAGTGAAATTACTCCTCTGTATGATACTATTATGATAGATATATGTCATTATATATTTGTCCAAATCCATAGAATGTACAACACGAAGAGTGAATGGATTGCAAAACTCTGGATTTTGGGTGATTATGATGTTCGGTGTGGTTCATCAGTTGTAACAAATACATCGCTCTGGTTGGGGATGTTGATAATGGCAAGGCCGTACCTGTGTGGGGGACAGGAGGTATATGGGAAATCTCTACGGTTTCCTCTTAATTTTTCTATAAAACTAAAACTGCTCCAAAAAAACTATTGTAGACTTCATTATTACTTTAGCCACTTCAAAAATAAACAAGAAATAAAAATAAAATTATCATTTATTACTCTGGATTGATTAAAAGTAATCTAATATTAAAGAAATATTTTGTTGAAATATCCAACATTAAGAAAAGTTAAAATATTTATACTTTAATAAATAAGCCCTATAAACCAAACTGTGAAACATTTCTGAAAGGATATTTTCCAAAGTAACTTTTTTACTTTCAGCACATAGTTTCCTGACCTTGGAAATATTTGCATGAACAGAACGACAATTTTCTCAAGATTCCTTAACACAGTTACATGAGATCACAGAAAATAGTACTTTGATAGCTGTGGATATCATTCTGATTTCACAAGAAAGTTTTGCCAGTGTGAATAATTACATACAAGGCAAGGGTCCTATTTATTTACAAAGTCATATTATTTAAAATAATGTAAACCTTTTTTTCCCTGACACAACTGTAAGTTTCTGGACATAGTAAGGAACTCGAATAGCAAATATATGTATCCTAAAAGCAAATATATGTATTTTAAAAGCCCTTGGAAACTTTTCCAGGAAATTCATCCATACATTTCTTTATATTGAGTTATAAGCCCTGATTTAAAAGTGTCACACAGATGTGAACTTCAAATACACAATTAAAATAAGTTTAAAATGTGGGTAAGTCCCAAGTCATTTGAAAACTGAATTTTTTTTTTTAAGATTTTTATTTATTTGACAGAGAGAAACACAGTGGGAGAGGGAACACAAGGAGGTGGAGTGGGAGAGGGAGAAGCAGGCTCCCCACCAAGCAGGGAGCCCGATGTGGGGCTCGATCCCAGGACCCTGGGATCATGACCTGAGCCGAAGGCAGACGCTTAACGACTGAGCCACCCAGGCACCCCTGAAAATTGAATTTTATCATGAAACATTTTCACTCAACATTTCCTTTCCTTTTTCTCTCTCCTTTTCATCATCCTTTCTCTCTTCACACACACACACACACGCAAATACAGAAATACCATTAGCTTTATCTAGTTTTCTGTAAAAATTCTAACCCACTTCTGACTTCCAAAATGATTATTCTGTTTCAAACTCTATTATTACTCATTAAACCTCTGGCTTTATCCCTTTAGTTAACATCTGCTTTTTACCAATGCCAAGGAAGACAGGTTCTTTAAATAAACTTTCTTTTAAAAATAAGAATAAAAATGTAGGAGTTGTATGGATCTTCAAGAAGTGGAAATCTAAGTTCTTTTATTATATCCAAAATGAATTTTTTCAATATGAAAGCCTTCCATTTACTCCCAGAAAATTGTGGAAAATACCAACATCTGTACATTGCAATAAAAGCTCTACTTGTAACTGCCATTCATCAAACCAGTGAGTAATTCGGAAAACAGTAGCAATAGGCCTTGGAGTGCAGTATTTGCAGGATGAAGCCAAAATGTTTTCCTAACTTGTAAAGGAAACTTCCATGAGTACTACTTTCTGCCAGTTGCTTCTTCAAGGTATGAACAGCACCAAACTCCTGTTGATTTAACTCCAATAAACTGAAGGAGCTCCAAGTGAGGCATCATGTTCCATATGTTAACAAATCCTCCTATTAAAGTATAATTTGAATCTCATTCTCTGGTATTACTGGAATCAGTCATCAAGTTGGGCATAATTATCTATATGCATGAGTCTAAGTATGAGAATATTGATGAAGTAAAATGAACAAAAAATGTACAACCTGCTGTTAATTATTTGAATATTTGATTTCTTTTCCTTTCATGAAATCACTTTCTAATGCTGGTGAAGAGAGACACATGGCCCAAAAAGAAGAAGCAAGAAGCTTATAAATTGAATAATCTATTTCCTAACTATTTAGGTCTAACAACATTTGTGAATTATATAAAATTTAAGATTTGTTTATTTCTTTAATGTGAGTATCTCCATATACTATAATTATGTAAGCATATGTATGATGTATGTATGTCTTTGTATATATATACACACACATATAGAAATATGTACAGTTATAATGTAATAGGATCAAATAGAAATTTTAGCTAGAAAATGTTTTATAAATATATCCATTACATTACACTATAATCTAAAATAAAAATAAGCCAAACTGCTTCATAAAGCTTTTACTTTGTTACATTACATGGACTCCTGGTCCAGTGCAATTTCCAACCTTCCCCCACTATGATGGATTCATGACAGTAATTCTATTTCCATTCCCGCAGCATCAGGTAATAGAAAGTAGGTATTTCACCTTTACTTGCTCAGTTCTCTTTGGATAACTTAAATTACAAGACAAGCCCTTGAAATAATCCTTAGGCTGGACCTTCATAGCTTTTACCCTACACTCAGAGGCCCAGCTACGTACGTCAACTTTGGTCTTCTGGAAAATGATCCAATGTTTCCCTGAGTCTGAACTCAGAAAATATTAAAATTCTTGTAGCATGGTGCCTTTTTTCCTTTCTCAGCATTCATTTTTACGTCTATCTTCTATATTTACAGCTCTAACCTTCTTCTTCCCTTCCTTCCTCCCCTCTCTCCATCCCTTCTCTTTCTTACTTTCTCTCTCTCTGTCCCTCTGTCTCCTTATATCTTTCTCTAGGTCTATTTTTCTATCTCTCTCTGTCACACTCTCTCTGATTCTGTCCCTCTACATTTTGTTTTTAACAAATGCTGAACACCCAGACATCTTTGTAAAGAATACACTGACATATAAGACAGGCTAGTCTCTATTCTTATGGTTCTTCTTGCTTATCATCTATCTGAGGAGACAGACTGAAAAAAAAATGCAAGTGTGATAAAAAAAAAAAGAACCACATGATAAAAAATACTTAACATTCTATTTGTTATATTCTTTCTGATATTTGTTAGAACCTTCTACACCATTCAAGCTGGCCTCTAAAAGATACAAAAAGCTGATAATGTTTTAAGAAGTACTGAAATGAATAAAAAATAAATGATAAAAATAATAAATAAATAAAGATTTAAAAAATAAAAGTGCAGAAATAAAAAGAGTTAAAAGCACAATAGAAAATTGGTAAGGAAAGGCAACCACAATCTTCACTGGAACAACAGTGTTCTCTCACTTAAGTAAAGGAAACTGTCCCCCAAAATCGACCTGCCTGACTTCCTTCCCTTTTTCCTTTCTCCTTTCCTTCCTCCTTTTACAAACATCTACTGAATACACTATGTGCCAAAGACAAGAAATTTCAAACTCTGATTATAAAAATCATTTAACAATCATTATCCCAATTTACATGCACAAATAACCCTGCTAGAAATTTATTTTACAGGAGACCTCAGATAAGAAATGGATATTCATGGGGCGCCTAGGTGGCTCAGATCCTTAAGCCTCTGCCTTCGGCTCAGGTCATGATCTCAGAGTCCTGGGCTTGGGATGGAGCCCAGCATTGGGCTCTTCTGCTCAACAGAGAGCCTGCATTCCCTTCTCCCTCTGCCTCCTCTTTGCCTACTTGTGATTTCTCTCTCTCTGTCAAGTAAATAAATAAAATCTTTAAAAAAAAAATGGGATATACATAACAAATATTTGTAACTTTTATAACAGCAAAAGGGAAAAAAATAAATGCTTAGGATATGGGTTAAACAATTATGGTATATCCATACAATGCAATATTATGTTACTTTTAAAAAGGCTGAGGCAGAGCTATATGAATTAATACCACAAGCTAGTTCAGGTATATTGCTACGTGGAAAGAGCAAGCTGCCAAAGAGTGCATATACTATAAATCCCATTGTGCAAAATACGGAAAAGCATTTTTAAACCTGTAATTCTGTTTACAGTGTATTTATACTTCTACATCTCTCTATAACTTTTTATCTATCTCTGTAGCAATGGCTATGTATCATATATAAACATATACATTATATATATATTGGAAAAGATTTGTAAGATACTGTTAGCTGCAGAAGAAACAGTGAGGTTAAAGAATGAAACTCCCACTTTTGAATTATATACCATTATTAAGGCTTATTTATTGGCTTACACATTCGTTTATCA
>CM053604.1:54119548-54142147 GCA_028646535.1 Procyon lotor | reverse complement strand
TATAAATATGTGTGATGACACAAACAACATAATTAAATCATAAAACCAGAAGTCTAATTGGTGAGGATTAAGAATATATTTAGATTCATTCATGTAGGATTATATAAATGCGCTTAGCTAATGATTAAGCATGATTGGTAAAAATTAACTCATCCGTATAATTTTTATCCCATTTTGAAAGTGTAGTGGAGTGTAAACAACAAAGATGGAGTATTTGCCTTTATAAAACTTACAACCCTAATATTTTGTAACAGACCTACTTCACTTTTTGAGGAAGTGACTCCTTTTGTGATATTTATTTAACCAAGTTTTCTCGGGTCACTGACTGTTAAATAAATCTAGTTAAGTAAGAGTAATGCATGTTAAAGATTTAAGAATTCCTTACCACACACTGCATTAACTTTCTTGCCCAATATTTCCCCTTGCTAGGAAGTTTCCGGTTCTCAGATGTAGCATGGTATAATAATTGATTATTTATATAACTTTTTGACTCTGCTGTGTATAGCTTAGGAGTTCTAGCCCTTATCCTCTCTGCTCCCATTTTGTATAACAAAAATACTTTTATCTTTCTCATAGAGGTTATAAAAAATGGTATAAGTCTATGTATATAAGACTTGAATAGTAGTAAGAGGAACAGTATGATCTTAATATATTGTCAGTATAATAACCATCTTCAGAACTTACTTATTTTAACATAACTTCTCTTGAATTCTTTTTTTTTTTTTAAGATTTTTTTTTTAAGTTCTCTCTACACCCAACAGGGGGCTTGAACTCACAACCCTGAGATCAAGAGTCTCACGCTTCACCAACTGAGCCAGGCAGACACCCCATATTCTTAATATTTCTTTTTATCTAACAGAGATGACTCAACCTAGTTTCTTTCCTTTTTGCCTTTTTTATATCCTCATAGAGGTAAGATTAATGTTCTATGCCAGTAAGGAAATTGGCTTAGGTTTCTAGGAATATAGTAAGTTATAACAATTGTGTATGATTTATTATGATTGTGTATATAGTTTTTATGTTATTAGGACATTGTCACTTATAATAAAGAAGCATGTTTTTTGGCCCCTAAATGTTTTTGATATATTTGTTTTCTAATGTATTATAACTGAAGACCTGCTTTTTATAGGACATTAACAAGTGTTGGTAAAGACCTGCAAGATAATTTTCTGAAGGCTCTGGCAGTGAGAGAAGAAGACAACCGCAATGGAAAAGTGAGCGTGAGTACATTTCATCCAAGAGCTAAAAATGTATACATTAAAGGCACAGTTGGTATTGATAATATATGTTTTAATATCTTAAATATGTTTTAATATCTGAGAAGTAATTCATAAGGGATATAATATGACCCTTTGTTTTAATATATTATACAAAGTATGTAGAAAAAAATTTTATTCCCACTAACATCTATAGAATGTAGATTTTACCCACATGGTGAAAAAAAATAATTCCATACATCTATTGTAGAGAAAATGCACTGGCAGTGTGCTTGTCATCTTCAACATTATGCTAGTCTTATGTTGAAACTTGCTTCTTCTTTTCAGCTCAGCCTCCTAGTACACTCCTCCAAGTCACATCATCCACTGACCCCCAAGTTTTGCCCTGTGCCTACCTGATTTCATGGTACCTTCAGAAGATAGTCCTGTAGTTTGCCTTGTAATCCTACCTTGGGAGATGTGATAGAAATCACATAATGGAGAGACATAACTTTTAATCATCCAAGGAGAATATAGTCTTGCTTTATTAAAATGTGTGCTATATCAATTATGTAGTTTTTAATGTTATTTGGAATACATATTTACTTTTACCTTTTGTTAATATAATATTAGTGATAACAGTCTTCTGTAGGTTTTAAAACTGTTCCAAGTCAAGGATTAAAAAAGGCGAATATTCATGCTCAAACTGTAATAAGTGTCTTACAGAAAAATAATCAGAAGTAATGTGGTGAAAAGTTTAAAATAGCAACAAAAAATATGTGTATAAGGTAGTCTATTTTACCAGAGTTTTCTCAAAAAATAGTTGGAATTTTTCTATCAGGACTCTTGAAAATTTCACATCCAGAAAAATTCTCAATATACTTCATAGAGAGAAAAATTCATATTTTGCTTAGATAATTTAATAGAATTAACCCGGGCTTGAAACCAGGGAAAGCTTCTTGGAGGAGGTGGACAAGTGAGATTTAAGAAGTGAAGTTAGAAATATGGATAGAGACTATATTCTGGAGGGCCTTCTAAATTACAACAGAAAAGTTTGAAATTTATCTAACTCTTAGTAGAAAGAGCAATTAAAAAGGCAAAACATGGCATGTCAAGGGAATCATGATAAGGACTTTCAGGAAGGAACAAATGATCATTAGTGATCAAACAAGATAAAGATTAAGAAAGCATTCATATAAATTTAAAAATATACTTGACAAGAACAAATTTCATCTATAGTAGGAATGGAAATTTGATTCCATAAGGTTGAAAAAATTGCCATGATTAGACAGTTGAACCAACAAACACAAATAGCTATAGAGACCCTAAACCCACATTTTTAACCACAGTGGTATACTTACTCTCAAAAATATCTTTTTAAATCTTTCTCTCCTATTGGTTTAAGTCTTCTCTCTTTTTTCCTTTAACAATGAGTGACAGACTCATCCACTTATCTACCCAGATAGAAGCATATCAGTTACTGTAGACTCCCTACTCTCTCTCTCATGTCGAATGAACCACTAATTTCTCCAAAATATAAATCAAGTTACTTCACTTTTCAGCATCTCAACTATCATTTACTTTGATTCAAACTACCATTATATCTTAAGGAAATTACTAGTTTCCTAAATGATACACCTATGTATCTTCTTACCCAGCTCCCATCCACTTGCCATTCACTTAATACATTTTCTTGTGTACCTGCTCATGCCTGAAACTGTTTTAGTCCCTGGGACACTGGGGTACAACAGAATCCAAGACTTTAAAGAGTTTACATTTTAGAGAGGGAGATAGGAAGTAAGTAAGCAAAATTAAAGTGGAAAATTAATTTAATCTCTGGATAGGTACTATGGAGAACATAAAAGTAGAAAATCAAGTAGAAAGAGATTGAATGGAGTGGTTGGTTGATTTACCGAAGGTATACAGGAAAATCACTTTGAGGAGGTGACATCTGTTGGGACTTCAATGACATGAAGAGGATAGCCACAGAATTTGAAGGGAGAGACACCCCAAATATAAAAGGATTTGAGAGTGAGAGACATCCAAAGAAAAAGGAATGGCCTATTAAAAACTCCTGAGATAATAGCAGTCATGACATATTCAAGAGATGGTAAGAAGACCAGAATGGCTGGATTATATTTATTGAAAGGGCTTATAGAAACAGGTGAGATCAGAGAAGAAATCAGCAGCCAGATCATAGGGATTTTAAGGATTTTTTGTTTTATTCTTGAATTTTAATTTTTATGTTCTTTATTTTAAACTAGAAGGTCAATGGACAACTTAAATACAGAAGACCTAATCTTATTTACACTTTAAAAAGATTGCTCTCACTGCTGCTGTGCAGGGTGGAAGATGTGGGAAGGAGGCCTAGAGAGAGGCAGAGAGGTAAGATAGGGAGCTTTTGTAATCAACCAGAAAGAGATGAAACTCTTAGAACAGGGTGGTCCTAGTAGAGATGGAGTGAAGTTACTGAATCCTGTCTGTTGTAGAGGCAGAACAGATAGGACCCATTGATGTATTTGATGTGGAATATTAAAGAAAGGAAAGTAGGGTGACTACTCAGTTTTTGGCTTGGACAAGTAGTAGATGTTGGTGACCTGAGAACTCTTGAGGAATGCTGATTTCAGGAATCAGTAATGAAATTGTGCTGTGTTGGCAGGATTAATTTCGTGACACCTATTACACACTCAAGTAGGGAAGTTGTCTTTTACATATATTGCTTTGGAACTTAGGAGAGAAGTCTTGGTTAGAATATAAATCTGAAACATACCAATACCTGAATGGCATATAAAGTCAAAAGTCAGGGACTGGGCAAATATTTGTTCGGTAGAGAGTGTAGGTGAAAAGAGTGAATGTCATAAAATGACATTCTTTAGGGTATATATATATATATATATATAGAGAGAGAGAGAGAGAGAGAGAGCTATACCTCTATATATATACCTCTATACCCTAAAGAATGTCATAGGTATATATGACATAAAAATGACAAGTCTTTAGGGTACCCAACATTTAGAGATCTGGAATGTATGAAAAAGACAGTAACTGATAATGAGAAGTAGCAAGTAGGAGAAAAGTCAGGTGGGAGCTATGCTCCAAACCAGAAGAGAGAATTTCAAAGGAAAGAATGCTCACCATGTCAAATGCTGCTGAGAGGTTAAATAAGATGATGCATTAATTTTCCCCTGGCTGCCTTAACAAATTACTATAAATTGGGGGCTTAAAACAATAGAAACTTATTCTTTCACAGTTCTGGAGGCCGGAAGTCTAAAATCAAGATGCTGGCAGAACGATGTTCTCTCTAAAGGATCTATAGGCGAATCTCTTCTATGCCTTTTCCTTAGTTCCTGGTGTTCTTAGAAATCACTGGCATTCTTTGGTTTGTAGGCATATCACTCTAATCTGTGCCTCCATCATCATGTGCCTTCTCCGTCTGTACCTGTGTTTCTGTCTTCTGTTCTTATAACACCAATCATATTGGATCCTCCTCTGCAACTCATTATGGCCTAATCTTAGTTTTATTACATCTGCAAAGACCTTATTTCCAAATAAGGTCATATTCATTGGTTCCAAGGGCTAAATCCTCAACATATGTTTTGAGGAGGAGCATAATTCAACCTGTAAAAAAGGATAAAAAGTTTGACATTGTTTTTGTCTAGGTAAATGTCATTGTTACATTGGTGAGGGCTGTTTCAATGAGGGGTATGGACAAATGTCTCATTGGAGTAGGTAGAAAAAAGAAAAAAAGTATGTAAATGAAAATGAGGAAAAACAATGGTTTTTTGATGAGTTTTGCAGTGAAAGATAGTATAGACATTGAGTGACAGCTGGAGCTGGTCCCTAGGAAGTTTGTTTTGTTGTGTTTTAATATAAGATGGATAATGTTAACCCATGTTTTATGTTAGTGGGAATGATCAAGTAAGTACAGAGAGGGGTATTGAGGATATAGGGGAGAAAGGAAACAATTGCTGGAAAAAAGTGCTTAAAAGGAAGATGGAATCCTGAACACTAGGAAAAGGTTTGCCTTTGAGAGGGGCAGAAGCCACCTTTAAAATTACAGTGAGGGGGCGCCTGGGGGCCTCAGTCGTTAAGCGTCTGCCTTCGGCTCAGGTCATGATCCCAGGGTCCTGGGATCGAGCCCGGCATTGGGCTCTCTGCTCGGCAGGAAGCCTGCTTCTCCCGCTACCATTCCCTCTGCTTGTGTTCCTTCTCTCGCTGTGTTTCTCTCTGTCCAAAAAAAAAAAAAAATCTTTAAAAAAAAAAATTACAGTGAGAGGAAAGAAAGAGTCTGTAGGCACATCTATGAAGTAGGTTGGCGAATTTGGTTTTGGGACGATGAGAGAGCTCTGCTTTGAGTGTATCTGTTTTCTCTGCATTGTTGCTTTGAAGGATCTTTAAGTACATCATTATGGATTTGTTTTTTCCCTAGAAAAGGCCCTAAATTTAGCTTTCATTGAGTATACTAGTTAACATTAAATGTTGGGTGGGTGGCCACTGATTTGGAAACTGAAATCTTATCAGACTCATAGCTTTGCTGACTCTGAAAATAACATGGTTATTCATTTATTTGGGTCTTTGAATTTTTGATATTATAATCAGCAGAATATGTATCATTGTATCAAGGGTGGCATTTAAGGTTTAATAATCTGTTTCCTAGTCTGGTCTTAAAGCAGACTCCAAATGGTTTTATAGAAAACTATAAGAGAATAAACATATTTTAGACAGATCTAATTATGAGGATCATAACTTTACTTAGAAGCCATTTAGTTAATGGATACATGTTTTTAAAAGTAGTCCTATAAAGTATATAATATTCATGAGATTTGAATCTATATTAATTTGCTGTCAACAGAAATTATATGTGAACTTTATGAGGTCTGAACTCTCCAAGGGAAAAGACTATTTCCTAAGTATTAGCATTTCTCTACATAGTGAGTGCAAAATAAATGGAGAACTTCAACCCAGAGGCTCATTTGCTACTCTTTTTGTTTCATCTTAATGAAAGTACAAGTTGGAAAAATTATGATACAGTTTTGGAACTGATGTAGTTGATCTGCATGTTCTAATAAGGCTTGAAGGACTATTTCCAAAGCAATTTTCCTAGGTAATTTTCTTTAAATGTAGCTAGGAAATTAGAAGAAGATAGGATTTACTTTCCCACATGCACAACTTTTAATTTTATTTTTAAGTTGGGTGATCCCAGGTTTCAAATGCTATTTAGTGTAATTGAATCTTGTTCTGGGTGTCCTCTTTCTCCCTCTGGTCAACTAATTGCAAATCGATTTACTAGTTTTTTCCATTTAGGCCTTGAATTTACTCTGCCAAAGAGCCTAGAGCTTGGGAAAACAGCACTCCTGTCTGTCCCCACTTCCCAGTGGGACCCCCCCCAGTACTTCAATGCTCGAGTTATAGGATTACTTGCTTATTATATGCACTCATACCATTTCCACAAACCTACTGCTTAGGCATGTAGTCTCAGGGCTGTGCCCTGGGAGAGAACAGGGTTTTATGACAGTTAAAGTTTATAGATATTGTTTAGATAAATCCTTTTTAAAAAAAGCTTGTATTAAGCTGGAGGTAACTTGATTTAATTCAAGAATCAATATTATTTTATGAATGCCTCTGAATTTCATACATAATATATACTTTGTATAAGTGTATGTATAAGTATATGAATATATACATATATACACACATATATAAGCATATTATACAAAAACACACACATTCCTTTCTTTAAATTTTTTCCCAAAATACTCTTGTTTTAAGTTACTATGATGTTCTGTGCTCTTAGTTTAGACGAAACATTGAGACTTATGTGCAATTCATGTATAAAAATGTTAAAAGGATTTTTATTAACTGTGTAGTTCTTCACATGAAAGATACAAATATGTTTTCCTGCTAATATAACTATAATATAATTAATCATGTACCATACATGTATTAAAATATTTCTACCTTATAATTCATATATCTCGGGTTTAAAAATTCTTTAAAAACTAAAATGATTAACCATTTCCTTCTCATTTATAATAGATTTATTGTTTCCTGAGAAAGTGTATTTTTCTGATTGCTTATGTTCTGAGGCTTTTAATACCACCACCACGGTGAGGCATGCATTAAGTATATACTTATGACAAGTGCTTGGAAAAAAATTAAGCAAGTGTGGTTCTAGATATCCAGAAACTCAGTGGCAAATCACACTGATGTGTAGAAGGACGTAAAAAATTCATGGATTTTTGATGGAGTCTTTTGGGTTTTCCATATATAATATCATGTCCTCTGCAAATAGTGAAGTGTTACATCTTCCTTGCTAATTTGGGTGCCTTTTATTTCTTTCTGTTTTCTGATTACTATGACTACGACTTCCAGTACTGTGTTAAATAAAAGTGGTAAGAGTGGACATCCCTGTCTTGTTCCTGACCATAGTGGAAAAGCTCTCAGTTCTTCCCCATTTAGGATGATACTGGCTAAGAGTTTTTTGTATATGGCCTTTGTTATGTTGAGATATGTTCCCTCTGTGACATGATGCTATATATGGAAAATGTGAAAGTCTCTACCAAAAAACTGCTAGAACTGATAAACAAATTCAGTAAAGTTGCAGGATAGAGAAATCAATGCATAGAAATCTGTTGCATTTCTATACATCAATACGGAAGCAGCAGAAAGAGAAATTAAGCTATCCCACTTACAATCCACCAAAACCAATAAGATACCTAAATATAAACCCTACCAAAGATGTGAAAGGCCTCTACTCTGAAAAGTATAAAACACTGATGAAAGAAATTGAAAATGACACCCAAAACAGAAAAAACATTCTATGCTCATGGATTGGAAGAACAAATATTATTAAAATATCTATACTACCCAAAGCAATATACACATTTAATACAATCCCTCTCAAAATGCCACCAGCATTTTCACAGAGCTAGAACAAACAATCTTAAAATTTGTAGGGAACCACAAAAGACCCTGAAAAGCCAAAGCAACCTTGAAAAAGAAAAGCTAGGTTGGAGGCATCACAATTCTGGACTTTGAGTTATATTACAGAGCTGTAGTCATCAAAATTGTATGGTACTGGCACAAAAACAAACATAACAGATCGGTGGAACAGAAAAGAGAACCCAGCAATGAACCCACACAACTAAATGGTCAATTAAATCTTCCACAAAGCAGGAAAGACTATCCAACAGGAAAAAGACAGTTTCTTCAACAAATGGTATTGAGAAAACTGGACAGCAACATGCAAAAGAATGAAACTGGACCACTTTCTCGCACTATATACAAAAATAAATTGAAAGAGGATTAAAGACCTAATGTGATACCTGAAAGCATAAAAATCCTAGAACAGAACACAAGCAGTAACTTCTTTGACATCGGCCATAGCAGCTTCTTTCTAGATACATCTCCCAGTGTATGGGAAACAAAAGCAAAAATAAAATATTGGGACTACATCAAAATAAAGAGCTTCCAGTGAAGGAAACAATCAACAAAACTGAAAGGCAACCCATGGAATGGGAGAGGATATTTATAAATGACACATTCAAGAAAGGGTTAGTATCCAAAATATATAAACAATTTCTGAAACTCAACACCCTCAAAATGAATAATTGAATTAAAAAATGGACAGAAGATATGAATAGACATTTTTCCGAAGAAGACATTAGATGGCCAACAGACACATGAAAAGATGCTCAACATCATTGAGCATCAGGGAAATACAAATCAAAGCTACAGTGAGATACCACCTCAAACCTGTCAGAGTGGCTAAAATCAATGACACAAGAAACAACAGATGTTGGTGAGTATGTGGAGAAAGGGGAACCCTCTTACATTGTTGGTGGGAATGCAAACTGGTGCAGCTCCTCTGGAAAAGAGTATCAAGTTTCCTCACAAAGCTAGATAGAACTACGCTATGATCCAGCAGTTGCACTACTAGGTATTTACCCAAAGAATAAAATATACTAACTGAAAAGGACACATGCACCCTGATGTTTATAGTAGCATTATCTACCATAGCCAAATTATGGGACTATCTCAAGCATCTGTTGAC
This sequence comes from Procyon lotor, assembly GCA_028646535.1. Lineage (NCBI taxonomy): Eukaryota > Metazoa > Chordata > Mammalia > Carnivora > Procyonidae > Procyon > Procyon lotor. The sequence continues at coordinate 54,132,898 of CM053604.1, read as the reverse complement.
TGATGAATGGATAAAGAAATGATACACACACACACACACACACACACACACACACACACAAGAATATTACTTAGCCATTAAAAAAAAGAAATCTTGCCATTTGCAATGACATAGATGGAGCTGGAGAGTATTATACTAAGCAAAATAAGTCAGTTAGAGAAAGAAAGACGAATACTATATAATTGCACTCATATGTGGAATTTAGGAAACAAGAGCAAGAGGAAAAAGAAAGAGAGGCAAACCAAGAAATAGACTCTTAACTATAGAGAACAAACTGATGATTACCAGAAGGTGGGGGATGGGCTAAATATGTGGTAGGGATTAAGGACTGCATTTGGTGGGATGAACATCAAATGTTATATGAAATTGTTGAATCATTATATTGTATACCTAAAACTAATATTACACTGTATGTTAACTAACCGGAATTTAAATAATTAAATCAGAGAACTAAGCACATTGTGTGAATATGTGAGATACTGAAAAATCATTTTCTCAGGAAAAGCAGTGAGAATGTTAAATACATTAAATATTTAAATCAAGTTGAGATTAAGGGTATTTTTTTCTCACAATGTCCAAAAATACCTTATTAGAAATGGTAAAGTTACAGAGGGTCCTTGAATGAAGATGTAATGTCTTGAGAGCATTTCATATATATGAACGAGACTACAGAAAATTGTAAAGGTCAAATATGTGATGACTGTATGAAGAGAAGTCTAGGTAGAAATAAAGAGGTAAAGTGGGTTATTGTGAAACAATAGTTTCCAATTTCTTTCTAGATTACTCTGAGCTATTTACATAGTTGGTCAACATGTTTCTCTCTTGGTGTCTATGACATAATTGTCTTATAGTTTTCTTACTTTAGATTTCATTCTCTTTCTTGGGCTGACTACCTGATACCTCTACTTGAAGCTACAACCTTTCCACTATACACATTTTTCCTTGGAATGATCCAGCCCCTGTACGTCCAGCTTCATGAATCCACTGAATATATTTCTTGCTACTAAACCAGAGGCCTAGGTCTTTGCTGTGTATCTAATAATTAATTTATTCAATTATTCTTTAAATGATGGTAGCTATTCTATATTAGGCATTGTACTAGCTTCTGGGGATACAGTGGATTTCAAGAGCCTTATGGATCTGAGAGTTGCTTAGGAAAGAAAGTGAATAATCAAGTAAGCATACAAATACAGCAAAATTACAATTGTGACAGGTGCTATGAAGGAAAAACACACGTTCTGATTGTGTATAAATGGTCAGGAGATGATATAGTCAGATTTTCAGACACAAAAAAATAGTACATCTTCAGGATAGAGAATAAACTAGAGAGAAGATAAAGCAGATTCCAATCCATGCAAGATCAGATTAGAGAAGATAAAATAATAGCTTAGATCGGGAAGATGACAGGGAAGATGAAGAGAACTGACTTGACAGTTATTTACAAGGTAAACTAGACAGGCTGTGGTGACAGGATATAGCTTAGACTGGGGTTGAGATAAAGGGAATGCACATGGATACCTGGCCTCCACAGCTGGGTAGATGGTGCTGCGGCTCTTTGAGATGTAGGACACTCAAAGATCAAGAGAGGGGAATGGAGGGATCATGGCTCTGACTGTGAATATGTCGAGTTTGAGTTGTCTTGGCAAGAGCTGTTGAAATGTTAAGTAGATAACTGGAGGAGAAAAGATCTCTTAAAATTTACTCCAGTGTTTATCTCCACATTGCTATATCTCAGATACTTAAATTTGTATGCATTGAAATTACTTTTCTTTTCCTCCTCTACTCCTCAGATCTCACATCCAGTGGATCACCAAGTGCAGTCAATTCCACCTTGTAAATATGTCTCAAATAAATGTGGGGGGAGGAGGCAGGGAAGCCAGAGAAGTAGGCAACAGCCATCTCAGAGGGTTCTGATGGGCTGTGCTCAGTAGCATTAGACAGTTCTTGGGGTGTGATGAGTAACTGTCAAAGAACTTAGACAAATGGTTGATGTGATCAGAAACACATTTTAAGAATACACTGGCAGCAGTATGTGGAGGTACATATCTCTGTAGGAGGGGGAATGAGATATGAGACCACTGTAACATTTTAGACAATAGATAATAAAAGGCTGGGATAAAGAAATGACAGGATGGATGGTGGAAAAAGATGGAGTTCAGTAATTTTGGAGATAACTACAAACCATCTTATTCATTTTGATTTAGGAAATGGGAGTTGAGTACTATTCTCATGTTTCTACTTGGGGATTCAATAGGGTGTGAGCAGTTGATAATTTTATTAATGGGAAGAGAAGTGTGATCTTGGCATTTGTAGATTTACTGTATTTCAGTGGATGAAAGCATAGAAGTTAGAGATGGATAGTAACTCGATTCAAGTTCTAGATTTACTGCTTACCCAATATTACAGATCACAAAAGGTCTGTGCTGAATTTTCCAAGCCACAATGCCCTGCTCTGTCATCTAGAGCTTAAAAGAATACCCTCATCATAAAATTGACTACTGAAAGGAAAATGCAGATTGGACACATGGCACACTGCATGATACATGACAAGTATTTAACAACTGTGATTTCTGCAGTAAAAGAAAATTACAACATTGCTAGAGTTACAATAGTGAATGAAAAAGATGTTGTAGAAAATATGCAGTAGTTTTCAAGGGAAGCATTGAGTGGTTTTGAGTCTCTAGAAAAGATGGTTGAAAGTGTTCCTTAAGACATTCAGATAGTTACAGATTTTATTCAGGATCCAAAGATTGTTGATCATTACCAAGATATTATAGAAATCAGAATATTAAAACATATACTTTATGTTACAGGTTTTGATTCATGTTATAGGAAACCACAGTCTATTTTATTAATTTTCTGCTCTGTGCAAACCACTTTGCTATTTGCCATAAACAAAGATAGAAAAGACATGGACCCTCCCAACACTGTTTCTAATGTAATAAAATTATGTAACTCTTTTAAGTGGCTAAGTGGTGGAATGGGGATGGAGTGGGGTGAGTTGTTCTTTTTCAGATGGTAGTAAACTAAGAATCTTGGATTTATTGAATGGAAAAAACAAAAATAAAATATCCCCTTCCTAATCAGAGACTCGTGAGGATTGTAATGAAAGGTCACATGGTATTCTGGGCTGAGAAAATGGAACCTGTTGACACTTATTTTCCCACTGAATGTTGACTATGTAAACAGTTACATGGCTGACTAGTTTGGGCTTTGAAATATGCATTATTAAGCTGGTATAAAAGCACTGCTTACAACTTTTCCTTCAGAGTCATTCAAAGAAACCACTGTACGTGGGTAAGGGAAACCTATGAATTAGGCAGTTCCTATATACCCATTTCCTGTGTTGAAATCTCTATGAAACATAAGATTGCGTTGTATATGACCAGTAACATTGTGCTGACATGATCTTTTCCCTCCTTGCTATTTTCCAACTTCTATAAAATGTTCCCTTTCAAGAAAATGAAGGTATTATACTGATGTTTATTTCCTTTTTAATTGAATCCATGCCTGTCCATTAATAAACCCTTATGGAAATTATATGACTCATTCAGTTGTACCTTCATTTTAAACAAATTACATCAGTGTTTGGAAAATAAAATGCACATCAACTTATATTTTACTGAAAAAAGTATAGTTGAATAGATCTTTAATTTTTTATTTTCTAGATAAAAAATGTGAAATAGGCAGTGAGAAATTCTGAGTAGAGTAGATGTTATAGAGCCATATTAATCTGAGTTAGATTCTTACATTCTCCACATATTATAAGCTAAACACAAGGTCTTCAACTCTATAGAGCCCGAGTTTCTTACACACTATATAATCATTTTCATATAGCTGAGATACTTCTAGAATAAAATTTTATAATGTTTAAGGCACAAATAAGCTAATACTTAGTAGGTGTTTAATAAAATATAAGGAATATGTGATTTGAAAAAAAGTAATATATGTTCTGTTATTTCAGGTTCACTAGAAGTAGAGCCTAAGGTACAGATTTTAGTGGAAGTTGTTTGGTGAAAAGTTCTTTCATGTGAAACCTGTAAAGGACATGAGGCAAGCATGATAGTACAGAAGAAAAAGGTAGGCAGAGATGTGATTTCAGTGGAAATCTAGCTTCAGACTTATCACACGGGAATCTCTGGCCCATGGAATTGTATCAGAGTTTGTTTTGCCTTGAGGCAAGGGGGGGTGTGTTTTATGCACACTCTCCTTCCCCTTTCCTGTCTATCAACTAATCATCAGCTGCCGTGAGGGTTGGGGGAGGAGGGAGTAAAGTGGCTCAGGTCAGCCAAGGGCAGTCCTTTTTGAGGAGAGAACAGGTGTGAACCATTAGCCGTTAACACCTGCAGCATCTGGAGCTGGGTGCACCAGTCTAGGAAAGGGGATCTAGGAGGGACACTGCCAACATGCACTGCAGATGCAAAAAGTTAGTTTTAGCCATTTTTGAAAGAAAAGAATGCTACTTTTTCAGTATGTAATGGCCTATGTGCCAAAAAGTATTTTCACTTAAGGTATTTAAATTTATCAACCATTTTTACATAAAGGTTTAATTACTTTAGTGTCCTGTTTCTAAAATGAGAATGGTATTTTGAATTAAGATAAAATGTATTTTACTGCAGAGGCATCTTTGTTTATAAATAACCACAAGTCCAAACATGGTTTTCAGGTCCAGAAATTTTGCATATATAATAATCTTTCCCATTTAAATCTTACACTCACTAGTATCTGTTCTCATACGTGATAGGAGCTGTTCTGAGGATTGGCAGAATCAAGCCAGATGATTCAGGAACCAGCATCATGTTAGGATGCATTCATGAAACACATGTTTGTGAATATAATAATTGTGGTCATGGGAGTGGAGATTTATTTTATTACTTTCTAAACACTAAGCATTTTCAAATTTAGTGTGATTTTTAAAAAGTTTTTAATTAAACTCCAGTTAACATATACTGTAGTATTAGTTTCAGGGTATACAACATAGTGAATCAACACTTCCATATATCACCCTGTGCTCATCACATTAAATGCCCTCCTTAATCTCCATCACCTCTTTAACCCATTCCCCACCTGCCACCTTCCTTCTGGTAACCACCAGTTTGTTCTCTGTGGTTAAGAGTCTTCTCTTGGTTTGCCTCTCCTCTCACTCTCTTTGTTTGGTTTCTTAAGTTCCACATATGAATGAAATCATATGGCATTTGTCTCTTTGAATGTTATTGGTTGCTTATGGAATAAGAAAAAGAAGAAAATTGATGTAAGTCACTAAAATTTGAAAAATGAATTGTTTGGTCACATTATGGCGTCATTATATTCCCGAAGGTTTATGCAAACAGATGACCTTGGCTATTTGTCTGATGGTGAAATGTAGTAGGATTGTTTAGACATTAATAGAGATATGAATAACCTAAGAATACATTGTTCCTATTCATAAACAAAAATAAGGGTAAAAATGGTAAAAGGCCTGCTGGTTTATTCATAGCAAATGCTCCAATAAGGTTTATGTGAACTTTTAAATCCATATTCCTTTTAACTACCAATCTAAAATTCACAAAGTTCTATGGGGTGCCTGGGTGGCTCAGTTGGTTAAACATCTGCCTTGGGCTCAGGCCATGATCCCAGGGTCCTGGGATAGGCTCCAGCAGCATCATGCTGAGCAGGGAGACTGTTTCCCCCTCTGCTCTTCAGTCTGCTTGTGCTCTCTCTCTCACTCACACTCTCTTGTTCTTTCTCTAAAAATTAAAAAAAATAAAATAAAATCCACAAAGTTCTGAAAACCGAAGGATTTTTTTAAATTTTGGAATAGTGAAACCTGATCTGAAATGAGACTGTTTATAGATTTTATCTCATTTGGTGTTCCCTTTGGCTCATTGCCAAAAAATTAATGTGTTTGGTTACTGGATGTGTCTTAAGCTTACTTGCAAATGTTGATTTATATATTTATTATAATATATAATATATAAAATATTGTATATTATCTATTTATATATGTGTACCTACCATATTACCTTACCAAAATAAAAATATTATGAGTTTTGAAACAATTCTAGCTCCAGAGTTTTCAGATAAAAGATTATGAATATGTATATGAGTGTATATGTGTATATATAATATATGAAGTATTAATTATGGCAAGCCAGTTATGTAAGAAAACAAAACAAATCTTAATTGTCTAATAAAAATTTAATGCTTTCTCACTTCAGCTCAATTGCTTGTCCATGTTAAACCCACACTAGAGCTTTTTCTGTTTCATGTACTTACTCCGGGACCTATACGGTAGATAAGCTCTATTATCTTCATTATATAGCTTCAGAAGATGCTCTGGATATTGAGAATCGCTTGAGGGAGAGAGAAAAGAGAACAGCTGAGAAGATGCTTTGTAGGCCAGGACTAGAAATCTGGTTTGTCGTACTCTGTCCAGGGCTCAGTCATATGGTCACACTTACTTGGGAAGACTGGGAAGTATAGTCCAGTTGAGTGCCAAGAGGAAAGCAGCGTGTGATTGATGAATACTGTTTGATCATCATACCTGCCACATGTGTGTATGTGCACATTATATCATCGCTATGTCATAGTCACCAAGTAAAGGATTTAGTTACAGAAAAATTATCTCATAATTAAGGCCATTAGTGATCTTTAGTAAGTGAACATGTTCCAGTTTCTAAAAAAAAATGGGAAAACTGCAAAAAAAGAGTAATGGTGTGAATAACTAGTCTTACAATATAATAACATATATTAAAAAGCCACTCTTATTAAGACAGTATGATACTGGAGCATGAATAGATAATTGCTCAACTGTACTAGTATCAGATAAATGAAAATCAAAATGACTTACATTTTGCATACACAAGATAAGAAAAAAATAAAATGACACATCTTGCCAAATGCAATGAGGATGTGAAGATGTAAGAAATTATGTTTATGATTCAATGTTCAGTACATTGTTAGGCACAGTTCAGAGAGCAGTTTAATGATGTCTGGTGAAGAGAAAGATGTGTGTAATCTTTAAGCTAGTAGATGCCTGAGAGAAACTGTCAATCCTATGTATAACAAGGTAATTACAAGTATGTGCATTGGAGCATTTCTTAGAATATAGCAAAATAACCTAAATGTTCATAAACACAAGAACAAGTTGTAGCTCCTTCGTAAAATGGCACACTATGCAGCAATCAATGTGACAAACTAAGTATATATTCTGTATTATCAATGTGGATCATCTTAAAAAGATCATGTTAAATTAAAAGAAAAAAAGACTGCAGGACTATGCCAATAAATTTTTCATTTTGCTTGGAGTCCAGTTTTTGGTCTACGGCAGGGGAATCTTTTTTTTTTTTTTTTTAATTTTTATTGTGTTATATTAGTCACCATACAATACATCATTAGTTTTTGATGTAGTATTCCAAGATTCATTGTTTACGTATAACACCCAGTGCTCCATGCAATATGTGCCCTCCTTAATACCCACCATCAGTCTCACCCATCCACCCACTCCCTCCCCTCTAAAACCCTCAGTTTGTTTCTCAGAGTCCAGTCTCTCATGGTTCATCTCCCTCTCGGATTCCCCCTCCTTCACTTTTCCCTTCCTTCTCTTAATGTCCTCCATGTTATTCCTTATGCTCCACAAGTAAGTGAAACCATATGATAACTGACTTTCTCTGCTTGATTTATTTCACTCAGCATAATTTCCTCCAGTCCCATCCATGTTGATGCAAAAGTTGGGTATTCATCCTTTCTGATGGCTGAGTAATATTCCATTTTATATATGGACCACATCTTTATCTATCTGTCTGTTGAAGGGCATCTTGGCTCTTTCCACAGTTTGCTATTGTGGACATTGATGCTATGAACATTGGGGTACATATGGCCCTTCTTTTCACTACATCTGTATCTTTGGGGTAAATATCCAGTAGAGCAGCAAGGGAATCTGAACTATAACCTTAAAATTAGTAAGGTTTATCTCTAATACAGAGAGGATAATAATTCGGCAGAATCCTTTTATGAGAACAGTTGCTTCCAATTCCATCTGGAAGAAATCACAGAAAGCATTGGTTGAATTAGTGTCTATAAATTCATACTCTGTGCATCTAAGAAAGCTATTACTTCCTCTAAATCCACTTCTATATACTTTATTTTCACACAGCAACTTAAAGGTTAACCAAGAACTATTGAAAAATTGCTACAAATTTTGGAGAGAGAAAATCAAAGTAGAGTGGATCCAAAAAAGTATAAAATTGTTGGATATGCTGATTGTGGTAATTACATAAGGGCTTTAACTTTTGAAATGTTTCATGTTAATGAAATTATAAAATCTGCTACTCTAGATAACTGTAAGGACATTTACAGATTGTTTTGGCTTTGGACATGTGTACTAATGGCTAAGTATATTTATAAGAGTATTTGCTCCTTGATGCAGCATAATAGTAATATTTTTTTCTTCAAGTGCATAAATTTTAAGAAAAAACTTCTGGCTGCCTAATGTTAAACACAATGGCTTTCAAATTGTGAATGGTACAAAACAAGCGATTAGAAAAAAAAAGTTCTCAATACATGAAGTATTTTATTAGACATGAAAGATTTAAATAGATTTTCTGTCAACAAATAGTTCCACTTCCTAAAACTAACAGTAGTCCTCATAAAGAAGATTCTAGTGAAAATTAGCTTTCAGAGATGTTGACTGTGCTATAATAAATAACAGAGCGGACCTTCTGAGCAATAAGAAGAATATAGCTATGATTACTCTTTACGAGAAGTTCATTTCTCTTTATGAACATTATGGCTCAATCTAATTTGCAAAACGTGATGGTGAAGTTGGCAGAAGCTTGTAATACCTGACAGCTCTAATTTAATGTTTGCACTATTAGGAGAAAATTATATTGCATCATATTCAAAGGGTTTTTCTTTTGATTTTCCAAATGAATATTTAGTACTTCAGGAGGTTGGTATGTATGATCTCAGCAAGATTTGGATCACGAACAGAAATTTAGCAATCATGTTGATTTCTTTTTTTCCTTAACTCCAGTATGCCGTGAATTAATTAAGTGGTTTTGACAGCCAAGTTTTTGAAGCAGTATTCTGTTTAGATGCTGTAGCTGAAAGGAAATGTGGTTGAGCCTTCCCATTTTTTTTCCTCCTACTCCTAAGTCCCAGGGGAACAGTATATTTGACAGCTGGGACTTCACAGGTTGTGTTCCTCTTTTTTTTTTTTTTAATTTCAATTTTTCATTTAAATTCTAGTTAGCATATACAGTAAAATTGTTTTCAGGTGTAGAATTTAGTGATTCATCACATAATATAACACTCAGTGCCCTCTTTAGTACCCATCACTCATTTAGACCGTCCTCTGCCCACCTTCCTCCATCAAGTGTTGTGTTCCTATAGATGAAAAAAACTGCGTATGTTGGCAGGTGCTTTTCATTGGACCAATTTAACATATCTGACCATTGCTGGTCTCTATTTTTACTCATTCTGGTTAGAGAGGTTTAAGGGGAGGGCCTAGGTTTGAACCAATGTCTTCATTCCAGTCAAGTTAGCAAGAATTTCTGCTTGATTTGGCATAAGGGCCAAATATATTTGTATTCTGCCTTAGTTCTCAAGAGATGGGGGGGAAAATCTCAGATGGGTCAGTTTATCTTTCACTCATTTTTTAGAAATCTATTCGTCTTTATATTTAACCAGCTTTTGCAGTGGTAACAATTATAATTAAGATAGTTGTCCTTGTTGAACGCCTACTTTGGGTTGTTATGTATAACTTGTCATATTTCTTGTCAGAAAGCTATTCATAGCATTACTTTATCATTGTAATGTCTGTAGGATCTATAGTGATACCCACTTCCATTCCTGATATTGGTGATTTCTTTTTATTATTATTATTATTATTATTATTATTATTATTAACATTAACATGTAATGTATTATTTGTTTCAGGGGTACAGGTCTGTGATTCATCAGTCTTACACAATTCACAGCGCTCACCATAGCATATATCTTCCCTAATGTCCATCACCCAGCTACCCCATCCTCTCAAACCCCTCCCCTCAGTAACCCTCAGTTTGTTTCCTGAGGTTAAGAATCTCTATGGTTTGTCTCCCTCTCTGGTTTCATCCCATTTCGTTTTTTCCTCTCCCCCCATGATCCTCTGCCTTGTTTCCTAATTTCCACTTATCAGTGAGATCATATGGTAATGTCATTCTCTGATTGACTTATTTCACTTAGCATAATACCCTCTAGTTCAATCCATGTCATTGCAAATGGAAAAATTTCATTTTCTGGATGGCTACATAATATTCCATTGCATCTATCTATCTGCATTGGTCCTGATATTGGTGATTTCTATCTTCTCTTTTTTTCCTGGCCTGTCTGGCCTAGGTTTACCAATTTTATTGCTCTTCTTATAGAACCAGCTGTTGGCTTCATTGATCTTCTCTATTGATTTTGTGTTGTTTATATCATTGATATTTGCTCTTTATTTCTTTTCTTCTCCTTACTTTGGGTTTAATTTGCTTTTTTGTCTTTTAAGATGAAAGTTTAAGTTTTTGATTTGAGACTTATTTTCTAACATAGATGTTCTAGAGCTATACTGTTCCACCAGATGTTTTGTTATGTCATGTTTTCATTTTCATGCAATTTTATTTTTTATACAATACAGATTACTTTCTGATTTCCCTTTTGATTTCTTTTTGACCCATGAATTATATAAAATTTGTTAGTTTTCAAATAGTTGAATATTTTCTAGTTTTTAAGATTGCCTCAGTGTCTGAGATTAATTTATTAATTTTGATTACCCATTCCTCTTACTCCTCTTCTCACATGGTCTTATCATTTGAGATGAACAGCCTGAATAGGCACATCACTGTTAGCTGATGTGCTTTCTCCCTAGTATTGTGTTCCTAAGTAATCTCTGAGGAGAGTAGCGTTTTTTGTTTTGTTTTGTTGGTTAATTTTCCGTTTCCTAAATTACTTCTGTGTCTTCCAGGGTAAATATTTTTTTTTTGTATGTATTTGTTGTAAGATTTTTCACAAATGTCTAGTGATCCTTGGTTATTCATTCATATTAAAAAAAAAAAGGCAACATACAAGTTGACTGTGAGCTTTGATAGGTTTTGCAATAATATGTGCATGTCTTGTCAGGAAACTTGCATTAGGTAGAGACCTTCTTAGATGAGGAAGACTTTCCTCTGTCACACCAAGTACCTACTCTCATTCTCTTCAGGGGTTTCATTTCTCTAGGTAGTAATCTTTAATCTTTTGTCCTGGTATTTGAGTGTTATGGCTGTTGCCTGTTGATAATTTTGTTCATGCAGGTGAAGTGCATGTTTGGTTGACCTTCTTGGCCCTGCTTCTCACTCCTTGACTTCTCTGTAACTGCAGTTTCTGAGATCTGAGCTTCTCTAGGGATTGACTGATAAAGTTGGTTTTCTTCTTGGATGCAGTACTTTCCCTTGTCCTTGCCTCCCTTTTCCCTTTCTTCCTCAACAAAAAAGCTCAACTATGCCTGCATCTCTTTTGTTAATAATGTTAGGTATACTGGGTTGTGGACATTGGGGAGAGTATGTGCTATGGTAAGTGCTGTGAAACGTGTAAGCCTGACGATTCACAGACATGTACCCTGGGGCAAATAATACATTATATGTTAATAAAAAAATTAAAAAAAAAACATTAAAAAAGGCTAACCACGAACACACACACACACACACAAATAATGTTAGGTATATATTTTTTTAATTTTTAGAGGATTTATTTATTTATTTTTTTTTTTGAGAGAGAGCTTTGGTGGGAAGGTGGAGGGAGAGGGAGAAAGAGAGTCTTAAATCAGGCTCCAGGTTCAGTGCAAGCCCAATGCAAGGTTTGATCTCATGACATAAATGATCATGACCTGAGCTGACTGAAATCAAGAATCAGATGCTTAACCAACTGAGCCACCCAGTTACAGATCTTTATTTTTTTATTATTTTTATTAATAAAAAAAGATTTTTATTTATTTATTTGAGAGAGAAAGTGAGAGAGAGAGAGAGAGAATGAGATTGGGGAGGGCCAGAGAGAGAAGCAGATCCCCAGCTGAGCAGGGAGCCCGATGCAGGACTTGATTCAGGGACTCTGGGATCATGACCTGAGCTGAAGGCAGACACTTAACCGACTGAACCACCCAGAACCCCAGATCTTTATTTTTTGAAGTAAAATTATGTCACTGTATGCTTATTACCAAGAATCTAATGTTTGATATAAGCATAATATGTTCATGTGTATGTGAATTTATATATACATATATAAAAAGTTTGCCATTTATTAATATCATTTTTGATAAAGCAGATTTTCCCATATTTTAAAGATTTTTTAGGAATAACAGGAGAAGTAATGTGTGTACCAAATGATAATAGGAACTCATGGGCATTATATTTAGGAGGGTTGTCTAATATTTTATATGTATTTGTTGTTTGGCAATAGATGCTACTTACTAAGTCAGTACTAAGGTGACTTTTTTTTTTCCTAAGGTGACTTTTTGATGCAAATCTTTTTTGTACCTTGGGATACTGTATTGGGATAAAGACTGATCAAATAAAATGACTGTCAAGCATTTGAAACTACTATGTGAAAATGAATATAAAATTCAATAAAGTGCTGTTTTGGGGGGTTTCTGTAGATCTAAGAAACAAAGTTGTCATTGAAGGGGTAATGCATACCACTTTGGCATCTATAATCAGTTATGAAATAGTTAAAAGTTATCTAGTAAGGGAAATTATGCACATATTTTCTTGTGTGTTTTCTGAGATAAAGAAGTTCTCCAAGATTCTTGGAAAAGTATTTGGGGAGAAAGAACATACAGTTCCAAAATACTTTTTCCTTTGGGAGAAGTGGAGTTGGCAGGGTGTGAAATACTTAGCACTCTCTATCTTGCCCCTGGTTTGGGTGCCCATCACACTTGCAGATCTTTGTGTGATTCACCTGGATGAAATAGAATTGAGAAAATAAGAGGTCTCATTTAAAAAAAAAAATCTCATTTTGTATTATTATCTTTTTTAGAGTCAGAAGAGGGAGAGAGGGAGTGAAGATGGAAAGGAGGGAGGAACAAATACATTTAACATCAATTTCATCATGAACCACAGCATCCTATAATTGAAGAGCAAAATTTATCTTGTTTAGCCTCTTTTCTAACTGGGAATTCCTTTTTCAGCTCTTCTGGCAAATGGCCATGCAGCTCTGTTAAAATAGTTGAAATATTTTCAGTGATAGGTAGCTCATTTCTTTGTAGGTTATTTCTATTTCAGAGATTTCTGATAATTGACTGTGCTGGTAAAAATCTGCCTTCTTTGACTTACTCATCTTCTGGAGCAATATAAAATAATGCTGCTGCAACACTGT
>CM053604.1:54104749-54119048 GCA_028646535.1 Procyon lotor | reverse complement strand
TACTAGATTAACACTCAAAGAGAGTAAATAACAAAAGAGAAAAAATGGAAAACTGTTAAAATAGAAATATTTCCATGAGTTATTTTCTTAAGAGGTCACTTACTTTAAAGATTACGAAGTCTTTCAGTAAATATTCATGAGTTATTAAGCATCTCAGAATTTTAAATGTAAAATTAGGTGTTTTCTAATAGGCAAGGTTTGAATAATCATTGCAATGTGTTCTGATAAGCAGTTTCTAAATAAACACTAAATCAAATTTGAGATTAAATCAGTCTTAATAACAATACTTTTTTATCTACTGGGCAGTCTTTGTATTAGTCTCTATGCTAGGTATTTCACAAATACTTTCAATTATCTTCACAGCAAACCCTAAGGGAGGACACGTTTATTTCCATGTTAGAGATGAACTTGATTATAATCAGTTGGCATTCAGTTTTTAACTTAAATATCACTAACCCCAAGGCTTTATTTTACTATATTGAAGCCGAACAATATAGCAAAACATCGTTTGATGCCATAGTACTTTTACAGAAAACAATGAGAATTCATTGGTAAGAGGAAACCTAAAGTAACAGGAATAGGAGTACAGTGAGGTATGCAACCTTCATCAGGAACTGCCCCTAGGAGTTATTAGAGGTTGGTGGTCTTGAAACCTCTGTGGAAAGCTAATCAGCCATAATCATCACTCTAGTCTAAACGAGAATTCTGATCAACTACTTGTTCAGAGGTAGGTTTGATTTCTAGCCAGTGAAATCTGGCATAGCCTACATTTAATAATTCTAGAATTTATATTCAATTCATCTGCACTTGTTTGAATATGTAATTCAACTTCTCTGTGTCTCAATTACTTTGAAATGATGTTTTTGTACACCCACTTTGGAAAAATTTAGTGGAGAGTATAGTAAAATGTAGTGGATGAGTAAAAGTTTATTGTAAAACTTTTATAATATTATCTTCTTAGGAAGTAAGCACACATCTATGAAAAAGCAGTTTTCAGAAATAGTTTTATTTTGCATGGATAAGTTTACTGACAGAACTATATGCATGTATTTGTGTGGTCTCAAATAACATAAATTTTATTTTTTTGAGGCCAATATGAAAATTACTTGCAAATTTGATAAAAATATGATTTTATTTATCACAATGTGTAGATTTTTGGACAATTTATTTGAGTATTAAATATAGGAGATATATTTCTGTTGAACTTTGATGTAGGGCATCTGTTGCTTTGTCTTGTACATTTTCTCCAGGACAATATAACATCTTCTTTGCTTTGTTCATTACACAAATTAGGAGGAAAAAAAATCCTGCTTCCCCTCAAATAGTATTTTATAAATTTCTTTAACATTGGTAAACATTTTCACATTCCTCCTTTCAGTGTATTATTGTATGTTTGCTCTGTATTATCGATCTGGGTTGCTATAACAAAATACCATAGATTGGATGTCTTAAATAATAGAAATTTATTTTCTCACATATCTGGACGCTGGAAGTCTAAGGACAGGGTACTAGCACAGTCTGCTTCTAGTAACCGCTCTGTTCTCTTAAGCAACTCACTATATTTATACTAGTATCTCACTGCTTTTAATATGCATTTCTCTGATTGCTTTTGTTTTGTTATGTATGTATTTTTCTAAATCATATGTCCTCCAAAAGTTATGGATACCAAAAATTGTATAGAAGGAATAAAAGCAACCAGTGAACAATTTCAAGTCCTTTCCTTTGAGCATTAATTCGACAGGAGAATCTATCTTTAAGGGATTATTTTTTTAAAGATCTAAAAGAGAAAAATAGGGGAGCTAAATCCAATGTATGGTTTTTTACTCTCCTGTATTTTCTTGTAAACTATTCCTGGTGGCATTTTTTTCTTCCTTCCTTCTTTTCTTTTCTTTTTCTTTTTTTTTTTAATTTAATTGAAACAGTGTTTTTTAGGAGTCAAGTCAATCAGGATTATATTTAGGAAGATTTATGGTTTAGGAATTTTTACACTACATACTGTGATTTCCATGAGATTTCCACAAGGTCATCAATTTATATTCTAATCACTTTCAGAAAAGAAAAAGATTTCTTGAGAAATGAGATTCATTTATTGGCAGGGAGGAATGAGAATCAAATTTTCATTAAAGGGCGCCTGGGTGGCTCAGTGGGTTAAAGCCTCTGCCTTCAGCTCAGGTCATGATCTCAGGGTCTTGGGATTGAGCCCCGCATTGGGCTCTCTGCTCAGCGGGGAGTCTGCTTCCCTCTCTCTCTCTCTGCCTCTCTCTGCCTACTTGTGATCATTCTCTGTCAAATAAATAAATAAAATCTTTAAAAAAAAAAAAGATAAATGGCACCACCTCCCCCCAGGCCCCTTTTCCACGTGAGACTTTATAAATTACTAAATGTACAGTAAAGCTTTCAGCACCTCTGGGAAGATGCTTCAACTGTTCGAAGCATACAGAAGAAAGACAAGAAGGGCTAGTATGCACACTAGACAGCGATTCCTTTTCATCTTCTATTTTGAAGAAAACCCAAATGGGAGAGTCCTGAATCTGTGGTATCTTCCATTAGTCAAACTCTACTCCTCCCCTGGATGGAAAGTTGTGCTTTTCTTTGAAGGGACAAAATGGCCTGGCTTCTGTCTGAGAAAGTGTCCCTGAACTCCTCTTTTTTGATACATCTGGAAAATTTCTCTAGTTAATTCTCAAACATGGTAGGTTAAGGTGTTCTCACACTTTAGGGGGGACCAAAAAAAAAGTTGCTTCGAGAGGAAATAAATGTTCTTAGTTTCTAAATGTGATTTTATTCTGAAAACACATTCAAATATAACTTTATTTTTATTCTCTTCTGGGAGGCATCTAAATCTTTTACCTGATTTGAAATAGACTTCCTGATCTTCTGGTTGTATAGTGAAAGTCGATGAGAAAATAGAAAGCAAAGAAAGTAAGCTTTTGTTTGATATGCCTGCCTCCAGATTCCTCCGTACCTGTGGAAATCATCCTCTTCATCCCATAGAACACTGAGCAAAAATAGGCTTTCGAAAGGTGAAGGCCTTCAGGCTTAGCATCTTCAGGCTATACATGCCTAATCTCTACGCGTGCGTCTCTAGTTCATATATTTGAAAGAGTCTATCTAAGGAGGGGAAGAATCTAACATAAGGGAATTCCAGGAGGTGGCTTCTCACCAGGGAAAAGCAGTCAAAACAGAAGGCCATACTGCATGTCTCAACTGCACAAGATGGCAGGGATTGTCACATGAGGGTGGTGGGCTCAGAGCAGAAGAGTATCCGGACGCGGGGAGGGCTGTGGGGAAGACGAGATGTATCAGTGTGTTATCAGTGTGGGATTCTGGGGAGAAAGTTACCTGAAGAAGACTGCTAGGAAGCATTACCCCCTCTGTATAAACCCCTGCAAGCCTCCTTTAATAAAACTGAGGTTAAGTCTGACCTCTAGTGACAAGGAGAGTTTAGAAAAGATGAGGCAACATAAAAATGAGAGACAGACGGAGACAGAGACGGAAGAGGCGAGAGGGGTGGTGAGAAGAATCCCAGACTGAGGTGTCATCTAGGAAAGGTTCAGCAAAGCCATGTCCTTGAACCAACGTCAGCCAGTAAAGATTCACAGGTCCACCTTGATATCCCTGTCATACTCAGTCATTGAGGGAGAGCAGCAGCCCATGGGAGGTGTGGCCTTGGTGCAAATGAACAACAGGTTTCAGAGAGCAGCATGTGACGGGACGTTCAGTTAACTTCACTCTCTATGTAAGTAAGATGTATTCTCAACACCACAATCCAAAAATCTTGAGGTTCAAAATACCAACATAACAACTCATTTGTTTGATCACAAATATAGTCTCAAAAGTGCCAATATTACCATCACCATTATGCTTACTGAAAACACTTTAAGACTTTTTGAGGATCTTTTTCTCCTTTGTGCATACACCTCTAGGGATGAAGGGCCAGATTACTGTGCTTGAAGATACTTCACTTGGTAAAGGTTCTTTCTTTATGCTATGATACCAGCTAGATACACAGTTAGGTTCATCTGTTGATTTTAGTTCAAGTTGAAAGAGATTTCAAATTTTGCCTTATAGTTATATAAAAAACATGCATAGAATTCTAAAATTAAATCTACAATCTAGACATTTAGAAAAATCTAGTTTTCATTTCCCCCAGTTTCATCTACCCTATTCTATTTTCTCCCTTCTATATGAAGCATCTTTTTATTTTATTTTTAATTCCAGTTAGTTAACATACAGTGTTTTATTAGTTTCAAGTGTACAGTATATTGATTAAACACTTTCATACATCAGCCAGTGCTCATCACAAACATACTCCTTAGTCCCTATCACCTATTTCACCCATCCCCTCCACCTACCCCCTGGTGACCATCAGTTTGTTCTCTATAGCTAAGAGTCTGTTTCTTGATTATTTGTCTCTCTCTCATTTCTTTCCCTTCATAGAGCACCATTTTTTTAAAGTATCCTTAAATTGCTTTTTTAATTGTTACTATTTTTATTTTTTTAATTTTTTAAAAGATTTTATTTATTTATTTGACAGAGAGAGAGTGTTTGCAAGTAGGCAGAAAGGCAGACAGAGAGAGTAGGAAGCAGGCTCCCTGCTGAGCAGAGAACCCGATGCAGGGCTCAATCCCAGGACCCTGAGATCATGACCTGAGTTGAAGGTAGAGGCTTTAACCCACTAAGGCACCCAGTTGCCTCTTTTAACTGTTACTATTTTTAATACAAGCATATTTATCCATCATCTAGCTAGCTAGCTAGATATTTACTTATGTAGATGGTAGCCTTCTATACATGTTTTCATCAAACTTGTTTTTTCACTTAGCATTATATTCAGGGAGTTATACCATAGTAGTAAGAGACATTTTCTCTACTTTTTTTAGTTGTGTAGTACTCCACTGTAGGAATATATCACAGTTTAGTCACTTAGCTACTGATGGTCATTGGTTTGCTTCCTGTTACTTGCTATGATAAATACTGCTTTAGTGTTTAGCTTTGTGAATAGGTCATTTCATGTTTTTGCCACTATATTTTGGGGATAAATTCCTAGAAGTAGGATTGCTGGTCAAAGAGTACATGAATATTTTATTTAGTTAAATATTACCAAATTTCCTTTCAGTGGGGCTGGGACATTTTTCAGTCCTCCCTACAATTTATAATAGTGTCAGTTTCTGCAAAGCCTGATTAACAAAATATTATAAAGCTTTTAGATTTTTTGCTGGTCTAGTACAAGAGAAACTTAGCATAATTGTGTATTTATCTTATTATAAACAAAAGTGAACATATTTTCATATATAGAGACCATCTGCACTTCTTTTTCTTTAAACTGTATGTTGATACCTCATTTTTGTATAATATCACTGGCCTCTTCTCTATTTTCTTCTTTAAACATGAAGAATTTTGCTCTTCTCTGGGATGTAAGTTGCAAATATTTTCCCCAGCTTTTCAGTTGTCATTCTACTTTGCTTACGGTGCGTTTTACCAAGAAAATGTTTCATTTTTATGTCATTAAAATAATTTATAAGTGTTACAAATCCCTTACTACAGATTTTCAATCACCAATTATAGAGGAATCCATCCATATTTTCTTCTAGAACTTGAAAGTTTTCTTTTTTATTTATTGGTTTTAACACTTGTCTTTCTAATTCTTTAGCATTAACTCTGATATACTGTGTGATGAATTGATCCTATTTCAACTTTTTCCATTTGAATATTCAGTTATCCCAACACCAATTATTTAAAAATTCATCTTTGTTTTTTCCATTGATTTGAAATATGTCTTCCCATATACACTTGGGTCTATTTCTGTGTTTTCTATTTTGCTTCATTGCTTTGTCTGATTGTGTATCAGTACTACGTTATTTTGATAACAGAAATTACGCTTTAATATCTGGTAAAACTAGCCCCTCTCATTGTTGGTTCTTTTTCAGGGGTGTTGTGATTTGTGCGTGTGTGTGTGGAGGTTCTTTGTTATTTACTTTTCTCAAATGGATTTTATAATTAAATTGTCTAGTCATTTAAAAAAAACTCAAACACTGATAACCATGAACCAGGATTACTTTCAATTTCTAAATGTCATAGACTGTGATTTTAAAGATGGTGACTTGACTAACATGGTATAAATGACTGGCATGAAACTGGGGTTACAGCTTCTCTGTATCATGGTAACCCATGTGCACACCAACTCCTGTAGACATTGTGAACCTGAATTATTGCTACGCCTTTCAAAGACAGGAAGATATTCACTCTACTTGCCATACCTCCAGTCCTAAGCTTTATATTAAGCTAATTAAATGTAGTATTAGATTAAAACCACGTGTTTGAGGAGTCTGATCATCAAATTGAACTCAAAAACAATCATACTGTATACCACTTACTCTATTTTTATCTATAATAACTGATCTATTCAGACAGTTAGTAATCTCTACTGTGGCCTATTTTGGATAGTTGTGTTTATCTACAAAATTTATCTATGTCATCTGATATTTACAAATTTCTTTTCATAGTGTTGTATAAAGTAGTCTCTATTGATTTTTTTTAAGTCTTCTGTTTTTATACTTAAACCTCTCCTAGTCACTTCTCATTCTATGTATTTGTAGTTTTTCCCTTTTATCTTAATTGGGTTAGCCTGTAGTTTGACTATTTTATGTTTTTTTCCCAAAGAACTAACATTTGGATTTACTCTACACTTTTCTCTTACTCATTTATTTCAAAATTTTAAATTAATGTCTTCTTTTTTCTTTTTGGGGGTACTATGTGGTCCGTTTTCTACTTTTTGAATTGGGTGCTTAATTCATTTTTATTTTTTCATTTTAGTGATATAGATATTTAGGGCCATTATATTTTTCTCTGAAAACTGCTTTAACTATTTCCCATAGATTCAGGTAGTTACATATTCACTACTCTTATTTTTTTTTAATATTTTATTTATTTATTTGACACAGAAAGAGAGAGAGACAGAGAGAGAGAGAGAGAGCACAAGTAGGAGGAGTTGCAGGCAGAGGAAGAAGAAGCAGCAGGCTCCCTGCTGAACAGAGAGCCTAATGCAGGGCTAGATCCCAGGACCCCCGGATCATCACCTGAGCCAAAGACTGATGCTTAACCGGCTGAGCCACCCAGGCGCCCTTCAGTATTCTTATTTTTAAGAAATTCTGCTATTTCTTTCTTTGCTTCCCCTTTGATCTAATAGCTATTTAATTAGATGTTTTTTAATGCTCCACTTTAAAAGACTTTTTCATTGTTCTTGTTATTAATGTTGTCTTATTGAATTGTGGTCTCTTTGTAGTTATGGGAGGGGGAGTAATTAGGGGATTTTTTTTTTTTATTTTTTATTTTTGGTGTCCCTGTGTGGGCAAGATATACTCCAGCTCAGAGAATGTTCCATGTGGACTTCAAAAAAGAAAGTCTTTATCAGAGTTTAGAGTTGGCTCTATATTTATAAAAATAATTAATTATATTGTCTTTTATCTTTTTAGTATTTGCCCATTTACTTTGTTTTAAATCAAGAGAATATGTTAAAATCTCTTATTAGTATTTCTGCTATTTATCATTTCCTCTGTGGTTTCTACTTTATAAATCTGTGTTATTGGGCAATTAACTGAGTAATTACTAAAACTCTTATTTCTACAATTGTGAACTATATAGCTTGAGGCATTATAATTTATCCTTCATTGTCTGTTAATGTCTTTTCAGTTTGAATGCTAATCTGTTAGATTTCAAAATTGTAACTATTATGCTTTTATTGGTGTTTGTCTAAAATACCTATGTTTCTATTTATTTATACATTTCTGTATTTCTTTAATTTAGATGTATCTTTGTGTAAAATATAAACTTCTTTGTCTTAATGATTCACTTAAGTTCATTTATACATATTGATGATTGATAAGTGAAGCCTTAGTTTTTTTTATATTGCTTTATATATTATATGTACATATATACATGGATATGGATTCATATCTCATTATAAATGCACACACAAACACACAAAGTTTTTCATGAAGAAGTCCATGTTCTTCCTCTATATATTTCCTGGCATTAATATGTTTATATTTTGCTCAAATGATTACCTTTATATGAAATTCTTTTCCCTTTTTTTAAAACTAATGTTCATTTTTCCTACTATGAAAAAATCAAATTTCACTACCAGTATTTTTTCTTCTATTCTTTGCTATCACTAAACATCTAATTTGAATAATATG
This sequence comes from Procyon lotor, assembly GCA_028646535.1. Classification (NCBI taxonomy): domain Eukaryota; kingdom Metazoa; phylum Chordata; class Mammalia; order Carnivora; family Procyonidae; genus Procyon; species Procyon lotor. The sequence goes on along the minus strand of CM053604.1, from coordinate 54,110,853 downwards.
TCTTTTACTCTCAGTTAATACTTATACAGCAGTTAGTAAACTTACTCTGTTTTTTTGCATACTTCCCCTTATTTTTGATAGTTACTGTATCTGTATTATCAATGCACATATCATTTTTATAGCATGCTGTCTCCCTTATATCCCATTTAATCTTAGTTTTACAGATAAATATACATTTAATGTTTACTACAAGTCCCTTGGTAGGAATCCTCCTGGTGACTTTGGGGGTCTGAAAAACATTCTCTAATTAATTTGCAGGAAGGTCTCCTGGGAACGGTTTTGCTGCTGGAGTTTTGCACGCCCATGATGGCAAGTTTGTCATCCTTATACAGGAAGTTTAGTGGGGCTGGGTATAGAATCCTTAGTTCATGTTTTCTTTTCTTGAGTCTCTTAAATAGTCTCTTTCACTATTTGCTGGCATAAAACACTGGAAAATCTGATGACAACCTGAGTGACTTTCCCAATACGTCTTGGTCTTTTTGGCTTTATTCCCATGGGCTCCTTTTTTCCTTAAATTCCATTTTTCTAGACCATGTCTTGTTGTTGGCCATTCTGTATTTTTTCTCAGAAATGTAATGTGCTTCCCAATATGTCATTTCAAGTCTTTTATTTCAGAAAATTTCCTTACAGTACAACGCTTTGTATTAATTTTATGCCTTTGCTCTGCTTTTCCTTCTCTAGGGACTCCAATTGCATATATTTGTTATCCATGCTCATTATCCTTTTATCTAGTCTTGAACTATCATCTATTAATTCCCTGCAAGTTCTTTTTAACTATTCATTCTGCGTAATTTTTAATTTCTTTCTGTCTTTTATCCCTCCTAAACCACTATACATGGCATTTAGTCACACCTATGTCCTTTTTAGTTTATTCATTACTTAACAAATGTATCTTTTTTCTTTCTAACCTTTCTTATGTTCTGTTAGTACTCTTATTTTTATAATAACAGGAATCTAACTTTTTTTAACTTATTAACACTGTCTAGGAATGCCTGGGTGGCTCAGTAGGTTAAATGTCTGCCTTCAGCTCAAGTCACAATCCCAGGTTCCTAGGATCGAGTCCTACATCAGGCTCCTTGCTCAGCAGGGAATCTATTTCTCCCTCTGTCTGCCACTCCCTCTGCTTGTGCTCTCTCTCACTCTCTGACAAATAAACAAAATCTTAAAGAAAAAAAAAAAAAAGCAAAACACTGTTTACAGGATAGAAGTGGTTAAAAGGTGGTCTCACTCTGAGATCAAAATGCAGGTTAAAAAAAAAGATCACTAGACTAATTCAACATTGATAAAAATGTCTGACTGCTGCTAATTTTAGCATTCTGGCAACCCAGAATGATCCTAGAATTTAAAAAGAGAGAGAGGGAGAGGAGGAGGGAGAGAGCATTGATAACAGCAGTACATAATGTAATAGGATTGTTGTAGGCTCTGAGACAATTCATGCAAGGTCCTTTGCATACTGCATGGCACAAAGAAGGTGCTAAGTAAATAAATCTCTTTTTGTTATCACTATAATCATCATTACCATTATTGGATGGATCAAAACAGAGATAGCTGGGGTAGTAAATTTTGGGGTATGTACTTTAACATTTAAATTCTGAGTCTCTTTTGTCTTCATTTGTCTCTTCCTATGTGCAGATCAAGAACATATGCAAGCATCCCAAGTAGGTGAATCATACAATGTCCATGTAGAACAATGCATAAAGACTTCCTGGATATTGTGCTAGATTGTATTTTCCAAAATGGAAGGAATATTATCTCCCATTCTACATGTACTTCCCATGTCATCCCTCCTAGCATGAGGACTAGACTTTTATCACCCATCTCCTCGAGTCTGACTACTTTGAACAATAGAATACAAGGAAATAATACATGCCAGTTCTGGATCTAGCTTGTAACTGAACTGGCATCTTCTCTCCCTCTCTTGGAATGCACTTAGAAGCCAAATGCTACATAAGAAAAACAATTATACTAAGACCATCATGCTGTGAAATGCCCAAGCTATGAAAAGGCCCTGGAGAGCAAGGGGAAAAAGAGAGGGAGAGAGAGAAGAGAGACTTGTAGAGATACCACTGAGGCACCAAACATGTAAGTGAGGAAACTATCTTGGAAGTGAATCTTCTAGCTCCAGTCCCATTAGATTAGATGTCACCAAATAAGCAGAGACCAGCTGTCCTAACCCAAGTTATGGGTTATAGTCCTAACCCAAGAGATGTGAGAAAAACAAAATATATATTTAAAGCTATGGTGTGTTTTTACAGAGGTAGATAACCACAACAAATATTTATTTAGAAGATGTAGAATAAGGGGTTCCTGGCTCAGTCGGTTCAACATGCAACTCCTGATTTTTTGGCTCAGGTCACGATTTCAGGGTCATGAGATAGAGTCCTATGTTGGGCTCCACCTTACCATGAAGCATGCTTGGGATTCTCTCTCCCCCTCTCCCTCTGCCCTGACACCCCACTGGTGCTCTCACTCTCTCTCTCTCTTTAAAAAAAAAAAAAAAAAGTATAGAATGAAATTTATTTCCTGTGGAAAAAATTATAAACCTTTATTTTTATGCTCAAAATAAATTATTTTCACATGCAATAACTAGAAAGCCACATTTTGTTTCAATTTCTCTTTCATTTCACAAATTTATCATTCATAACTAGCTACTCATTAACTACTGGATATAGTAATAAACTCTTGTTAAAATATGTTTAAATCTTTAAAATCAGCTTTCATGTTAGCAAAATATTTCCCTCTTTCTATAACTCTTTTCCTCTCTACAGTTTCTTTTTATTATTATGGCTGTACAAATACTTAGACATAGTAGAAAACTTTAAAGTCTAGATAATAAAATAAACCACTCATTTCCAACAAAAAGGATTATGACCCATGATATTCTGACTGAGAATTTCACCTGGTTGGAGCAGAGTTGGTGGCACAATTTTATATATATATTTCATTATATATATATATGGAAACACTTAACAGGTCAGAGCCTCAGAGCCAGGGAAAATGTATTTTACTTTTTCATTTCCACTTGAGGACACTTTCTACTTCAGCAAGAGAAGAATCTATTTATATTTTCCCAATTATAAAAACAAGCAAGTGTGGTAACCTGAGTTAACTAGCACCAAATTTCTAATTTAAGCCAGTAATATTTTAATTATCTTTTATTAATTGATGTCCCAGACAGCATTGTCATGTTGCCCTAAAAAGAAAACCAATTAGATTCTATTGCTTGAGTGACTATTTATATCTAAACACTTACTCAAAAAGTACGGGACGTAATTGTTTTTATCTTAATGATTTCAGCCCCTTTAAAAACATTAATAGATATATTACTTATATGAAAAACTTTCATACACAAAAATTCTAGTATTAGTCATGTGAAGAAATCTTAGGCTTAATACTGGAGGAATTATACACCTGAATTTTCATCTATAAGACTAAAACTCATTCTATGAAAAAAATTTTAACACATGATATTATTTATGGTACAGTTCATTGATATCTTGACTTAGAATATACATGAACTAGAAATAACAAAGTATATGTTATCAGAAAAAATATATTTTATTTATGTATATTTTATCTTTCTATCATGGTATTTTGTTCTAAATTAAAGATTTTTAAAATGGGCTATCCTTTACAAGAAATAATTGGACTAGAAGTCATTTTTTAAAGCTTAGACTGTTAGTCATTTTGACATTGTTGGCATATTATCAGCTGAAAAATCTATAAAAATTTGATTGCTACTTACATAATCTATTGGACAGGAAATGCCTTTGTAAAGACCTTAATACTGCATATTTTATTGTTTAACAAAATGAAAAATTTAATTATAAAACCTAGAGTTACTATAAGATATTTGAAACTCGACAGTGTAAACGATTTTAAAAATGTATTATTACTGCTCACAAAGTTCATTTGAACAGTTTTCATAGTTTTCAGAATTTTGGCTTACACTAGAAATGCACACCTGACCAAATATTGGCATGAATGTTTCCAACAGTTAACAAAGCTACCAGAAACATGGTCTATGTCCTTATCCAGCATTAACTATACATACATACATACATATGCAAATTTTTTCAAGTTTCTTTATCAGCTCTCTTCTAAGTTTATAAAACCCACCACTTCCAAGAAGGGGGGAAAAAAATTAACTGAGATTCTCTCCCTATGTGGTTATAGGGATATCTCTCCCTATGTGAGAGAGATATACATCTCTCTCAGTATATATGAAGAGGTAATTTCTGTCCTTCATATTTCATAATTTTAGAAATGTGCATGTAATACTTTTAAATATTTAGAAAATCTAAATTATATACATTGATACAATCTGAATCATATGGGAAGTTAAGTTAGGGACAGTGTTAATATTAGGATAAAAGTGATAGGGATTAAAAGAAGAGAGATGAGGTCAAACTCCAACATTTTTTATATGACTAATTAATAATAGTAAATAATAAAGCAGAATCTATTTTTAAACCACTTAAATAAGAAGATATTACCCAATCAGAAATCAAAAGATATTTGAGCATTCAGCTGAGACTTGGCTATAAAAGTATAATCTCCCTATATAAATCAGCCAAACATATGTAGATAAATGCATATGAAAATATAAGAAGGAAAGAACTGGATATGCTGACTCAGGATTCAGCTGATTCAATTAAAGCTTAAGGATAATCTGCACTTATTTTCAATCAATACATATTAATGTTGGCTAAATGTTTACTAGATATAACATAACTGTCATGTCTTCTTCATAATTTAATATACCATACATGCCTAGTACAGGGTTAAGCTTGATTCTTGAATAAGTAAAATTTTTTTAAAAAAGATTTTAATCTGAGATCAAGAGCAAGAGAGAGAGAGAAATTGAGAGAATAAACTGGGGGAGGGATAGAGGGAAAAGCAGACTCCTTGCTGAGCTGGGAACCTGACAAGGGACTTGATCCCAGGACCCTGGAACCATGACCTCAGCTGAGGGTAGATGCTTAACCAACTGAACCACCCAGGCACCCCTAGATAAATAAAACTTAATGTGATGGAGAGATTAGGCTTAGAGTGTGTAAACTTTAAGTAGCTGCATTTGTTTTATCCTACTATTACATATAAAATATTAAAATTATAACGCATTTAATAGACTTAAATTCTGCATAATATACAAATAACTATGTTATTTAATGAACTGGTAATGTGTAAGGAGCTTGAATGAAGAGAAAAAAATTTCACAAATAAATATTTGTGCAGATAAATTTTTATTTCTTTTTTTACCTTGCAGGGGGTAAAAGTAGATTTTATAATATACAAATTTTTTGCTTAATAATGTTATTAAAAATTATATAGTGGGATTGGGGCAAGACGGTGGAGAAGTAGAAGACCCTGTTATAACCGGTCCCCCAAAGTGAACTAGATATCTACCAGAACACACTGAACACCAATGAAATCAGCTTGAGCAGTAAGATTATTCACTTCTGGATCTCTACAGGAGCAGAAGGCAGCAGTAGAGAGGGTGCACCTTGCCTGGATCATGGGTAATATATTCAGCTATACATCCTCTCTCAGCAACTTCTCATCAAAATTACTAGGAGGAACACCCAAGAGAGGAAAAACCCAGAGACTATGCCCTCTCCCTCAGAACTATTGGATATGGACATAAACAGTATGTCAGAAAGGGAATTCAGGGTAACAATTATCCAGGCAATGGCTAGGTTGGAGAAAAACATTAATGACAAAATAGAATCTCTAAGGGCAGAGTTGAGAAGCAGTATGGCAGATGTTAAAAATGCTTGGGGTGAGGAATGTTCCTTCTATCCAAATACTTTGAAGAGTTTTAACCAGGAACGGATTTTGAATTTTGTCAAACGCTTTTTTTGCATCAATTGAGAGGACCATGTGGTTCTTCTTTCATCTCTTGATTTGTTCAACAAATCTACTGATTTGTTCTAACACACTGATTGATTTGCGAACGTTGAACCACCCTTGCATCCCAGGGATAAATCCCACTTGGTCATGATGAATAACCTTTTTAATGTGCTGTTGGATCCAGTTAGCTAGGAATCTTGTTGAGAATCTTGGCATCCATATTCATCAGGGATATTGGTCTGAAATTCTCC
>CM053604.1:54072329-54104649 GCA_028646535.1 Procyon lotor | reverse complement strand
AATTTGGGTCCTCTCTCTTTTCTTTTGGATTAGTTTGGCCAGTGGCTTATCAATCTTATTGATTCTTTCAAAGAACAAACTTCTGGATTCATTGATGCATTCTACTGTTTCCCTAGTTTCTAACTCGTTGATCTCTGCTCTGATCTTCAAGTCTATCTATGAAAAGCCCACAGTGAATATCATTCTCAATGGGGAAAAGCTGACAGCTTTCCCTTTGAGATCAGGAACACGACAAGGATGCCCACTCTCATCACTCTTATTCAACATAGTACTAGAAGTCCTAGCGACAACAATCAGACAACAAAAAGAAATAAAAGGTATTCAAATTGGCAATGAAGAAGTCAAACTCTCTCTCTTCGCAGATGACATGATACTTCATATGGAAAACCCAAAAGACTCCACACCCAAACTACTAGAACTCATACAGCAATTCAGTAACGTGGCAGGATAGAAAATCAATGCACAGAAATCAGTTGCTTTCCTATACACTAACAATGAAAATATGGAAAGGGAAATTAGAGAACAGATTCCATTTACTATAGCACCAACGACCATAAGATACCAGGGAATAAACCTAACTAAAAAGGTAAAGGATCTGTACTCAAGGAACAACAGAACACTCATGAAAGAAACTGAAGAAGACACAAAAAGGTAGAAAAGCATTCCATTCTCATGGATCGGAAAAATATACATCGTTAAAATGTCTATACTGCCCAGAGCAATCTATACTTTCAATGCCATCCAGATGAAAATTCCACTGTTTTTTTTTTTTCAAAGGGCTGGAACAAACAATCCTAAAATTTGTATGGAACCAGTAAGGACCCCGAATTACTAAGGAAATGCTGAAAAAGAAAAATCAAGCTGGGGGCATCACATTGCCTGATTTCAAGTTTTACTACAAAGTGGTGATCACCAAGACAGCATGGTACTGGCACAAAAACAGACACATAGACCAGTAGAACAGAATAGAGAGCCCAGCTAAGGACACGCAACTCTATGGTCAAATCATCGTTGACAAAGCAGGAAAAAATATCCAGAGGAAAAAAGACAGTCTCTTCAATAAATGGTGCTAGGAAAATTGGAAAGCTATATGTAGAAGAATGAAACTTGACCATTCTCTTACACCATATACGAAGATAAACTCGAAATGGATAAAGGACTTCAACGTGAAGCAGGAATCTGAGGGGAAGCAGGACAAGAATTCCATCAGGAGTTTTCACTGTCACCCTGCTGAAACTCCATAATGCACATTACCATATTTTTAAAGGCATTAAAAAATCTTATAATGAAGAAATCTCTTTTACCTTTGCCTAAACTCAGTGTTTCCAAAGTTTAGCCACAGAATCATTTTTGTCATTTCATAGAACATTCACTAATATATGTGCAACAAGTATACACATAAACATATATGTTTTTGGAAATTCTGTTGTAAACATTTTAATAGTTTAACTCATATGGTTTTTCTCTCTTCACCAAGTCTTGCCAAGTCACATTCTGTAATATATCTCAGATCCATTCAATTTCCTCTGAACTGTTTGCCACTACTCTAAATCCAAACCATCATCATCATTGATGTTAAATATTACAGTAGCATCTTAGCTGATGTCTCAGATATTATTGTCTAATTAATTTTCCTCATGGAAGTCACACACCCCTAAGAATACATGTGTGTATGTGTTGCTTACGTGATTAAAGCCCTTTAATTAGCTGTTTCTTATAGAATTTAGAATAAAACACAAAAATAATAAACCAGTCATGAAAGGTTTTACAAGATATTTCTTTTCACTCTTGTCCTCTCACTACTGTCTGGCCATACCGGCCATGTATAGTCCTTAAAACATGTGATGTCTTTCTCACCTTAGGACTCCATACAAGATACTTTCTTTGCTGAATATCCTACCTGGGATTTGTGTTGTTTTGTTTTCCTAATTCCTGCTTATCTATGCATATCAACTTAAACATCATATCCTCAGAGTCCTCCCTCACCTCCATTCTAATCTGGGTCACATACACATCACACATACACATTATACAATTTCAATGCAAGATAATGACAGCATCTGGAAATACAGCAGATTAAAATGTTACTTCACCAGGCAGCAATATGAGGGGGAGAATAAGTTAAGCAAATTGTCATATTGTTTTCGAAATCCTAATTCACACAAACTCACACAGAGAGGAGATGGGAGGTTTCTCCTTGCAGAGATAAGATAAAAATACATTGTAGTCATACAACCTGAGCCTCTTGTATCTTAGGATTTCCATTATTACATAGATGGATATTTTTAGAACCTAGCTCTCATGTTTTACAATGGATTTTTCTTATTTTTCTTATGAATACACCTTCTGTCCTTGATTCCCTTTTTCATCCTTGGCCAGTGGTTCAATAGTGACCTAGTATGATGGTAATATCTAAACTACTTGGAATGCCTATCATATTATTTTAGGGTTGCCATAAATTCACATAGAATCCCTTTATTTTTATTTATAACACTTATAACATTTATTTTGTGTTTGATTGTTAAATGTCTATTATCCTCAATGGGCTCAATCTAGTGAGACCAAGAACCTTATCTATTTTCCTTAACTCTTTCCACCTAAAGAGTAGCAGAGTGCTTCAACAAATGTCTGTGAACAGAATGAACTATTATATGAATTACCTATTGCATCAATTACTTGGGTCAGAATTAGAAGAAAAAATGTAATAATATATAGTCCCTTCCCTTAAAAAGTTATAAATGCAATGGGGGAAAACAGAACATTAAACAGATAGTAAGAGAGTTTGATAAAACCTATGCGCTATAGTGAGAACACCAAATAAACCTGTAGAAATGGTATATAATATTAATCAAAATATTCAAAATAGAATCAAAAATATTCTAGGGGTACCTGGGTGGCTCAGTGGGTTGGAGCCTCTGCCTTTAGCTCGGGTCATGATCTCGGAGTCCTGGGATCGAGCCCTGCATCAGGCTCTCTGTTCGGCGGGGAGCCTGTTTCTCTTTCTCTCTCTGCCTGCCTCTCTGCCTACTTGTGATCTGTCTCCCTCTGTCAAATAAATAAAATCTTTAAAAAAAGAAAATATTCTAAGGTCCTTTTAACTAACATAATGCTAAGAAGGAAAATACTCATATATCTTTCACACATTTACAAATTTGATTGAACTAACCCATATGCTTCTTTGAAGAAATGTTTAATCCTCATAATGATCAGAACTACCAACCACGATGAAGCAACATGGAAACGAAGAGTTCAAATAAACTTAACCATGTTTATATGGAATACCCATAAACAGAGAAGTTATATTTCTACAATCTAAAGAAATTTAGGAAAAAACTTCATGCATATTCTTTCTCATAATTATCTTTTCTGTCATGTGAAATATTTATTTTCTGTTCATATTATGTGTAAGGCATATAAAATAATTTCTCCATCATGTATTTTGGAAAAGGCAAAATACGTTACTAAATGTCTTAGGGGAAGCAAATTTCTCTTTTGTTACAAGGTTTTAATTTGACTAGGACATCAAGATCAGAGCCAGAATTGAATCATCTGCTTCTCTGATCCTTCGCTGTGGTTAGCGGCTCTGATAATTATCAAGTATAAAAATCCCCATCAAAGGAACATAAGAGAGTTTTGCAAAAGTTGAAAGGGTTTCTTAGATAGCTCCCCACTAATCACAACAAAGATTTCTTATATGACACTGAAAAAAAATTACTTGGGCCCATTTGTGGCATATTAAGAACTCTTCATTATTTCTAAGTTACTAGTATACAATATCTACTTTACATCATGGAAATAAAATCCATAAGGAGAAAATATACACTCCAGCACTCTTATTTGAACCAGAACTTTTTAGTTTGCTACCCATGTGTAGGGTGGTGCTGGATACCCCAATGTATGATCACCAGCTCTGTCTTTCCTCCCTTTGCTATACACAAAGCAAAAGTGTATTGTTTGGTTTCTAGCTAAAATTGCTCATTTTAGAGTCATTTTTCTCTAATCTTTTTGTATCATCAAAATAGTCATAAAAGTCTACATTTATAATTGCGGTTTATGAATTAAATTGACTGCTTTTTCTTTTGTCCTTGTTTGGGATATCAGAATTACATAGTCTTATATCATTAATCTGCTTCTCCATTTCCTCATATGGTATAGAAGCTGCTTATATTCAAACTATAATTCTTTCATCAATATTCATACATATTTATTTATGTGTGTGCGTCTATCTATTAGAAAATTCAGGAAAGCACAGACTACTATAAATTCACCATATATCTCAATGTTCTTAGTTGTATACAACAGAACCCATTCTGGCTAGGTTAGGCATAAATGTAATTTATCAAAGGATCTTAAGGAGCATATAGAACTTCAAGAAAGGTAAGAAATCCATACTCAGAAACTACTGGAAAATGCTCAATCACAATGAATTGACTGCTTGGGCAAAAACAGTATTGCCTCTGCACTTGGCCAAGGCATTGCTGCTTTTACAGGCTCTGTAGTTTATATCAAAAATATCTGGACTAGGGGTGCCTGGGTGGCTCAGTCGTTAAGCGTCTGCCTTCGGCTCAGGTCATGATCCCAGGGTCCTGGGATCAAGCCCCACATCGGGCTCCTTGCTTGGCAGGAAGCCTGCTTCTCCCACTACCATTCCCTCTGCTTGTGTTCCCTCTCTCGCTGTGTTTCTCTCTGTCAAATAAATAAAATCTTAAAAAAAAAAAAATACCTGAACTAAATTCCAGAAGATTCTCTACTGTTGCCCCAAGAATAGATGCTTTACTCACCCAAAGAAGTATTCCCAATGTTCTTACTTCCATCACCTCCAAATCCAAATCTCTGAATAGTCAAGCTAAAGTCACATATTTATGCCCTAACAGCAAGAGAAGCTAGGAATATGATCTCCGGCTTCAACTGTAGGGAAGTGTTCTGTGTTTTCTTAAATTCTGTGTTTATCTATTGGCATCCATTAACCACAGAGCCAAATTAATAGCCAAAGTTATTTACATTTCCTCTCTGATCCAGCTTACATGGGCGTATATAGATTATATTACAAACCCTCCAACCAACTGGGACTCTATGCTCCCAACCACCTCCTTTATCTAATTCTTACACACCGAACCCATATTTCTCCTGCCCTAAATCATCCAAAGCCACATACTGAACAACCAGAGACCACCTATATTGCCCAGAGCCTGCTGATGTTATTGAAGTCAATCCTAAGCATTTCCCTTGCCCTGCCTTGTCTTTCCCATGGAAAACACAATAAAGGCTCTGGTCCATGCTCTCCCCTTCACTCTTGCTTCTGCTTGCTGACAAAACCTGATGCTTCTCCATGTGGCCCTGCACAGCATGTCATGCTCCTTTCCCTGAGACAATTTAAGTAAAAAATTCTTCTTTCAAAGGCAGTTATCTCTGTGTCTGTTACTTTATCATACCTAATTGAAACAAATTCCAGGATACAAATTTTAGAAATCCAAGGCGTACGAATCTGAAGAACTGTCCAAATACAGGACAGGTGTTCCAAAGAAGTTGTACAGCCACAATTATGAGAAATGAGCAGTATACCTCATTTGTAAATGAGATCATTTTATTAGTGTAAAGTTTTTAGTTAATTAAATTTAGTAAGAGAAATCGTAGACAAATTCCAATTTAGGAAATCCCTGGAAAACCACCAATATGTCCTTTACAATTATCCTTGATTTGAAGATATCCACAAAGCTGTGAAGCTGACTGAAAACTTACTAAAAAATTCACAATGGAGAAATGTGAACTCTATTGCATATGCAACAGGTTTTAAAGTACCTTAATCTAAGAGCTGTGGAAGAATAGCATTCTTCTCTTAATCTTTGTTAATAAAATACTATTCATCTGATGAACCTTAGAGGAATATAATTAAAAGATTTTAAATGATACAATATATATCGTGATTCAGAGTTACCTGGAGGAATAATTAGACAGATTTGTTTATGTAGAACAAAACTACAGAATCATGAAATCAGGAAATCTAAGGATTCCTACCCAGTGTAGGAATCCACTTAGTGACACCTTTGAAAAGCAGTAGTTCAGATTCTGCTGCAATATTTTCAATGGCAGAGAATTTTTTAAGGCAATTTATCCCTCAGTTGAACAGTTCTAATGATTAGAAAATGGTCCCTAACACTGGGTTTAAATTTTCCTCCCTTTCACTACCACCCACTGCTTCTAGTTTTGTTTTCCTAAACCCCATAATTATGTCTGTCCATCAGGCATATCTTCAACTATTTGAAAACAGCTTTTATGTGATCACCTTAGACCCCAATTCTTTATGCTAAATATCAACAGCTCCTTAACACCTTTAACACACACTATGGTTCTAGAGCTCTCATTAGCTTGATGACATCTCTTCTGAATGACCTCTAATTTATAAATATTTCCTACAAAATTAAATTCTCACAATTCAGAATTATACTCTCCGGGTGGTCAATTGAGGGTACAATGGGAGACCATTTGTGATCTACACTTGCAGGCACTAACATCATGCTGTTGACACATACAGATCTTAACAAACCCTAAAGTGACTTCTAAATAATTGGCCAAGGTATTTGCAAGCTTCGGTCACATCCTATTTAGGCACAAGGCTAAATGAATGACAACCAAGCGAATAAATTTATCAAAACAGGAAAAGCATTTGTTAAGATTCTCATTCCTGTGAATCAAGTTTCTTTTCCAGTGTTAATGTCTCTCCTTCACTTGTTCACCAATCAGTGGTTTATATTCCAAAACACGGCTAGGGATTGACCTGAAGCTCCTCAGTCTAGAGTTTCTGAGATTGAACTCTTCTTCTCATTTAGAAAATTGGGATGGGGTGGTCTTGCAGGTCTCCCATTCCTAGAGATGACCCTGCAAGGAGAAGGACCACTCTGTTCAGCCTCCTGTGAGTTGTGGGAGCTGAGAAATGAGAATTAGAAAATGGGTTTCACTCTTAACTTTTTATATTTTTATGATGTGTACTTTGCCCTACCAGGTTGAACATGGTTCTCCTTAATGGGAAAGGCACACCCACAAAGTGGCTAAACTATGAGTCTCTTTCTTCATATGGTTATATCACATCATCTCCTCCAGGACTGGCACACGGGTGGGATGGAAGTTCTCTTTCACTCTTTATCATTTTTGTTAATCAGAAATCAAGTGAAAAAAATCAACTAAATCTAGAATTTCAACAAGACTTTTTGATATTCTTATAAATTTATCCCTAATTATTCCTATTGTCCAATGGTTTTAATCATTCTTACATTAAAAAGAGGGGAATCCATAGTCAATTAAAATGCTGAAAGAAGAATAAGAAATTCATTTATTTTCTGTAAATTAGAAGATACCACTCATAAAGTTTCTTAAAATATCTTCATCCAATAACTGTGTTAGCAAAAGAAAATATCTTTATTTTAGTAACATTTCTTTCACATGAACCCATGGTTAACCTTCTGAAATAAGAAGAAAATGTCTTTTTATTCCAGATATAAAAATACAAAATTATAATTTTTTTTATATTCAACTGATTGTGGCTGTAAAAATATCTATATTTGGCCCAAGATAGAATTGTTCATGTTATGCCCCATGTCAGCAAACCAAAACTAAGTTTCTATGCTTGGCTCTCACAGAAAAGGGAGGACTCAGTCAACCATTCAGCACATCACCTGACCTGGCTCTAGACTTCCTTTATTCCACATAAGAGAAGCAACCCTCCCTTAACCAATCAGCAAATGCCCAGTATAACTTCTTTGTTCCTGCTCACTTTTGACTATAAAACCCTCTCACTTATACAACTCTTTGAAACTCCTTTTTGTGTTTTTATTTTTTTAATTTCATCTTTTTTACCTTTTATTTTTTTATTATGATTAGTTAGCCAACATATAGTACATCATTAGTTTTTGATATAGTGTGCAACGATTCATTTGTTGCATATTACATACAGTGCTCATCACAATATATGCCCTCTTTTTTGTTTTTGAGACTAGATCCTTCCTGATTCATGAATCACTAAATAAAAGCCAGTGAGATCAGTAAGTTGTGGAAAATTTTAACACTACACTAAATCATCTTATTTCTGTAGATTAAAAATAACAAAAGTAAATTTGTTGAGCTCTAAAAAATCATTAAAATCTTAGATAATTTTCTATTGCTAATTACCAAGATTAATTATACATTGTACTACTTAACTACTTAAGACCCAGTCAGCATAAAGTACCAAAAGCTAGATGAGATGGAATCACCTTATACAGAAATGTTATAAAATTAATCTCAGGGTGCCTGGATGGCTCAGTCAGTTAAAGCATCTGCCTTTGGCTCTCAGTTCATGATCCCACGGTCCTGGGATTCACCACACATCAGGCTCCCTGCTCAGTGGGGAGCTTGCTTCTCTCTCTCTGCCTGCCTGCCACTCTGTCTACTTGTACTATCTCTCTGTCAAATAAATAAATAAAATCTTAAAAAAAAAAAGTAATCTCAACTTTCTAAACCTTAGTAAAAGTACAGTGGGAAAACTTTGGTTGATTTCTTTATAAAATTAGTTGTCTGCCTAACTTGTGGATAATTTATGCTTTTAAGGAAAATCTCTTAAAATATTTTATTGGGTTATTTTTAATATTATAAAAATAACAAATTCATTTTCTCAAGCTATAAACAAAACCAGATATAAACAAAAATAGAAAGATGAAATCCCCTGTAATCTCACCTCCAAGAGATGTCCACTTCTACTGCTTTGGGCGATAATTTTAAATACAGAGCATTCAGGATATTAATACACTTTCCTTTGCCCATGACAGAAAGCAATAATTAATCATGGTATTATAAGCCAGTGATCATAGTATCTGCCTATGTACAGTACTCAATCCAGTCAGTGTTTGTGTATATTTCCATTATTTGTGTATAATACTATACAACACATTTGTTTTGGGTTTTTTTATTTCCTACTTAAGAAGTCAAGGACATAACCCCAGGTCATGAAACAGCTTTTTATAACTTCAAAAGATAGCTTACTATTAAATTCTACATTTTACTGTGGGGAGCTTCCTAAGTATTTTATGTTATAAATAATTTTATAAGGAACATCCTTGAAACATGTGTGCATGTGATGTGCAATTCATTTGCGTTAAAACATACTAATATGTATTGCTAAACTGTTGTTAGAAGGTTTTTTTGAACTTTTTGTTTGAAATATTGAAAGTCTGTGAGAAATGACTGGATCTTACATATTTAGTCCCTAGAATCTTCTCCAATCCTTTTTTAAGGTTTCTGTGAGCCAGGAAACCCAGTAGCTTTGTTTTGCCAAGAGTTAATGCTCTTCTATAATTAAAATTGCAAAAGGTATCCACTCTAAGAAGAAAAAAAAATATTTAGTGGCAAAAACTTCCTTTCTAGCCAGAATAGTAAAAAATGAGGTTTAAAGAAGAGACCGGGACATTCCAGTAAAAGAATTTATAAATAGGAATCCTAGAATTCCACACCTGTGCATACTAATAAATGTTAACAATATTCATTCAACTTTGTAAAGAGTAAAAGATAGATTTAGGGAAACATACTTGAATACAGTGTTTTAATCTTTTGTGTTTAACCAGGTAACCAGTGACAGCTTCAATTACCCAGCTCCTATTATGCAAATGAAACTGAAGCCAGAAGTTGTGCACCTGTGCTTGCCTCTGGATTTAATATTTCTAATGAGTTCGTAAATCCTGTTCTACAGACAAGCCTGTGAGATTGCTCAACTCAGATTACAGTAGAGCAGGTGGAAAGCTTTTCAAACAGAGACAATACTTTCAAGAATTCAATAAGGCATAGTATACATAAGATTTAGACATTGTCAGATGAGAAACAGACACAACAAAAGTATAGTAAATTATTAAGATGTTTGTTAGTGCTGAGATGCTTGGCCCAGTGACATTAATGTAATGAGAAGAAAAAGGGAAAGAACAGTACTTTGCTATTCACAAGATTTTTCCTTATGGGAGGTCCTCTGAACTCGCTGGGCAGCTGAGCTTGGTGCAGGTCCCACTAGCTCTGTGTAGTTTCCTTCTTGCTTTATAAACAAAGTGTTCAACTCACACTGCATTTGCAAAATAGTTCAATGTGTTAGTCAAACAACATATAGAGCTCTGAGTATCAATGAATATAATAACAACAATGATAATAGCAGTTAGCATGTCATTAGCTCTTACCATGTACTAGACATAGGCTGCATGATTTCAGGGGATTTACAAAATATATTATGTCATTTAATCCTGAGAAGAAATTAGTGAGAAAATAATTATTAATCTTATTTTACAGATGAGGAAACTGAGGCTTGGCTGGATCAGCCAACCGGCCCAAGACCACATAATGACTAAGGGACACAGCAAGAGGCAATCCTAACTCTACCTGACACTACTGAGAAGTGAGCAAGATAAATAGGGCTTTCTAATGATACATGCCAGAAGGCTGCAAAGAAATGAACAAAAGTCAGAAAGTTTACAATGGACTAATTAATATTTTTAATACCATGTTCCCTTCTGACAAATGTTTTCCTAACACTGAGCAATAAGTATCTAGAAAACTGTCTCATTTTTCCTTAGGCTGATTTCTACACCCACACACCACAGCTCTTGAATCTCCTCTCCTATCACTCCCTCACTTATCCACTCTAGCCACTCCTTGAAGCACATGTGTCCCCCTCATGCCCTCTACACATGCTTCCTCTCTGTCTGGGGCACTTTCCCCTCAAATGTGCTTTTCTTTCTTCCTCACTTCTTCTTGACTGTATCAGTTAGGCATTGCCTGACACACTGTGAGAAATGACAACACACTCCTCTTCTCTAGCCCACCTGACCTACCTCTCCTCCCTCCTTTTCCTCCATTGCATTTACCATCCTGTAACAATACAATACATGGTCTTGTCACTCATTTATTTCCCTCTGCTCTCCACAGAGTAACCTCCACAAAAGCAGGGAATTAACTTTTTGCTAACTGGTGAATCCTTGTCCCTGGAACATTGTTGGCACATAGGATACACTCAATAAATATGTGTCTAAGGCCTTGATGGACATCATTATTTATATAAAAACAAGAAACACCTTATAGTTCAGAAATAGCAAAAACAAAACAAAACAAAAACCACAAACAAACTGGATTATGGCTTAATTAAATGATTCTCTCTTTTGCATGTAATTGATTTCCACAAATGATACTCTCCAGAAAAATCTCATCTTGGTAGCAGGGCACTCAAATTATTTTAAAGCACCTTAAAATCATTTTACTTGACCGCTCCAGGAAATATCAGTATCTTATGCAAAAATACAGACAGTTTCCAACTTCTGGTGGCTGGACTTACTATTTTTCAACTATACAACGGTGTGGAAACAAATTACATTCAATAGAACCCATACTTGGTTTTTTATCCATACTTTGAATTTTGAATTTGTATCTCTTCCCAGGCTGGCAACAATACTCTTGTGATGCTGGGTAGCGGCAGTGAGCACCAGCCACGCCATCGCCAGGGTAAACAGCAGAAACCCACACAACCATTCTGGTTTTTTTTTTTTTCACTTTGAGTATTCTATAAATTACATGAGATATGCAACACTTTGGTAAAAAAGTGGGTTTGTGTTAGATGACTATCTATTAGTAGGCTAATGGAAGCTTTCTGAGTACATTTAAGGTAGACAAGGCTAAGCTCTGATGTTTAGTAGGGTAGGTGTTTAAATTCCTTTGGACTTACTATATTTTCAATTTACAATGGATTTTCTGGACATAACCCCATCATAAGTCAAGAAAGATCTGCATATGCTATTTCTCAAAGGAATCTCCAGTATTTACATGGTATTTTTGCTACTCTGTATTTCAAATTTTGAAACACTATGATCACAATTACAGATATATTTTCTAATATTTTTGTGATGTCATTATAATCACATTCCAAAGCAAACATCTGGAAGTTCAAATTCCTTGTGTACTTCATATAAATATTTTCACCACACTTAGTTGAATGTGTGATCTGCTCTGCTAACTCACATGCATTTTAAAAATTAGTATTAAGAGTCTATCGGGAAAAATATTTTGACTTACATGATTTATATAATTTCTTCCCTCGGGTCACATTTATTTTTCCCTTAGCATCTTCAAATACTGTTTTCAAAACAAGAGGTCAGGTGTTTTAAAACTTTGTACTGTATTATAAAAAGGAAAACCTGCTATCTTTTTAATATAATTTATGTATAACTCACTTAGCTTCCTTTGGGTCCACTGGTCTGCTCTATTATCTCCTGCGTGTGGAAAGGTCAGTGCTGTGCTCCCTTTGCCCCACTAGGTTTTACTTACAAACTCTCTGTTTGCCAAGAGAAGGAAGGCATTGTATCTAGATAGTTGGCAAGCAGAGGTAAACGAGGAGTCCTTATGTTCATTCCATGCACACAGAAAACAAAAAAAATTGAACACCATGATATCTCCAAAAGAGTTCTTTAAAACTATTCTCTGCTAAAATTCAGGATAAAAATGTGTTCATGGTAGCCACTGAGAGGACTGCTTTCAACAATGATCAAACTGTATCAGTGAGACCCGAAAGCCAACTAACTCTACTTGAAATAAGCAAAACTATCATCGCAGGTGGAGAGGAAATAAACAAGCCAACACATAAACACTATAGAGTTTAGTAATTTTTTTTGAAAATCCACACTATGCTAGCTAATATTTAGAGAATAAGGACACAATTCATCTTGTATGATGCAGTATATTCTAAAATGAACAAGTGAAGTTTTCTCAAACTGTTTATATGACTACACTGAAACCTGAAGCCTGAGTCATACTTATTCCCAGGAAGAAACTGGAACTGTTTTCTCAGAGGCAGAGGAAACAGTGCACAAAGGATGAGACATAAGAACACATGGTCAGAGAGAGGGGCAAAGAACTCAGCAAGAGAGAAGAAGAAAGGCAAGCTGCCCCCAGATCACAGAGGGTCTAGGAATCACTGAAATGTTTCATCGAGCTTTAGGAAGATTGTTTTGGCTGCATGTGGAGAGCAGACAGCAAGAGAGACATTCTGAAGAAAGTGAAGGAGCTTGTAGGGGTAACCCAGACAAGGTAGTTCCAAGGCCTGGAATAAGGCAGTGGGTAAAGAGAGAGGCACGCATTTGAGATCAATAAGGTAGTAAAAATGGTAGATCTAGGAACTGTTTGGGTAGACCCAGAAAGGAGAAAAAATGGTAAAAAGAAAGGAGGGATATTACCCTCTTTAATGGGACACTGAGCAGGTGGTGATGCCATTCACTGAAATGTAAATACCAGAACAGTGAGACCTAGAGAGAAATGAGTTTAGTTTAGAATATATTGAGAGGCCTCCATAGGATATTCAAGGCTAAAATCCAGCAAGAATCTTTGTCTCTTATCATTCAGTCCACAAGAAAATCCTATCGGCTCTAACATCAAAATATAGGGATGCCTGGGTGGCTCAGTTGGTTAGGCAGCTGCCTTCGGCTCAGGTCATGATCCCAGGATCCTGAGATTGAGTCCCATATCGGGCTCCTTGCTCAGCAGGGAGCCTGCTTCACCCTCTGTCTCTGCCTGCTTGTGTTCTCTCTCTCTCTGACAAATAAATAAATAAAATCTTAAAAAAAAAAAATATATATATATATATATATCTCCAGAATGTGACCTGACCACTTCTCACCATTTCCTCTGCTTTGATCCTGGCCCAAGCCACTACGTCTGTCTCTGGGATTACTGCACCGAATCCTAAATTGGCCTTGCTTTCTCCCTTGTCCCTTCACAACTGATCTTCAATACAACAGTCAGAGTGGTCCTTTTAAACTTAACTCAGATTATGTCATTGCTTGGCTCAAAGGCCTCCCATGACCTCCCACCTCACACAGAATAAAATCCAAAGGCCTTAGCAAGGCCTCTAAGTCATCCCTACATCCCCACTCCTGCATCTCTGACTGTGGCCCCCTCACTCTACTCCTTGCCATTCCTCAAACAAGCCAAGCATGCTGCTGTCTCAGGGCTTACATGTTCCTCCCTATGTCTGGAACACTCTATGCGGGGTATCTGCATAGCTTGCTCCTCAATTCAGAGTCACTTTATAAGGGAGGTCTCGCCTGATAAACCTATCCTGAACCTATCTACGATATCACCCTGCCCCTTTCTAGCTGTTAAATTATCCTTCCTTTACTTTATTGTATGTATTACAACCTGAAATTACATTATGTAGTTATGTACTGATTACCTTTATGACATGAATTAAATGAAATGAAATGGAACGAAAAATTTTTGAAAAAATTGGTCTCTTTGATCACTATTCCTATCCCTTAGAAAAATTCCTGGTACACAGGAGGTGCTCAAAAAATATATTTTGAAATATTTTGAATGAATTCAAGAGGAGCTATTCAATAGAAGTTGGATATATGGTATGAAAAGATCCTAGTCAACCTGAAATACAGATTTGGTGGCTCCCAGACACAGTAATTAAGAACAGGTGAGCAAATGTTACCCCAGCATTTAAATGCCTGACAACAGGAGAAAGTTTCCCTAATCTGGGAGAGCTACCTTTTTCATACAGGTTTTATTCTCGCATTTGTTTGATTGAAGTTTACACAAACTATTAACAAAGCAATTTTAAGAAGCCACGGAGACCGGATACATTCTGAAAAAGAGGGGTCACACCAGGCAAGGAGGGAGTTGCGGCTGGAAGAGCAGAGTGAGACTGGGCATGCGGAGTCAGTGAAATGAAAGGTCAGCCGGACCCAGCCTGCAGGGCCTGTGGATAAAGGGAGTAGTAATAGTAATCATTCCGTGAAAGAAGTAGGGCAAGGGCCTGATAGTAATTCGACCTTCACCTTCTGATTCTAACTCTGCACACTGTTCTCTGACCAACAGAAAGTCATCAAAGGCTTTTGTAAAAGGTGGCAAGTCATGAAAGTGGTATTTTAGGAAGACCCAAAGGCCCTAGGCCTTTCTTTTGAGTTTTCATTTCCAATACCTACAGATACACAGATATTATAAGGAAAGATGCAGTAAATAGAAAAAGGTCACAGATAAATTCTTATAATACCCTCCTGTCTCTTTCTACCTTAATTTGTCATGAAAACTGCCTCCAATATAAGTAGGATGTTTTAAACAATAACAAATGTTACTGTTAAAATTAAAAATTCTGCCTAGCAAGTGCTCAGTGATTTTAGCTCAAGCAAGTACGGTATGGCACTGAGGAGATGATGAGTTTATGTAAAGAGCAAATAACAACTACTAATATTTCCTGAATATGCTCAGCATGAACTAGGTACTCTGATGAAGCACTTGCATGCATTGTCTTGTTTTATCTTCATAGTAACAGATGATGTAGTTACCAACTTTAAGAAAAATGTAATTTGAGAATTTAAGTAACTACCCCTAGGTCACAGAGCTGGTGTCTTGCTCTCATCCACTACACTTCAGAAAGAGATGGAAAAAGTTCAAAATACTTTTTGCCTCTTAATTGTAACATCTTAAAACAAAAGCCTTATATATGTGTTATTTAAGAGCTAGATATAGGCTCTTAGAATGTGTGCAGTGCTAGACTGGGAACTAAAAAAGATATAAGACATGATGCAACAGAAGAACTAAGTTAAGCCATTCTGCTTCTGTGTCAGTTTGTTTATGTTGGTTGATTAGTTTTCATTAGAATCACAGCGAATGCCTTATGAATTGTAGAATAACCTCATTGATGGAAATAAGAGAACTAAACATAGCAATTAAATAATGGAAATACTTCATCTGATTTGAATTTTTTTTAAAGATATTATTTATTTATTTGACAGAGGGAGAGAGATCACGAGTAGGCAGAGGCAGGCAGAGAGAGAGGGAGAAGCAGGCTCCCTGCTGAGCAGAGAGCTCGATGTGGGGCTTGATCCCAGGACTCTGGGATCATGACCTGATATGAAGGCAGAGGCTTTAACCCACTGAGCCACCCAGGTGCCCCTGATTTGAATTTTTAATTTGAAAAGATAGCATGAATACAGACGTAAAAAAATTTATACTCACTAAAAATCATTAGACTAGGTTTCACTTTCCTTTTAGTAGCTAAGACAAAGTGATATTGAAGATGATGCATAGATTTTTAAATTTAAATTTGTTCTTTAATAAGTATACATTAGAAACTATGTCACCAGTTTCTGGAGATTTATGATGTTGATTTAATATGTATTAGTAGAATTTGCATAAAATATTCTTTTTAACTGGGTAGTGGAAAGTTTTAGGGCCCTAAGGCAATAGAGAATTATTTTTCACTTTGAACTTCTGTTCTTTATTATGTGATGAATTTTCTGCTTTCAATGCCAAAAAGTAGTCTTTGTTTTTAAGATTTTGTTTTATTTATTTGACAGAGAGAGACACAGTGAGAGAGGGAACACAAGCAGGAGGAAGGGGAGAGGGAGAAGCAGGCTTCCCACCTAGTAGGGAGCTGGACGTGGGGCTCAATCCCAGGACCCTGGGATCATGACCTGAGCCGAAGGCAGACTCTTAATGACTGAGCCACCCAGGCACTTCCCAAAAAGTAGTTTCAACCTACTTTCCAAATAACTACATTTTCTTAATTTCTTGATCAAAATTGCTGAGCTATTCATCTCAGTTGAAGTTTTCTGAGTATTTACAGCCTTGAGAGACTCTGTTTTAGTCTGTTTGGGCGGCTATAACAAAATACCATAGACTGGATATCTTAAAAATAAAAGATACTTTTCACAGTTTGGAATGCTAGAAATCCAAGATCAAGGCACCAGCATGGTTATATTCTCTGGGCAAGGGTCTTCTTCCTGGTTCATAGCTGATGTTTCCCTCTGTGTCCTTGGTGAAAGGGACATGGTGAAAGGGACCCAGGATCTCCGGAGTGTCATCTCTTATAAGGCACCAGTTGCATTGATGAGGACTCCACCCTCATGACTTAAGCACCTCCTGAAGTCCCCACCTCCTAAGAACATGGTCTTCAGGTTTTAGGACTTCACCATATGAATTTTGCAGGACACAACGTCCAAACCAAAGCGGACCCCAAGCAAAAGACCCAACTAAGCTATACCCAGACTCCTGACCCACAGAAATTGCACGGTACAAAAATCTAAAAAAAAAAAAAAAAAAAATGAGGGTGTCAGAGTGGCTCAGTCAGTAAGTATCTGCCTTCAGTTCAGGTCACGATCCCAGATCCTGGAGCCCTGCGATCGAGCCCCACATCAGGCTCCCTGCTCAGCAGAGGAGGAACAGTCCCTCTGACCCTCCCCTATCTCATGCACTCTCTCTCTCTCCCTTTCTCTCTCTCAAATAAAGAAGAACCCTTGGAAGGAATTAACACTGCCAACACTTTAATTTCAGCTTTCTAGCTTTTAAAACTGTGAGAGAATAAATTTCTGTTGTTTTAAGTCACCCAATTTATGGTACTTTGTTAAGGCAGCCCTAAGGAAACAAAAACGGAGGTCACAGCAGTGGACTAGAAGAATGGAATTGGGGAAATGGTATTAAAGATGGATAAAAGAAAATACCTTCTGGAAATATTTATGAGGTAATATTGGCTGATGTTGGTAACTGACCAGAAACTGGGAGTGGGGCTGTGGGAAGGGTCCAGGATGACTCCCAGTTTTTATGGGAGATACGGATGAACCCAAATGATAAATGAATATTGAAGAATCTACTTGAAGGGGTCAGGTGCTCATTTGTCACTGGATTTAAATATTAAGGTAAAGGAAAAGTTAGGGGGATTAGGAAACTAAATTCTGGAAACACTGAACAAGAGGTAGGTGTCCAGCAGAGTCACCCATCCAGGGGCAAGTGATCAATGAGAGTCTTAATATCACCAAGTTCTGGGCAGAGAAACAGGTAGAAATCTCTAATGGGAAAGCTTAACATGTTTTATGTTTTGGTAAGCAATAAGCCTTAAGAATCAGGTTTCCAGGGCTGTCTATGTCTAGACATAGACACTCAAGGTCTCATCCTTTCATATACAAGGCTCACCTCAGTCAAGCCTTAAGAATCAGGGTTCTTTCCCCATAGAAAGTAGAACCTCAAGTGGGAGAAATGAAAACTGAAATGAATATCAGCATAGAACTTCGGCTTTTAGAGTGTGTTCTATTTTTCTTCAGGTTTATATTCTTCCTCCCATCACCCCAAGATTCTTCACCTGCTAGGTACCATAAGTGAACACTAGAAAAAGCATTCGACCCAGAGATGTTAAATTTCCAAGACGTGTGTCTTTATTTATTAAGCTGGCATTTAAGTATTAGACAAAAGTCTCAAAACCTAAAGTGACAGTGAAGGAGAGATTTTGGGGTTAAGAGTTGGTAAAAGTTGAGAGTTTTCAGCTCATATACTAGAAGTCAAACCTACTTACCTACTCAAAAAGCTCTTTATACTTACATTTCCCTTTCTCCAACTCCTATTACTTACTGTGCTGGCTTTAAGTCTCATTTTAATATATTTGTATTACAAGTCTAATTTTTACTATTGGACTGTAAACTTCTTGAGGTATGAAAATATGTCATCTATAACTTTATTTTTGGCCCCCAAAATAGCACAGTTCTTTGAAGAAGCTGAGGTTTATTAAATGTTTGTTGAATCGATGGATTGTTTTTCAAGGTTACCCAGTCTAATAAGTAAAAGACTCGATCAGCAAATTATCTGGTGTCTTACCCCATTTGGATGAATTTCAGCAGCTTCGACAGTGACTTAGGGCATTCCTTAAAGTTTGCTTAAAATGATAAATAGTCTCTAGTTTAAATACCATAACTGGTATTTTTATCATTCTCTCTTTTGAAAATATCATATCATGTCAGGCAAGATGGATTTCCACTGTATGAGCGTAAATTACAGTACAAAAGCACAGATTTGTTCAAGGGTATACTATGATAAAAAACAGAACTGGGAATGACATTTAAAATCTTAGGTCCACATTTCTGCAACCACTAGATTATGGAATTTTTTTTCCCTCTGACTATACCGTATCACTTATTTATTGTATTTACTTTTTATTTCAGGAAAAGTTTTGAAAGTGGTAAAATGACTTCAATATTTTATTTAAATAATTTACCATTTTCAGGAAAAAATGTAAAATATTTGGCCCAGAACAAGAAATTTTATGCATGTTAAAATAAAACCATTCTCTTACTTTTGTCAGAGCCAAAGATTATATGTTGTAGAATTAAAGTATAAAAACATTGGTTTCATATAACTGAAATAAAAACCACTGCAATTTAAATCAAACAGTAAAACAGCAAAATATTCAAGTGAACATTAATTTTGTGATAGTCACATAGAAATTAAAATAAAATTTATCTTTTATTGTGTCTAAGGAAGATCTGTACCCAATTTGGTATCAGCTGGTGAAAGTTTTACTTAAAACAATATATACAAGGGACTGTTTTGTCAGTATAACCCCTCAGGAATGAACCTAAAATCTCCATCATTTCAGTTCTTAATACGCAAATTTTTTGTACTCTTTGTAAATTTTCAAGTAATCCTAAGATTCTCTTCCATCTACATATTTAGTGTCATGGCAAAAGTTTTCTTTATTTCTTTCTCTACTTACACAATTCTTTTTTTCCATGGTAAATACATGAGTTTACACTCCCATCAACAGTGCATAAAGGTTCCCTTTGCTCCCCATTCTTGTTAACATTTATTATTTCTTGTCTTTGATAATAGCCATTCTATTAGGTTTTAGGTGGTATCTTATTATGGTTTTAGGTGGTATCTTATTATGGTTTTGAAGTGCCTTTCCCTGATGATTATTGATGTTGAGCACCTTTTCATGTACCTTTTGGCCATCTGTATATCTTCTTCGGAAAAATATCTACTTAGAACTTCTGCCCACTTTTTTAAAAATCAGATTGTTTAATTTATTATTATTATTATTGAGTTATTTAAATTCCTTATATATTTTGGATATTTCTCCTTTATCAATATGTGGTTAACAAATAATTTTTTCCACTCCATTGGTTACTTTTTCATTTTGTTGATTGTTTCTTTTGCTGTAAGAAGCTTTTTATTTTTTTTAAGATTTTATTTATTTATTTGTCAGAAAGAGAGAGCACCAGCACTGGGAGTGGCAGGCAAAAGAGGGAGAAGGAGGCTCCCTGCTAAGCAAGGAGCCTGATGTGGGACTTGATCCCAGGATCCCGGGATCATGACTTGAGCTGAAGTCAGACACTTAACTGACTGAGCCACCCAGGTGTCCCTGTAAGAAGCTTTTTAGTTTTATATAGCACCACTTCTTAATTTTTGCCTTGTTTGTGATTTTGGTGTCATGTGTAAAAAGTATTGCCAAGACCAATGTGAAGGAGATTTTTCCCTACATTTTCTGCTAAGAGTTTTGTAGTTTCTTTTCTTTTTTTTTTTTTTTTAAAGATTTTATTTATTTATTTCACAGAGAGGAGAGAAATCACAAGGAGGCAGAGAGGCAGGCAGAGAGAGAAGGGGAAGCAGGCTCCCTGCTGAGCAGAGAGCCTGATGTGGGGCTCGATCCCAGGACCCTGAGATCATGACCTGAGCTGAAGGCAGAGGCTTTAACCCACTGAGCCACCCAGGTGCCCCAAGAGTTTTGTAGTTTCAAGTGTTATGTTTAAGTCTTAAAGCCATTTCAAGTTAATTTTTGTGATGGTGCAAGATAGGGATCCAATTTCATTTTTGTTATATGGTTACCCAGTTTCCCAACACCATTTGTTTAGGAGACTATCCTTTCCTGTTAAGAATTTTGGCTCCTTTGTGAAGTATTATTTGACTATATATTTGAGGGTATATTTCTAGATCCTTTGTTCCAATCTATTGGTCTATGCATCTGCTTATATGCCAGTACTATACTGTTTAATTATTGTCCCTTTGTAGTATAATGTTTCCAGCTTCATTCTTCATTCTCAGCATTGCTTTGACTACATGGTGTCTTTTTCATTTCATACAAATTTTAGGATACTTTATTTTATTTCTAAGGGAGAATGCCATTGGAATTTTGATAGGGATTGCTCTAATCTATTGGTGGCTTTGGGTAGGATGGACATTTAATAATATTAATACTTCTGATCCATCGACAAGGGATATTTTTCTATTTATATTTGTCTTCAATTTTTTTCATCAAAGTCTTGTAGTTTTCATTGTACAGATCTTTCACCTTCTTGGTTAAATTTATTCCTAAGTATTTTATTGTTTTTGAAGTCGTGAATGGAATAGGTTTTTTCATTTCTTTTTGAGATGTTAGGTTGTTAGTATATAAAAACACCTCTGATTTCTGTATGTTAGTTTAGGTCCTGTAACTTTACTGAATTCCTTGATTAATTCCAAAAGCTTTTTGACTGAGTCCAGGATTTTCTATATTTAAAATCATATCATCTGCAAATAAAGACAACTGTATTTCCTCATCTCTCATTTAGATGCCTTTTATTTCTTCACCCCAGCTAATTGCTCTAGCTAGGACTTCCAGTACTATGTTGAATAAGAGTGAGGAGAGTGGGCACCTTCATCTTGTTCCAGATCTTAGAAGAAAAGTTTTCAAATTTTCACCATTGAGGATGATGTTAGCTGTGAACTTTGCCTTATGTGGGCTTTACTACATTAAGGTATGTTCCTTCTAACCTAATTTGTTGAGAGTTTTTATCATGAAAGATTATTTGCCAAAAGCTTTTTCTGCATCTCTTGAAATGATATGTTATCTTTCATTCTATTAATGTGGTGCATCACATTTATTGATTTGCATATGTTGAGCCATCCTTACATCTCAGGAATAAATCCCACGTAATTATGGTTATGATCCTCTTAATGCGGTGCTAAATTTGATTTGTTAATATTTTTTGAGAATTTCTGCATGTATATTCATCAGAGATATTGGTCTGTAGCTTTCTTTTCATGTAGTGTCCTTATCTGGCTCTGGTATCAGGGTAATTTTCCTTCTATTTCTCATTTCTAGTTTCACACCATTGTGGTAAGTAAAGATACTTAGGGGTGCCTGGTGGTTTCATCAGTTAATCGTCTGACTCTTGCTTTCAGCTCAGGTCATGATCTCGGGGTCATGAGATTAAGCCTTGCGTTGGGCTTCAGGCTTGGCATGGAGTCTGCTTGAGATTCTCTCTCTCCCTCTCCTTCTGACCCTCCCCCTGCTCATGCACACTCTTTCTCTAAAAGAAAGAAATAAAATCTTTAAAAAATGAAAGAAAAGATACTTGGTATGATTTCAAGCTTATTAAATTTGCTGAAACTTGTTCTGTGACCCATCATCATATGATCTATTGTGGCAAATGTTTCGTGTGCACTTGTGAAAAATGTGTATGCTGCTGCTGTTGGACAGAATGTTCTATGTATGTCTGTAAGGTCTACTTGGTCTAAAGTATAGTTCACATGCAACATTTCCACATCAGTGTTCTATTTGGATGATCTATCCATTATTGAAAGTTAAGGTATTGAAATTCTCTAATTGCATTGTCTGTGTCTCCCATCAGATCTCTGAGTATTTACTTAATGTAAATGTAAATAACATCAGGTACTCTGATGTTGGGTAGGTATATATTTATGACTATTATACCATCTAGATAAAATGAACCCCTTTAGCATTATACAATGACAATCCTTTGTCTTTGTTAACATTTTTGGCTTAAAGTCTATTTTTCCTGATAGCTACCCTACTCTCTCATTTTCCACTTGCATGAAATATATTTTTTCTATCCCTTCACTTTGAGCCTATGTGTGACCTTAAAGCTGAAGTGAATCTTTTATTGAGTAGCACATAGTTGAGTCTTACTTTTTTTTTTTTTAAGATTTTATTTATTTGACAGAGAGAAACACAGTGAGAGAGGGAACACAAGCAGAGGGAATGGTAGCGGGAGAAGCAGGCTTCCTGCCGAGCAGGGAGTCCGATGTGGGGCTCGATCCCAGGACCCTGGGATCATGACCTGAGCCGAAGGCAGTCACTTAATGACTGAGCCACCCAGGCACCCCAGAGTCTTACTTTTTATCCATTTAGCCACTCTATGTCTTTTTTGATTGGAGAATTCAATCTACTTAAGAGTTACTGTTGATGAGTAAGGAATTACTAATGCCATCTTATTGTTTTGACTCTTTTGTAGTTCCCATGTTCCTTTCCTATTATTGCTTTCATTTGGGAGTAAATGATTTCCTTTGTGAATTAATGAATTAATAATCAGTGATATGCGCTAATTCTCTCCACTTTATCTTTTGTCAATCTATTATAGTTTATTGCTTTGTGATTACCATGAAACTTGCATAAAACATCCTATAAAAATAAAATTCATATTTTATCCTATAAAAATAACAATTTAAAATTGCTGAATTTTAAAGTTTAAAAATTTACCAATTCTTACATTGGTAACAACTTCAATTGCAAATGATAACTCTACCCATTCACATTCCCTTTTTATATTTTTAATGTCACAATGTACCTCTTTTTACTTTGTAATTAACAAATTATAGTAACTATAGCTATTAATAGTCATATCATTTAACCTTTATACTATACTTAAGTGTTTAACACACCACCATATTATAATAATCTGAACTTGACTATACATTTACCTTTACTCATGAGTTGTATATTTTCATGTTTTCAAGTTACTAATTATTGTACTTTCACTTCAATTTAATGAACTCCTTTTGGCATTTCTTATAAGGCCGGTCTAGTGGCAATGAATTCTCTCAGCTTCTGTTTGGGAAAGTATTTCTTTCACCTATATCTCTGAAAGACGAGTGTGCTGGATATTCTTGATTGGCAATTTTTTTCTCTTTCAGCCATTTGAATACATCAACCCACTCTTTTTTGCCTTGTAAAGTTTCTGCTGATAGTCTAACAGAAGTTTCTTTGCAGGTTATAATCTTCTCTTGATACTTTTAGGATTCTCTCTTTTTGATTTTTGACAGCTTTATTGAAACGTATCTTGTAGAAGTTCATTTGGAATTAAAATAATGAGGGAATCTATTACCTTCATGAATGTGTATGTCTAAATCTCTCCCCAGATTTGGGGAATTCTCAGCCATTACTTCTTTTGATAAGTTTTCTACCCCCTTTTCCCTCTCTTCTCCTTCTAGAAATCTAATAATTCACATATTAGTTCTTTTGATGTTGTCCCTTAGATCGCATAGGCTTTTTTCATTCTTTGTCATCCTTTTTCCTTTGCTCTCTGGTGACTGCGTATTTTCAAAATTCCTATCTTCTAACTCACATATTCTTTTTCTGTTGGGTCTATTCTGAGGTTTTGGCCCTCTACTGGGTTTTTTGGTTTTTTTTATTTCATTCTTTGAATTCTTCAAATCCAGAATTTGTTTGATTCTTTTTTATGATTTCTATTGCTTCATTAAATTTCTCATTGTGTTCATGTATTGTTTTCCTGGTGTAACTGAATTATCTTTCTGTGTTTTCTGGTAGCTCATTGAGTTTCCTTAAAACAACTATTTGAATTCTTCATTGAATAAATTGTATTTCTCCATATCTTTGAATCTAATTCCATGATAGCATATTTCTGTGATTCTTCATGTTCCTTGGACTTTTGTGTTACTGTCTTCACATTTGACATAGCAGCCATCTACTCCAAACTTACCAGCTGCTTTCAGAATAGAAATACTTTCTGTCAGTCCTGTTAGAAATACTGAGGCTTTCTCAGACCTTATATGAATACACTTGCTCCATACTTCTTATCCTTTCTTATGGTAGAAATCTGAAGTTTCTTTGTCTTCTCTCAATCCTACAATGCACCAGGCTGGCTGCTGATAACCTATCTTTTGTTTTCCTGAATTAACTATACAGCTCAAGTTTGTTTTCCCTCTGGTCTGGAGACCCTAATCTTCTTTCTGTGCATGCTCACCAGCCTTCAACTAAAACTGACTCTCCATGCTCTCTAGAGCAAGCAAAGAAGATCAGCCTAAGAGTGGGGTGAAATGTGTGTGAAGCATGCAGGTGCTGGGGGTGTCTAAGGGCTAGTTGGGGGTATTCACACATGGGCTTCCCCAGCATCTCACTGGGCTTCTTGATGGAGCATACTATGCAATTTGCAGGAACTATATCCCAGGAACTATATCCATGAGGACATATCCCTGAGAATTTCCTGATCTCTTTCCTCCCCCTAATCATACAGCTCCCAACTTAGGACACTAGATGTTGTGAGAGAAAAATGAGCCTCTTTGGCAACAACCTGCACAGCTGGAAAAGCTACTCACTCATTCACCAGCTCTCCCTCCCCCCTGCAGGAGAAATCTCTGGCCAAATAGGTCTCATTTAATGCTAAGCTGTGTGATCTTAGAGGATGGGTAATTTGAGCAAAGTCAAGCTGTTCTTCTTATCCACTACAATTTGTCCAAACTTATAATTTTTTTCTGTTCCAAGAGGAAGCTGAAACTTCTTTGGAAAGTTGGACTTCCACAGAGGCTCTCTTGTTTCTCTGTAAAAGACTGCCCAAGTCAGTGCTCTCCAGATGCTCCTGACCACTGCTGAGAGGGACTGGAACTGGTTCAGAGACTACTTCAGGTTTCATAGCTGGTACTGAGGTCTGTCAGGTAATTACCCAATGCATAGATGAGCAAGACTCTTTCATGATCTCTTGGCATGTGGTGCTAGATCCCACAACTTGCACAGAGGCACCTTTGTCCATGGATGAATGCCATATTTTTGTTGTTTTGGAGGGAGGGGACAAAAAAAGGGACATCTTATGTTGCTATGATGCTGACACTATCTCCTTCAGAAATGTCTTCATACTTACATATTAAAGGCAAAAGAGGATATTTTAAGGAAAGAAAAGAATCTTAAATAACAAATACATTCTTTGGGCCAATCTGAGTAAAACATAACCTCCCTAGTGTATAAGAGAAGGTAATCACAGAAAAATGCTGTTGGAGAACAGGACATGGTGAACTCTAAGATATCATTGCTAGATATACCCCACCTGGTTGGTACAGTCAATATTCTGGTGCTCAGAGGAGATAAAATAAGTTAAGGAATGCCCCTCCCAGAACAGTCATTTAGCCAGGCTTATTTCTGTCTGGTTGTGTGCTACATAATGCAATCAAACAAGTAAACATATTAGATACTCAAAACAGAGTAAACACATAGAAAGTTAAAAAAAAAAAAAAAGCTTATAAAGAGCATTAGAAGTCAACATGTCCCTTTTTCATGCTGTCTCCTAATATCTGTTGCTGGCCCTCTAATGAGACTTCAAACTAGTGATTGCCTGCAATAGAGATGTGGAGGCAGGGAAGGGGTAGAAAGTTTCCCTTCTATACCTCTGTCCTAGACCATCCCAACACTCACTATATGACTTATAAAAATTATGTGCTCAGGACTCAAAATGAGAATCAGGTGTGAACTGAAATGTAGGTTACAGGGTTCTTACCCACTTTGCTGCTTTAACTTCTAGTATGCAATATACATTTGTGGGCCCATGATTTTGGGCAGTTTCTGATAGTATTGATGTGCATTTGGCTATGATCAACTAATACCCCTACATTTTCTAGTCCTGAACTGTTCTTTAGCCTAGCTCACTACCATAACACCACTCCCATTCTGCAC
The DNA here is from genome assembly GCA_028646535.1 of Procyon lotor. Classification (NCBI taxonomy): domain Eukaryota; kingdom Metazoa; phylum Chordata; class Mammalia; order Carnivora; family Procyonidae; genus Procyon; species Procyon lotor. The sequence continues at coordinate 54,078,149 of CM053604.1, read as the reverse complement.
TTGGGTGGTTGACTTTCAGGACATGAGGCTAAGACTTCATACTGGGTCCTATACTAATTATATCTCATTGTTTTTGGCCCATTACAATCTGTTCTCAAATTTTCTGAATTCTAATTCAAACGTGTTAATGATTCCTCAAGGCTTTAGGTCACCCCAATTGTATTTGTTCAACAATTATTAATATAGTCCTAGTAACTAATCAAGGGAGTGGCACTGCAGAGATGAAAAAATAAAATCGATTTTTATTTAATCACCAGCATTGACAAAAATTTTTACTCCTTCACAATCAAGGTATTTATGGTCTACTACTATTCCAGCCCACATATCATATTGCTCTAGCCACACTGAACTTTTCAGCATTTGCTTTCTTGACAAGTATTTTCATACTTGTATGTAGATCTTAGTGTGCTATTCCTTCTGCTTATTATACCCTCCCTTGCTTCTTTTCTAAGCAAAGTCCTAGTCACTTTTTCAGGACCTAGTTTAAATACTAACCTAGGCCATAGATGACTAATTATAAGTAAACTGAAGGTCTCATACTCCCATTCACCTTGGTAGGAGAATCCAATGGCCATATTAAGCCAGAATGCCTTGCACAGTCCCATTATCTTTCCTTGGTCACCACCCAAGGCATAGGCTTCTTCAGTCATTTTTCTCTCTCTTAAATTCACTATCTCTGTACTATTCTGTAATTCTTTTCACCTGACCACACATTTTAGTGTTATCTTCCCTCTTAAAACTGACTATCAAAAAATTGTTTTCATGAAAAATAAATTGACCTGCATTCTGTACATCTTCACTGATAATTTGATTATTTTCTCTGGCCCTTTAGCTTATTTCAAACCTAGTTTAAATAGAATTTTATTATTCTATTTATCTCCCATATAAAACTCACAAGTAAAATCTATTCATTTTCTCATATTATGTTTTATGTTCAAGTCAGGATTAGTAGTCATCCTCAGTGATGCCTCCAGATCTTTATGCCTAAAGAATTCTCTGAGAAACTTTGATTTGTAAAGGCTTTTGTAGCACTCCAGCTGTCCACCCTCTATCTCTCATTATTATTTATTCATGCCCCCACATTACCTGAAGGCTTTTGCACTGCTCAGCATCTCCTATACACCAATTGCTAATATCACCTTGGCTATCTCCAAGTCCAAAAGGACCATCTTGATATCTTAGTTTTCTACTTCCTCCCCTCTTCAGTAAACCTCACTTCTATTCCACATTTCCAACTCTCATGTTGATGCCCTGGACCTTGTCATCACCCATAACTGATCCACAACCAAACTCTGAAATTGAAACTACAGTACAGCTCCCATTATCCTAGGTTCTACCACTCAGCTTTTCTCTCTCTTATACTAGGTCTTAGACCTCGGCAAGGCAACCAGTTCCTAAATACTTCTGCTTATTTCCTATCGAATAATCTACTCATGTCTTGACTGATTTCTTCTCATATTCAACTCCATAGTGCAGTACCTTGATTACTCTTATCATGATCTGAACTCCCTTGCTTGTACCCCACTTACTGTTTTAAACTCAATGTCTGCCTTCTGTACCTGGACAGTTGAAGTAGCCAGAGAAAATAAGTTGTGCATGTCAGTGTTATGATAGATCTGTGAATTCCAACACCAACAGGTCACTCATTACTGTCTAGAAATACTTCTCAGTTTCACTAGTGAATGCTCTCTTCCCATTCCCCATGCAGCTATTTCAAAATGTCTCCACTCTTCTCAAAGCTCTGGTGACATCCTTGTTCAATATAAAATGATAACCTTAATATCACACAATAAAAATTAAAGCCAATAGAATTCCCTCAATTTTCTGCCCTCAGATCTACAAATGTAATAGTATCTACCTGCATGTTTTCTGTCTTCCATCATGTTATAGTGGAAAAGGATTTGGCCACCTAGATACAGGTAATTTATCTTCTCATGATCTTTGACAGCTTTTCATGGAGCCAGCTCTGTAAATTACATCATCTATTTTCAGGAGGCTTCTCACCAACATTTCAACATACTCTGATCTTTTTGACCTAAAACAATAGAAACCTTTACTCAAACTAGTTTTTTTCCTACTCCAAAATCAAAATTCTAAAAGTGCTGTTGCCCACAGGCTTATGTTTAGACACTTCTTATTTAGTCCTCAACACATTTGAAACTAGACATTTCACTAAAATACCAGATTTTGCCAAAGTTGCAAAAATTTCTGATTGCTAAATCCAGGGAAGACTGATCTATCTTTGTTTTAACCTACTCATTCATTCAATAAATATTTGCTGAACCCTTATTACATCAAAGCCATGAACTAGGTGCTGAAATAGAATTAGAAAAAACACAATTCCTGCCCTTGTGAATATGAACTCTGACAGTTTACTCTGAAAATATACTAACTACACACTGAAAGGTGGACTTACTAAAAAAACTTCTTTACACTCCTTTCTCAAGGTGTCTTTTAAACATGGTAATCAGTTCCCTAACAAGCTTTAAGATGGCAACTATTTTCTCGACAGTCAGAGAGGACCAAATTTCCTATTTTTCCATTAGGTATCATATCTTTTCCCCTATAGTAATGCATATAATTTTGACTTGATCTTCTTTCTTATATTACAGTCACATAAATTATCTGACACTCACACCTAATCATAAGCTCCTTCAGCACAGGCTTTATGTTAAATTCTCCTTTTGTTCTCCCAGAGCTTTACACATTCAAGATTTCTAAAATATTGTTAAGTGAACGCATTATCAGATAAATGGGTATGTGTGTCTACATGAGAAAATGATTTAGAATTAAATACACAATTACCACCCCCAAAAAAAGAAAGGGGAAAAAAGGCAGCTATATTGAGTTCTATAGATTCCATGAGGCAAAGGAATCATTTATATAATTTATGTTTTCACATCTTGTTTCCCTAACTCCCTGTATTTTCTTTTAATTCTAATTATAAAGTTAAGCAGAAAAATATTTAAACTTCTTGTGTCTTAATTGTTGGCACATAAACTAATCAGAATCATTCTAATAAGAAACGTAGTACAGAAATCTGTAAACTTTTCAAAGACTTCAAATACCTTTTCAAAGGTATTCTGAATGCTTCTAAGTTTTTGCCCATTTTTTCTAAATGAAAGATTGTGCTAGAGACAAATGAGCTGAAGAGCATAGCAATTATCTAGGAAATCAGATCAATTAAGACAGACAACTTGGATAATAATGTTGGACTTTTCTGCAACAATGCAGTGTGGAGGATCATTTGTTTCAATAACAATCTCTGTTTTTATCCTAATTTCATATTTTAATAGCCTCTGTGTACAAATATATTTCTAGATATTTTTATCCCTCAAGAAATCTTGTTTTTAATGTAAAAGCACTTGATGGGGACATTGCAACAACTGGTGTCTGGTTTAAAAAAATTTCTTTGGGGGCGCCTGGGTGGCTCAGTCGTTAAGCGTCTGCCTTCGGCTCGGGTCATGATCCCAGGGTCCTGGGATCGAGCCCCACATCGGGCTCCTTGCTCTGCAGGAAGCCTGCTTCTCCCGCTGCCATTCCCTCTGCTTGTGTTCCCTCTCTCGCTGTGTTTCTCTCTTTCAAATAAATAAAATCTTAAAAAAAAAAAAAATTTCTTTGGAGTTGTTAAAGTTAAAACAAATGCTTCTACAAAAATAAATTCAGATCATTTTCTTACTCTGTAGAATAAAATGCTAGAAGTACTGCATGCCATTTTTGGCATTTGAGTGTTACATTAAAAGATATTTAAGCAAAAAAGTTTGTTTTGCAGAACTTTTTTTTCTACTACAATAGACATAGTCCAGAGTGGGTTGAATTGATTCATTAATATTTTTTGTCCTTTGAATAAAAAAAAAACTATTCCCATCAAATAAAATTTGAATAAGACAAATTAGTCTTTAATACAAAAGTGTGAGTGAGATATAAAGTTGCTATTTTTTCCCTTATTCCAGCAATTTCAGTTTTTGACTTTGAAGTGGCCATGCTTTTATTTCCACTAGACTTCTTTTTTCCTAAAAGTACATAATTTGAAACTCTTTTTTAACCACTAGAATCTATTCAAAGTAGTAGATGAAACCAAAAGAAAGGAGTCAGAAAGGTAGGGGAGGTATCACCAAGTATACAAAGATGTGGTTAGGAATGACAAGAAGCCTTAGAGCTTAGGGCTTTGATGTGATTCAACTGCAGCCTAAGGGACTGGTGGGCTTTAAACAATCATTTTAATTTAGTAGTGGCTTGCCAGTCACCTCTTGGTAATTCACCTGAATTAGCCCATTTTAATGCCAGTAATTCTCTTCCTATTGACTTAAAGAATTAAAGACTTTTAAAACTCTGATCCACTCCATTGTTCACCTTCTCTTCTCCCATAATGCTATTATGGACACTTAAAGTTTATTATAATTATTGCCTACTTCTTAGTTAAATTATAAAATTGGCTTAAGTGTTATTAAATTCCTGAGAGATTAATAACATGATCAAAGAGCAAAGCTCATCCCTTAAAACATAGTTTTCAAACTGTAGTTTCAAATTACCACCTGAAAAGTTCATGGCCTACTGGTGTCCTAAGCTCTCCTCCTTTTTAACATGGTGGGTTTTTTAATTGATATTAGGCTAAAATCACAAGCCCTGTCTCTGACCATGAAAGGAATTTGTAAACATAATATGGAAATTATATTTCTAAGGGGCTCCAGAATGATAGCGTTTCAATAGTAATTCTATAGCAGAAATATACTAGAAACTCATCAGTACAACAAGAAATTAAATTATTTCACGGTATTCTCTCCTCCATATTATCTCTTTTTCTTCCTTCATATTTAAACATATATAGGTTAAAGTTTCTCAGGTAATATCTTACATAGGGTAATTTAATTAATTCTCCTTTAGGGTACATGTCTATTGTGTTTAACATAATAAATGTAGGTAGTAGTGATCAGATATTCTTCAAGTAAGAATTTTATTATTCTCATTGTAGTTCGGATAATCAGATCAATTAAAACAGACAACTTGGATAATAATATTAGACTTTTCTCTAACAATACAGTGTTGTTATTTCAACAACAATCTCTTTTATCCTAATTTCACATTTAAGAACCTCTATGTACAAATTTATTTCTAGATGTTTGTATCCCTCAGAAATCATGTTTTTAATGGAAAAGCACTTAATGCGGACATTGCAACAACTGGTGTCTGGTTTAAAAATAGTGCTGTAAATGTGTAAGCCTGACAATTCACAGACATGTACCCTGGGGCAAATAATACGTTATATGTTAATAAAAATTTAAAAATAAATAAATAAATAAATAAATAAATTAATTAATTAATTAATTAATTAATTAATTAATTAATTAAATAAAAATATAAGAATAAAAATATTTCTTTGGATGTTAAAGTTTAAAGAAAATGGTTCTAGGGGCATCTGGGTGGCTCAGTGGGTTAAAGCTCTGCCTTCAGCTCAGGTCATGATCTCAGGGTCCTGGGATCGAGCCCCGCATTGGGCTCTCCGCTCAGCAGGGAGCCTGCTCCCCCCCTCTCTGCATGCTCTCTGCCTACTTGTGATCTCTCTCTCTGTCAAATAAACAAACAAACTCTTAAAAAAAAAATGGTTCTAAAGAAAATGAATTTAGATCATTTTCAAATGCTATTGACTTACAATAAATTATTTTTTAAGTTAAGAAAACTATTGTTGCTACCCATCACTCATTCAATAAATATCTGTTAGGTGCTTATTGCATACAGACATTATGCTACATCCAGGGGACCTTTCTAGAAGCCAAGAGTTCACTTGGGGATGAAACTGTCTAACAATGGTAGCTTCCAAAA
>CM053604.1:54041102-54071829 GCA_028646535.1 Procyon lotor | reverse complement strand
GAATGTTTATAGCAGCAATGTCCACAATAGCCAAACTATGGAAAGAACCTAGATGTCCATCAATAGATGAATGGATAAAGAAGTGGCATATATATACAATGGAATACTATGCAGCCATCAAGAGAAATGAAATTTTGCCATTTGCAATGACATGTTTGGAACTGGAGAGTATTATGCGAAGCAAAGTCAGTCAGTCAGAGAAAGGCAACTATCACATGATCTCTCTGATATGAAGAATTTGAGAGGGAGGGTGGGGGTTGTGGGGGGTTGGGGGAGAGAAATGAATCAGGAACGGATGGGGAAGGAGACAAACCATAAGAGACTCCTAGACTCACAAAACGAACTAAGGGTGGCTGGGATGCGGGAGGGTAGGGATAGGGTGGATGGGTTATTGACATTGGGGAGGGTATGTGCTATGGTAAGTGCTGTGAAATGTGTAAGCCTGACGATTCACAGACATGTACCCTGGGTCAAATAATACATTATATGTTAATAAAAGAAAAAAGAAAAAATATATAATGAAATGTCAACATCCAAGTCCCAAGTGAACCATAAATTCTATAGGTAATAAATTAGATATTAATACTGCCCTATGTATCAAATAAGACTTTAAACAAAAATATTTAAATTTATAAAGCATTACTCTTTGAATTTCTTCTTGCGTATTACCAAGATAATTCTTTTATAGATTTTGAAAAAACTGTAGATTCACATGTAGTTGAGAAATAATACAGAAAAATCCCACGTGCATTTCATCCAGTTCCTCCCAATGGTAGTATTGTGGCTATCACAACCAAATATTAACATTGATACAACACACCAATATCATTCAGCTTTCCCCAGTTGTTATTGTGTATATCTGTACATATGTACATGGGTATTTAGTTCTATACAGTTTCATTACAGGTAGCTTCCTATATCCATCACCTACTCAAGATACTGAATAGTTCCATCACCATAAGGATCCCTGCTCTATTCTTTTATAACCATACTATTGCCCTCCTGCCCCCAACTGTTCCCTTGTCCTTAACTTCTAATATTCGCTAATCCAGTCTCCATTTCTAAAATTTTGTCATTTCAATAATGCTCTACAAATTGAATCAAAGAATGTAGCTTTTGGTGATTGGCTGTTTTTCTCTTAGCTGTTTTCACTCTAGTTCTTCCCCCTGGAGATTCACACAACTTACTGTATGAATCAATAGGTCTTTTCTGTTCTGCTGCAGAGTAGTATTACACAGTATATAAACATGTACTACAATCTGTTTAACCATTTGCCAGTTGAAAGACATCTGGACTAATTTCTTTTTGGGGCTATTACAAAGAAAGCTGCTATGAACATTAGTGCTTAGGAATTAATGTGACCATAGGCTTTCATTCCTCTGGGATAAATGTCTCAGAGTGTAATTATTGGACTATATCACATCTACATGCTCAGTTTTATAAGAAACGACCACTTTTCCAGAGTGGCTATACAATATTATATCTGGACCAACAGAATATGAGTGGTCCAGTTTCTCCACGTCCTCACCAGCAATTGGTGTTGTCAATCTGTTTTTTGTTTTTTGCTATTCTGATAGATATGTACTAATAACTAATGGAGATTTCAATTTGCATTTCTTTGATTGCTAATGATGTTGAACATCTTTCCATGTGCTTACTTGCCATCTGCATACTCTCTTCATTGAAATGTCTCTCCATGTTGTTTGTCCATTTCCTGTTTAGACGTTTTTTTTACTGTTGAGCTTTGAGAGTTCTTTTTTTTTTTTTTTTTAAGATTTTATTTATTTATTTGTCAGAGAGAGAGAGAGAGAGCACAAGCAGGCAGAGAGGCAGGCAGAGGCAGAGGGAGAAGCAGGCTCCCTGCTGAGCAAGGAGCCCGATGTGGGACTTGATCCCAGGACCCTGGGATCATGACCTGAGCTGAAGGCAGCTACTTAACCAACTGAGCCACCCAGGCGTCCCGAGAGTTCTTTATATATTATGTATAACAGTGTTTTCTCAGATAAGCAGCTTACAAACATTTGCTCCCTACCAGTGGCTTTTTACATGGGCTTTTACATAGCAAAAGTTTTTAATTGTGATGAAGTCCCATTTATCCAATTTTCTTTTCATGGATCACGCTTTTGTGTCACATTTAAAACTTTTAAATAGCCCTAGATCCTAAATATTTTCTCCATGTTTTCTCTATAAGTTTTATACTTTTATTTTACATTCTATTCTATCATCAATTTCAAGTTAATTTTTGTATAAGGTGTGAGGTATAGATTGAGATTATTTTCTTTTTCCTTTTTTTTTTTAATTTGTTTGTGTATTTAGCCCATGGATATAATAATCTAACTCTCCTGCCCTAGTTTTTTTTAAAAACTAGCGTTCCTTCATTGAATTTTTTTTTTTTTTTTGCATCTTCATCAGAAATCATATTGAGCATATTTGTGTAACTCTATTTCTGGCTTCCCTATTCTATACTGATCAATATGCCCCTATACCAATAGCAAACTATCTCGATTACTGTATCTATACAGTAAACTTTAATATTGGACAGAGTGATTGATCCCACCCTATTCTTTGTCAAGATTGTTTTTGCTAGGGGCGCCGGGGTGGCTCAGTTGTTAAGCGTCTGCCTTCGGCTCAGGTCATGATCCCAGAGTCCTGGGAATGAGCCCCATATCGGGCTCCTTGCTCGGCAGGGAGCCTGCTTCTCCCACTACCATTCCCTCTGCTTGTGTTCCCTCTCTTGCTGTGTTTCTCACTGTCAAATAAGTAAAATCTTAAAAAAAAAAAAAAAGATTGTTTTTGCTATTCCAGCTTCTGTGTCTTACAACATAGATTTTTAGAATAAGCTTGTCTTCATCTACAACAAACTTCAATGGGATTTTGACACCTTTATTATGTTGAGCATCCCAACCTATGAACCCAGTTGTGTCTCCATTTTCTTGGATCTTTTTTCTTTTATCGGTAGTTTTTAAAAATTTCCAGCATACAGAACTTTAACATGCTTTGCTAAATGTATACCATTTCTTATTAAGAGTTTTGTTTGGGTTTTTTTACAATTTATTTATTTGAGAGACAGCAAGAGAAAGAGAGAGAGGGAGCATGAGCACAGGGGAGGAGCAGAGGGAGAGAGAAGCAGGCTCCCCACTAAACAAGGAGCCTGATGCAGTACTCCATCCTAGGACCCTAGGATCATGATCTGAGTTGAAGGCAGATGCTTAACTGACTGAGGCACCAAGATGCCCCTTGTTAAGAGTTTTAATCATAAGGGGCGCCTGGGTGGTTCAGTCATTAAGAGTCTGCCTTTGGCTCAAGTCATGATCCCAGGGTCCTGGGATCGAGCCCCGCATCGAGCCCTGCATTAGGCTCCCTGCTCGGCAGGGGCCTCCTTCTCCCACTACCATTCCCTCTGCTTATGTTCCCTCTCTCGCTGTGTTTCTCTCTGTCAAATAAATAAAATCTTTAAAAAAAAAGAGTTTTAATCATAAAAAGATGTTGGATTTTTTACTTAAATTTTTAGTACTCCATCTTGATTTATTTACAATGGTTTTGAGTATATCTCTTTGTATAGTTTTTGTAGTGTTGCTCTGAGTAGTACAGTATCTGTATGTGTGTATGTGTGTGTGTAATTATAATAATCTGCCAGTATCAACATTTTTACCACTCCTAGTTAAGTGTGGACACCTCACTTCAATTTAAGTCCCTTACCTTCCTTACTTTTAAATATCATTGTCTTATGTATCAGATGGTGTTATAAGTTTGTTATAATCATTAAAACGTGATTTATAAAACATATGAGTAAAGGGATAATCCATTATATGATATGTAACCATACTTCTGATCTTCCCATTGTTTCTTTTCTTCTTGCTTCCTGAGCCTCCAATATTTTTCCTTTTACCAGTTCTTTTCTGAATGTTCACTACGCCAAGCCCCCTCTCATTCTAATATTCTACAAATTCACATTTCAAAAAAAACAATGAGTTAAAAGGCACTCAGAGAAATAAACATTTTTTAGAAATTTGAGAAGGAAACCAAGATGGTCTGAAATAGAGCCCCTGATTGGAAAGACCACACTAGGAAGCTAGAGGGAACTGAGTATCTATGAAGAAAGAGAAATGAAGCAAAATTTATACTCTCCACAATTATGTCTTGAATGAAACGACAATGAAAGAACTTTACCACTTAGACAAATGATCCTAGAAAGTCTTTTATTCAAACATTATAGGACAACCATAATGTGCCAAGAACTGTGCTAGGTGGTAGAAATACAGAAACAAGAAATACATGGTCCCTGTCCTAATTCATGATTGGCTTAGGCAGGAGTACCTAGAAGCAGAGCCTGGCACCGGGATTCAGGTAATTGTGTACTGTTAAGAGAATGTTCAAAGGTGACATTCTCTTATGTCAGAGACAGGTCAGAAGATGAAGCAAGGCAAGGATGTGGGCTCAGTGAGAGTCTCCATTAGTCTGATTGAGGGAGACCACAAGGAGCTCTGCAGTACAAATGACATCACATACAGAGCCCCATTTAGGGCAAAGATCAACCTTTTGTACCTCTGTAAATGTACAGTACACTGGAGAAGGCCAGTGGTGGGCCTTTAACAGTCAACACTCATAGCAACTGGGAGATTGGCAAACTGGCTGGTAAAAAAAGATCTGAGCGGGTACCAACAGCATCCACTGCAACTGTCCGGGAAAGCAAGTAGATGATAATCAAATTACGCTGTAATTTGGTCTCATGGTTCAGACAGATACCCAAAAGAGTATAAGAACAAAGAGGAGGAAAGAATAAATTCTGTCTGGGACAGCTGAAGAAGACTTTCAACATAATTTGTGGGGCTCAATGGAAAATGAAAATGTGGGGTACTTTGTTCAAAATTATTAATCACTTCAAAATGATCACATGGCACTAAACCAAGAACGGGGCTCCTCTAAATGTGAGGCACTGAGCAACTGTACACTTCACTCACCCGTGAAGCAGGCCATGATGGTGAGGAATCTGTGAACAATGAGGAATCAGCAGGGCTGTGAAAGAAATGAGTTATAAGCTCCAATCTGCGTGTTTATAAGCAATTTCCAGAAGCAGGGCAGGGGAGGATTAGGAAATCAGTTTTGTGATAAATTCATGGTGTTTTCTAGGCAATTTAAATGCTTCATCACTTATCTCAATGGAACAAAATGTTCAATCTTCAAAATGTATGGTGATTTTCTGTTGCTGATTAGTTAACACTAACATCTGCAACAGTCAATTCTATGTGAATAATAATTATATATCCCTAATGAATAATGTTCTAATGAATAATGTTCTTCAAATTATTTATAACCTGATAAACTCTGTTGCTAGTGACAATTTTTCAGATATAGGCAACTTTATAAAAGCACAGTATACAGTTCCAATATTCACACCCAGAGGTCAAAATTGCAGACATAACAAAGGAAAACTGTGAGTGTATATAACAATCTGTTTTTGACTACAAGCCACATTCATGTGTGAAGATAACAAAAAATTTTGATATTTTTTCAGCTTTCATTCTTTTAAGTAAAATTCTATTTCATGTAAAAGCAAATTCATCTTAAAACTTTATTTCTTCTGTGTGTAGAGTACTATTGTTAATAAATATATTTTAAAAAAAAAAAAGATAAATATATTTAAGTCTGCCTTCTCTACTTAAGTTTGTTCTAAAATACTTTCATATAAATTCAAGACTTAACAATGTATTTTAGCATGCTATAAGCTAATAAAATACAGAATGCCATGATGTTACTCTGATAAGGTATTTAAAACTACAATTATAATTTCACATATTTAGAGTACATGGGCAAATATGTTTAATATTCAATTTACATCAGTCCAACAACACTATTTCCTGTGATTTAAACACATTTTTCCCTCATTCCCTTCATTAGTCACCAAGATCAGCAGGGAAACATCTGGGGTCAGGCAGTAATCTTTAGGATTTACATTCAAGAAAGGCTAAACTTCTAGAGTTGACCTCTAGCTCTAGAAGTTTATGGCTCTCTATCTAAAAATTACTCCCAACTATGTCCCATATTTCACTCTTGGCAACCGGTCAGTTGGCCTGTTCTAGTGTCTAGAGAGCAGTGTTCCAGAGTAAACCTATAAACATTGAAGGAAGGAGACAATTTAACATGAGCTGGAGAATTACTCAGTGTTGGATCTAAAAGCCCAAAAATCTCTGAGTGTGGCTTTTATCTACTTATTCTTAGGCACAACAGATGGAAACTTATTTATTCATGGTGCTTTTGTATATGCGATAAAGCGTATCTAGATTCTCCTCTTACATAGATCTCAAATCCCCCAAGGTCAAGGAAATCCCAATTCTAAAGTCCCTAAAAAAATTATTTTTGCCAATCAGGGCCTTACGAAGTGCTCCATATGCCAGTCAAGTGGCCCCAGAAGGTACCTAAGTAAGTGATTATCACCTGTTGCCATGTGATTATGGTTGTCTACTGAGTCAAGGATAAATACTGGTTAAAATTTTCAATATGTTTGAAAAAGAAATGTGTGAAATAGTATGAAGCTCCATCCACAAATTCAGTTGTGGCAAAAAAACTATTTTTTATAACAATTTCTAAACTCACTCAAACTCCAGCTATTTTTGCTTAGGACTGAGTCTAAATGCCAAGAGTTTTATGCAGTGTTAAGAAATAGGGAGAGGAATACTCTTGGTGTTATTTATCCATGCTCACATCCTCTGAATCTTACCTCTTCTATGTTCTGGTCCTTGGAAGACAGTCTATTGAGGTTACAGTTCTGTCAAACCTAATAATTCTCATCTATGATTTCCTGTCCAGCAACTCCCTCTGCTATTTTCATAACCCCAATGGGTGCAGAGAATTTTTCATCACTGCAGAGCAACATGGTGCATGGGAAAGTTATAAGTCAGCCTCAGGCCAATCTGCTCAGAATTGTTAGGTAGCCCTTTCCACTCAGGACTCGTCCCTCCTCCCCAGGTCCTGGGCCCTTCCATAGGGATAAGCTCTAGGTCTCCTCTGCTCTAGGATCTTGAAATCCTTTCTGAGGTCTCCATTGTTCTTTACTTGGAGCTCAATTAGTAGAAGGAGGGAGGCAAGGGATATGGCTCCTTTTTGAGAGATCTTCCAGACTAGGTCAAAGGTCTTATAACTTCTTTAGGTTTTGTCCCCATCCCCATCACTACACCCTCCTAAAGTAAAACATTCTCTTGCTTTTCACTTTATTCACATTTTTCTGAGTAATTCTTTCTCTGGAGAAATGAACAAAGATTCCCTAGCATATCAATTAGTGGATGAACCAAGAGCTACCAAAAAAATCTTGGGGAAAAAGTAGACTATACTTTAATAAAATACTATCAACTAAAAGCAAAAGAAATCTGACAGTTGGGAAGATGCCAGAGTAAGAGGGTCCTAAACTCACTTTATTGCATGGATACAAGTAGATAACACTCACATCAGTGTAAATAACTCTTAAAATGATCTGAACATTGGCAGAACAAACTCTACAACTAAAGGTAGAGAAGAGGCCACACTGAAGAAAGTAGGAGGGGCAAAAATGTGGTTTAGGAGTGAAATGATCCAAGACCATCTGTAGTAGGGAGGGAGCCAATGGCAGAGAGAAGGGTGAACAACAGACTTTCACACTGGGGAGCCCAGGAACAGGGAGGATAAATCCCCATAAATTTTGCCTTTGCCTTTGAAAGTAAAAGGGTCTGAATTTCATGTGTTCTTACAACCAGCAGCACTTAAAGCCTGGAATTTTAAAAATCAGGGAGCTTAGTTCTGGGAAAGCCCGGAGGGCACTAGGAAGCAGAATCCCTGTCCTTAAAGAGACAGCACAACAAACAGCCCATGCAGATACAGCATAGAACTAGAAGTTTGAAAAACGCCAGAGGACAGATGAGTGGAAGAGTGATTTGCTCACCTAAAGTTAGTCTGGAGAGAAAGGGATCAGAGGAAGACCCTTCCAGGACCAAAGGAGCTAGTAGATGCCATTTCTCTCCCCTGCCCTCCAGTATAAACAAAAGCCACCTGTGGGAAACAGCAAGGTGCCAACACTCCTTACATAACACTCCTTATCTAACTCCTTACCTAAGCCTCATGTGTTTTGGGGGATCTACCCCTCCTACTCATGCTTGCCATAGTCCCAGAACTATGGGACCCTCCTCCAGAAGACCTGATCAAACCTTGCCAACACCACATCTCTAGATCTGTGCACTTTGCAGGACCTCAGTTGCAGTTCCTCCCTCTAATTCCAGATAGCAGGTCTCATTTTGCAAGCAGACCAACATACACCTTGCTAAAATGTGTCCCACCCCTGCTAGAGACCAAATACTGCCCACAACAGGCAAAGAGAGCGTCTGAAGACAACTGGACTAAAGAAAAAAGAGGCCAAGACTCAACAGCAGAGCGTGTACAACACACACAGGAGACATTCCTTGAAGGGCCAAGACCTGGGAAACAAAGGACACTGCACTGCAAGGCACTACAGGATCTTTTCTTCACTGGCTATTATCATTAAGAGCAAAAGAAGTAACTGACTTTCTTAACACACATACATAGAGAGCTGAAGAAAAATGAAGAGACAAAGAAATATGTCCCAAATGAAAGAACAGGACCAATCCGCAGCAAGAGACCTAAGTGAAACATATATAAGTGATATGCCTGATAGAGAATTTAATGATCATAAAGATACTCACTAGACTTGAGAAAAGAGTCGAGAACATCAGTGAGACCCTCAACACAGAGATAAAAAAAAATCAGAAATCAAGAATAAAATAAATGTAATTAAAAATACACTTGATGGAAAAAAACAGCAAGCTAGATGAAGCAGAGGAATGAAATAATGACCTAGAAGACAGAGTAATGGAAAGCAACCAAGTTGAACAAAGGAGAGGGAAGAAAATTATGTAAATTGAGAATAGTCTTAGGGGACTCAGTGACTCCACCAGGCATAACATTAGCATTACAGGGATATCTCAGAAAATGAAGAGAGAGGAAAGGGGGCAGAGTATTTCTTTGAAGAAATAATTGTTGAAAACTTCCCTAATATGGGGAAGGAAACAGATATTCAGATCCACAAGGCACAGAGATCCCTGCAAAAGTTAAAACCCAAGGAAGTCTACACCAAGACACAGTAATTGAAAGAGCAAAAAGTAGAGATAAAAAAATATTTTAAGGCAACAAGAGAAAAGAGGACAGTTACCTTTATTGGAAACCTCATAAAACTATCACTGGATTTTTTAGCAGAAATTTTCTTTAGTAACAATATTTTTAAGATGATAGAAAACAAGGTTTTTAATATATTAAATAAAAACATTAGCTAAAACTCATTCAATAAATAAAAAAAAAACACACCTTGCCTACCATGTGGTGCTAATCAATACATATGAATATAATTTTTTCTAAAGTGAGAAATAATGAAATGACTTGGAGGCAGAAACTATAACTATCTCAAGTAGTTTTGCTATAAAGGGGAACAGTGAAATGAGATGACATAAAAAATGAGGAGCACCTGGGTGGCTCAGTCAGTTGAGCATCCAGCTCTTGATTATGGCTCAGGTCATCATCTCGGGGTGGGATTGAACCCCATTTTGGGCTCCACACTCAGCGGGGAGACTACATCTCTCCTTCTCCCTCTTCCTCTTCCCCTCCTCCTGCTCTCACTTTCAAATAAATGAATAAATAAGTCTTTTAAAAGCTTTAAAAAATGAAATATGGACTCAAAATAGGGATTAATAAGGTGAGAAAAATTACAGTATATTTTCCCACTGATGTGAATGACATAATGGTGAGAGAAAAGTTTATGTTGAAAGTAAAGAGGGAGCCTGGAGCAATGTCCATGAGTTGCCCAGAGAGGATGGGATCAAGTTTATCAGTGGAAAGATGAGCTTTTAGTTGAAGCACAGTGAGTTCACTGATAAAAACAGGAGAAAAGTCTAAATATATGGGTACGAATATAGAAAGATGTTGCAGTGGTAGTAGCTTTTATAATTTCCGTTTTGGTTGTTTCTATTTTCCTAGAAGTAACAGAAGGTATTGAAATCACCTAGATATGTTTTCTAGGAACTGATGTAAACCACAAACTTCTGTATATAAGACCTGATTATCAAAATATAGATGATGTCAGCTACTATCCACTGAATTAGTAGCTAAAAAGAAATTTTATTATTGAAGAAAGCTTGGAATTGAATGGTAATCCACATCAACCTTTGTTTTATCTCCCTAGGTTTTCTTTCTTTCATTTTTCTTTCTTTCTATCTTTGTCTCTCTCTCTCCCCCATCCCACCAAACTTCCCTCCCTCTTTCTCTCTCTCTGTATGTGTGTGTGTCGGGAAGGATGAGAAAGAGAGAGAGAATTACTCTTCCAATAAATCTACTTGAGATAGTCAACTGAGTTGATCAGTGTTAAAAAGATGAAGAGAGTGTGAAGAAAAGACCCACTTGATATAGTAGGATGGAGGCATTACAAGGTTTATAAAACTAAATTCTTATTGCAACACTCCTTTTTTTTATTACATTTGACAAAAAACAAATCAAAATAGAAAAATTCCTTATTTTAGACCATCCATTCCATAGAATTCATTGTCATCAGAAAAAAAATTATCTCTTTCATCCACACTACAGAAAAATAGCTGTTAAACATATCACAGAATAGTATCATATTACAGCCCTTCTCTGTGAAGGGGTTTATTGCGTAGATGGTCAGTTTATTTGAATATTGATATTAAAAAGGCAGAAGTGTGACAAATTTCAGAATGTAAGTAAATGAGCAGGGAAAAAAATCAAATTCATACTAACTGCTTTCCTCTAAAGAAATAACACCTTTCTCTGTACAATCTAAATATAATTTTTTATTTTGTTTTTTCCTAGGGTGTAGTAGACATGACATAATTTTTAAGGTCTCAATTATGGATTATTCTTGTATACCAGCTGAGGCCTATTTTAAAAATGTATCTAGCTAGTATAATTAAAGATATTTTTGGTCTAATTATAGTGTATAGAATGAAGACAAAACTGTTATTTTAAAGTATCATCTGTCTTTACATGGAAATCAGATATAATTTATTATTTTTTAATCAAAGATATACAAATTTCTAATAAGAGAAGCTTCTGGAACCTAGGAGTCCAAAAAAAAAAAAAAAATTAAGTCATTACAAAGTTTCCAGAGGTTTGGACTTTGGCAACCGTAATATATTTCTGTTATAAAAGTATCACACAGTGGGCTTGTGGAGAAGAGCAGAAGTGGAAGCAACCAGACCAAACAGGCCAATGTGAAGGTTGTCTATGGAGAAAATGATGTGAATGAGCCACAGCACTGGCAGTGAAAATGGGCAGAAGTCAATGAATTTAAGATCTCTTTCTGAAGGGAAATCAACATGATTTCATGATAGATTTTCAGTTGAATCTTCCAGAAGAAGACTTTTAAAAGATCCAAGAAAGCAATGCTTCCAAAGCTCCTATGATAAAATTAATGCAACACTGAATTTACTACTTGTAGAAATTGCTTCAATTCTTTCTACATAGTTCTAAAGGCTCCCAAATACACTAATAACATTTTCAAATGAGTATAATTTTTTTTAATCTTTATACTTTAGGAGCAGTTGGGGTTGGAATGTGGTGTGATGCCACAAAGAATGCCACTCCCATCACATTGCTCAAAGTTTATTTCTCGGAATTTTTACTGTGAACAATACCTTCAGACATCTGGGGTAATGTGATGACCTGAACTGATGGGCAGCTCCTTTCTCCAGTTACCCACATACAAACACAGAGTTGCATAAACATGAAGAGACAAACTTCCATGAAAGAATGTGTGCAGATATAAGATGCAAGAGAGTCAAAAGATCTAGAACCAGAAATAAGAGAACAATCTGAAATTGGACTTAAAATTGTTCCATTTAATTTGGGAGTAAATTCAGTTCTCAATGAAAATGCAAATAACCCTGGAAAGTATAATATCTTTATCACCTAAAAATGGGAAATATTGTTAGAGAGACAAGTTCATAGAATTGGATTAATCACCATTGCCCATGCATGGCCAGCTTTTCTTTTCCTTTTTTTTTTTCTTTGTTAATTTTATACAGAACCTCCAAGAACTAAACATTTAACCCTAATACAGAAACACTGATAATAATTCACACTTACTGAAGTGTTATTTTCTTATCCCACTGCCTTCAATTTCTTATCTAGGTAATTGAAAATTATAGTTTATGAGACTGAGATAAAGAATAGCTGAGTTTAGGAATAGAAGACATAATTAAGGAGAAGAAGGAGACAAAAGTCAAGTTTTATCTACTTCACAATTCAGTTAAGGACTTCCTGGATACGGTATATAAACACAGGAATCAATACATTGACAACTAATTCAAGTGACAGGAAAATTAAAGTTTATTCTCCAAATTTTCTTTTCCTTCAAAATCACGAATAAAAATCAAAACAGAGGTGGTAGTAAAAACTATATTCAATGCATTTCTTAGAAATAGTAAACTATAGACTTTCACTTAACTAGTCTAGCCTCAATGAGATTTCCCTTCAGACAAGTACACTATCTCAACCACAATATTATCTTTGCATGTATGCAACTCCTACTGATTCCAATAATCATCTGAATATAAAAAATAAGATTTCCCACATCCAAGAATCTCTATATAGATATATGTTTTAAATAGTCTCATCTAGATTTACTATGGCCAATAATTCTTAAAATGAAAACTAGTGTTAAAATATATCTATCCACCCCTCAGTCTGGAGATTTATGAACGGCAGTATTTTACATTTAAAGTCATAAGCAATTAAATGTCATTTTTATCACTTCATCTAAATGTCATCTCCTACACCGAGTTGAGAAGAAGGCATTAAATAAGTACATTCAAATTTATCCATCAGCAGAAATTACCAAGCAGACATTTTTTTAAGAACACAAAGCTATGTATGACCCATAGGATTTCCTTCTGAGGTAATGGGAGAATATCTTTTCTCCACATAGTATAAACTTCAACCCTTGCGATAAAGTATCTTCTAAGATTTCACATTAAAAGAGGGCTATTTTCAGTTCACGTATATAACCACACATGTTTATACTTTAATAGGCACCTTCTTAAAAAAAAAAAAAATAGGCACCTTCTTGTATTGCTTAGTATCCAAGTGTCTTGGCTGGAAAAATGAGATGGTGGTTGAATCCATTTTTGTCATGATTTGTAATAATATTCACACTTTATGAAATGACTTCCACCTTTAAATTTTTTACAGTAATAATCAATTTTGCAACATTAGTTTTAACAGTTTTATTCTATCATTCCTAGCTTCTGTCAAAATAAGTACAATTCCACATGACAAAAGGTGATGAAAGTTCGTGTCACTCCCCTGTAATAATAGGATACCATTTCACACATCAATTAGCACCTACACAAGTAAATTAATGGAGAAAAGAACATGACTTTAAAATGTACCAAATTAGTTCCTCCACTCAGGAAAGCACTAGATTAAGTTTTGGTCACACATATATAATCTAGTGGTATAATTCAGTATTTTTCAAGCAGTATGAAAGAAACAGAAGTTGAAAATTCTAACTACCTAATCTATTACTGCTTTAGAAATAATTATTTAAAAAGGTAAGATGTATTTCCATCCTTTTTTTAGGTATATAATCCTTTCTTCATCATATTTATAGCCATATATATATATATATATATGTATGTATGTATATATATATATCCTAACATCATATACATCCTTTATATACACACATGTATATATCCTTTCATATATATTATAGATATCCCTTCTTTATCTTCCTCTTCACTCCTGTTCCTTTTAGATGCCATACTAACATTTTCTAAGCCCACCTGCCTTGACCTTGCCAAAAAATGCTACATAACCCCTCACTTCTACAATACCTTCTTATATACCCCATTTGCCACAAACTCCCAAAAATCTTAGAAATTGAGATCTTAAACTAAAACTATAATAGTTTCATGTTCTGCCTCTCCAGTGGTGCATACGTCTTAAAAACAGAAGCATCATTTTATTCTCCCAATGGAATTTTAAGAAGAGATGATTCATTTCATTCTTCTAAAAAAACCATAATGGTGGGATTTT
Source organism: Procyon lotor (assembly GCA_028646535.1). Classification (NCBI taxonomy): domain Eukaryota; kingdom Metazoa; phylum Chordata; class Mammalia; order Carnivora; family Procyonidae; genus Procyon; species Procyon lotor. The sequence goes on along the minus strand of CM053604.1, from coordinate 54,057,741 downwards.
AAGTACAGTTTAAGTAAATATTTAAGTAAAAATTAAAAGTAAATAAGGAAACAAAAAACATATTAACAATAGAGTACAGTGGGAATGCAAACTGGTGCAGCCACTCTGGAAAACAGTACGGAGTTTTCTCAAGAAGTTAAAAATAGAACTACTATATGGCCCAGCAATTGCACTACTAGGTATTTCTCCAAAGGATATAAACATAGTGATTCAAATGGTGCACCTGCACCCCAATGTTCATAGCAGCAGTGTCCACCACAGCCAAACTATGGAAAGACCCCAGATGTCCATCTACAGGTGAATGGATAAAGACAATGTGGTCTACACAATGGAATATTACTCAGCCATCAAAATAATGAAATCTTGTCATTTGGGAAGACATGGATGGAACTAGAGGGTATTATGTTAAGCTAAATAAGTCAGTCAGAGGAAGACAAATACCATAAGATTTAACTCATATGTGGAATTTAAGAAACAAAACTCATGAACTTAAGATAGGGGAAGGAAAAATAAAATAAGATAAAAACAGAGAGGGTGACAAACCATAAGAGACTCTTAACTATAGGAAACAACCTGAGGGCTGCTGGAAGGGAGGTGTGTGGGAGGATGGGGTCACTGAGTGATAGGCATCAAGGACTGCACTTGACATAATGGGCACTGTGTGTTATATGCAACTCATGAGTCACTAAATTCTACCCTGAAAATAATAATACACTATATGTTAAATAACTTGAATTTAAATTTTAAAAAACCAGTAAAGTATAAAATTAAAGTAAAAATGCTAGGATGCTGTCTACTTTGTATGTTTTTAAAGCTCTCCCTGAATGTAAGTTCTAGGAAACAACTTCCATATGTCCAATGTGATACTTCTTGTTTTTTTTTAAATCTATTCAAGTCTGGTCATCTTTCTAATTTTACCTAACCATCATGAAACTACTAGAAAGATCTCATCAACTTCCTAAGACATCAATTTATATCCATTCCAGGCCTATCCATCTGCTCTCTCCACTGCATACAGAGAATTATTGTTTTCTATGTACAAAACTGGTAACATTTAGTACTTAAAATGATTTCCCATTAGTTTTACAATATAAAATATACTCTTACTCTACAAAGACCGACTTCTACTGCCCTATCTCCTATCATGTTTTCCCCTGCTCCCTCTGTTCCAGTCACACTAGCATCTTTCCCTCATAGTCACCAGGTTATTCCTACCACCTGCTTAATATTTACTCATCTACTCATCACAAAACATCACTTCCTCAAGGATTCCATTTAAAACCTCTCAAACCAAATCAGCCTCATCCCCATGATAAGCACGCGCACACACACACACACACACACACACACACACACCCAATGCCACAAGCCACCCCTTCATAGCACTAGACACAGTTTGAATTATACATCTATTTGCATGGCTATCTGGTTAACATCTTTCTTAACCATCATTCTTTGTGTAAAGTTTACAAAGGCATGAACCTTGCTTCTTTGCTCACCAGTTCAGCCCTAGTACCATCCCTAGCATTGTGCCTGGGACAGAGTAGGTATTCCACAAGTGTCTGTCGAATGAATAAATGGCTCTAATGTATAATAGGAAATACCACTCCATTGATTAACTAAAGTCTAAACTGTAATGCTTGCTTCAGCGTCTCTTTTACCTCAACTTAACAATATCTTTTTTTTTCATTATTTTACAGTCAGCACAAAGATGAATAACATAGCTTTTGCCAGCAAGTGGCCTGTAGCCTGAAAGTGCTGGATGATGTATAATAAAAAAGTGACAACAACTAAGAAACTGAACACTTAATACAAGCCAGCTACTGTTGTAAGAAATAGGGGCGCCTGGGTGGCTCAGTGGGTTAAAGCCTCTGCCTTCGGCTCAGGTCATGATCTCGGGGTCCTGGGATCGAGCCCCACATCAGGCTCTCCGCTCAGCAGGGAGCCTGCTTCCCCTTCTCTCTCTGCCTGCCTCTCTGCCTACTTGTGATCTCTCTCCTCTCTGTCAAATAAATAAATAAAATCTTTAAAAAAAAAAGAAAGAAATATGTGTGACCCTTATGACAACACTATATTGAAGGTACTATCATTAACTAGCACAAGATCACACAGGTAATAAACAGAAGAATCAGGATCCAGACTCCAGGTGAGTCTGTGTCCGAGCCACTGCTTTTTAGCATCTATACAACATGGCCTTTTGTGAGAATGATATGATAAGAACATAACAAAGTCATGTCAAAAGGTCTATGAAAACCCATTGGGTAGAAAATTTAATTTACAGAGTTACAATAATATTTCACTGGGCTTAAGAGATGCTGATCAGGAAAAAGACAATGTGGAAGAAAGAGGACAATCCAAGCAAAGAGAATAGTAGGAAACAAATGACAAAGTCTTAAATGTACACTTACATATTGGGACCAACCAGGTACATCAAAGTGAAGATGAGAAATCAAATGAAAATTTAAGAAAAGAAAGAAAATTAGCTTGAGGCCAGGATATGAAAGACTTTGAGTCCTACGCTAAAGGGTTTTAACTTTATTTGTAAATGATGAGAAGGCACTGAAGGATTTTAATCAGGTATTGCTATTATGAGAATGATGTCTGGCAAATTCAGTTTTAGAGAGGTGCAAGAATCTTATTTGTCTGCCTCTTCAGGACACCATTTCCATCAGTGCCTTCAAATTCTACTTCAACTATCAGTTCTTCCAGAAAGCTTTCCCTAACTACCTTTTCCAAACTAGGTCAGATTCTCCCTTTTATTTTTTTAAAATTATTTATTTACTCTCATAGCTCCTATAATACCTATCACAGCTTGTAGTCATCTTTCATGGGTGATCCATGGTGATGAGTTAAGAAAGAGTTGTACACATACAAAACTGAGAGTCGTTAGTAGCTGAAGCTGCAGGAATAAATGAGATAGAGAAAAACATGCCAAATGGAGGACAAAGAAGCAGATGTGAGATAGCAGTAGAACACCATCACCGTAAGGTCAGACAGAAGTAGATCCAGGGGAAAAGACCCCCCAAGAGGATCCATTAAGGCAAAAGGAAAGCCAGGAGAGAAATACAACATGGTAGGCAGGAGTTGAGATAATATCAGGAGGTGTCAGTCTCAAGTGAGAAATGTTATGCAGAGATCAGGTAAAATAAAGAAGGTAGCGGCCTACAGCTTTGGCTCTTGGTCATATCGTATCTACATAAATGAAAATATAAAGCATAATACTTTATTTTGTGAGAAAAGTCATATCGTATCTATATATGTAGATAAAGAAAAGTGAGAGAAAAGTCATATTGTATCTACATCAATGAAAATATAAAGCATAATACTTTATTTTCCTCTTAGTTTAGTTAACAAATTACCTGATGAATGGATATCTGCAAAACCTCAAAATAATACAAGTTCCAAATGTTGATAAAATTAGATTCGGACCCATATTGGTCTGAATTAAGCTGTGGTTTGCCAACACCACACAAATGTGACTCATTCATCTAAGCATTTCATAATATAAAAATAATGGGAAAGGGATTATACCATGGCTTTTTATAAAATCAGTCACTCTTGATTGAGAACAATTAAAATGGACCACCCAAAACATGGAATTATTTCAAATTATTTACCATGTGATAAAATATTGGGCAGTTGATCAGAACCAGGACAACCTTGGCAAAATGATCAGAATAATTAAAACCCATCCAGAAAAAATTTAAAAATGGGAATAAGTGAAACAGGTAAAGGAGATTAAAAGGTACAAACTTCCAGGTATAAAAGAAATAAGTCACAGAAATGAAAAGCCCAGCTTTGGGCATATAATCAATAATATTGTGTAATGTCTGGTGACAGATGGCAACTACACTTACCATGATGAGCATTAGTAATGTATAGAATTCTCAGATCACTATGTTGTGCACCTGAAACTAATATAACACTGTATGTCAACCATATTTCAAAAACAAAAATAACAAATAAATTTAAAAATATTTCCCAAGCTACTACACTTAATATACTTTGTTTTTTTTCTTTTATGTTATAAATAAGAAAAAATAAAGGAGATAAATATTACTTCAAAAATAGTGCCAACTTTGAATACTGTAGAAACTTTTTCTGTGTTTAAAAATGTTGAGACAAATTCAAGCTCTTGGAATCCTATCCAAAGTCTTATGAATAGATATTTCTTTAATGCTTAATTAATTTTAATAAATTTACATGTACCTATATTGATTTATTTATACTCATATATTGAAATTAATTAAGAACACATTAATTATGAAAGTAGGTACCTACTGAGAAAAACTGAGCCCACCATTCATTCCATTTTTAGTACCTTTGTTACCATTTAAAATAATTTAAAATTCAATAAGCAATAACTCATGTTGTATATACAAACATCCAAGGACAGTGATAAGATAGGCTGGAATTATGAGGGCTCAAGTTATGTTATAAATGATCAGAAAGGCAGATGGTTAATGCATTGATCTGCACTTGCCATGACCATACATTTTATAAGTTTTGTGGGCTTTATTAAAAACCCCATTTTCAAAACAATCAGGCTTAGATCACTGTCATTGTACTTATTTGTCCACATTTCATTTAAGTAAATAAGATAACATGCCATTTGTTTATTCCAGTAATTTTGAGTACTTAGAAGATCCAGGAAATTTAAAATGTGACAGTGAGCACGTAGGCAACCTGATGGAAGGGAAAAAAGATTTTAAAAAAAGAACTAAAATCACTTCCTGTGGTTAACATTTTACAGTCTAGTCCAGAACAGTCTGTACCAATATTGTGGGTTTGTTGGTATCTTATTTATGAGCATCGGAAACAGACCTGCACTGGTACCATGCTTTGAGTAGGACACACATGTGAGACAGATGAAACTTGTATTTCTATCAGATGTAATTGAAGACTCACTGAATATACTGCCAAATACCACAAATGTTAAACCATTTTGGAATGAATTTACTATTGTTTTCACAGCAGTTACAAAAAAATAGCTGGTTAATCCAACAAATGAGAAGATTGAGTATACTTAACTAGTAGAATTACTGGAATTTAAAGTATGGTGGTTTGGTGTAGTCTAATTTTATTAACACTATAGTACAACCTACGCAAATTCGGACTTGAGGATTTTATTGTAATAAAATACATCAGGCTCTTGTATATGAAAATCAGGAAACAGCTTTTAAATGAGCTCTCCCTAGGAGAAATTAATATGTCAGAAGAGAATGGAGGCAAAGACTGAACATTGAATGAAACCACTGTATCTTCTCTGCAGTGGAAGAAGGCCACCCAAAAGAAGACTGTTGTGAGGACACTATTCTCTCATGGTTTCCCACCATATTCTTCTGAGGATCAATCGATTCTCAGTAATGCCAAATGGTTCACAGAGGTTAGTTGGAAGAGCAGTATTAAATGGCCAACAGACTGATTAACTAGAAGTCACTGGTGATGCTGGCAGGGGCAGTTTCAGTTGAGATAGGCATTCAGTCCAGACTGGAATGGTCTGAGGACTAAACAGAATTTTAAACAAGAGTTCCTCCCAGGGTACCTGGGTGGCTCAGTGGGTTAAAGCCTCTGCCTTTGGCTCAAGTCATGATCTCAGGGTCCTAGGATCGAGCCCCACATTGGTCTCTCTCCTCAGCAGGGAGCCTGCTTTCCCCCCCACACACCCTTGCTTGCCTCTCTGCCTACTTGTGATCTCTCTATCAAATAAATAAATAAATCTTTTAAAAACTAATAATAATAACAAGAGTTCCTCCCAAAAATAAAATTTGATTTTATTTTTTCAAAACAATTTGAAACAGATTTCAAAACACAAATGCATAAGCCAGTCATTCAAACAGCAACAAAGAAATGAGGTCAATAAAATAAATTCTGTAGAGCTAGGTAGACTATTAATAGCTATATCACATACATAAAATTTGAGACATAAAATGGTATGGTTTAGAGAGAAGTTATGAGGGATATGTTCCCACCATACTCTAGACTGAGGGTTTTAATCAGATAAATATTTTATGCCTATTATTTACCTTTTAAAAAAAGAACCATCAAGAAGGGATAGAGAAAACAACCTTTGTGAGATATATATAGATGTAGATCTATATATATATATAGTATGTTATTCAGCCTTAAAAAAGAATGAAATCTTGGGCATGTGGGTGGCTCAATAGTTAACCATCTGACTTTGGTTCAGGCCATAATCCCCAGGTCCTGGGATCAAGCCCCACATCGGGCTCCCTGCTCAGCGGGAAGCCTACTTCCCCCTGCTTGTATTCCCTCTCTTTCTGTGTCTCTCTTTGTCAAATAAATAAAAATCTTAAAAAAAAAAAAAGAATGAAATCTTGCCATTTTGATAACATGGAGGGACTCTATGGGCATTATGCAAAGTGAAAGACAAATACCATGTGATCTCACTTATATGTGGAATCTAAAACAACAAACACCAGCTCATAGATACAGACAACAGAATTGGTGGTTGCCAAAGTGAGAGTTGGGGAGTGGGTGAAATGCATGAAGGGGATCAAAAGATAAATTTTCAGTTATAAAATAAAAGTGATGATAATATAATGTACAGCATGGAAAATATAGTTAATTCTATTGTAATCCATATTTGAAAGTTGCTAAGAGAGTGAATCTTAGAAGTTCTCATCATAAGGAAAAATTCTGAAACTAAATATGACAGATGATAATTAGACTTATTAGGGTCTTATTAGAGTGATCATTTTGCAATATATGCAAATATTGAATCATTATATTGTACACATGAAACTAATACGTCAATTGCACTTCAATTTAAAAATGAGATAGAACTAAAATGGCCAAAGTAGCTCATGTAACTAAACTCCTTCATAAGAGGCATTCACTAAAATTAATACTAATTAAACAAAAATATTGAAAATGGGCTAAACTCTCTTCTTAAATTATGAGAGATTTTCCTAACAGATGCATACTCGAAAAAATAAATACATACTTTTTAAGACTTTATTTATTTATTTGACAGAGAAAGAGACAACAAGAGTGGGAACACAAGCAGAGGAAGCAGGAGAGAGAAGCAGGCTTCCCACTGAGCAGGGAGCCCTATGCGGGGCTCAATCCCAGGACCATGGGATCATGACTTGAGCCAAAGGCAGATGCTTAATGACTGAGCCTCCCAGATGCCCCAAATATATATGCTATTAATAAGGGACACACATAAATCAAAATACAAAAAGGTAAAAATTAAAGGCAAAAAAAAAGTATATGCAATAAATGCTAGTGATATGTTCAGTAATGTAGAAATGTAAATGTCAGAAACATTAGATTCAAGATTTAATCATTACATGGTAAAAATAATATCTATCAGTGGTCTAGAAAGTAAAGTCAAATCTGAAGCATACCATCGTTATTATATTATATCATAAGAAGAAAATAATGTCCCTAATGAATATAAGGTGCAGTAAAAATCCCAGGGGTGCCTGGGTGGCTCAGTCAGTTGAGCATCTAAAACATGAATTTGGCTCAGGTCATGATCTCATTGTCAAGAGATCAAGCCCTGCATCAGGTTCCACACTCAAAAGGAAGTCTGTTTGAGAGTCTCTCTCTCCCTATGACCCTCTCGCCACTCATGTTCTCTCTCTAATAAATATTTTTTTAAAAATTATGTTCCATAAATCACTGCCTTAAAGAGTTATCTGTACTCCTATGTTCACTGATACATTATTCACAATAGCCAAGATATGGAAACAACCTAAGTGTCCTTCAATAAATACATGGATAAAGAAAATGTGATTTATATATATGATGGAATACTATTGAGTCTCAAAAAAAGAGGGAAATCCCAACATTTGCAACAATATGAATGAACCTGGAAGCCATTATACTAAGTGAAATAAGTCAGAAAGATAAAACATATACTATATGGAGTTACTTATATGTGATATCTTTAAAAAAAAAAAAAAAGTCAGGGGCGCCTGGGTGGCTCAGTCGTTAAGCGTCTGCCTTCAGCTCATGTCATGATCCCAGGGTCGTGGGATCGAGCCCCATATCGGGCTCCCTGCTTGGCAGGAAGGCTGCTTCTCCCGCTTCCATTCCCTCTGCTTGTGTTCCCTCTCTCGCTGTGTTTCTCTCTGTCAAATAAATAAAATCTTTAAAAAAAAAAAAAGTCAGTCAAATTCACAGAAAAAGAGAGAAGAATTGGTGGTTACCAGGGGCTGGCAGGTGGGAAAAATGCAGAGTATGGTAAGAAGGTAAAAACTTTTGTTATAAGATAAATGTATAACATAGTGACATAGAAGATACTGTATTGTATAATGGAAATTTGCTAATAGAGCAAAATTTAAGCATTCCGACAAAAAAAAAGATATATGTGAGATGATGGACATGTTAATTAACTCAACAGTGGGAGTGTTTTTACAACATGTATGTATATCAAATCATCATGTTCTCCACCTTAAATATATATAATTTTTATTAAAAATATGTTTTATAAACAAGTCATAGAAAAGCATTCAGTGACTTTGAACATTATCCACAACATAACTTTTGTTAGGTTAAAAAGCAAGTTTCAAAATTAAATGAATGATATGACCCGAATTTTAAATAGTATGTCAAACACAGATCCACATGCATGAAAAAAAATGAAGAGAAAGAAGTATATCAAAATATCAAAACTAGTTGGTAGAATCACAGGCTATCTCTACTATTTTCACTTACTTTTTACTTTCCATAATGAATGTATATTACTTTTATAGAAGGGTTACTTTCAGAATAATGAGCAGTGTCTTATTTGAACCCTATTTATTTAAAGTTAGCATACTTCTAAAAAAATAAATAAAATTAGCATCTTTCTGTTATTTATTTCAATTCCAGTAAGGAAATCTACATCAAAGGAAATGACAAAAGTCACTTCTTATTGGGGAGCGTGGACGGTGCAGTCTGTTAAGTGCCCAACTCTTGGTTTCAGCTCAGGTCCTAATCTCAGGGTAAAGAGATGGAGCCCTGAGTCAGGCTCCACGCTCAGTGCAGAGTCTGCTTAAGATTCTCTTCTCCCAGATGCCTGGGTGGCTCAGCTGACTGGGCATCTGACTCTTGATTGCAGCTCAGGACCTAATCTCAGGGTCATGAGATTAAGATCACATTGGGCTCTGCACTTAGAAGGGCCTGCTTAGTCTGCTTGAGATTTTCTCTTTCCCTCTACCTCTCCCCAACCAAATAAATAATCTTAAAATAAAAGTTCTCTTCCCCTTTCTGTTACCCCCACATTGTGCTCTCTCTCTCTTATAAATAAATCTTTAAAAAAAAAGTCACTTGTACATTGAAAAAAATAAAATAAAGTAAAAATAAAAATTTAAAAAGTCACTTGTGGGGCACCTGGCTGGCTCAGTGGGTTAAAGCCTCTGCCTTTGGCTCAGGTCATGATCCCAGCATCCTAGGATCGAGCCCCGCATTGGGCTCTCTGCTCAGCAGGGAGCCTGCTTCCCCCTCTCTCTGCCCACCTCTCTGCCTACTTGTGATCTCTATCTCTGTCAAATAAATAAATAAAATCTTTAAAAAAAAACCACTCACTTGTTATTAACAAAAATTACATTACTACTTTAAGAAAATTTAACAAAAGGAAAAATTGATATGAACTGTATAATTACTTGAATAGAAAATAAAGAAATTTTCTTCTAAATGAAAAGGAAGGGGCTATTAGTTGGGTTTTTTTAACTCACATTAAAAATTTGACAATGACCAAGAATTGGCAGCTAAATGTGTTTGTAATGTTTCTTTATATCATTTTCTAAAATGTTATTTTAAATAGGTAAAATTTGTTCTTGCTGCAGATCCTTTTTTGCTAGGAAAGAAAGCTATATAACTGCATTTCAGGAAGAAAATCAGAGTTTCAGCCAAATTAAATAGTTGTTTCTTCTCCTTCCTTTCCTACCTTCATTGTAAAACATATATTAACACTGAATTTTACCATCGTGGAGGAACACCAAATCTATAAAATCTAGCCTACCTTTATATGCCTTAACAAAATGTAATAAAATCTAGCATATAAACTGTGATCATTTTCTTTTAAAACTTAGGAGGCGAAGCAGATACACATCTCTCTATAGATTATACCAGAGAAAGTGCTAGACTTAGAATCAGATATACTGGAATAAAGACTCTTCATTGCCATAAATGATCACTTTGAGTCTTCTGAGTCTACCACACACATTAATATATTTATTTATTCCATAAATATAGACCATCTATATATTCCAGTCATGAGAACATAGGGGTGGGATCAGAACAATGGGAGAGTGAGAGAAGCTATGTCCCAACCCTCTTATGGGTTTCATTTCAAAGTAATGAAATTCAATGACAAATACATAAATAACTGAAGGTAATTATAAATTGTGATTTAAAAAAAAAAACGCTGTGAAGGAAATAAAATTGACGGATGGCCAAGGAGCAATGGGTGGCTTAGTTAACTCAAGTGGTCAAGGAACACTGCTCAACAAAAGTGACATTTGAGCTGAGACCAGAAGAATGAGGAGTCATGTATGCAGAACCTGTAGTAGCACAATCCAAGCAAAGGGAAAAGCAAGTAAGTAATATGAGAATGACCTTGGGGTGTGAGGAATGGAAAGGACGCTAGGACGGAGGGTCCTGAGCTCCAGAGCATAGGTAGAGTGCTATGAGATACAGATGAGAACCTAAACAGCTGTCAGATTATATAGGGACTGATAAAGTACAGTAAAACGTTTAGATTTTGCTCTACATATAAGGAAAAGCCAAGCAGGGATTTTAAACAGGGAAGTCCCATTGATCAGATTTATATATTTTTTTTTAAATGCACTGCCAATTAAGTGAAATACCAGAGGAGAGCAAGAAGTGTGAATAGTTTGATGGTGACTTGGTCTAGAACAGTGGAGCTTGGGAAAATGGGAAGCACAGCAGATCTGGATAAAAGCAAACTGTTACCTTCAAGAATAAGACACTCTTACATGTACCATGATGAGCGCTGAGTAATGTATAGAATTGCTAAACCATTATTTTCCATACCTGAAACTAATAGAACATTGTATGTTAATTATATCTGAATTTTTTTAAAAGCCAAAAAAAAAAAAGTGATGCTTTCGATCCCAGACATTAGATGCAGAAAGGCCAATAAATATACCACCGGGCTCAAGCTGAGAGAGAAGCTAGAGTTGGATATAAATTTAAGAGTCATCAGCATATAAGTAGTTTTAAAGCCATGGGCATATATGATATGTGCACTTAGAGAAGACAATTATAAATACTATACTTTAACCCACTTTAACGGTTGGTGAGAGTATATTAACCATGTCTTTATTCTGACCCTGGGAGGCTATCCCTCCTCAGACCAGCCAGTTCCTAGGGATGTTAAAGGACTCCCCTAAGAATGCCCCTAACTTTCACATGCAAATCAATAGATTCAAACCCCTTACTCTCTACCATCTCTTTTATCAGACCCTCACAAGGCTCAGACCCTCTGGGCTACTATCCTCCTGCCCCAATCAACCCAGCGCAGGTCCAGACAACTACAGACAGCCCTTTACTCTAGAGCACAGTGAAATGATTCAAACTAGCAACAACTGTTAATACTATACCAAGCTGTAATGCTTTCTGTCTCCTTACACATACTTCCAAGTCCCTCCACTTCCTCCTACGTAAAACTCTCTACCTTTGACTTCCTACTGGTCATAATTATTTCCCTGGATATCCCGAAGAATTAGTTTAACACGAGGCACTATATGCTTATGCATTTTTCACAAACATTCCTATCACTAATTTTTCTTGACAATGGATTGTCAAAGATACTAATCCATGAAATTTGGTGAGAATGAACAGAAAAGTAAAAGTTCCTCAAAGTAATTATATAAATATGTGGGCTGTATAATATTCTGTTTATCTGAATATAATAAAACATTTCCTTAAATACAGAAAGAAAATGGCTATATTAACCTTAGTCCTATTTATGAATGTTTAACTATTATACTTGTATGCATATTATAAGTTGTCCTGGAACATACGTTCTAGATGAGTTCTCTTTTAAAAACTGAGCAAAGCTTTTTATCATTTAAATGTTTTTATCAAATAGTTTTCAGGATTCTAAGTCTAATTTACTACCTTTATTTTTATGAACATATTAAATGTATAGAAAACCTGGTATCCAACCTATATTAATTCTATTTTTAAACCATGAACTTATCCTTAGAATTTTTTTAAAAGTCCTGCTTTTTAAATCACTACATAAAATGTGTGGTCCTTCCTGAAAAGCATATTGCAGTTATTTTTATTACAGTTAAATAATTTTGATCCAAAGCTTAATAACATCCAAATTAGAAGAAATTGAACATATTAAACAAAGCATTTTATGTCTGAATATTTTTACTCTGGGCAAACATTGTAAATTGCTAAATTGAAATTTTTGCTAGGAGAGTCACGAGCTACTCAGGTACTATTGAAACTAAAAATTTACCTTTCCTAAAATGGAGACATAAGCAAGATTGATTTAAAAAAAACATCCTCTTCATAGAAATACTATAGAAAATGAAATTTACATAATAAAAAGTTATAAATGAAATGATGTCATTATGAAGGCAGTTATCTCTTCCACAGAACATTTTACTGTGGGGCAGAAACTTCTGTTTAGTTGTAATGATTTAAATATCATGTATAATGACTATTTAACATATTGGATTTTAAGCTATGGGGCTACAAAGCAAATGTATTTGATTTTTTTAAGTGCCAATTTAAACAAACAAACAAAAAAATCCAGAAAAGTTTTGGAAAATGTGAAGAAGAAATTGGGAATTCTCAGGATATATAAATTATAGTCTTTCTAGAAAAAGAATAGAATAAGACTCCACTGGGTTCAGACTTTATTCAACATCTAATTTCTGCTATTATCCAGGAACTATTCTGGGTATTAGAGATTCACAGTGAAAAAAAAAAAAAACAGAAGTTTCTGCCCCCATGAATTTTGTTCTCTATGGGATGGAGAGTGATAAAATAGAACAAAAATGGGTGGTGACTTTTACTATCAAAGTCAGGAAACTCTATAAAAAGAGACAGTATAGGTGGACTGAAACAGAGAAAACCCAAGTGCCAAAGAAGCTAAGGTGTAGAAGAGCCAAAATTAGGAGAAATAGGCGAGGTTTATGAAACCCTCTGGGTGACAGAGCCTGTCATCTACCTGAAGCAGAAAGATATCCATACATTCACAGGCAAGAAATAGTATGAGAAGATTAATAGACCCTTACAAATTTCTCCAGAAACCTCTGAACTAGGAAGACCATATTTAAGTTTCACAAAAGCATATGAAGTAGAACATGAAGAGAACGTCAGAAAAAATAAAACGGAATTTATATTACCTTTTTTAATCTCAGTTGTCATAGTTCACAAAGATCATTGCTGATAAAGTATTTTTTTATTGAATGTATCTTCCATTATTGCTAAAATAATGTACTAAATAATAACCTGAAATCACAAAATTGATTATTTTTTGTGTTCTTTGGAGACAGAAGTTCTATAAATTTTTCCAAAGTATTTGACATAGTTGAAATAATACACTACAACAGCACCAAGAAATTGGGAGAAAAGAAGCCAACCCATATAAATGAACTTGACATGTACATGAACATAATATAGATCTAGATAAATATAAAGTTGAAATTAGGACTACTAATGTCTCAAGTAGCTGGCTGGTCACACAGGCAGGCTGTCACAGGTTATCAGGCTCAAGGGATACTAATTTCTGCTAGAAATAAAGAGACTGATGTATAACCAGATAGCTAATTTGCAACGGGAACTATAAATGCACAGCAAACCAGTAAGGTTGCACCAGCAAATAATCACCTTATTTCCTCAGAACAGAAAATTCTACAAAGAAAGCAAGTTTAAAATCAAAAGGTTGCTTTGATGGCCATGAATTCTAACAAGAACAGACAGTTTAATAATTGGAATGGTCAAAAATAAATAAATAAATAAATAAATAAATAAAGTCCCAATTAGTAGCCCAACAGATCATAACTTGAGCTTTTAAGGTTTAAGGATTTGCCAAGTACAATAGCAAAGTCTGATTGAGATGGGAGTCATCAGAGGAACTTGTTTGCAAACTTCCAGTACAAAAGCAGTACCCTGTGACAGGCAGGTCAGGAGGTAGGGAGATGAACTCTGACTCCCAGAGCCAGAGCTAAGTAGGTGGCCAGATGTCATAAATAAATATGTAACCCTAGCTGCCCATACATCTCCAACTAGATGAATGTCCCAATACCTTCTGCAATACAGCCCAGCTAGAGGAAGAGCTCTGTTTGCTTTCTACATTTGCCTTTCTTCTGTTCCATATTGTCTCTTGTCTTCTTGTGACACTGACTGAAGTTGAAACTTTAGCCCTTAATAGACGCTGAATTTCCGTGCTGCCCTCCGGGTAATGATTAGTACACTCACCCCTACTTCCCTCTTTGGTCAGCAGTTGGAGAGGACAGCCCGCTTCAGAGCTTACTTAGATCAGCCAAAGAGTGAGCAGCAGCTCCCCATTCAGTGGAAACTGTACATGAACTTGTTTTAAAAATAATAGTAAAAATATCTTTAAATGTACCTTGTTAGAGAATTAGGTCTATGTTGTCCAACTAACAGGGACCAATCTCCAAGAAGAACACAGAAAAAGTAAAGAGGAAACATTCAGGGAGCCACAACATACTCAGCTCCTGCTGACTCTTTCTATTAAATCTAAATAAATATCATCGCTCTTTAAGGACAATGAAAATGAAGTAATTAATGTTTGTTTCAGGCAACCATAAAGATGAATCTGGCAGTACCAAGAGACACATTAACATTATCTTGCCATCTGACTCCAGATGCCACGCTGAACATCTCCTTTGCTTTCAACAGTTTTTCCTTTGGAAAAGATACAATATATTCAGTCGACTTAAGAGCAATTATCATGCCATTTCATTTGTTGCTGTACCTCCCACCTGGCACACAATGTCTAGCACATAACAAGGCACACTCAATAAACATCAATAAATAAAAGAATAAATTGTGTTTAAAATTCCTCAGTTCTAATCAGTCTAGCTCTGTCTTTCTGTAGCAATGTTCCAGTATCCTTGACTAGGATTTCTGAGTGGTTCCTAAATTCTTCAGGATTCATTTACACCCACTCTCTTAGGTAACTTCTGCAGGAAGTTGTTGTGTTGAAGTATTCATTTTACTACTTAAACTTACGAAGGCTTAACGTTATTTTCACAGGCTGAGATCACCATACAGATGAATCTATATACCAACTGGTAATAGTATTTTGACTAAAACTATTACTTTATACTTTATAATGCTGATACATTATATTAGTACTTGGTCCAAAATTATTAACAACTTATTGGCATCAAGCTTATTTGAAGTCATTATAGTTTAAAAAATTAAGATGGTTAAGACTTTAGAGTTGCTATAGGCTCTACCATTTCCAACACAGAGACAGAAAACAGACAAAGTACTGAACCATCATTACTTTACCCACTATCACACTTTCCCATGGTGAATTATTAGGCTATCAGAGAGGGGAACCGAATCATGACCCCATGAATTTATACTAGGCACCTTCCTTCTGTCAATATAAAATAGTTAAGGACTTGATTGTTTAAACATAGGAAAAATACATATGAGTATTGATTATAAATGAAACAGTAAATTTGCATTTGATACCCTGAGCTTCCACACTAGTTTCCCTTTTATCATTTCTGCTATGCACACAGCTTTATCTCCCTAAACCTCTAACCCTCTACTATACTTGAAAATCTTTGCTAATGTTAATTAATAACCAAGATGTTTAGCTAAAAAGGGCTTAAATGGGGACCCCGCTCAACCTTCTAGATTCAAAGGAAGAAAACTAAGGACACTTGGGTCAGCAGCCATCCTTTTCTTCCTCAACCATCTTCTGTGAAGAGTCAAAAATATGGCACAAGATACTAGAAAGAGATTTATGCTCCTCAATCTTATCTAATAGTCAAAACTGGTAGTCCCATATTTAAGTAAGATCTCATAAAAAAAATTATTATTTAAAGAATTAAAAACTATACCTCTTGAATAGTAAGGTAGGCTTCCATATATATTTTTTTTTTGGCTTCCATACTTTTGAGGAATAAAACCACATTCTGCATTTTTATATTCTCTAGCAAAGTAAGTAAAGCAATTTCAGTGACCTGAGGATAGTTCTCATTAGAATAAAGGTATTTAAAATTTCCAGATGTGATTTTTCATTATAGGGAGCTAAATTAATTTATTGTGAGTTTTTGAAAATGTTAAATAAGGAGTTGAATCCACTTTAAAAAACACTTAATTGTAAAATATTTTAAATATATAGCCTTGACTGCAGCTAAATATCACAGTGGCCTCCAGGGGAGGAGAGTCTCTAAACCCAGGCACTACTAACAAAGAGACTAATACAAAAGCCTCCTTCCAATCTGCATCCTGCTTCTGTACAAGCCTGACATCTTATCTAATGACCACCCAGGACACTGGAGAAAAAAAACAAAAACCAAAACAAAACAAAAACCCAACAACTACTAAATGCCCCCAGATAATGGTTGCCCATGAACAAAACGCAGGTGGGTATTTTTTCAACGAACCAATAGAACAAAGTTGTCCCCTACAGAGGCTATGTAACCTGGGG
>CM053604.1:53967577-54041002 GCA_028646535.1 Procyon lotor | reverse complement strand
GACTGAGTCCTACGACATTTGAACTCCAGCAGGATGAGAGAAGACATATTTTGTTTCATGACTGTACTGTATCCTCAAAGATCATTAAATCAATGCCTTTTCTCCAAGAAAAGAATATTAGAGCTACCACTTTGATTTTTGGCAATCAAAGTAAAGTAAACCTGCAGGTTTTAGAAGGTAAGATACAAAACCAGACATTGGAACTAGGGCTTCTTCCTTCAGTAGCCAAACCTGGACAGGGGCTTTCCTGGATCCTACTTTGATGAATAAGGTCTAAAGAAGAAACCCTGCTTCTGTGGAATTTGCATCCCAGGAGTCTGACCCAGAGAGCACAGATAGGATTTTGCCCCAAGTAAGGCAGCCCTGGGGATAGACGCCACTGGCATTGAAGGCTTCAACTAGAAGACAAAAGTAGGGGGAAACATTCAGTGCCTTTCTGAAGAGGAGACCACACACATTGTCCCAATTCCCACTAATAGCTTGTGGACACTAAGTACCTCAGTATTACTTAAAACCAAGGAAACACAAGTTGTTATTTGGTAGAATGTCATGAATTCAATTTTCAGTAAACACACACACATATAAAATAGTTACTAATCAGCTTAAGTTAGAACTCAGTGGTTCTGTTCAAATAACAATGCTTTACCATCAAAATTAAATTTAGATTGTTAATACCTAAGGCATTAAAATAGACACTAAAAATGCATTAAAAGAAATGAAATTAAAAGGGCTCTTACTGGGGCACCTGGGTGGCTCAGTGGGTTAAGCCTCTGCCTTCCGCCCAGGTCATGATCTCAGGGTCCAGGAATCAAGCCCCACATGGAGCTCTCTGCTCAGCGGGGAGCCTTCTTCCCCCTCTCCCTCTGCCTGCCTCTCTGCCTACTTGTGATCTCTCTCTCTGTCAAATAAATAAATAAAATCTTAAAAAAATAATAAAGTAAATAATAATAAAAAGCTCTTACTAAGTTACTTAGAAATGAATATTATTGACCCATTAAAATATATTAGGATAAAGGTTTAAAAATTACCAAATTTTGCTATCTTTGCTTCATCTATCTTTTTTCATTCCATCTTTTTATTTCCCTCTTTTTTTGCCATTAAAGCAAATTCTTCAAATGTCCTTCTCCCTTAAATATTTCCATAGGTATCATAGAAAAAGACATTTTCTTACATAATTATAATGACCACATCTAACAAAATTAACAAAATTCTATTAATCATTTTTAATATCAAATCCATATTCAAATTTCTCCCAATTATCTTCAAAAATATATTTTAATATTTGGCTTATTAAAGTAGGGATACAAACAAAATCTACACAGAATATTTTAATTTTCAAATTCTATTTTTTTAAGATTTACTTATTTATTTATTGAGAGAGAGAGCGCAAGCAGGGGAAGGGGCAGAGGGAAAAGGAGAGACAAAAACTCAGACAGACTCTGTGCTGAGCACGGACCCTAACAGAGGGCTCAATCTCATGACCCTGAGATTATGACCTAAACTGAAATGAGGAGTTGGATGTTTAATTGACTGAACCATCCAGGTGCCCCTCAATTCTATTTTTAATCAAGAACCACCCCTATTCCCACACACCCATCCATGCCATTCACTTGGAGAAATTGGGTTGGTTGTTCTGAGAATATTTCATATTCTGAAATTTTCTGATCGATATCTCTTACCATTCAAATTGTGCCTTTATCCCATACATATAAAAACTGTAGCGTTAAAGGCTGTGTCAGAGTCAGGTGTCACTTCTTTAGTGAGACTACTTCATAGGTGGTGCTGGGAAATACACAGAGTATCCTAGAGGAGACACAATGCCTAGTTATCTTCATCTAGTGATGCTAAGCTTAGGTGATTACAGCCTGGTCTTTCCATCATAAAGCTACCTGTCACTCTTTCTCCTAATGGTTTCAACATTTATTGCTACTACTGACTCATTAAATTTTTCCAATATGATTACAAATGTGATTTGCTAATGTTTTCATTCCTCCTATATTTCTTAGCTGGGATTTTTGTATAAAGCATGTTCTCCCATAAATTGAAGCTGTTTCTACTCCAAAGTCTAATTTTCATAGGCTAAACAAGCTACATAATCTTTTTCCTTTATGTCAGCTATATAAAAATATATGCCCTAAAAAAGAGCAGGAATATTTAACAGTGACTGAATTAAAAGATGCTGAAATTAAAAACTTTTCTTTTTATTTAAAATTTTCTATAATAAAATTGCATTCACAATGGAAAGTTAAAAACAAAATTTGTTATACAAATTTTTCTGACAGAGGAAAGAAAATCTTAGAAGGAAAAATATTCAGCTTATAGCACTGAGTTTAAACAATTTCTGCCATCAGTATTCATTTCATTTATATTCAGATAAAAGTACTAAGTTAAATTTATAAAATGCATTAATACAACTGCATCTTATTAGGTATCTCTAGTGAATATGATATAGATGCTTTTAGTAAAAATCAATTTTATATATGACCTCTTTAATTACTCACTTTATTGGGGCATTAGTGTTATAGAGAAACCAAAATTAATAAACTTAGCAATTAAAATTTGTCAAAGAAGCTCCATTTCACTTACTCTTCAGAAAAAAAAAGAAAAAGATAAATAAACACATGCAAGTTGAAACCAAGTCATTTATTATTTTAAACATCACTATGCTATTTTAGAGAGATACCATATGATCCAGTAATTCCACTATTGGGTATTTATCCAAAGAAAATGAAAGCATTAATTTGAAAAGATATATGCATCCCCATTTTTATCGCAGCATTATTTATAATAGCCAAGATATGGAAGCAACCCAAGTGTCCATCAATAGATGAATTGATAGAAAATATGTGGCTCGTGTGTGTGTGTGTGTGTGTGTGTGTGTGTGTGTGTGTAATAGAATATTACTTAGCCATAAAAAAGGATGGGATCTTACTACTTGTTGACAACATGGGTGGAGCTAGAGAGTACTATGCTAGGTGAAATACTGCAGACAAGAAAGACAAATACCATGTGATCTCACTTATATGTAGAATCAAAAAATAAAACAAGTGATTAAACATACAAACAAAAAGCAGAAAAAGAGTTGTAAATACAGAAAACAAACTAATGGTTGCCAAAGGGAAGTGGATGTGTGGATGGGCAAAATGGGTGAAAGGGAGTGGGAGATACAGGTTTCAAATTACAGAATAAATAAGTCACAGGAATAAAAGGCACAGCATAGAGAATATTGCCAATGATATTGTAATAACACTGTATGGCAACAGATGGCAGTTATACTTGTAGTAAATATGGCATAACATATAGCCTTGTCAAATCACTATGTTGTATACTTGAAACTAATGCAACTTTATGTTTCAACATGTCAAAAAAATCACTATACTATTTTAATATTCCATATTTAATGTACCCTTAATATTTAATACTCTTAATTTAATATACTCTTCCATATTTAAATAAAATGATCCTTTCTCTACTATGGTTAGCATGAAGAATTTTTCCTTTAAACTTTTGAGACTGTTACAAAAACAAATGCTTTCAATGCAATGGCCAAAAAACCAGGTATTACAAATGTTACTGAACAAAACAGCAATTTGAACATTCAAGTGTCCTAATTAAGTATAAAAGAAAATGGTTTCACAAGAGATTCAAAGTTTATTTAAACAATTAACAACAATAACAAGGGTCTTTGATCACAAGTCTATGTTTGAGACAAAAGGAAGAAAGGAGGAAAGTTTTAAGAATACTATTTTTTAAATATTGTCAACATTCTACATATATTCTTTAGAACCAATTACTACAAATGACTCCTGAAGATTTTTTATTTATTTTTATTTTTTTTAAGATTTTATTTATGTATTTATTTGACAGAGAGAGATTACAAGTAGGCAGAGAGGCAGGCAGAGAGAGAGAGGGAAGCAGGCTCCCCGCTGAGCAGAGAGCCCGATTCGAGGCTCAATCCCAGGACCCTGAGATCATGACCTGAGCCGAAGGCAGAGGCTTTAACCCACTGAGCCACGCAGGTGCCCCCTCCAAAGATTTTTAAAAATTTTTATTCATATTTTTAAAAACTGACCCCATACTTAAGCTAGTTACAACCTACATTTTCATCTTGCTTAAATAAACATCATAAAAGATCATGGAGAAACTTGGTATATCATGAAGACAAAATTAAGAATGACAAAAAGATTTTCTTAATATTTTTACCCATAATCCAATGATGAGAATGAAAAATTAGAAATCATCAATGCAACTCACCTAATACATAATTAGAAAGAAAAAGAATGCTAAAATTACACCTGCTGTGTTAGTTTACCATTGCTGAGATAACAAATTACCACAAACTCTGTGATGTAAAAGAACATAAATTTATTACCTCACAGTTCTGTAAATTAGGCTTTTAGGAGAGAACTCTGCCTTTTCCGCATTCTAGGTCACCCTCATTCCTAGGCTTCAATATTCAGAGCTGGAAAAGGGCAGGATGAATCCTTCACAAACAACATAGCATAAGACATACTGCAGGTGACACGGCATCACCAGGACCTCATCTTCTGCCTCTCTCCCAGTTTCCAAAACCCCTGTGATGACACTGGTCCCACAGGGATAATCCAGGATAATCTCCCTATTTTAATGTCAGTGATTAGCAATCTTACTTCCATCTACAGCTTTATTTCCTCTTTACCATTTGGGAACATACTTGCAAGGTTCCAGGGACTAGGAGGACATGGATGTCTTTGAAGCCCCTGCTTTGGACTTTACATACACACTACTAAATATATTTAAAGGACAAATGTTGAAGTGACATTATCATTCACTGAGAGCTAGCGTTCAGAGAGAAACCGGATTCAAATTTCAGCTTCGGCATTTAATGCCTATTTGACTTAGCTTATTTTTTAAATTATCTGGGCAATGCTTTCCTCATATAAGAAAGGGAGACAAAAATACTTCATAGGGCTGTTGTGAAAATAAAGGTAAATTAGGTTAAAGAGCAGACACAATGCTTGACTTAGTATAAGTCCTTCAAAGAAAACACTAGTTAATATAATTAAATTATTTAAAAAGTATATATTATTAGATTATTAAAAACAATACACCATTTGCTACCTCTTTGAATTTCTGCCCAGGGTTAAGACTGTTTTCCCTCATTTATTTCCTACGGCTTTGTTCCTTATTGTTTTCCTAACTCGAACAATGCTAAAATGCATATGTCACCGTATCCTGCAACCAAGATATTTTATTAACTTTATATGCTACAATGTTCTCATTTCTTGGATGACTTGATAAGAGATTTCTTAGGAGTACTGTAATCTTGAGTGGTATTTTAATCTTTCCCAAAAGAACACTTTATGGGTAATATTATTATTAGACAGATGATAGAAATATCATCTAGACAAAAGTGACAGTCCATGGGATTTTACTCTGCAATACCTCTTATCCTCTGATATCTGTTAATGATCAGAGAAAAGAGAAAAGGCAGTTAGAACTAGTACGGGTATTACTGAGTTTAATATGAACTTATTTATTGATTTAGTACACATTTCTGGTAAAAGAATCTCAAGCATCATAAAATCTTTCTTTAAATTCTATATTCCCAGATAGTTGCCACCTGTGCAGTTATAGAACCATTTTACAAGATCCTCTGACTCTTCCAATTCTTTTATGACTGTCCAGTTTTAGATAGTAATCCTTTCTCATATAATCCCTCGAACATGTGTTCCTGTATTTTCGAATAATGCCACATATAACATAAATATCCCATCTTTTCTCTTCCTGGAATGAGATCCCTCAATTAAATGTTTGGTATTGAGTATTAGCCATGTACTGGGTCTTACTGAAAAATTCTTAGGTGAGCAGAATAAGTGGGGGGAGGAATACACGGTAGCAGCATTATCACTGTACATGAACTGGTAACAATAAATATATAGTCCTTCAAATATGTTTTCTATTTTTAGGTTTGGAAGTAGGAACACCTGCATTCTGCCACTAATTAGCATGTAGCTTTTAAACAAGTCACTGTTAAGCTCTCCAGGTCGCACCTGGTTTCCTCAATCTGTAAAACGAGGAAAGACCGACTAGGTCTCCAAGTTTCCCTCCAGTTTTAAATTTTTATCCATATTGAATAGCTACGGTCAATAATCAAAACTCTCAAGAAAAAAGATTCATATTAACAAGATTATTTCCTATGTACTCTGAAAAGCCAGCAAAATAGATGAATTGACTCTTTCAATAGTTTTTTTAAAATGCCTTGGACGCCTAGGTGGCTCAGTCGGTTAAGTATCTGCCTTCAGCTCAGGTCATGATCCCAGGGTCCTGGGATCAAGCCCCATGTCTGGCTCCCTGCTCAGCAGAGAGTCTGCTTCTCCCTTTTCCTCTGCCTGCTGCTCCTCTTGCTTGTGCTCTCTGTCAAATAAATTTTTTAAATCTTTTTTTTTAAAATGCCTTAAACAGAGTGTAATATCTGTGGTGAGTTTAAATTGTGTTAGTTAAAAATTCAACAGCCCGCTAACCTATATATGTATTGATAGGTATACAGACAAATCTAAAAATATGTCATTGCTATGAGTTTTGGGTGATTCATCTGGTTGTAATCTATAAATTTAGCACATCATTTTGTTTTTGTGGCATATAGAGATTTTCCAGAAACAATGAGCCATGAACTTCACAAGGGCATCCTCATTTCAGTGAGTTACTGACATCCGTGTCTGGACTATTTGCCTTTAACAAGTCAAACCTAAAATCCTCAGAACATCTGTTGACCACCTCTACTGACATTAAACTTTTTTCAACAAAATGTTGCCTCTTCTTAGAAGTATCTATGACTGTGCTTTCCCAGCTGCCATACATGACCAAGCCATTATCTTAGAAATGCCATTTCTGCTTACATGGCTTAAAAAGACCAAGAGTCTAAATACGTCTCTTGGGCATTTTGACACTTTTCCAGGGATAATGAACATATTTTGGCCATCAGTTAGTTGATCTTTAATAACAGCACTTACTTGTTGACAAGAATTATGAAGTAAGTTGATATAGAATAACTTTTAAAAATACTTCATGAACAAATGACTTCGAAATTGCAGTCTTTGTAGGTTGAGCTGAACTATAAATAATGAGAATAAACCCAACAGCAGAATAACACAAGTTTTTCTACATGTACTATAAGTGGAAATTCATTTTAGTAGGACTATAGCATCTTGGAATGTAATTTTTTGAAAGAATCAGTTCAATAAACAACAACTAGCAACATCTTTACTCGTCTATTTTAACACCCTTTATCCTTGGAGTACTATCCATTAGAAAGCATGGGGATAATTTCTGTAGAAAGGATGCTATTAAAAGCTTTGCGTTTTTTTTTTTTTCGTTTTTAAGGAAAATACCCTAGTACATAAGGAAAAGAAAAGATTAACTAGGTATTGCCCAGGTCCACAGTAAATTGCTACAGCTGGGTATAACCATTTAACAAAAAATTGGATCCAGCTATTAACAGATACTTGGTCAGCATAAATCTGAACATATGTTTTAGCTTTACAGCAATGGGCTGCTAGCTTTTTGTCACTTGGTTCTCTTAAGGATTCCCAAAATGTGTTAATGTTCCAGGTGTCCGCTTAATTCAGTTAGTACCGATATAAAGATTTTTCAAGATGCAGTCTAACTTTATTGAACTAAACAAGTTTATTCACCTAAACTGATGTAGCTTGCTATCACGTTACAACAAATTCTCCATGATTACTTACCATTAAAATATCTAGTCTGAACTTATTCACCTAATGGATTAGTTTACAGTATTCTCTATTACTCAAAAGAGAATAATTTTCAAAACAAGTAACTCATTACTTTACTAGTCTGTGGCAAATGTTTGGACTTTTGACCAGAAATATGTCCTAATTTTACCTAAAAGTTGAAAAGACCAATTAATGAGAGGAATATTTACCAAAAATCTAATTTGGTATTCTCCTACCGTATGTTCCATAGAATATGAAGTATTTTATCTGCTTTTCTTAGGCACATTAGCATACTAAATCATCTGAGAAATCTGAATAAAGAAATCAGTTTGATTTTCTTTAACTCAGCATCTCCCAAATTTATTTGGCTATGGAATCCTTATATCCCATAAAAGATATTATCCTCATGCAGAAAGTACTTACCTTGGGGTAAAAAAATACCTCTAAGTCTTCCTTGTATACTTCATTTCTAATTCTTAAATAATTTTTTTTCAAATTTTTCAAATCTATATTTTTTCACTTTAAGCTTCCTTGTGTCTCATTCTTTTTTTTTTTTTTTTCCTTTAACAGAGGCTGTTGATAAACCGGTAACTCTAACTTCAACTTTTATAAAATCCAACTCAACGCAATATTCACTAAGGTAGTATGCTTGGCATTAAAAAATTGTTATATCATCCCTTAGTTTTCACTTTGGTAGACTAAATAGACCGAAGCCCCACTATTTTTTTTTCCTTTATAAATCACATTTATACTCATTTAGTTATGTTTCTAGAATCCAATCTTTTCAAAAGTATCTAGGGGTGCCTGGTGGCTCAGTGAAGTGTCTGCCTTCGGCTCAGGTCATGATCCTGGGGTCCTGGGATTGAGGACCACATTGGGCTCCCTGCTCAGTGGGAAGCCTGCTTCTTCCTCTCCCACTCCCCCTGCTTTGCTCCCTCTTTAGCTGTGTTTCTCTCTGTCAAATAATAAATAAAATCTTTTTTAAAAAAGTATCTATAATCATTTTGAATTCTGATAATCAATACTAGGCATATTATTCCAATTAATGTAGCTTACTCCATGAACCAGGAGCCACTTTAATCATCAAGACTTGTCTGATATTGCTATGCATTCTCTTGTTAGAGTGGAATTCTTTGAAAATTTTATGTAAAGTCACTGTATCAACACCCTCCTCACCTTCCCTAAAAACTATGTTATTTTTAGTCAGGGCACTCCACCAGAGCAGTGTCTTTCTAAGCCAAGTACTTTTAAACTTCATAAATAAATAATAATAAATTTAATGATAATAAATAAAGACAAAGAGTTAAACTTGCATCTGAGGAACATACAAGGAAATAGAATCAACTCCTACCCAACTACTGCATTCAAAAACAAAGTGGTTTCATTTGGTATACATAGTTATCAGAATTTAAAAATTAGGTTAGTCTCTTTTTGACACTGAATTTCTAGTAATTTTTTTTTAATTTTTAGGTTTAATGTTGTTTTTCAAAATATGTAACAGAGAGGTGCCTGAGTGGCTCAGTCGGCTAAGTGTCTGCCTTCAGCTCAAGTCATGATCTTGGGGTCTTGGGATCGAGTCCTGCATCGGGCTCTGCTCAGCAGTGAGTCTGATTCTCCCTCTCCTCCTGCGCCTGCCTTCCACTTGTGCTCTCTCCTCTCCCTCAAATAGTCTTTAAAAAAAACTATGTAACAGATTTTTATCTGATGAAATGCTTACTAGAAATATTTGTACTGATAATGATTCATTATTTAACTGCTAGAGGATTATGTGCTCAGAAATTAAGAATTTTTAAATTTTGATTTGTGTGCATTTTTCTTCCAAATAAGTATGACAGAGTAATAAAGACTATCAAACAAAAAAAAATTACATTAGAATAAAATAAAATTCCATGGGTGAGTGGACTGGAAATAGAGTCAAGAAGAAAAATGAATGATAAACATTTTCAATCTTTACAGAACAGCTTGCCTGGGTTTTTAAGAGGAGAACAGTGGATGTCATCTGCTACAGTATTTAGTTTCCACTGGCTACATTGTAAAAGGTGACCATGGTATACCAGGCATGACATCCCTCATAATTAAAATTCTGGTGAAAATATTAGGCATAAACTTTTAAAATATATGAAGAGGCATACAGTTTTTTCAAAATTCTTCTAGGAAATAAATAAACAATACATTTGAAGATCACCAATTTAGAAAAGTAAATAAATGCAATAGAGAAACATAGCAGGATTTCTGGGGTGCTCAGGGTCTGCACAGTCTAGTTCAAAATGGAGTCAGTCACTTTTGCAGGCTTTTCTCCAGCCACATTCAGGTCTACAAGTGCAGGTGTGGAGGGAGAGGGAAGTTGGATTTAACCAGAATTGGAGTTTTGCCAGCTAACAATAATAAAGCAAAAAATAAAAGCAAGTGAGTTGATCACGTTGGCGAGGGAGTGATAACGATGGACCCTGGAATCTAAACTACATAGGGAAATGAGATTATGGAGACTGAAGAGATAGTTTTAAAAGATGGTAGGAAGGGGCGCCTGGGTGGCTCAGTCGTTGAGCGTCTGCCTTCGGCCAAGGACAAATCCCAGGGGCCCTGCATCAGGCTCTCTGCTGTGCAGGGAGCCTGCTTCTCCCGCTACCATTCTCTCTGCTTGTGTTCCCTCTCTCGCTGTGTTTCTCTCTGTCAAATAAATAAAATCTAAAAAAAAAAAAAAAAGATGGTAGGAACAATGGGCTATAGGGCTCCTGGAAGTCAGAGAATAAATCTAGAGAACTGAGGAGAGAGCTCAGTTCAGTTCAAAGTTCAGTGGCAGTGCCAGGACAGCGGCTTGCTTGAAGCTGAGATTATGGAGGGTTTGCCAATACTGGTAAATGCAAGATCTAAGGTCTGAGGATGGAATGACATGGATGTGGTGGGTTGGTGGACAAGATGGCTGGAGGAGAGTGAGGCCACACGCTTAATTCCTAGACCTATTTTGAAAGCAAAAGCAGCCCTACGGTTGTATTAGTTATATTATTAATTTAGCTCCATGTTTTGTTCCCTACTCAATTATGTTTTCACGCCTGTAAAGCCCTATGCATGATTAACCATTAACTCTGCCCTTTTACTCTCCCCTTCTTTGAAAGCTACCTGATGTACCAGGACCCAGATTAGCACCTCACTGTCCAGAAGAACGCAGACCTTTAGAGTGTTTGAAGGCTTTCCTTCCACAGGGTTTCAAGAAACTCATCCTCCTCTTTTCATGGATTCACCTTCCTCCCCAGTCATAGAGAGACTGTACTGAAGCTCACCACGGCAAGGCGGCTTTGGGAATGATCCCCTGCCTTCTTGTTGGACTTCTGATAATAAAGCTTTCTTGGCTTCAAAACTGGTGTCTCAGACATTGGCTTATCAGGCATCAGGTGCACAGACAAGTTTGAGTTTGGTAAGAAGAGGAGGGCTAGGATCTTAGGAGACAGACTGGAAGGTTTATCTCCATGCTCACTGAATCCCCAAGAGTTACAAAAAGCATAGGGATTGTTAAATTAATTAAGTAACAGCCCGTCCAACTGAGATGACTCTAATGCCATAAGACCTACGTAAGTAAGCAAATCAAAATCTAAGCTGTAAGTGCCTCAAGGTTACAAAACCTAGGGGACAACGAATCACAAATAGCCAGTTAGACTTTAAGCTACAGTTATCAGTAATTTCCTTTTCGGCTTCTGCCTTTTCTCTATAGAAGAGTCCCTCTCTAAACTGTTGGTGTACCACTCCTAACCACTTCCAATTTGGCACTGCCCAATTAAAACTGACCTGTGCTCAGAAACTTGAAAATTTTAACATGCCTCAGTTTAAACTTTCAACAATAGGAAGAGAATGACAGATCCAGGAGCCTAAAATGAAGTCTACAGATAGCATCAAGAAGCAGGAATAGGGGCACCTGGGTGGCTCAGTGGGTTAAAGCCTCTGCCTTCGGCTCAGGTCATGATCTCAGGGTCCTGGGATCGAGCCCCGCATGGGGCTCTCTGCTCAGCAGGGAACCTGCTTCCTCCTCTCTCTCTGCCTACCTCTCTGCCTATTTGTAATCTCTCTCTGTGTCAAATAAATAAATAAAATCTTTAAAAAAAGAAAAAGAAAAAAAAAGAAAAAGTAGAGTGATTAAAGCAGATTTAAAAAAAAAAAAGAAGAAGAAGAAGAAGAAGCAGGAATAGCCTGAAGACATGAACTCCAACACTGGGAGACTGAGGGAGACAAAGGAAAAGGTCCAGAAACAACAGTCCCAGGGGTATGAAGGTGTAAAACTCACCAACACAGACGAGGAGGAGATAGTGTCCTTGATAAAGAGCCAGCTGGCAGTGAAGGGAGAAATCAGAAAACTGTTCTAGAGAGCACAGTGGATGGGACCCAGAACTTGGAAAGAGATGGGAAACAGAGTCAGGAAAGGAGATGCACAAATGGAATGAAATTCCAAGGAATCCTGGAAATTCTGAGTTTCTGTATAACTGACACAAACAGTGAAAGAGAATATAAGGAGATTAATCTTGGTATTATCGTGGGCAACTACCTGGACCCCTAGAGTTTATTAAAGATTATTTAAAGATTATTTTAAAGTGAAAGAAAACATTTGAACTAAGGAAGACACTGAAAGAAATCTTATCTGAAATTCATTTATATGATTAAAGTACAGCCCTCCTCAAAATATAGCTACCTTTAACCCTCCACCAAAGGAGTCTCCTGTGACTTCAGCTCCCAGGAAGACAGACTGCCCATTATCATTAGCATCAAAAAGTCCAGCAGAAATTACCATACATTCCCACTGAAGCTCTAAACCAAAACTCCCCTTGTTCAATTTGGTGTGTAAACCTTTTATCTATGGCTACTGAGCTACTTTTCCTCACTGAGCCCCCTTGGATGTGTCCCCGTATCCATGATCACATAAATAAACCTTGTCTTTTCTCCTGTTCATCTACTGTCAATTGATTTGCAGGCCCCCAATCACTGGGGCCTAGTTGGAAATGAAAAAGTTTTCATCCCAATACTATCAAGGAAGATAGTGGTGGTGGGTGAAGTTGTGTCTCTCACAGGGTAAGAGGGAATGAGGGAGAAGGAATCTTTCCAGGGGCTTGGAGAATTCAAGAATTCCTTTGTTACTCCTGCCATTGACACTCTGGAGGTTGGAGGAGGGACAGCCTTATTAGAGCACTATGTGGGTCTTGTTTTACAGAATTCATCCATTAAAAGAACAGACAACTTGTTGTCATCAGAAACTACCAACAGTTTAGTACCCTCTTTCTTACTGACCTCTAGTGAAGACAAAAATTACCCAGAGCAGGCTCAGGCCGGCAGGCCCCAAAAGACGATGGCTAGAGAGAACCAGCAGCCACCCTGGGAGCAAGAGACAACCAGCTATTTCTGCATCTGTAAACAGGCTTCCTGCTATAAGCTCCCTGCACTGACCTAAAGCAACCTCCCTGACCCTGCCCTTGGAACCTGATCCCCTGCACTGCCCTATAAAAGCTCTGGGCCCCCAGCTGTCCGGGACCCAGAATTTTGAGTGTGAGCT
This sequence comes from Procyon lotor, assembly GCA_028646535.1. Lineage (NCBI taxonomy): Eukaryota > Metazoa > Chordata > Mammalia > Carnivora > Procyonidae > Procyon > Procyon lotor. The sequence goes on along the minus strand of CM053604.1, from coordinate 54,027,757 downwards.
CATCTGGGTCTGCCGGCATAAAAGAAACCAGTTCTACTTCTCTGGGTGTTGCAGGGTCTCTCATGGGTCTGATTTTTATTTTCCGCAGCCCCAGGGAATCCAACTCTCCTGGTTTCCACCCTGCCACACTGGGTCTCTTTTTCAAGCTCCTTGCTAGATCATCAACCTCTCCTCATCCAAATTTTGCAATGGTCCAGGGCTCTGTCCTTGGTCCTCCTTCCTTCCATCTCTCTCCCGGGAGCCTCTCAACTAGTCCTCTGGCTTTAAACACCAAATATTCATTGTTGATGCTTATCTATTTCTAAATGTACAACTCTAGCTATCTTGAGTTCAAAACTATCATGTCAACAGGTGACCCAATATCTTCACCAGGATGGCAGAAGGTATCTCAATTTTATTCCCAGCATGCCCCCAGAACAACTACCTTTTTCAGTTTTCCTCAACTCCCATCCAGCAAATGGCACCATAATTTACCCCATTGCTCAGGCCAAAAATAACCTAGGTGTCTCAGCTCATTGTCCCCTTTCATTCACTCTGCATCTCAGATCCATCAGTATATCCTGCCGCTCTATTTCCAAAACAATGAATGATTCCTGATTCTATCACACTCCAACTACCTCCCTGTCGTTTCTTGGCTGAGGTGCTGCAATGCCTATTAACTGCCTGCTTCTGTTTCTACATACGGTGTGCCCTCCACACAACAGCCAGTTGATTTAAGTCGAATGCAAAAACGTTCATGTCCACTACCCTGTGTTAGCTCTAAGCTAAGTGCTTTGTAAAGTCCGAACATGCCCTCCAAGGCCCAGAGCATTCAGGCACCTGAGCACCTCTTTAGCTTCCACTCCTCTCCCTTGCCCTCTGAGCCTCTGCTCCAGCCCTGCAGGCCTTCTCACTACTCCCTGCGGTGCCACAACCACCACCTTGGTCCCCCTCCCAGCCTTTGTCTCTTCTGCCTGGACCCTCCTTGCAGGGCTCAGTTCTGTCTAGTTTCGAGCCTCTGATAGGCTTTCCCTGAACACTCTATAACCTGCATCCCCCTCATATCAACCCCATCACCTTGTTCTGTTTCCTTTTCTTCAGAGTATCAATTGCCACTTGAAACTGAAGTTCCAAAATCAATTTGTTTGCTCACCTATTACCTGTCTTTCCTACTAGAACACGAGTCCCACAAACACAGGCACTATGTCTGTCTTTTCCAACCCTGTGTCTCCAAGACCTAGAATAACAGTCCCATCAACAAATAATATTGTTGAAGGATTTGATAAATAAATGGTCAATTTACAAATACAGTCTGCATTTTCATTCCTTTTTGTCGTCTGAAATATTAAATCTCAACTTCTTCTACTGAATTACACAACTCAATTTGATTCTTCTGTGCTTCCTGCAAAATATTTCTTACCTGACCCATCTTCTGTGCCCCATTTTATGATATAAAACCATATTTAAATAATTTTCATAGTATGCTCATGGTGAGATGCTGAAAGTTGTTTCAAAGTCTGGTTTGTACATATATGTTCTCCATTCCACCCTACCTTAAAGAAAAAAAAATTGAATTTGTGTTAAATTGCTTATTTTTGATATGAATAGGGCAATTATTGAATGCCTTTTTAACCTTTAGGTGTTCAGATACTGATGTTAAATTTGTGGTCCCATTTAGGAATTTTCCAAGTAGAAAGGACAGATTCTAATTACAATCACTTTCTCATATCCACTTTAGAAATAAGGAGTATTGGACACCGAGGTGGCTCAGTCAGTTAAGTGTCTGCCTTCAGTTCAGGTCATGATCCCAGGGTCCTGCATTGGGCTCCCTGTCTTCCCTCTCCCTCTGCCTTTCTCTGTTGTGAATAAAGAAAATCTTAAAAAATAGTAACAATAATAAGGAGCATTATTTGTCATTACTTGTCATGTCACTAACCTCACTTCTCAGCTTTTTGAAAAGATTCATAATTCAATGTTAAAATATATAAAATCATATTTATCAGAAAAAATATGTAACAAAACATTACTATTTTGTAATGTAAAACATTACATATTTGTTCAAATAAACACATCATTTTTCTTATTCTCATTGTTCAACATGTCCCTTTGCTAAGATGTGGGACAATCCCCCTCCGTAAAAGAGTTACATGTTGGATTTTTTTTTAAAGCATGGGATCACTTAAACATATCAAAAACTATAAAACTTGAAAACTTTAAAGCGCTAAACTTTAGAACCACTCTGGAAGGATTCGTGATACTAGTCCTCAGCTTCATTTTGCTCAGTTTGTTTTGTAGAAATGTTTCTGCTTTGGGGAATGAATATGGGCTCTACCTTCTGTCTAGAGCATTCTTTACCCTGTTCCTTACCTGGCTGACCCCTGCTCACCTGTCAGGTCTCAGCTTGGCTGACTCTGCCCCTCTGTGCAAGCTTTCCTGACCCCACTTGGGTTAGGGGTCCCTCCTGTGGTTTTTTCAGGGTACTCTGAATTTCCCCTCTCATATTTATTTCATATTACAAGGATCTATTTGCTTATCTTTAGCTCCTAATCAATTTTAAGCTCCTTTTGGGGCAGGAGCTGATTTACTTCTTTGACAACATATGTGTTGCAAAGCATAGTAGCTTTTTCATGAATCAGTGACTTGAGTACCAAATAATCACCTGAGTCACACTCACTGTACTTCAAAATATCCGTTGTTTCCCAAGAAATCAAGAGGTGAATGCAATCCACTATTCATTCATCAGCTCCTGACAGCAATGGCATAAACTTCATTGAACAGATTAATTTTGCATCGAATTTTTCATTTAAAAGGTACCATCCAAAAACTTTATCACTGCAGTGGTACGTTATTGTAGATTTCTTCTGCTTCAATATATTGCACGTGAAACTCAAGAAGCCTCAGAAAAACCATCCTCCCTCCTCACCCCCCCTTGCTATCTGCTTTACTAAATAACTCATTCTCAGTCCATGACTCCTATTTTCCAGGAGATGCAAACAGGGGAAAAAAATCTGAAGTCCATATAAAAGCAAAAAGTTACATGAAAACAACTCCCCCCTCCACCCCTTTTTTAAAGTTCAACAGTATTTACAAGCCATAATCGATTCCAGTTTAGGATTTAAGAAGATGTCTGTGTGACATTCTAAAACGAGTGAGATTCAACAAACTGATTTATAGTAAATTCCAAGCTTGGGACTCCTAAGTCAACATTCTAACAGTGCTAGTCAGTGAAAGTGCAGGGACAGCGTGGCTTGCCATGGCTGAAAGCAAACCGAAAGCTGTGAGTGAAGGACGGCTGCAGGGGTCATGTGCTGCCAAGGCCTCAATGTAAACACAGGTGTGTGGGAAGGCACGCAAGGGTTCTCCCATCTAGCAGCTAAAGAAACACTGGCAGTCACGCTGTGGAGTCTGAATGCTACATTTTGAAAACAGATCGTTTCTGTAAAATGGATACCTCTTATTTCACATGTTAATACATCCTCAGCTTAAATGGTTCATGAAGCACACCTGAACCTCATATCATTGCTTTCTATTGAAAAAGTAAGAGATTGGAAAGCAGATCTTTTTTTTCCCCTGCTGAGCATCTCCCTGCTGAGTAAAGTAGTTTGAAGTTATTACCACCTCATTTGCTGGCATTTTGCAAGGATTCTTTTTATGGTTGCGTGGAATTAATGCCTCAAGAGTATTTTTCCTGCCAAAATCTGTTAAATGGCACGGCAGTGCTTTTTAAAGACATATTATGAATACGCCACACATTATCATTAAGTTTACCAATAATAATAATATTTGTTAATAGGTTTGGGTTTAGGGGCACTTGTTTTCATTTTTTAGGGTTTTACTTTTTTGCAGTTTCTGTTTTGAGACTTGTTTTTGGTTTTTTTCTCGAGGGGGAAGAGTCTGGTTTCGTTTTCTGATATAACTGTTATCAAAAATAGTGTTAAAACAGTGTTTTTAACTGTTTTAAACAGTCACCTGTAGGGTAGTCATTGGTTACGGGCATACATTATGGAGGCAGACAGTCTTGAAGGCAGACATATTTTAGCTGAAAAACCCACCACTGTAAGGCTTAAACAGATTATGTAAATTCTCAATTCTCAGGTCTTCCTTTGTAAAATGGAGATAATTGTGAGATCTCCCCATAGGAGGTTATTTTGCGAATTAAATGAGTCAACGTACAGAAAGCACTTAGTACAGTGCTTGATAACAGTGTAAAATAAGTGTAAAATAACTATTACCATTATTATTACCATTTTGTTATTAGTATCAACTTATTTCATTTAGGATTCCACTTCATTTGATATGGTTTCCAAACTGATGGTATGAGATGACTAATTACAAAATGCAAATAAATATATTTATAATTAGTTTCTCTACCAATTATATAATTCTCATTAACAAAAATGAATAAGAGTATTTATTTCTTGAGGAAGAATAAGAGTTTTTTCCTGGCGTTAAATTTTTAAAGGAAATGTCTCAACTCTAACCTTTTTGGTTGGAGACTTATAGATAATACGTTAAATGATATCCTTTCCCAACATCCCAACCCCACATCCTTCTGCGTATCATCACATTAATGTCAACACTATTATTGCTGTATATGTACAATAGTGCATAATTTTTGTGTGGTTTCCCATGGACTATCTTTTGAATTAGATACTCTTATTATCCCTACTTTACAGGTGAGAAAATGTTTGTAACAAATGAGAAAATAGGGCCTTGCCCTAGGGCACATAAATTGTAAACACCCATGCATTGTACTCATAAATACTCATGCATATCTTATTACCCAAAATCCCATGTGTTTGTTTTTTGGTTTTGTTTTGTTTTGTTTTTTTTTCCAGATAAAAAGATGGCACTACACTGGCAGTCAACTCTATGGCCAAGATCTAGAACAGTGGTTCTCAAAGTGTCAGCAGGCATCAGAGTCATCTGGAGGGCTTATGAAAACAAAGGTCACAGGGCACCCTCCCCCTCAATCAGAGTTTCTGATTTAGTAGATCTGAGTGTAGCCCCAGAATTTGCATTTCTAACAAGTTCCTGTGTTAGAAGGATGCTGCTGGTCAGGGACCACATATTGAGAATCATTAGTCTAGAATTTTAAAGCTTAAAAGCTTTAAACACTGAATTTGCTGAGTACTTTTTCTCAGTCACCCAAATTTATTTGGCAATTAAATCACTGGGGTAAAGACTAACGGGAGAGGAGCTACAGGTGATATCTAGAAATATCATCCCTTCCTAAACCACATTCACCAATGAGTTTTCTAAAGCTAACAAAGAAACCAATGCTCCCCTTGGTTCTCAGTGCCTTCTCTTATTAAAGACATCTCCAAAATTCACAGATTTTGTTTTTTCAATCTTATAAGTGAAAAATCTGGATTACATATAAGCAGGGAAGGAGGGAAGGGAGGGGAAAGGCAGGCAGGGCACAGCATGACAAGGCAGGACTCAAACAGGTAACATTATGCCTATGTGCTACCAACATTTTCCTTCTGGAAGTTGGTTCTCATTCACACCTGTATCTTATCACTTGGCACTAAGATATGCATTATTGTGTCTGTAGTAGATATTCCAGAGTTGGAAGTCACATGAAAAAAAAACATCCTCCCACATGTTGAACAAGAGGGTTGCAGGTACAGGAGACATCGTGGACTTAGAAGCCTGCCAGGTTGAGACTAAGCAAGGAATTTGAGAAAGCTTTCTGGAAAGAGATCCAAGAGGCAGATGAGTTTACAATCAAAGTAGGGTGGGAAAAGTTGGAGATGGGGAAGGTGGGTTAGTCTGAAAAGGAGATCTAGGGCAAAATGAAGTTGAGCGAAAAGGAGGGAAAAAAGGCAAGATTTGCATTTTAGGAAGTGGTTGAGAGATACTACCATAGTATTGGCTTAGAATGGCTTTAGCTGCTCGGTTCCAATTACCATCAATCTGCCTAAACCCAGTCGGTGGGGAGGGGCAGAGAGGGGAGACAGCCTTAACTGTTCTCACTTGCCAGTATCCATGGTGGAAACGTGTTAATACTCCCACCTTGGGCCAATTTCAAGTGATCAACAAATGGCCAATCTGGGAAGAGAGGTGTCCAATCGACCTGCTAGCTGTGAAAGCTGACTCCAGCACACCCAAACCCACCTCAACTGAAAACACAACCTGAGAGAAAAAGTGGACTTGCTATTCAAACACAAGCTTCAAGACAACTCTACAGCCTTCTCCTCAGCTTTCGGCTAGAATGTTGATGCTAGAGTCCTCCTGGGTAGAAAGGAGAGTCATCTCTTCTCTGTAATTGATAGAGAAGCATAGGATTACAGTCTTTCAAGTTTCTTTGTTCAGAAAGCCTTAGCACACAGTTATTTCATCTTCCGGTCTTGACAGACATCTCTGGCTGGGCTCATTGTGCACATACCCTGCAGAGCAGGGTCTGAGGTGATACGAAGCTGCAGCAGCCCGGGATGAAAGAGCATTTGATAGGGTGGTAAAGACTACTTGCTGTCGGCCACAGGGGGCCAGATCAGTAATAACAGAATTTAGGAGCTGAGGGATGAAAAATGCTGCCTTTGGCTGATTCTCCAGGGTTTGGGGTGGGCTGGGGAGAAAGGGAAGCCTCTCTACCACAGGAACTGGTAGGAAAACAATGGCCCCAGAAGCAGAAAGCCCTCGTGACCATGTACAAGTGTTCCAGGGCTGGGAAACACTCCAGAAAAGGACCACACCTCAAAACTGACCCCTCAGCTGAAACATTTTGAAATATGGTTCTGGATACTTTGTACCTATTTTAGATAGTTACAGATATTTTTGAAAAAACACTGAGAGAAACCTTCACAAAGTTCCTTTCTTCAAATATTTATAAGCAATTCATGTAGAAGCTTTATAACCCTTAAATACTGGGTTCCTTTTGTTTAAAAGAACATAACAACGAATATTTATGGTGGCATTTCCATAACTTATACTAGTTATTTCTTCCCACAAAGAAGTTCTAGAAAAATGTTGGCTCAAAAAAAGCTTCTGATTTGTCTTTTGTGCCATTGTCTTACATTTCTGTAGATGCCATTCAAGTCTGGCAAAAACTGGATATCTTGCCCACAATTATTAGGTCACATGTGTTTTAAGTGACCAGAAAATGATTCAAGTTTTTTGAGGTACTCTGAATTATTTTCAGGTTATCATCATTTAAAAGTTAAAAATTGCAACTGAGAATACATTATCTGTTAATAAAAAATTTTTTTTTTTAAATTGCAACTGAGGACTTCAAAATCTGGAAGTTGTCATGCTCCTCTGGAACTCTGAGAGGATCTGTTTCTTCCCAGAAATTGTCGCTGCTGAATGAAAGAGTTTACATTTGTCTTTGTGAAATACAGTTTGAGTTGCCTGGCTGCGATCCTCAGGGTTGTGAATGTTAATCATACGAAGTGTTTATTCATTAGACATTCCTTTTTTGTTTTCTTTGGGACTGCCTGTCTCAGAAGCCCTGCTCAAGGAAAGAAAAGCATACGGAGGGTTAAAACATTGAGGAAAAGTTCCCAAATGTGTGTGGGAAGGCTGTAAATTGTTAGTTTGTGTACTGGTTTGGTTTGTTGTTGTTGTTACGTATCATTCTATTTCTTCCCTTGATTTTCCTTCTCTTTCATTCTCTCCCAAGAACGGGTAAGGAGAACAGGGAATCTATTTAAGTGTCCTTATAATAAAGCAACCCTTTTTATATTGTGGAAGAGATGGAGGGTGTGTGGAAGATATGGGAAGTTGAAGCAACTGATTCCCTGACCCCCTTTCCCTGGGATTTGTGGGGGCACTTTGGAATTTTGGCCCCTGCAATCCTCTACCACCTCTTTCCTAATGCAGTAAATTCTGCCCCTTCTTGTCTCTGGCTTCTTAGGGAACTATGACCCCTCCAAACCATCACCCGCCTCTCCTGTCAGCTTTGTCTGCAGCTTTAGCATTTTCACCTGAGTTATCTAATCAGGGTATCAAATAAGACAAAAGCCTCATATTCTATTTTCATCTTTTCTTGAATTTTGTCTGCTGGAAAATAAGGTCCAGTGTGCAAATGGCAGTAGTTTAACAAAATAATCTGGATCATTTAGGTTCCACACACAGTCAGGAATTGTAACTTTTATCTGCTACTGACTATAAATAAAATTTGATCAATAACTGAAAACAACTTAGGGTTGAGCAAATAATTTTTAATTGGAATTGTGAAATAATTTTTAATTTTACTATTTTTAATAAAATGATTATGCTCATTATAGAAGAAAAAAAAAAACTTGTCCTTTTTACCTTGCCTGAGTAAAAAATTAAATAACTGAAAACATAAAAGGCATACATATTCTATGCAGTTCAAAAGATCTTGGTTTTTCTATTAATCAATAATATTCCAGGTACCTTTTTAAAATGAAGCTCACTAGAAGATGTCAAAATATTATGACAAGGTTGAAGAGACTATAAAATTTCTGGAGTTTACAGTTTTTATGTCATTTGGTCCAACTCACAGAAAGCTTAAAACGCTTAGAATTTATTAAAAATGAATTATTTTAGTACAACTTTATCTGCAAGGGGCAGATGCAAGAAAAAGTGTATTTAAAAGGAAAGGTTAGCAAAATAACAGAAGTAAAACAAAAACGAAAAGTTTGCTAGTTTGCAGTTTATTTTTTATGTCTTTGAAGTTTGGAATCCTGGACGATATACCTCATCTGTAAAGCTCTGAAATGCTGGGAGCAAAGTTCTAAATATTGGGAAATTGAAAGACACTCACTGTTTTTAAAGTTCTGCATCACATACTATGAGTGTAACATTTAGTATTGCAATGTTTTGAGTGGCCAAAGAATGTCACCTTTTTTTTTACTTCTAGGTAAAAATCACCCCTTTTCTTAGTAAATGCTGAAAAGAGTAAAACGCATAGAAAATACAGCACATAGTTTCATGTGTCTTTAAGTATGCAGCTGCATTCAGTTTCCTTTAGCTTAAGTGCTAGTAACATAAGTAAATATTACAGTAAGCAATTGGCAGCACAGTGATGTTAAGGAGCTAGCAACCTCCCACATTTTAGGGAGTTATAATTTGGTCTTAACATTGGCTGCAGGCCTAAACTTGGCATAGAAATTCTTGACTGGAGTGTGCTATTTTATTTTATTTTATTTTATTTTACTTTATTTTTTTAGTTTACAAAATAGAGTCAAAATTAGTATTCTTGTGATTTAGTCAAAAGTGGCCAAAAATAACATGATCATTTAGATACTTTCATGCGTGTCTAATTTAAAATCAGTTCTAACTTTAAAAACAAAATATTACAGACATCTATAGAGAATGAAGACCACGTCTGATTGGCAGAGTTTTAATGGATGTGCACATGAGCCAATGCATAGAATGATATTACTACCTAGTAAGCAAAACATCACTTCAATGAACCTCTTCTCTGTTTAGTATAATGTTATTTATCGAACTGTGTCCCAGCAAAATTCATATGTTGAAGCCCTAATGCCAAATGTGACTACCTTTGGAGACAGGGCCTTTAAGGAGGTAATAGAATATCAAATAAGTTCATAAGGTGGGGTGGGGTCTAATCTGAGAGGACTAGTGTGCCTTTAAAAGGAGAAAAGAACACCAGATCCATCTCTCTCTGTCCACATGTCCACTGAAAGAGGCCCTGTGAAGACAGGTCAGAAGGCAATAATCTACAAATCAGGAAGAGAGGCCTTACCAAGAACAACCCTGAGGGCACTTTGATTCTGGACTTCTAGACTCTAGAACTGGGAGAAAATAAATATCTGTTGCTTAAGCCACCCAGCCTGTGGTACTTTTTTTTTATGGCAGCCTGAGTAGGCTAACACATAGAAGACATGAAAAACTAGAAAGGTGTAAGATTATTTCAACTAAATATCTATATTTCATCTCTTTAAGGTCATTTCCTTTTGTTTGTGAAATTCTTCAGAGGGTCTCCTTTGATCATATCTAATGTTCTTTCTGCAAATAATTTTATAGTATTCATTCCTAATCAATTCATTCCTCTGACAGTGTTTTTAAAATAGCCATTTGTTATATAGGTGATTTTCAAAGTTTTGCGTTTCTTCTGGGTCTTTCATCTGATATTTCTTTTCCTCCGTTTTATTAAAGTTATAATAAGTCTTAAGTTAAAAGGATTTTTAAAATTTTTAGTCATTTTATTCTGACTTAGTGTTGCCAAAAGATAGGTTCTGAAGATCGTTTCTGTCCCACTCACTGTTTGAGGGAGGGCAAGTGGTTTCTTTTCTCAGCTCTACAACTTGAAAATAACCTGACATGCTTAGGTCCTACTCTACTTTTGGTCAGGCTCAGATGTCACCTAGTCCTATTCTGTTGTCCTGAGGAGTCCCATTCTCCTGCCCTCACTCCTGTATTCTCCAGTACTCTAGACTTCAGTAGGATGTTAAAGAAAATAAAAAAACTAAACTAAAATTTCCAGTCTATGCTGTTAGTAAGATTTTGTTATGCATTGAAAAGGGAAATTTAGGAAAAGGAGGAAGTTTCCCTGGGTGATAGGCTGATGAGTGCACGTTGGACATGCTGAGTTTGAAGCATCCACAGATCATTCAGAGACATCCCATGAATAGTTGAATAGACAGATCAGAAACTGGACCAAGGTGGGGGCTGTAGTAAGTTTGAAAACCCTGGGTGGAAGGAGATCACTGGGAGTTTATAAAGAGAAGAAAGCAAGTAAGTACCCACCAGCATTTAATAGACAAACTGAGGTGAGAGAGGAATGGCAGAAAGAGAAGAAGAAAATGAAAACTGTGGGCCAAAAGAAATGTATGGAGGTGGGGGTGAGGGAGTGACAATAGTGTGAGATTCAGCAGAGAAATCAAGAAAACTAAGGCCTAAAGAGTGTGGATGTAATTTTAACTCAAGAACTACAAAGTCTTTGCAACCTTAGCCAAAATATCTTGGTGGGATGATAGAGACAGAAATCTAGCTATATAGTGGGTTGAGAAGAGTGCCTATAGACAACTTCTCAGAAAGATTACTCATGAAGAGAAGAGAAATAGAGCAGGAGTTCAAGGAGCTTAAAACTTGAGGAAGTTTTATATACTTGATTTGTTCTTCATAGGAACAGAATTAACTATATACTTAGGAGAAAAGTGTCAGAGGAGAGGAAGATGTTGAAATCCCAGTAAAGGAAATGCATTTATCTTTCATCCAAGAAACTTGTTTTAAATACCAAGTGTGTGTCATATACTGTGCTTCATGTTGGGGATCCAAGGATGGGTTAAATTTGTATCCCAGATGGACCAAAGGCTCTAAGAAGGTAAATGGGGTGAGGATCCAAATGGAGTCATTAGCCTCAGGAAGAAAGAGAATCCATTCTTTCATAGAAATGAGGTACAGTGAGCATGATGGATGCAGACATGTTTGTAGATGGAGGGAAAGGGATAGGTGTTTTAAGAAGTTCATGCTTTAAGGTCTCCTTAATTCTATGGCATAGGATACAAATCTTATACCCAAATGAGGATGTTCATGGTAAAGACTTACTTATTGAAGGAAATGAAAAAAAGAAGCAATATTATACATAGCATGATTTCTGATCACAACTAATAATCCAGCTAAAGTTGAAGATGGTAGACTTTGGTACAAATAAATCCACATGATGGTATAAGTTTCTCCAGTAGCCCTCAGCGGCAGACCAAATATGGAAAGAAAAAAGGCAGAGGTGTGGATTTATCTTTGGTTATGATAACATTCATGGCTACACCAGATTAACTTGGAAATTGTAATGATTTAACACAATAGAAATTATTTCTCACTGATTTGAAGTTTTTCAGAATAGGAGTAGGGATTTATTCATACATTTATTTAGGGAGTCAAGCTAGTGAATAATCACCCTTCTTTGACATGCAACTTCCAAGAATGCTCTTGGGTATTGTCATCCAATCATCATATGGAAATGAGAGAGACCGTGAAAGGTCATACTAGAAGTTTACATAGGCCAGACCTAAAAGTGGCACACATCATTTCTACTCACAACCCATTGGTCAGACCTCAGATACAAGCCAAAACCTAACACATGCCTGTGTGCTAAGAAGAAAAAAAGAGGTTTTGGTAAACCATGAGCCAGTGTCTGACACAGGGCGGGTTTCAAGAAGCTAAGATAAAGAGACAAACAGAAGAAGGAAAGAAGGGGGAAACATATGAATGAAGGAACAGAGGAAAAAGAAAAGAGGGAAAGGCAGAGATACACTAAGAAGTTTAGAGTACAGGCAAAGGAAGATTTAAGTAGTAAGAGAAAATGAAGTTAAGCCAGAAGGGGAGGCAGAGACTTGATGTAGTTAAGGGACTAAAGATTAAGACTGATGAGTGGGGGTGAGAAAACTGGAAATATTGGAGACTGTAACTAGAAGTTAAGACAGTAGAATTTTGGAATCCAAAGACAGAGGAATGCTTGGAATGAGGGTCCAGGATGTAGCCACTAGCAGGTTGCTGTAAGAACTATGAACTTTTGGAGCTGTGTGAACCACAATGAGTAATGATGAAAAATGACAGCACTTGGAGTGAAAAGTAAAATTGTGATCTAAGTGCCAAAGTTCTCAACAAACACAAGAGATAAATTAATGTGCCACAGAAGGATGAATGTCAGGAATAATTCTCAAAGTAGAAGGAGGGTTTTTACTGGAAGATGCAGGAAATGGTCCAGAAAACCAACAGGGAGTTAGAAGCCCTGTAAAACATGGGATGGATAAGTAGTCTCTGTTGCAGATGGCTGCCAGAAAAATCATGTCCTCAGCAGGGGGCCTAGTTTCAGTTAGGGCAAAGATGTTGCATGAAGCATTCCAAGACAAATGAGTATTATGGTAGAATGTGGTTACAGAAGGCCATGGAAGACATCTGAAAATGACCCATGGGACAGGGAAGAACTAGCAAAATAGTGTTGGCTCAGGAGAAAAACTATGACTACAAAACTTTGGGTTTGGGGGCAGTAGCCCAGGAATCAAGAGAAAGAATGTGAGGTATGATGGTACCATATAGAACTGTGGCACGTAAATTTAACCCAGTGCCTCCTGGAAGTCACAAAAGAATGGCATTTGTTGCTTCTAGTCACGTGGGCCCAGGAAGCTGATGGCAGCCCCTGTCACACCTTAGGTATGAAATCTGTAGTACGGGACTCTCCACCCTTAGGGATCAGGCTTGCTAGGCCCACTGTGCCCAGTACTTCTCCAAAATAGAGTACTCCTCTCTTCCTCCTCAAAAGATCTGACAACCTCTATCCTACTAAATTGGGAATAAATTCTGTTCTGTACCTTCCTTACTTTGAAAATACGAAAAGCTCTCTCTCCCCTTGAGGACTCCCAAGGAGAAGCCTTAGGAAAATAATGAGGTAAGGGAATGCAAGAACTAACAAATAAGAGCTCAACAAGTTAACTTACCACATCTTGATATATTTAGAATAAGTGAAGTATTGACAGCACTCTAGGTACTCAAAGAATATATTAAAAGGAAGAATATTTCCTGCTACTCTGACAATTCATCTGAGCCAAAGGATTCAGTGGATAAACATCTGTCACCCATTCAATTTTGCATAAGTGTGAAAACTCAAAAGAATATGTTTTTAAACACCACCAAAAGGGCAGCCTCTTTGACTCCCTTCCCCTAACTAGGGAAATTACCAAAAACAACTTTCCAGTATACTCCAATAATGATTTCAGGTTTCAGAGCTGCTATTGGGACACAGGCAAATAACAAATACAGTTACTCAATTTCCCATGTGATTTATTGACAGGGAGGGATTAGGGGGTATGCTGCCTGTGGATCATCAAATAGTGTGACCCTTGCCTTTCAATTTAGTGGTTAACTCAATAATTTATTTCTACTCTGCTTACTTCAAAGTTATATTTGAAGTGGCTACATTTTGGTATAATGCAAACTACTTGTGCAGTATAACTCTTCCATTTTTATGTACTCCCATAGCCTTGTAAAATAATAAGAGCACTACCACTACCCATTTGCAGATGAAAACATTTTTATAAAAGCATTTGGAATGATTGATCACTGCTTCCTCCACAAAATACTTTCCTCTCTCGGTACCTAGAACACCACATTCTCTTTGTTCTCTTTCTGGCTAACCCTTCTTGGCCTCTCCAACTAAGTTCTTCCTCATCACCCAAGCAAACCTCTACGGGTTGGAGGGTTGCAGGGTTCATTCCCTGTAACTCTTCTCTATCTTACCGATTCACATGGTTTTTAAATACCACCATACTTGTATGACTCACAAATTAATATGTCCAACCAAGAACTCTCCACTGAACTCCAAAATGCTTATCCAGCCCCCTCTCCAGTGCCACTTGGGCTTCTACATGGCATCTCTAACTTGATATGTCTGAAACACAAACTCCAAATTCCAACTCTCCATAAAATCCTCCTCCCACTGCCTTCCTTTCACTGATGGCTATTTCACCCTTCCTATGCTCAGTAAAACACCTGAAGTCACCCCTGAGTCTTTCTCCTCTTCACACCTTACGTTCAATCATCGGAAAAGCCTATTTTTTCTATCTCCAAAATACATCCAGACCCCAGACACACCTCACCCACCCTCAGCGTTACCACCATGGTCCATGTGGCATTATCTCTTGCTTGACTTATTACAAAGAGCCTCTCCCTGAGATCCTGGCTTCCTGCTTCCATTCTTATCCTCGCTACAATCTATTCTTACTACAGCCAGAGAGTGATCCTTTATATAAGTTTTTGTCACCCCTCTGAGCAAAGGAGTGACAAAATGGTTTCATATCTCAATAGTGGAAGCCACAGTCTACAATAAGGCCCGTCATGAATCTGCCTCACCAGCTTATTTCTCCGGCCTCATTTACATTTAAGTCACTGCACAGGCTACTCTCAACAGCCTCCTCACAAGGTCCCCAGCACATCAAGTTGGCGATTACCTTAGAGTATTGGGTTATTTCTCCATCTGCATGTGAGTATCTTTTCTTATATTTTTATGGCTTCCTACCTTGGTTCCTTTCTGCCCAATGTCATCTTCTAAATTAGATTTTTATTGATCATCTTTTTTAAAACTACAACAACACACCCAACACCTTCTTATCTCCTTTACAAGCTTTTTCTTCCAAAGCACTTAAGACCATCTATTCTATATTTTTGGTTTTTTGTTTACTCTCTATCCTCCCCAACTAAAACATGAGCTCCACGGATACAGAAATCTTTATATGTTTTCATCAGTTTTTATTACTCTTCAGTGCTTAGAGTAATGATGGACATATAGTAGATAATCAATTCTTGATAATGAATAAATAAAGCATAATTCATTGACATGTGAATCACCGAATATTATATACTGGTGACTATCAAAATTTGTATCTGAAAAAATTAACTTAAAAAATTAAACATTAAAAAAAAACTTAAACATATTTCAAAGAAGTGTTTATTCCCCGGGGCTGCATGTTACAAAAAGATATAGGTCACTCAATATATTTTTTCTACTCTCCAGGACTTTTTCACAACTTTACTGGTCTACTCTTGAAATCTTTTATGGCACCTTTTTGTTGTTGTTGTTGTTGTTGTTGTTGTTCTCCAAGTGTTGGTATTGTATCATTGTTTTTTAAGAATATTGAATAAAGTGTAGAAGTGTGTATGAGTGCATGGTGGGAGAGTCCACTAAAATCTCCATATAATTTGAATAAGCATCCAAAATCTCCATGTAATTTGAGTAAGTATGCAGTTCATTTGTGCCCATGTGTGCATTTGTGGGCATTTTTTACACATCTATCTTAGGTTTTGGGTTTTTTTCTTACGTTTCAAGTTTCCCCAAATACCTACTGAACCACAGTTGTCTATGCACATTCAAAACTGATATGATAAAAACTTAAATACATAGAAATGTATGGATAGGTGCTCGTGGGATTTTTTGGTCCTTATGTTTGAGAATGCCCATATCCCAGAATGTTGAGATCTTTGATCTCAACCAACTCCCACACTAGCTGTCCCCATGCAACTTCTTCACTTATTTCTGAAGGGAAGAACCTTCCAATGTTTTGCCTAAGTGGGCTGATAATCATTGTTAGGTATTCTGTCCATCATGTGAAATATAAGATTATTGTGAACTTTCATAACTCTCTAATGCTCTTCTTTTTCAACTCACTCTTCATTCCTATACTTCATCAGACCTGGTGTTCCTGAGTCTTGAATCTCTTCAGGATTCAGCAGGGCAGATAACTCTTCCATGGGGTCTGGCCCCTCTATTCTGTTTTTTCTATTACCTCTTCCGAGACTGTTTTCTGTCTGCTAGAGAATTGTTGAACATTGTCAACTATTAACACTCACCTCCTGTTATCTTCATTACAATGTGTTTATGTGTTTTAGTCCCTTTAAGTGAGGTGTCTGAGATGGTAAAGGACACAGCACCATGGGATCAGTGTGCCATCAAGAGCCAAAAATCTTCTCTGATTTTTCAAGCTGCTGTAAAGCAAAAATGCTAGGAAAATAGCTAGGTGGGTAAAAATGAACATCAAGGTTGCAGGACTATTTTTAAGGGATAACTTGAGGAATAGGTATATGAGAAATTTTTTAAATCATTCTTTAGAGTATTTTGAAAGCTTGTTAAAAATTTAAATTACTGGGCCATGCCACAGACTAAAGATTTACAGGACAGGATACAGGCACATGAAAATTTGAGAGCAACTGATATGTAAGAACTCACTTCTTAGTCTGAGTACTCTTGCAGGAGTTTAATCTGCCTCTGCCTGAATGCTCAGAAAAATGCTCCTCTGCCTATTAAATATCAGAATGTTTATGATATGCAAGGTTCAGGAGACAAAAGCATGACCTATTCTAACAGTCTTTATGCTTTTAAAACCTTTCCTTAAATATAAATAAAGAGAAGGGATTGAACTGTCACTGCTTCCTCTAAATCCCTGCAGACGAGTAGGTGGGCACAAGTTATGTCAATCACTTGATAAGATTGCAGTTTCTATGAGACCTACACAGGGTTTACACTGACTCTCTGAGTCAGGCATTTTAATAATCTGCACCAATTTTAGTTTCCCCTTTGTTCTCAAGCCCTATGGAAACACCAGGGGCTGCTTTAATGTAAACTTCTAAGTACTAAATGTATCATCGTGGCCATCTGTTTTTACTACCATTTCTCATGGTGTCTCTGACTTCAACTAATAATGCAAACATCATTTTAAAATTAATCATCAACAGAGTAGTGTGAATTGTTTTAAGTTAAATTAACATCTCTGAAGATGACTAATGGAAAACACCAATGTGAACAGATGTTTTCATTTGGGGAAATGTGTTATATCCCTTCAAACAAATCCCATAATCTACCCCCACAACTTCTACTGCTTAACAAGTAATCAAGTAAAATGTAATAATTTAATTACATTAGTTTTCAAACTTATTGTTGTACCACATTGTTCTCATTCAGCTTAGTTTAACGGCCCTTTTAATGTTAACAATATTAACAGTAATAGCTTTAGCTCCAAAAGGCATTAAATTTCTGTCATCTAAAATAACAAACTATCAAGTGTATTCTACAACAGTCTTTATCCAAACAGCAGCCTGTTAACATAACTCAGCCAGTTCCATACAGGTTACCCGTGGCCTTCACCAACCCAAGAAACCAACAAAGTCTCAAAAGAGATTCTAAAATGAATTTTATCCACTTTGCTCTCCCAGAAATGGCAGCAGCCAGAAAACTAATTTGGATTCCCTTGTCCTACAATTTATTCTGTTAAAGAGCAACAGGTGGAGAATAAAATGATTAGCCACACTGTTTGGCCCAACAGTGTGATATAATTGACAAAAAGACACCCACAGAGCCATGTAAGGCTACATGTTCCTTTAATCTAAGAAAAGGATTCAGGTTTCAACGTACAGTCTACTATCTACCCCATCTGTGAGGTAGCAGCACTCCAGGCAGAGGAGGCTTCCCAGCCTCAAAGCCCTATAAAACATCTATCATCAGGATAATGTCTCTGTGGGCCAAAAATCTCCCAAGACCTTCTACAAATTGCTTTTATAGTTCTTCTGGTGGGTTTATACTTTCTGTCTCTATCAACTCTTCTTGGGCCCACGAGGCACAAGTGAACAGGTAACATCCCTCCCACATTCCTGAGTGTTTACTGCAGGATGGGGTGGAAAGTCAGCTTCCTAGGAACAAGTTTTCAAATAACAGGCTCAGGCTTTAGGTCTAATCTTTCATCGATTCAATCAGATCAATGCAGGTCAGTCTCAAATAAAGCTCTATCTTCTCAACAGCATAGTGTTTTTACAGTAACATATGGAGGTAAGAAAGAAACTAAATTAAGCTAATCTATCACTGGAACCCTCTATCCTTTAATTGTGTAAAAGAGTCAAAAGAGGAACAGGATCAATTATATTGTCGAAAGACTGAAAACAAACTCTAAATCAAGCACTTAAAAAAGTTAGCTTAAATGAAAGTAGATAATTAGATAAAAATGTTTTCTTTATCATTACTGAATAACATGAAAATCATTCCTACACAGAACATGAACTCACCTAAATATATGAAAATGAGCTCTTGGCAATAGTCTCAATTGCACTGCTAGAGCCCTATTAGGGGGGTGGGACTGCATCCCGCCACAAATCCTGTGTTTAAGTCCCAACCTCCAATATTCCAGAATGTGACTGGACTTGGAGACAGGGCATTTACAGAGGTGATCAAAGTTAAATAAGGTATATGGGTGGGCCCTATTCCTAACTAACTGGTGTCCTTAAAACAAGAGGAGATTCAGACACTCAAACAGATGCCAAGAATGCTTGTGACGTGGGTAACAAAGGCAGAAGGAAACGTAGATAAAATTAAATGTCCATATAACCTGCAGCCCAATGACAAATACTTGAGGCAGGCAGAGTATCACGTTCCTCCAGGAAGCTCCCAACCCTTTTCATCTGAATGGTTTGCTAGAGGAAAAAACCACCTTGGTTTGACAATAGCAAGCCCACTGGTATCCAATGAGCCTTCTTTAACATATGAAAATCCTTTTGGAATTGCCCTCATCTTTACTTCCCCCAACCCCAAAGTTTCTAATCAGTTGCCCACAATCCCCAGGCAGCACCAGTAGCTTCTCTTTCTAAAGCCCATAGGTCCTGTCCCCCTGCTTTCATGAAACCACCATTTTACACCCAAGACCTCTCTAGAATTCTTTCTTGGTGGTCTGCTCCAGACCCCACCAACCTCACCTATGTTCAGAAACATCACTTGTGTACAGCAAGAAGGCAGCCCTCTATGAGCCAAGGAGAAGCCTCAGAAGAGGCTTTTTTTCTGCCAACATTTTGATATTGGACTTCTGGCTACCAAAATGAATTTCTGTTGTTCAAGCCACCTAGTCTGTGATACTCTGATGGCAGCCTGAGCAAACTAATACAACCCCCATTTATGTAACAAATAATTACCGAAGCAAGAAACTGACTGGGTGAGT
Organism: Procyon lotor; assembly: GCA_028646535.1. Taxonomy (NCBI): domain Eukaryota; kingdom Metazoa; phylum Chordata; class Mammalia; order Carnivora; family Procyonidae; genus Procyon; species Procyon lotor. The sequence goes on along the minus strand of CM053604.1, from coordinate 54,008,375 downwards.
GTTCTGGTGGGTGAACCCTGGGGGCCTGTTCCCCCTCCAGCTGCTCAGTGCATTAGAGAAACACTCTGTGGGTTTCTCAGTTACTAAAAAGCTGTATAAAAATCGGCAAAGCATGGGGTACCTAGTGGGCTCAGTCAGTCAAGCAGCTGCCTTCGGCTCAGGTCAATCCCGGGATCCAGCCTGGCATTGGGCTCCCTGCTCCATGGGGAGTCTGCTTCTCCCTCTCCTTCTTCCTGTTGCTCCACCTGCCTGCATTCTCTCTCTCTCTCTCTCTCTCTCTCTCTCTCTCTCTGTCAAATAAATCAATAAAGTCTTTAAAAAAAAAATTGACAAAGCTTTTTCAACTTCCCACCAAGAAGTTATCATCCTTATTCTACTCATGTGTTTTTAGTCTGATGAAAATTATCCAACTTTTAGTCTAACTTTCTAATTGCTACCTTCATCGCTGCCTATTTTGGAAAATGCTGCTTTTTTCATTCCTTATAATCCCACTAATTACTGATTCAATATTCTCCCCCCACTGAATTATACAGAGGTGGCTCACAACCTTTTTTTAATGATACACATAAAAATATATTTTCACAATAGTGGATTTGGCAGCATCTACATGTGGCATGGTAGAAAAGTCCTGCATTTTCATTGTACTTTATGATTGTAATATAAATAAAATGCAAAGTATTAGAGAAGATTTTAAATATTGAATATAAATAAACTGTCCAATTTTTTTTCAAAACTTTTAATAAAAAATATGAAATTTCTTCTGTGAACATAATGCTTTAGTCTATGGTTTTATGTTTGAAATGGCTATAACCAAATCCTCATCAAGACCTTCTAGAGATGATCTCCTGAGTTTTTTAATTTAAAAAAATTTTTTAAATCTTTTTTCTTAAGATTTTTATTTATTTATTTGACAGAGAGAGCACAAGTAGGGGGTGTAGCAAACAGAGGAAGAGGGAGAAGCAGGCTTCCCACTGAGCAGGGAGCCCAAAGCGGGGCTCAATTCCAGGATCACGAGATCATGACCTGAGCCTAAGGCAGGCGCTTAACGATTGAGCCACCAGGCACCCCTCCTGAATTTTTTTTAAAGATTTTATCTTTAAGTAATCTCTACACCCAACATAGGGCTCTCACAACCCTGAGATCAAGAGTTCCATCTTCTACCAACTAAGCCAGCCAGGTGCCCCATCTCCTTAATTTTTTATAATACCAACGATATATTTTGTTCACACAAGTAGATGGTAGTGAATGAATATGTATTGCCTGTATTTTAATTGTTGGAAATGGCTCTTTTACAGAATTACCAGCATTCAGATAGTTCTGTTTAAATTCTATTTCAAGGGTGAATCAGTTTTTAAAAATGTCTTTCTTCAAAAAAAATGTCTTTCTTCCATTTCTGTGACAAATTTAAGTGAACATTCTTCTGGTAATACTGATTCCGAACCTTTCAAGTGTTTTGTTTTTTTTTTTTTAAGATTTTATTTATTTATTTGACAGAGAGAGCGAGATCACAAGTAGGCAGAGAGGCAGGCAGAGAGAGAGGGGGAAGCAGGCTCCCCGCCAAGCAGAGAGCCCGAGGCAGGGCTCCATCCCAGGACCCTGAGATCATGACCTGAGCTGAAAGCAGAGGCTTAACCCACCGAGCCACTCAGGTGCCCCTCAAGTGTTTTAAAATATTAAATATTTTCCTTGAGCTAACACAGTTGTTTTGCTCATCTTCGTTCAGATTCAAACTTCTTTACTAACTCTATCAGTACCCACTAAAATATTTTCATTAAGCTTCTCAGAAGCTGAAAAAAATGTCAGTCAAGTCCACTATTTTGAAAGCCAACAACAATCCTCTTAAAAAATGTGTAAAGAAACCAGCCCTTCCCCTTCCTTTCACTCCTCTTTCACTCTCTCTTTCTCAAACACACACACACACACACACACACACACACACACACACTCTCTCTCTCTCTCTCTCAATTATTTTATAAACTCTTGCCTAACTCTCCTTGGGAAAAAAATGCACTTCAGTATGAAGTAGTGTTTTGATCAGATTTCTTTGAATAAAGTTAAAATGGTATTTTAACAGCATGGATTTTATTATACTCACCACTTTTAGAATGTCTTTTAATATGGACTGTAGATCTTCAGAAAAACATGAACATTATGTGAGCATCTCTAATGTTAGTTAAATAATGTATTCCTGAATTCTAGGGTTTAAAAAACTCTTTTTTTTTTTAAGATTTTATTTATTTGACAGAGAGAAACACAGCGAGAGAGGGAACACAAGCAGAGGGAATGGTAGCGGGAGAAGCAGGCCCCCGGCAGAGCAGAGAGCCCAATGCGGGGCTCGATCCCACGCCCCTGGGATCTGATCTGGGCCGAAGGCAGACGCTCAACGACTGAGCCAACCAGGCGCCCCTAGGGTTTAAAAACTCTTAATAGAAATCACATATACTTTCCTACAACCAAACATAACCCTTAGTGCCCAAAAATACCTAGTGTTTTCCTAGTATTTTGTTTCAAGTATTCCTTTACCGCTTTGAACATTTTCTTCTCAGTAGTTTGATACAGAGTTTCTGTGAAACAAATATTCTTCCAAGCATTCATCTTCAGAGAAGCCATGTGATATTAAGTATAGTTACCACTTTATGGAATGATACTGTGGAGTTCAGTTTTAAGTTCCTCCAAGACAGGCCTAAGGGTACAAGGTAGGGGCATGCCAGAAAAAGATAGACCTAAGGGTATGGGCGTGAAACTATTCCTGGAATTTATCTCCCCTGTGTGATGCCTAGCCCCTGAGTTGTTCAAATGCACCAATGAAATGCATAGATTTAGGTAATTGCCATATAAAGAATAAGGAACTCGCCTACGTGTGTAGTGACGTAAGTCCTTGGTTACTCGAATGCATAAAAATGCTTCGAAGGAGAGAGGCGGGGCTTCTCCCCTTAGCACTGCGCTGTGTCGTGGGTGCCGGTGGGAGCCCCAGCTGGAAATAAACCCTCGTGCTCTTGCATCCAGACTGCCTTTTGTGGGTTCTTTTGGGAGGGTCTCGATCCGGACTTAACAATATACTTGCATTAGTACATGATATTTTCATGTGCTAATTGATGTGGGAAACAAAGGCAACAAATAATTAAATTTCCTTACTACTTACAGCCCATTGACAAGTCCCTGGCAGAGTGACCTTTCTCTGGGAGCTCAGCTGCCTCCACTTTGACGCTTCGCTAAGGGCAAAAAGCAATGTTAGCCGGACTCTCCAGAATCCTGTGAGTCTACTTTAAACGTACAGAAACTCCTCCAGAAGCTTCCTTTTTTCTCTACCCTCTCCCCCCTCCATACATATTAGCAATCATCCTCCAAGCATATGGCACACTGATATACATCTGAAGGGTCTGTGACTGAGGGTTTACTAAACAATAATAAATGACCTTTCCCAAGGATAGCTAGCCCCCTCAGGGTCATAGAAACCTTGTTTCCAAAATACCTTGGCAGTTTGTTCTGTCTCTAACTCCCTCCTCAACTTGAAAGTATATAATGGAAAAAAGAAAAAAAATGGGGGAGGCGCCTGGGTGGCTCAATGGGTTAAAGTTTCTGCCTTCAGCTCAGGTCATGATCTCAGGGTCCTGGGATTGAGCCCCGCGTGGAGCTCTCTGCTAAGCGGGGAACCTGCTTCCCCCTCTATCTCTGCCTGCCTCTCTGCCTACTTGTGATCTCTCTCTCTCTCTCTCTCTCTGTCAAATGAGTCAACAAAATCTTTAAAAAAAAAAAAGAAAGAAAGTATATAATGGGCCACTCCTCGTGACCCCAGCACAGCTCTTAACTGCCCAAGGGTTCCCGTGCTTTAATAAAACCACCTTTTTGCACCAAAGACATCTCAAGATCTCTTTCTTAGCCATCAGGTTTGAACCCTAACATCTGTCCTGCATCACTAATCGTCCGGATTCATGTTGTCTCTCTTATATTCAATATGAATGTCAGTGTATTTACTAATAGCATTATTTGAAAAGGCAACTTTCTATTCCCTTCTTTAATATCAAATACAGTATTGATAAGTTTTTATTAAACCAAAATTTGTAGAAGAAAAAAATGAATTTATATTGTCAGAGCTGGGATAACCTTTGGAAGCTGGACATAAAACAGATAAGCAGCAGTGTCTTTGTGCTCTTCCTCAGACAGAGGGGGCCAACTCCAGACTCAAGGCCTTGCATATCCTGTCGGCCTTTCTTAGACCTCTTCCATTCAGGATACCCCAAATAGCCTCAAGATTTACTCAAGTCCTTCACATTTATATTGAGATGTTATTTCCTCAGCTTTTTTTCTCGAACTGCAACCCACCCTAATCTCCCTATTCCATTCTTTCTTTCTCTACATTAATTTTTTCTTCAGCAGTTGCCACCATCTAATATACTGTGTATTATTTCATTTATCTTATTTATTATCTAATTCTCCAATTTGCCTGAAAGCAAAGGTGCTTTTTTTATACTCTTCACTTCTCAGAGCCTACAAGACTAACTGTAGCTTATTACCCACTCAAAACGTTATTTGATGAATGCAGGCAAGAATGAATAAAAAGTTAAAAGCGTAAGAAGAAAGATTCGAGAAAATGGTGTAACTGGAGCCAGAATGGGGAAAATGACAATGGTGCTGTCAGCTCTAAGAGACCAAATCGGATAAGTGGAGAAAAAAGGCAAGAGTTGTTTGGGAGACAATTCTCCACAGCTCTCTCATTTCTACAGGTATTGCTAGCAAAGTTCCTGACTGTCCTTTATTCCAGAATATCTTTTCAAGTATGTTCGTACAGTGAACAGCCTTGGAAGATATACCTACCTCTGGAGTAAAAGCAAGTTTTCTTCCAACTTTGTAAGATGTAGTGTCTCCCCTCTGGAGCAAAAGGTAGGCACACTTACTGCCCATTAGAGAAAAACGGGTTCTTTATACTCAGGATTCTCTCCTGTAATGCAACTCACTGAATGTGTTTATCAACTCACACTCTTTGTAGAGTTCTCTGGGAACTGGGACTCAGAGAACGGGGGCAAAATATGCGAATGTTCTGTTTGCGGCTAATGCTATAAATACTAACTAAATAGCCCTTCCTCCTGACTCAGTAGTCTTGGCCCCAGCCAGCAGGCTGACTTAGAGTGTGCAAGTAGGGTGAAATGCCACACCTCTTACAGTTGTAGAGAGATGGCAAAATGACAGAATTGTATAGGTACTAGCATTAGCAATGATATAGTCATTTACTTGTATTCAATACAATGCTAAATTGCCCTCAGAAATATCATTCAGCTTCTCTTTCACCTAAATGATATTCATAAATGCATAACATCTACGTAGGGTAGCTCACTATAGTCATTTATCTGGTCATTATAATTCATATCACACACACACACACACACACACATCTACACACCCTTCAGATATTTATACGTCCCAGGAGAAGAATGAGAGATATCTGAAGCACAATTTACCAGACAACCTGAAGTATGAAAAAAATTTGTTCCAACCAACCCTTAAAATCAAGAGCAAGAAATAAATATTTATTTTTATAGGCCACTGAGATTTTTATATTGTTTGTTACATGGCAATAGCTGCATGATACAAGACCTAAAGTATCGACACTCTCAATGTAATGAAAGATTATTTCTCCCTTGCACAATACTCTTGAGGTAAGCAACCAAGGGCTAGTGTGGTAGCTCTGCTACACACAGTCACCCAAGGACAAAAGCTCCTATATTGTTGCTCTACCCTCCTCCCCAAATCAGCCTTTTTTCTTGTTCCAAGATAGCTCACAACCTTAACCATGTTCCCAAAAAACGGGCTAGAGTGAGGGTGACAGAAATGCAACACTCACTTTCCTTTTAAAAACATCTTTCATTTTGCACCCACCAGGTCCCCTTACATCCCATTGGCCAGATATTAATCATGTAGTCACACCAAATGGCAAAGAAGGTAGGGAAGCCTACATTATTTTTGGAAGTCCTGCAAGTAGCTAAAAATCAAGTATCTCTGTTAAAGAAGGAGAGGGTGGAAATTTGAGTACAACTAGCATTATTTGTCCCGGTCTATTTGTGTGGCAACCCAAATATTCATCACAACCTCTCTACTTCATATAGAATATACTGATGACAAGTGAGAGGATTCTGAAGTCTCACTGATTAATGCACCCAGCTAAAAGTCTCTCCTCACTGGATAATGCATAGGCCATTCCATTAAACAGGGATGCTGAGCCTCATGGTTTGGCAACCTGTAAACTAAAACATAGGTTTATCAGCACCAACACAGTCAATACTCAAGGTTTGTGAATATAGTGGATATGGCAAATTAAACTGCTCCTACCAAGCAAAAAGGGATTGAGAAACACATAGCAATTATTGGGCAATGGCAATAATCAAATCCTACTATGCAGGAGTTGCAAATATTCCCTGACTGACAATGGAGTAAGTCCCTTGGTTAGCCTCATTTGGAAGTCCCAGATTCTACTTTCTGGGAGAAAATGTGCATTTTCCTCAAACCTTTGGTTCTACCCTATGGAAGGCGCTTTCCTATCTTTTCTGTCCTCCCTTGCCATGAATCACGTAGGTATTACAAAAATCACTCTTCTTGGAGATTGCAATGCTTTTGTAACTTGATCCTTGTTGGTCCAGATTGGGCAGCCCAGGGATTTCCTAAGGAGTTGAACAATTACAGGTTTTTGCAGGCCATGTTGTTGTTCTTTAGCCATGCAATTCCCTCAAAACCCTAGCAAGCTTCCAGGCAATTTGTTTTGGATTAGTTCCATATGTAAGTAACTATAGCCAAAGATCTAATCTAGATGCAGTCTTTAAGCCTAAAGATGCTTGTCTTTCTCTTATTACTTTGTGCGCTTTGCTTACCCCCCCTCCCCCCCCTCTGGATGGAAGCTACATCCAGGCTATCTGAACGATTCTGTTTGGGTGGAAAAGGAATATCTTTAATTTGATTTCACCTCTGGACTGGCTCCCAAATCTGGCAGGGCACTGAGCTTATCTTCTACCAGGGCATTGGCTTTGAAGCTACCAACTGTAACTTGGGTTTGGAGTACAGATGGAGCTGACTTTTTCAACCCTATAAAGACCTCAAATTATAGGACTCCTGTGAAATTATTTTTGTGAACCTGGCACAAAGAGTCTTTCTTAACAGAAATGTATTCCTTCTCATCTCTGCTTGCAGACGGGCTAACTCCTGAGTTCATCTCTGTCATAAGATTTTGCCGGGACAGCAAGCAGCAGCCGATACACATCAAGATTCAGCAGCTTTCCTGTGATTTCCCTAATGTTATTTATGGCCTCCATTACCACCCGGTCTGCCTGCTAAAACATTAGCAAGCAACCAACAGTTGTATCAGTGCTCTGCCTCAGCATATCAGGAATTAATCCACTTTCCAATATCTGAGTCTCTGCCTCCTGTCTCCCACATATCTAGGTTATGTCACTTTATGCACCTTACTTCTGGTACCAAACCCTGTCTTAGTTAGGACGTAGGTTTGAAATGTGTTAACAGAGGAAACCAATCACTCTGTAGCCACATGTCCTGCTACAGAATAGGAGTCCTTTCATTATTGGAGAAGGAGAGCATGGATTTCAGGGAACAAAAAAATAGTACTTGCAATAACCTTAAAACAAATGACATTATCTGGATCTAACACATTGGTGTATTGTGAACCAACATTTATAACAATAAGAACTAAGTTTACTGGAACATTATTTTAAGAGTAGCTGCTGGTTTAATGATGTTGATAATATATTTTACAAGTCGTACCATCTTAAATATAAATTTTGATACAAAGAGGTATAAATTTACAGCTTATCTTTTGCATTAAATGTCCAGTACGTAATAGGCATTTGATAAATAATTGCTAAATGAAAGAATGAATGAACTGATCAATTAACAGTATTGATTGAGCACTTGCTATAAGGTCCATAATTGTGTTAAGACAGCAAAGAGATTTAAAAAAAAAGTACAACATTTGGTCCTATAATAGAAGAAGCTGGAAGGATTTTACTTGATGATACTGGCAATGAAAAGCTAAAGGTATAAAGAAATAATACACAAATAGTAAGTATAATAATGTAATATATAAATGATATAGTAATCAAGACAAAATTGAACAAAATTCCCGAGGATTATATATAAAATAAAGCTTTTCTATATTAAAATGTTTTTCTCAGAATAGTTTTATAATTTCAAATAAAATATAAAAATTGATTATCTTCTTTTTAGAAAGTCTAAGGGCAAATGAATTAATTAGTATATATTCATGTAACTTTTCTGTTATACCAAATTGGTAATCAAATAGTCCATACTTAAGATTTTAGTAAAAAGTTATTACACATTTTTTAAAGTAATTACACATTTAGCATGAAATTGTGACATGTAATTATTTGCTTAAAATTGGAATGTTTTTCAAGCAAATTAAATCAGTGGCAAATAAGTGAACTGTTTATAATCATCAAAACCATGAGTGCTTTTACATGAAGAATAAAATAATTCATTTATAGTTTTGAGAAACTATGAAAAGCAGAAAATGAAGCATTAGTTTTAGAAGAGAAGACACTGTTCTCATTTTCCACAAACATTTCTCTTTTCTACCCTTCCATTTCTAGAAGCAGAATTTAGCTATCACCACAGGTCATTTTTAAGAATATGAAGCCATCGACAGTGGGATATATTATTTAGAAGGCTGTCCACACATCGAGGGAAATGATTTATCTACCTGTATATAAAACGCTTGTTTTAACTACTTCATGTACTCAGGTATGTGACACAGATGTATTGATTCCATGAAATAATACCTGAGGAGAAATTACACATCTTTCACCTTTTGTAACTCTCTTTTTTCTCTATAGTTTTGCAGAGAATGAACAAATGAACAGAATAAATTCAGGACAACAGGTGTAAGAAAACAACTGCTCAGTCTATGCCATGCCCCATCAAGAACAGATACTTTTTAAAGTCTCCTTGATGAGAGTAGATTTTTGTTGAGAGTAGACTGACATTTAGTGCTTTATCAGACATATAAGATGAGTAAAAAAGCTGAGAAATATCTTTATTATAAACAAACATTAATGAAAATATTCTGGGAAAGATGGTAAGCAAGACATCCTTTTTTTTTTAATTAACATATAATGTATTATTTGCCCCAGGGGTTCAGGTCTGTGAATCATCGGGCTTACACATAAGCAAGACATACTTTATACCCCTCTGTACCACTCTAGATTCCCATGAACATTAACAAAAGTATATTTTTAAAAATGGGATATACACTATATAAGAACCAGAAACTTTGTACCAAAAACTACACTCTTTCAGAAATAGCACAGATGTAACAAATGAAGAGAACTCAGCGCTAATTCCCAATATTTTACTATCATAAAATAGTTTCCATGTTTATTTGCTTTTAGATTTTTCTATCTATATTTATAAGTGAGATTCAGACATTCCTTCCTTCATTCAACCAATAGTTATTATATGTCCTTTTTCTGAGCTAGGCTCTATTCTAGGCCTTGATATTTAGGAAATGTCCTTATCCTCATAGAGCTTACAATTTACTGCCACAGCGAACAATAAGTGATTCTTTGAATGTAGCACAGTATCATGGAAAGCAAGGGGGGTCCGTCCCAGTCTCATAGGTAGGCAGCAGCTGGGATACTCACTATAGGAATGAGCCATTCCCAAAACAGAAGAAATTTTGCAGCCATAAATCAATGGCATTCAATGGGTATTATGCTGTCAGCAGCAAAAATCAAACTGTAGGGTTAATGCACAGTGACCCTAAAAGTAAACAGGCTTCTCAATGATGTCCAGGCAGCCAACACCTCAGGGAGACTAGACACAGATTTTCCACATAATCAAGGTGGCTACCAAGTTAAACAGAGAATTGGGGGGGGATGGTCCTAACTCAATAGCTTCTCCAAGTCTTTTTTTTTTAAGACTTTATTTATTTATTTTTAATTTTTTTATTTATTTGACAGAAAGAGACACAATGAGAGAGGGAACACAAGCAGGGTGAGTGGGTGAGGGAGAAGCAAGCTTCCCGCTGAGCAGGGAGGCGAATGCAGCGCTGGATCCCATGGTCCTGGGATCATGACCTGAGCTGAAGGCAGACCCTTAACGACTGAACCATGCAGGTGCCCCTTCTCTAAGCCAGTAGAGAAAAATGAAGAAGAGGGAGAAGAGCAGAACAGAGCAGAGCAAGGAATGAAGGAAGGAAGGAAAGGAGGAAAGGAGGGGAGGAGGAAGGAAAAGGGAAAGGAAGTTGTAAGGAAGCAGGAAGAGAGAAAACCCTGCAGAAAGGTGGTTCCTCTGCTACTAGAGCCCCACATCCCATTCAGGAGATACTGCATGCCAGATAAGATTCCAGGTACTGAACAAAACAGATAAGAAATCCTGCCCCTGGAGTTCACATTCTATTCGGAGAGGAGCTTGCAGTAAGCCCAGAGAAAGTAAAATATACAGTATGTTAGGGATAAAAGCAGTGAAGAAAATCTTAGCAGAACATAAATAAGGAAGAGACAACAGCTATAGGGGAAAGGGGGTGTGATTTTTAAATAAACTGGTCAGGGAGGGTCTCAGCTGAGGTGAGTTTGGTAACAAATATGAAAAATGTGAGGGAGCAAGGCATGAGAGTATCTGGGAGACAAGATTTCCAGCAAAAAAAAAAGGCTTAAGGCTGGATCCTATGGGGAGTACTGGAGGAACAGCAAGGAGGCCAGAACGGCTGAGTTGGGGAAACAAGGGGAAATGAGATCAAAATGACTATGGATGACAGACGTGTTAGAAGAGTAAGAGAAGTGAATGGTAACTCTTAGAAACTGGGCTACAGGGATGCCTGTGGCTCAGTCCTGGGATCCAGCCCCACAGGCTCCCTCCTCAGTGGGGAGTCTGCTTCTACCTCTCCCTCTGCTCCTCCACCCCCAATTAGTGTTCTCTCTTTCTTTAATTAATTAATTAAAATCTTTAAAAAAGAAAAGAAAAGAAACTGGGCTACAATTACCATTTACTGAAATGGAAAAGCGTGTGGGAAAAGTTGATATGGGAAGATCAATCAGGAGTTTATATGTATCAGATATTCAAAGACTCTTGGGTGGGCAGTTTGGTAATCTGGAGATCATGGGAGAGACCGGAGTTGGAGACTAAGGAGTAGGCAGTTAGTTGTCAAAGCAGAGAGTGGACTTAAAGCCACACACAAATAAATACTTTGCATCAGGGATGGAGACAAGACAACACAAATACTTGCATCAGGGATGCAAGACAAACAGAAAAAAAAATTCAAGAACTTCAAGAGTAAAAAATGAAATGATGAGAGGGAACCAGCAAAGGAACTAGAGAATGAACGGCCAGAGAAGAAAACCCGGGAAAATTCCAAAGCCGAATGAAGAAAGTGTTGCTAGGTGGAAAAAAACAGTCAGCTGTGTCAGATGCTGACGCTGAAAGTCAAGTAAGAGGAGTGAGATTTGGCCATTGGATTTGCTTGTTTTCTTTATTGTCTTCTCTCCGGCTGTAATGTAACCAGTAGGGCAGGAATTTTTCTCTTAGTCATTAATAATTTCTGAGGGACTTGCACAGTGACTGGTACATAATTCATATTCAATAAATTTACATTAATAAATGAATGAATCTCATTTATGCATATAAATATAAAAGTGCATAATTAAATTGGAAAACATTTTCTGATGGTAGTGTTTGGAAACACTGTTAGATGAAGAAAAATGTACAACTTTGCTATAAAGCTTCAGACTCTAGATGGCACCAATTTAAATACAAAATTCAGAGATTGTGATACTATATACAAAAGAAAAACTTGTAAATGAAACACAAAAGTTTACATTCCTAATTTCTGCTTTAGCATCTACATTATTTCTTTACCCTAAACCTCACACATTTAAATACGTGTATTTGTACAGTCAGTTTACATAATGTTTTACACTGACACATTACAAATTAAAATCTCAAGTCAACTTCTTTCAAAAAGTAGTATTTAATTCTATTAAAAGTCACTGGAGAACACCACTAGGATCACATTAGTTATTCAACATTTCATATTCTACTCACAGTCCTAAGATCAAATTTTAGATTCACACTATAATAATCAATCTGAGTCTAGCCTATCCGAATGTGGTATAAAATTTCCATAGAGTTTGTAGTTTAAAATGACATAAAATTTCAACACCATACCCACCAAAATAAATTAATGACTGAAAAATGTTGATGGCATAGTAAGAATGCCCCAGTGACATGTCATTAAAAGACATTAAAGCAGAAATAGTTATAGGAAGTTCCTACTTAGATTTTATACTGAGATGTATATGTCAAGTATTTCTATCTCACCAATAATGTAAATTATAATATAAAGACATTTCATATTCTCAGATACAAATTTAGCATGTATATTTTCATGCCAATTTTTAGGCAAAACAGTATTTGAGTCTCTCCATTAAATTTGTCCTATTGTTTCAACAAAGCTAATGAAGTGCCATCTTATTCAGATAAATAACTCGAGACCAATTAGTAGTCCCAGCTGATGACTGATTTTATAGTATTTGCTGAATATTGGGTGAGATACATGGAAACCTACCAGAATTTTTCTAGGCAATTTGCCAGAGAGAATTCTTGTCAAAAGAAAGAAAGAAAGAAAGAAAACCCGTACTGTGATTTCAACTTTGAACTCTGAACTGTACATTGTGTGAACTTGCCAAATACTCATCCCACAAATAACCCCATGCTCCTTCTGAAAATCTTGCCAAATGCAATGAATCTGGCTTAATGGGAAAAAAAATGTTTAAGGCCAAGAAAAATATACACATTGTGTCTAGAGTGTCAATAATTTTGGAAATATTAGTTTACCTCCATACATGATTTCACTTTAAAAGAATGCAGTATTGTTTCTGTTGAAATAATTTTACCATATTTAGGTCACTTTCCTCCCAAGGAAACATTTTCTTCATATGTTACTACAACAGTACATTATTTTCTTAGATGAATTCATTCAGTGGGTTAAAATATGATGCTACTCAGATCAAGGTTTCAGATTCTGCCCCACTGGCCATTCCCCATTGCCACGTAACTTACTTCAGTTATTGAAATTATACCCTGGGACATAAGTCCCGCCCACATCACTTTAAAGAATACAGGTAAAGGACAGTTTTCAGTATCCATATACTTTTTTATAACAAGACATCTGATGACTAGGAATGGTCACAGAATGAAAGTAAAAACGTTGTGGAATTAAAAAGTAAACTATAAATAAAAGAAGTCATTAAATGGGAGAAACTGCAACACCAAGCCAAGGAACAGCATCAGAATTGATATCAGAAGTAACAGAAACAGAGGTCACTCATAGGGCTTCACAACAAACTCTGCCTAAATTTCATCCTTTTAATTTGTTATGTTTATTGGGCCACTGGCTTCTGCAGTAGACAGTTGTCTCACAGTCACTAAGTATCTTCAAATTAAGAGCTATCCCTTAAAAATCACCTGATGGACTTTATTTTTAAGATTTTATTTATTTATTTATTTGAGAGAGAGAGAGGGAGAGATCACAAGTAGGCAGAGAGAGAGAGGGAAACAGGCTCCCTGCTGAGCAGAGAGCCCAATGCAGGGCTCGATCCCAAGACCCTGAGATCACGACCTGAGCGGAAGGCAGAGGCTTTAACCCACTGAGCCACCCAGGAACCCCTGATGGACTTTTTTAAATGGTATTGATGTGGGAAACAAAGGCAGAAGAAAAGTCATTAAATTTCCTTACTACCTAGAGCCCACCTACAAGTCCTTGAAACAGGCAGAGTGACATTCCTCTAGGGACTTAACTGTCTCCACCTTAATACTTTGCTAAGGGTAAAGGGAATCCTAGCCTGACCACCCCCACCCCAACCAGGATTCTGTAAGTCTACTTAAACATAAAAATTCCTTTGGATACTTCCTTTATCTCTAAAACCTCCCAGATATGTGCTAGCAATCATCCCTAAGCATATGGCCCACCAATATACATCTAAAGGATCTCATGACTCAAGTTTTATTAGACAGTAATAAATGACCTTTTCCCCAACAACAGCTAGCCCCTTAAGGTCCTAGAAACCTTGCTTCCAAAATTCCTTAGAGACTTACACTATCCCTGACCCCCTCCCAAGGGGTATTACTTGTACATAACTTGCCACTTACCTGGGAAGTATATAACGGGTCACTCCTCACAACCCCAGGGCAGGGGCTCTTTCTGCACATGGGTCCTGTCCCTGTGCTTTAATAAACCACCATTTTGCACTAAAGATGTCTCAAGAATTCTTTCTTGGTCATCAGCTCCGGACCTCACTTATATTCTAAAACTTCATCAGTATCTAATATATAGCAAATAGTAGTTATTTAATAACCATTTGTAAATATAAATAGATTGAAAAACAAACACATCAGGAACCTGATGTGATAATGAAAAATAAAGTTTAAATCTGCTATTAAATATAAACAAATAAGGAGTAGGACTTCCTCTCTCCTTCTATACAAGTTCTAAGCATTACAGGTGGTTGAAATAAAAATAAAATGTATTAAATGTCTTCACCAATAAATTACAATGTATCTTCCTATCTTCTTTAAATTCCTAAGTTGCCATTTAATGTAGTACCTTGAATTGGAAAAGGAAAAACAGTATTAATGGTGGCAACTTCTTCCTGTAGAAGAGTGAGTCTTAATCTTTTATGAGTCATATAACTCTCTGAAGATTTGATTTTAAAACAATGAGCCCCCTCTACAAAAATGAGCATATCTTACACAAAATGCCATACCCAATTTTGGGACTCAGAAAGGGCCATGGAGCTTGGGTTAAGAAAACTTCCTACAGAGGAGATGAACGTTATAGCTGAAGATTTGTTATTTTCTCTAAAAAGCCTGGAAGATTAATTACACCAGTGCATAAATACCCTATACAATGAAGGCACCAATAATTACTCTTAATTTTTATTTCCCAAGCTAAAATTGGTCTCATTAGGTATTAACAGACTAAGTTATTAATTGGTGATATGCATAAAATAAAAATACATTAAAGAAGGATTATGAAGTTAAATAAACTTGGGAATATTAAATTATGTAGAATTATGTGGCTAAGTGCTAGATTAAACAAAGTTAACCAGGAATTTCTTTACGTCATAACTTTTCAGAGTTGTTACTATATAAATATGCAAAAATAGGATAGACTAATGTAACATTTTCTTAACTTTTTTTTAAAGGATTTTATTTTTTTTTTAAGATTGTACTTATTTATTTGACAGAGAGAAACACAGCTAGAGAGGGAACACAAGCAGGGTGAGTGGGAGAGGGAGAAGCAAGCTTCCTGCTAAGCAGGGAGCGCCACGCAGGGCTGGATCCCAGGACCCTGGGATCTTGACCTGAGCTAAAGGCAGATACTTAACAACTGAGCCACCCAGGCGTCCCTTTTAACTTCTTTTGAACATGAAATCGCCTTTTCCTCAAAATACCTGTTACCTCTTGTTGAAAATTACTATGATGAGCAAGGTTAAGAGCTACAATTGCTTTTATTAATACTGAATTTTGATTAGAAATAAATCTACACTGAATCTACATTTTATTCCTCTGGAAAGAAACCAGGTATCAGAATAAAAGAAAAATTATATATCTGAGCAGATACCTTAGAAAATTTCTTTAGAACAAAACAGACAATTGTACACACTCCTATGTAAGAAGTATTATCTCTGAGACACCTGAGAGAATCTAGGAGAGCAAGGCAGGGTCACAGCTAATAGCCAGGAATTTTCAGCTCAGGAGAGAGGGATCCTGGTGAGGATTAGGATAGAAAATTCGTCCCACATATGGTGGGTTGTAACCACCCTGAGAAATGGCACCTTTTTCTTTTACAATTCTTCCTCCTAATTCTCCTCTAATTTCCTCTACTTTTTGCAGACACTATGTGGTTTAGCAGGAACCCTGAAGCAAGGGTATAAATATTAAAAAACTAATTTATAAACTATTATATTTGGTTTTGGAACACATTTTGTACTTTTTTGGTAAAGAATGCCAAATTTCTCACAGTTGATAACCCAAACAAAATGAGTAAGAAATTTTATGATGAAAAAAAATAACGAGAACTAAAATATTGCCCTGATCCCCACTGAACTTGACCCAACTCCTATCCCCCAGGCTCTACCAAGGACAGTAACTATTTGACAGGTCCTAAGCACAGCTGAGTGCCATTAGTATTATCCATCTATAGCACTTTACCTACTAATTTATATTTTATAAGCCCAAAGTAAGTGCTATGTACATTAGAATGAAGCAAGTAAGAGGTATATTAGCTATTAAGGTATTGATGGCTGAAACAAAAATCGTAACATTATCTGATGGATTTAAATGTATGTAGAGAAGATATATAAGACAAACATATTATAAACAAAGGATAATTTCCTTTGTTTAAAAAGTAGGTAAGGGGCGGCTGGGTGGCTCAGTGGTTAAACATGTGCCTTCGGCTCAGGTCATGATCCCAGGGTCCTGGGATCCCACTCCCCCTGCTTGTGTTCCCTCTCTCACTGTGTCTCTCTATCAAATAAATAAAATCTTTAAAAAAAATTTTTTTAATTTAAAAAAATTTTTAAAAAGTAGGTAAGTTCTACATTTCATTCAAACTGAAAAAAGGTTGTCCAGCTGACTGTGATAAATTGTGTATATATGGTTAATATTGAAAGCAACACTAAAAAGCTATGTAAAAAGACATACTCAAAAACAACATAAAGAAATCAAAATGAAATTCCAAAAAATGTTCAAAGAATACACAAGAACACAGGAAAAAGATTTAAGAAACAAAACCACAAACAAAACAGAAAGTAAAATAGCAGGCTTAAGCCCTAACATATCAATATATGCATTATATACAAATGTCTTAAATATATTGATTAAAAGACAAAGACTGGAAGAGTGAATTAAACACTGTGGACTAACTATATGAAATCTGTAATAAACCTCTTCAACCATAACAATACAGGCCAGCTAGAAGTAAAAGAATGGAAAAGGACAGATCATGCAACATTAATCAAAAGAGAAAAATTCTCAAACTAATCATTTAAGGTCCCACTTCAAGAATGTAGAAAAAGAACAAAATAAACACTAAGGAAGTAGAAGGATAGAAAAAGGAGAGAGCATATATCAATGAAATTGCAATAGCATAAAGAAACCAGAACAGATCCACACAAATACGTCCAACTGATTTTTGACACAAATATAAAAACAACTAGGGGCACCTGGGTGGCTCAGTCGTTAAGCATCTGCCTTCGGCTCAGGTCATGATCCCAGAGTCCTGGGATCGAGCCCCGCATCAGGCTCCCTGCTCGGCAGGGAAGCCTACTTCTCCCGCTACCATTCCCTCTGCTTGTGTTCCCTCTCTCGCTGTGTTTCTCTCTGTCAAATAAATAAAATCTTAAAAAAAAAAAACCAACAACAACTAAATGCAAAAAAAATCACCTTTTTAATAAATGATGCTAGAGAATTAGACATCCATAAACCAAAAAATGAAATTCGATTTAAATCTCATTCCTTACACAAAAATTAATTCAAATGGATCACAGATTAAAATATAAAATATAAAGCTATAAAACTTTAAGGGAAAAAAAACAGGAGAAAATCTTGGGGATCTAAGATTAACCAAAGTGTTCTTAGACTGACACCAAGAGTACAATCCATTAAAAGGAAATAATAGGGGCACCAATAATAGTGGCTCAGTTGGTTGGGTGACTGCCTTCAGCTCAGGTCATGATCCCTGAGTCCTGGGTTTGAGCCCCACATTGAGCTCCTTGCTCGGCAGGGAGCTGCTTCTCCCTTTCCCTCTGCCTGAAATTCTGCCTGATTGTGCTCTCTCTCTCTCTGTCAAATAAATAAATAAAATCTTTTTAAAAAGTAAAAAAAAAATAAAATAAAAGGAAAGGAAAAAATAACAAAAGGAATTTATCAAAATTAAAACATTGCTCTGCAAAAAACCATGTGACAAGGATGAAAAGACAAGCTATAGTCCAGGAGAAAACATTTATAAGCTATATATCTGACAAAGGACTAATATGTAGAATATATTAAAAAAAAAACTCTGAACACTCAAGAATAAGAAAAAAAATTGAATGAGAAAATGGGCAAGACACAAAGAGGGATGCCAAGGAAGAGGATCAACAGGTGTCAAATAAGTACAAGAAAAGATGTCAGCATCACTAGCCAGTAGGAATGCCTTAAAATCACAATGAGATGTGATTATACACCTACAAAAAAATGGCTAAAGTAAATACTAGTAATACCACTTCATGCTGTCAAGGATGCAGAGACTCTGGATCACTCATACTTTCCTAGTAGGAATGTAAAATGGTACAGGCACTCTAAAAAGTTTGGCACATTCTTAAAAAAACTGAAATGTAATTACCATCTGACCCAGCAATTGCACTCCTGGGCATTTATCCCAGAGAAATAAAAACTTACATTCACAAAACAACCTGGACACCAATGTTTATAACAGCTTTATCCATAATCGCCAAAATAACCCAGATATCCTTCAATGGGTAAAAGTTTAAATAAACTGTGATACATCCATACCATGAATAACTACTAAGCACTAAAAAGAAATGAACTTTTAATGCATACAATAACCTCAGTGAAACTCGAGAATTATGCTGAGTGAAAAAATCCAATCCCAAAAATTACGTATTTTATTATCCCATTCATATAACACTCTTGAACTGACAAAATTATAGAAATGAAGAACACATTAAGAGTTGCCTCCTGTCATTAAGGAGGGAGTTGTGGTGAGGAGAGGATATTACTATATAAGGGCATTAGGAGGGATCCCCGTGGTGATGGAAATGTTCTATATCTTGACTGTATCAATGTTAATAGCATATCTATGATGCATTACAGTTTTGTTAAATGTCACCATTGAGGGAAATGAGTAAATGGCATATGAGATTTTGTACGATTTTTTTTTACAACTATTAAGTATAAATATCTCAAAATAGAAGTTTTAATCCAAGAACATTCACCAAAAGAACACTAAGGGTGTTACCAGTCTTTATTAACAACAGAAAATTAAGAGATGCTTCTGGAAATCAATACAGGAATCCTAGTTTCTTTTTTCTGTATTTTTTTTGGGGGGGTGGGGGAGCATGGAGCCCAACATGGGATTTGAACTCAGGATTCTGGGATAAAGACCTAAGCTGAGATCAAGAGTCAGATGCTCAACCAACTGAGCCACCCAGGTCCCCCATGAGCCCTAGTGTCTATATTCAGCTCCATCACTCGTCTCAGTTATCTGGGTTTTAACTCTGAATTTTGTCTCAACCAATCTCCTCTGCCAAACACCCAGTCCAATTCTGTACTTCTACTTATTGTATTCTATATCGTCTTCCAATAATACAATGAAGCCTAGAAAGCAAGCAAGAAATGTAGGTATTTTTTAAGCATTTGTTAATCTTTTATCTTCTAGGATACTATTCAAAATACTTTTTAAAATCCAGTAAGTCATGAGGACAGACCTGTCAGAATGAATACCAGTACTTTCTTATATGCAGTGATGTGCCGGTACATATTTAACACACAGCTTTTGGGGGAATGGTAGAGGATTTTGTAGAGTTTGCCAACTTGTGGATATTCCTGCCATGTTCTATTTCAAGCTACTAATGAATTCAGGAAAAGCTATGCACAATTGGCTCTTGTGAGTATATGGTACCAAAGACCAAAAAATGAATAGTAAATTTCCTAAGATTTTGACCTTCAAGCCTTAAAACATGTGGTGAAACTAGCAGGTTTTTGCAAATTAAAATAAACTTTTCTGGTATTAAATTAATTAAACAAGAAAGCCACTTGACTCAGGTGGTGCTAATGCTTGGATGGTCTACATAAACAAACCAAAACCTAAGCCTGTAAGTGCCTTACGGTTATAAGACAAAACACTATGGACAACCAATGCCAAACAGTCAACTAGCCTTTAGGCTATAGCCAATCAAATAGTTTCCTCCCTTTGAATCTGCACCTTCTCTACCTAAGTCTTTCCCTTAGCTCCTTGTCTGAGGAGAGTTTTGAGTCACTTCTAGTTTGGCACTGCTGGATTCAAATTGATTTTTGCTTAAGTATACTCTTAAAACTTTGCATATGTATCAGTTTATCTTTTAATAGTAGTCACTCAAAATTGGTCACAT
The DNA here is from genome assembly GCA_028646535.1 of Procyon lotor. Lineage (NCBI taxonomy): Eukaryota > Metazoa > Chordata > Mammalia > Carnivora > Procyonidae > Procyon > Procyon lotor. The sequence continues at coordinate 53,988,207 of CM053604.1, read as the reverse complement.
TTTTTTCTAAGTATCACACACTTAGTAGTCTCGAATGATTGAAGGTAGGTCCATGCTAAGAGTGTCTTTCTCTACAACTAACAAAATATCAAAAATATGCAAAACAAAATAAGCTTCACAATGAATTCTACCATATGTATAAACATCTACAGAAAGGAGGCACAAATCTAGTTCTCTAAGCTAGACGAAGTCCTCACGTGCCCTTGGGTTTCCCAACAAGGGTCTTGTATTACTGATGAATTCCACAATAAAAAAAAAAATTGCATTCTGGAGGCAGGATTAGCAGATTTGAGTGTCTGGCTGAATCATGAAATGGCCCCTCCTTGAAGTGGTGGGATAAAAGGACTGAAGGAAAGTCTACATATCTGTATTAGTCCAGAAGGACTATGCTGCTGGATGCTCCTAATTTTTCTGCCCCAGCCATGCAAAAGTGGTGATGATGCCTGTACAGTTTCTATCCAACCCACATTTCTTCAAAGCTCCTATTTCATCAATGTAAAATTATTTCTAACATCATTTGTATTAGTTAATAAACCCTCTCTTGCAGATTCAGATAACTGTCTCCTCCAAATGTTAACTTCTCATAGCCTGTGGGTTGCTTATTAGGTCATTTCAAATGTTAACAGATGTAGATTAAAAATAATTTACATATAATAATACACTTTCAATGCAGAAGTATTTAAGTGTTTTTGAAAAAGAGACAACAGAATCAAAATGGAGTCAGCCACTTGTGCTAAGACTCATGTCACCAAACTGAGACTTAATACCTAATTTAATTAGTCTCATGCCCTCCGTCAATGTGGAATTTCCTGGTCAGCAGTAAGGAGGTAATCTACTTGATAGATCCCTCCCCTCCCCCAAAGAAAGATGACCTTGCCCCCAAATCAGATCTTTGCTATTATGACTTCAATGTCACACCTCCTTCCATCTATGTCTTTCATTTTCTACAGCTCTTCTAAGCTCCTTTCTATTTGCTAGATGGGCTGCTGCTGGATTCATAAATCACTGAATAAAGCCAATAAGATCTCTAAAATTTACTCAATTAAATTTTGGTTTAGTAACAAAAGTGACTTATAGACCACATAACAAAAATCACTTTTTAGTACTGTTGCAATATTTTACTACCTACTATTTCTATGATTAACAAGCATCCCAGGCTCATCTCTCTGAAAATTCTGATTTAGTAGGACTGTGGGACCCAAGAATCTACCTTGATGAGGGGCCCTCCCAGAAGAGTCTTATAAGCAGGCAAGCTTGGAAAATCCCACATAATGCTGCACTGAATCTCTGAAAATTCTAACATATATGTAACCAAAACTCTAACATATATGTAACCTAAATTCATACATTCTGGCTTTTAGATTCACCTTTTTTTCCTATGAGGATGAAGAACAGCAGATACTTTCATTTTTTTATATTCTCTATCTTTTGGAAAATTGTTAAAGAACTCTGTATCCCAATATAAAAAAAAGTATCCTTTGCAAATGACATATCAGATAAAGGGCTAGTATCCAAAATCTATAAAGAACTTCTCAAACTCAACACCCAAAGAACAAATAATTCAATCAAGAAATGGGCAGAAGATATGAACAGACATTTCTGCAAAGAAGACATCCAAATGGCCAACAGACACATGAAAAAGTGCTCAATATCACTTGGCATCAGAGAAATACAAATCAAAACCACAGTGAGACACCACCTCACACCAGTCAGAATGGCTAAAAATAGCAAGTCAGGAACTGACAGATATTGGCAAGGATGTGGAGAAAATGGAACCCCCCTACACTGTTGGTGGGAATGCAAGCTGGTACAGTCACTCTGGAAAACAGAATGGAGGTTCCTCAAAAAGTTGAAAATAGGGGCTTCTGGGTGGCTCAGTGGGTTAAAGCTTCTACCTTCAGCTCAGGTCTTGATCTCAGGGTCTTGGGATCGAGCCCTGCATCGGCCTCTCTGCTCAGCAGGGAGCCTGCTTGCCTCTCTCTCTCTGCCTGCCTCTCTGCCTACTTGTGATTTCTCTCCTCTCTATCAAATAAATAAATAAAATCTTAAAAAAAAAAAAGTTGAAAATAGAGCTACCCTATGACCCAGCAATCGCACTAGTGGTTATTTACCCTAAAGATACAAATGCAGTGATCCGAAGGGGCACATGCACCCGAATGTTTACAGCAGCAATGTCCACAATAGCCAAACTATGGAAAGAACCTAGATGTCCATCAACAGATGAATGGATAAAGAAGATGTGGTATATATATATGTGCACACATACAATGGAATACTATGCAGCCACCAAGAGAAACAAAATCTTGCCATTTGCAACAACATGGGTAGAACTAGAGGGTATTATACTAAGCGAAATAAGTCAATCAGAGAAAAACAATTATCACATGATCTCTCTGATGTGAAGAATTTGAGAGGCAGGGCAGGGGGGTTGTGGGGGGGTTGGGGAGGGAAATGAAACAAGATGGGATCCGGAAGGAGAGAAACCATAAGAGACTCCTAAACTCATGAAACAAACTAAGGGTGGCTGGGTGGTGGGGGGGTAGGGATAGTGTGGCTGGTTTATGGACATTGGGGAGGATATTTGCTATGGTAAAAAGAAAAAAAAAACTAAAGCCCTAGGAACTCTGTTAAACTGTCTTTGGTAATATAAGGGAGAAATAATCTTTCCTGTACCCTTCTAGGTTCTTGGTTGAAACACTACTATAATAAAAGACAGAATAACAGGAGAAAAACAAGCACAAGTTTAGTATCATATAAACCTGCTATTTACATGGGAGAGACCCAGGAAAACGGAATACATTCCTAAAATGGCCCAAGCCATGCACCTTAAATACCATCTCCAGCTAAAGACAAAAAGATGTTGGCAAAATACAGTAAACAAGGGTATGGCTGTTATGCAGATTTAGGTCGTAGCCTTCTCACTGATAAATGTTTCTAGAGGTTTAGCCTATCTCCTCTTCCTGTTATAAACATGGGAGGCACCCTCACAAATGGAGGCTGCCCTTATAAATGTTAAAGCCCCTTACAAACGGGTAACTTCTACTTGGCTTTCAGGGCTTTTCATCTGCTGTTTCATAAAAAACAACCAGCTCAAGATAATTCTTATGCCAAAAGGACATATTGTGAGCAGCAAATTCTGTTCCCCTTTAGTGGTCAATTTTATTAAATACACTGACATTATCAAAATGTTAGTATACAATGTTGACTAAATCATCCCCTTCTGTGTACTTGGACAAAAAAACCTAACTTCATCTATAAATTTAAACACACACACACACACACACACACACACACACTTCTAGTGAGACCAACTTTCATCAAGATTGTTTACCAGATTTTTTCACTTTAACCTGACTGTCTGCTATTTTTACACAAGACTATAATCATTCCCCAGTGTAAAATCACTCCCCGGGCCATTCAGTGGCTTAATTGGCAACACTGCCCTTTTACTAACAACTACACAATAAAGTAAATGTTTTTAAACAGTGAATATGTAACAAGGCAACATGTGATTAAAATTCAGTACATTATCTCTCTCAAATTTTATTACTGCAGGTGCAGAACACAACTGTTCAGAGGCTGGCTAAGGGCAAGGCTCCCTTTCATTGAAAACAATTCTATTTATACACCTGTGTTTACAAAAATTCTAAGTGAAAAGACCTATGAACAGAAAGTGGAACGAGAAAGTACCACTAAACATTACCTTCACAGAAGCCTGAATCAGTCCTTCCCTAAGGAAGGAGATTTCAAAATGGAACAAGCAAGTCTAGCTAAGAGAATCTCCATTTAAAAAAGGGTGGGGAAGCCATTAAAGGAGAGGAGGAATTTATGCAAGTCCTCATTAAAGGAACTATGAGCTTTTTGAACTTTCAAGCCAGCAAAAAAGCCCAAAGCTTGGACTTGGCATCCCCCTCACCATGACAACTGAATCATCTGCATTCTTCATTTCTAAAGAAGTCAATTCAGTTTTAACAAGCTTCAATCCCTTATTTGCATATAAACCAAACCAATCGCCACAAAATTAATTTCAATCCCTGTTTTGCACAGAGGACCTAAATGAGAACTACACTCGTGCTGGTTCATCTTAATAATTCTGCCCCCTCTCTGCCTTCCTCAGAAACAACTGGTTTTCTACCCGAGTCTGTCTCCTGAATTGCAATTTTAACTGCCCCAAAAAATGCCTCCTTCCTTAAATTTTCAGTGATTCCTTTCTTGACTGATAAAAGGACGATGTGAGAATAATCCTTGATTTGGCAAAACTGTCCCCAGAATGACACATGTTCTCAGAAATTTATACCTACTAACAAATGTGTTAGATTATATGGGGAAAATATATTTTATCATTCTCCCAATGGAGAAATAATTACCAGGATGAAGAACTAAGAATTTTCTCCATGTCATTTCTTATACACTTATCCCTTTCAATTCAAAACAGGTATGTATTAAGTATCTATTATTCATTCAACAAATATTTATTGAGTGCCTGCTAGATGTGCTGAGTATACAATGTGAAAAATGATGTGAGAAATTATGGGCCTGGCCTTGCAAGAGATAAAAAATAAATGACTAATAAACAGGAAAACTAAGTAGAGCTTACAGTGCAATTAGAAAGCCTACTGTATATTGGCTATCCAGAGTAACACAAAGTGCTATAAGAATTCAAAGATAAGGAAGAGAGGTACCTTGATGTCTTAAAGACCTGTAGTGTGTCTACCCTATGCCTGACACTACTCTATGTCAGTTGACTTGTTTAAATCTCTTTTTAATTTGGAAATTTAAACACCCAGGGAGAGAAAGTAGTACATTAAGTCCCAAGCACCTCACTCAACTTCCACAATATGCAAAGTTTTTTGTCAACCATTTTATCTACTATCCCCCATTCTTCACCACCCCTCAAGTATTTTGAAGGGAATCCCACACATCTTATAATTGCATACTTATGTGGCATAGATACAGGCATAGAACATATGTGGACCAATACACATATAATACTATTATTACCCATAAAAAATATTATAAAACTGAAATTCTTTTTTTTTTAAAGATTTTATTTATTTATTTGACAGAGTGAGAGAGATCACAAGTAAGCAAAGAGGGAAGCAGAGAGAGAGGGGGAAGCAGGCTCCCTGCTGAGCAGAGAGCCAGATGCGGGCTCGATCCCAGGGCCCTGAGATATGACATGAGCCAAAGACAGAGGCTTTAACCCACTGAGCCACCCAGGTGCCCCTATAAAACTGAATTTCTTAAAATAAAATAAAGTTCTTTTTTACTGTACAATCCTATCTTCTTGTAAATGACTTTTAGCTATTTAATGTCATATTCTATATGGACTTTATTATGGAATTTAGTTTACTTTCCAGGTTCTCAAAACCCTTTTCAATCTTCATGCAATTTTAAGTGTTAACACAAGGGTAACCCAGATCTGGCAGAGATTTCCAAGTGGTTTAATTTTGTTTAGTTCCACACAGGAAAAGAAAGATCATTCCTCCCCATACCTCCACCACCTCTTTAGGTGTCCATGTCGCCCATGTCCATACCCAGTGTCTTGAGTGGCTTGTAAGTCTTCAGGCCACTGAAAGAGGTACTGTCCCCACAAGTAGATGGTTGCTGGACAATCGCCAGGACCAGATGGCACCATTCCTTCTGGACAAAGTGCTGGTTCTGGCTGGGCTGCCCCTGGAGTATATAGCACCCCTGTCATATAAACTATTTGGTTTAATAATGTATTAAAAAATTCATGAGCTTAGGGGCACCTGAGTGGCTCAGTGGGTTAAAGCTTCTGCCTTCGGCTCGGGTCATGATCTCAGGGTCCTGGGATCGAGCCCCACATGGGGCTCTCTGCTCAGCAGGGAGCCTGCTTCCCCTCTCTCTCTGCCTACCTCTCTGCCTCCTTGCCATCTCTTTCTCTCTGTCAAATAAATACATAAAAAAAAAAAAATCTTTAAAAAAAAAAAATTCATGAGCTTATAGGATGTCTAGTGATTGATGACAATTTAGTTTAAGGGGTAAAGAAGATGTATTTTAAGTTTTTATTTTTGTTTGGACCAATCAGTGAATGACAATTCCTCCTAAGTCTAGGAATCACCTCTTCTTGAACAGATCCAGGAACTCTCTCTTCGTGTTCTTCGTTATCAAGTATACCATTCCTGATTAAATTCCTTTTCCTTTCCCCTTCAGCAAGGAAACGGTAGCACCAGTATTATTATGCCTAATGCCATGGCTCCCTAGAAGTTGTTTGTATTGGAACGACACGGATCTTCTTGTCTCGGCATTTCTCTTATACCAGTTCTTTCATGCTGATTACACCATTCCCTAAGAAACTGCCAAATCCCGGTGACATCCACTGACCCTCAAATGATGACAACCACAAAAACAACTCTTCCCCAGAGCACGCAAGGAAGTGTAAATGATAATTCCTTTTCTGATCATGTTAAATTTACCTTTGGAATTTTGTAATATAGAAGAAACAACTCTTTACACTATAATCACTGCATTGCTAGAATGCGGTCACCAAGGTTAGGACAGGAGCCACTGGCAGAGAGAGGAGAGTCCCACTAGAGCAAGGAATGTCCTCTCTCTTCCAGCATGCCCTAAGACTATGCACCCACATGCAGAGACCATGCAGATATAAGAGAGGGTATCAATCAGGAGACACCACTAATACTGAAAAAAATAATTTCTAAAGTCCACAGAGGGCATGGGCATGGCCACTCCTGAGAAATGCCTTCAGAGGTGCGGTGGACATCCTGGACATCTGCAGTTGGAAAGGGGGAGCAGTTACCCGATGCTAGGGTGCTGCAGCCTAGACATAGCAACACAGTTGGAACACACTGACAAGAAATGGCTTACACTAGCAGTTCAAACCCAAGGATCAGTCAGTCTCCCATAGCCATAAATTCATTCATTGTCCTACCTGGGTGTTATCCATAATCTATGTGGCAGCACCTATCCAGCACCCATCAGAGAAAGAAATACTGCACCAGTCAAAAGAGAGATCTGCTCACGACTGCCTCCTAGACCTCCAGCCCAACCACAAGCTAAGATGATCCCAAAAGTACAAATCCCATAGTTACCAGATATCTGATTGACTTCATGTGCAAGGCAGAGAGGATCAGGGAGCTCCCCCAGGGGGAGAAACTGGGCCTGGACCCAACACAAGAACTTACTAACCACTGCTCCAGAACCTACCACTGGTATTAGATAGGTCCCAAGAACCAGAGGGGACTTTGAATATTTAAGGAAAGGGCTTATGGCAACCAACATTTAGCTGGGTGCCCTTTATTCTTATCTGCTAAATCTGATAATCCCACCCTATCAGGTTTTACTCATTTCAGGCATACCTAATAGTCCATTTAGTATACCATGGTTTGTTCATCACTAATTCTGAATAATTCTTTGGGTCATCTAGAATACTTTTTTTTTTTTATGATCTGAATGCTTTTAATTGAATTTGATACTGGAAGCTCTGAAAGCCAGCCAATTGTTTTTCTTTCCTTTTTTTTTTTTTTTAAAGATTTTATTTATTCATTTGACAGAGAGAGAGAGATCACAAGTAGGCAGAGAGGCAGAGAGAGAGAGGAGGAAGCAGGCTCCCCGCCGAGCAGAGAGCCTGATGCAGGGCTCGATCCCAGGACCCTGAGATGATGACCTAAGCAGAAGGCAGAGGCTTTAAACCACTGAGCCACCCAGGCACCCCTGAAAGCCAGTCAATTGTAATCCTGTTTTTAAATTTTCAGGGTTCTTTTACTCCTTCTCATTAATTTATTCAGCAAGTATTTGCTGAGAACCTATTCTTGCCTGGCACTGGGATCTCTTCTTTTTCTAATGTTTTCTGACTTATTTTCTTTTCTCCCCCCCGTTTTACTGAGATGTAACTGACACAAAGCATTGTATAAATTTAAGGTATACAGTATAATGGCTTGACCTTCATATACTGTGAAAAGATTATCACAGTAAGTTTAACGAACACCCATCATTTCATATAGATGCAAAGAGAGAGGGGAAAAAGTTTTTTCCTTGTGATGAGAACTCTTAACAACTGTCAAATATATCATATAGCAAGCAGTGTTACAACAGTCACCATGCTGTACAATACATCCCTAGTACTTATTTATCTTATAACTCTAAGTTTCCACCTTTTGACCACCTTCCTCCAATTATTCATCCCCTAAACCCCTGCCTCAGGTAACCACAAATCTGATCTCTTTTTCAGTTAGTTTTTTTTTCTTTCTTTCTTTTTCTTTAGATTCCACAGATAAGTGAGATCACAGTATTTGTGTTTCTCCATCTGACTTACTCTTGAGATCCATCTCTATTGTAAATGGCAGGATTTCCTTTTTTTTTTTTTTTTGGCTGACTACTCCACTGTATGTGTGTACATATGCATGTATGTGTGTGTGTGTGTGTGTGTGTGCATATACATAGTGTATATATACCACCTTTCTTTATCTATTTATCTGTTGATGGACACTTAAGTTTTTTCCACGTCTTGCCTACTGTAAATAATGCTGCTATAAACATGGGCGTACCGATTTCTCTTCAACATAGTCCTTTCACTTCCTGTGGATATATTCTTAGAAATAGAATTGCTGGATCATACGGTAGTTTTGTTTTGTTTTTGTTTTTTTTTTTTCACTTTTTTGAGGAACTACCATATTGTTGTCCATTTTGGCTGTACCAGTTAACATTCCCACTAACAATACATAAGGGTTCCTTTTTTTCCACATCCTTGTTTGCATTTGTCATCTCTTGTCTTTTTGATGATTAGGCATTCTAACAGACAGGATATGATATCTCATTGTGGTTTTGATTTGCATGTCCCTTGTTAGTGAGGTTGAGCACCTTTTCATGTACCTGTTGGCCATTTGAATACCTTCTCTGGAAAAATGCCTGTTCAGGTACTTTGTCCATTTTTCTTAAAATAAGCTCTACATCCAAGCTGGAGCTTGATTTCACAACCCCAAGATCGAGAGTCACATGCTTTGGGGTGCCTGGGTGGCTCAGGGGATTAAAGCCTCTGCCTTCAGCTCATCATCCCAGGGTGCTGGGATCCAGCCCCACATCGGGCTCTCTGCTCATCAGGGAGCCTGCTTCTCCCTCTCTCTCTGCCTCCCTCTCTGCCTACTTGTGATCTCTCTGTCAAATAAATAAATAAAATCTTAAAAAAAAAAAAAAAAAGAGTCACATGCTTTAACCAACTGAGCCAGCCAGACACCCCTCCTTTGCCTTTTTTAAACTGGATTATTTATGGGGGTTCTTTTTGCTATGGAGTTGTATGAGTTCCTTATAGTTTTTGCATATTAACCCCTTATGAGATACATGATTTACAAATATTTTTTCCCATCCTGTGGGTTGTCCTTTCTGTTTTGTTGATCATATCTATTGCTATGGAGAAGTGTTTTAGTTTAATGAAGTCTCATTTGTTTTTTATTTTGTTACTTGTGCTTTATGTACCATATCATTGCCAAGATACATATCAAGAAGCTTTTTAAATTCCAGTGTTTTCTTCTAGGAATCTTGTGGTTTCTGGTCTTACACTTAAGTCTTTAATCCATTTTAAGTTCACTTTTTGTGTGAGTGGTGTAAGATAGGAGTGGAGTTTCGTGTTTTATCTGTGAATACCTAATTTTCCCAGAACCATTTATAGAAGAGACTGTCTTTTCTCCATTGAGTATGCTTGGCTTCCTGGTCAAATATTAGTGAGCCATATAGAATACTTCCTAAAATAATGTTTTCAAGAAAGACACGTAGGTCAGAATGCTTTCAAAACCTTGGCGTATGTGCATACGTACCTTGTTCTTTGCATACATATGGCAGTTTGGGTTTCACAGAAATGACTCCGAGGCCTATCTTACATATATTTTAATAGAGAGAACCTGCTTTTCTGCCTTGATATTTACACTGCTCATGCATACCAGACAAATATATTGATCATCTACAAATTCTTTATTCTATTTAATTATTTACAGGGTCAGGCAGGGTACTGGGGGCCTGAAAACTATGTCTTCCTCATTACAGAACACAAGGGGCACAGTCCTGGCACAGGACACTTACTCAATAAAAAGTGTTTAAATAAATAAATGAATTAGTGAACTCTACTTAAAGAAAAAATAACACAATGAAGAAAAGCAGAAAGTTGAAAAAGTGCAAGGCCTTGCAAGTCTCTTTTGTAAGGAACTTAGGATCTCTGTGTGAATGTCTTGGGAAACACACTTAGAAATGCAACTCACTGCCATGGTGTGAAGGGCTAAACTGATGTTTTATTTTGTTTTTAATTTGGGTAGCACTGGAAAAGGCAGTACTTTTAGATTCGTAAGGGAAATTATTTATTTCTTAAACTAAAGAGACCTGTTTCCCATCAGGTATGTTACACTGACAACTTTAACGGACCCTGAGTGATGGTGTGTAGTTAGAAGTACACATTCAGTGGAATAAGTGTCATTCCAGAGTCAGTACCTTCTCTGTCTCCTCAAGCCTTGGCCAAGTTTAAGGAAGGCAGCAATTTTTTTCATTCTCTTAGTATTTAGGGAACAAATCACATGCTCTTCCATAATTGCACACCAGCCCTTGGGACTGCAGACTTAACATTTTTGTATTTTATCTCATTAAGATGGGGGAAAAAATGGGGAGCCTGGGTGGCACAGTCATCAAGCATCTACCTTCAGCTCAGGTGATGATCCTAAGATCCTGGGATGGAGCTCTGCCTCAGGGTCCCTGCTCGGTGGGAAGCTTGCTTCCCCCTCTTTCATTCCCCCTGCTTGTGTTCCCTCTCTTGCTGTCTCTCTCTCTCTGTCAAATAAATAAATAAGATCTTAAAAAATAATAAGATGGGGGAAAAAAATCTTTGACATTCAGTTCTCTAAGTTCTACTAACAAATGGTCTCTTAGCAAACTACTCTAAATGTCTATTTCTAAGGCATGGAGCTTTGCTGAAAATCATAAACTCTAAAATTAATTTACATATAGAATTTAGTTTCCAAAAACCCTTCTACATATGGTAACATTCTTTGAAATGCTGGGATAAAGTAGAAAGATGAGAAGAATGGATTTGTTGTTTTGTATTGTTTTTGTATAAAAGATGCCTTTGAGAATTTAGGTAAAAACTACTGATTTACCCACAGCAAAATCTGCATATAGTATCATGGACTTCCCAGACCCTCTAAAGTCCATTCATAGAGTCCCCTTTCCAAAGAGTTTGGGGAACCCAGGCTCAAAACCTGATTGGGTCTACATTACATTATCCTCTATTGTTCCCCCCACACACACTTAACTTTCTTATCTGAACATCTTAAGTAAGGGGAAGACAAGACAGAGGGAAATAAAAATTCAGGGGACTATAAGTGATCAGTAAGTACTAATTTAGAAAGCTGCTGGACCAAGACCACAAAATGTCATAAAGTAGATATATTGGCTTCCTAATTTCTCAACATAGAAATCAGTTTGAATTTAAACTGGTTTAAAATCTAATTTTAGTTATTTGTTCCTTAAATGCTTACAACAATCTACCAAGTACCAGGCTAGGGATTATGGGGAAAGCAAAAGGACTAAAACACTGTCTGTGTCCTCAGGGAGACTATAATCTAATAGAAACTCTAAAAGCCTGACATAAGTAATGATAACCAAAATGGAATGTGACTGGTCATGTGAAAAATACAGATAATACAACACATCCTGACATCCCAGAAGAAAAAGAAAATAGGACTATCATGGGATCTCCAAGAAAGATTTCATGAAATGTTTCAGCTGGGCTCAGAATGACAGATAGGATTATATATGAGGAGGTTAAGAAAATGGTCATCTCAGTGAGAACAAAACGGTGTCTAGCACAAAGAAGGCCCCAACACATAGTGATTCAACAAATGAGCAAACAAAGGAATATGCAAAGATGAAAAGTAGGGCAGTCCAAGGCCTGCATGAAGACATGAGGAGCAGTCTATTTTGGTGAAAGTAAATATGAAGGGGAGTTGGCGAGGAATTAGAAAAATAGACTGAAGCAATGAGTGAGAGAAAGCTATTAAAGGGTTTTGAACTAGGGGCGCCTCGGTGGCTCAGTGGGTTAGTGGGTTAAAGCCTCTGTCTTCAGCTCAGGTCGTGATCTCAGGGTCCTGGGATCGAGCCCTGCATTGGGCTCGCTGCTCAGCAGGGAGCCTACTTCTCCCTCTTTCTCTGCCTGCCTCTCTGCCTACTTGTGATCTCTCTCCTGTCAAATAAATAAAATCTTAAAAAAAAAAAAAAAAAGGATTTTGAACTAGAAAGAAACAAAAATAGAGCTGCATTTTGGGAAGAGAACATGACATGAAATTTAAGGGCACAGCCACGGAATAACCACCCCAACAAAACCTCCCTACATTACAACATATCACCCTGCACCTTAAGTGCAAAGCACTAGAAACACTCTCAACAGGATGGAACACGAAATAGGATTGGATTTCAAATCGCCACGCAACTGTGAATCTAATTCTTCTGTAATAGTAAAAACGACATATTCTTGTCAAAATATAAATAAAATAGGGGCGCCTGGATGGCTCAATCATTAAGCATCTGCCTTTGGCTCAGGGCATGATCCTAGGGTCCTGAGATGGAGCCCTGCATCTGCTCCCTGTTCCTTGGGAAGTCTGCTTCTCCCTTTCCCATTCCCATGCTTGTGTTCTCTCTCTCACTGTGTCTCTGTCAAATAAATAAATAAAATCTTTAAAATATATACATATATATGTGTGTGTATATGTATATAAATAAAATATACTGAGTACCTTCTCCAGGAAGGAGCCACCACTAAAATATCAGAGCATTTATCCTTGAACTCACATCCAAAATGGGGTTATTTTACTGCTGGTAAACTGCTGTGATAGAACTCTTGCCCTAGTGTCAACGTTATGGGCCTTCTTCTGAATGTCAACATTATGGGCCTTTACCAAATCCCCAGACTTCAACATCTACACATGGGAGCTCATTATAAATTTTTTTAAAGATTTTATTTATTTATTTGACACAGAGAGAGGGAGAGAGATCACAAGTAGGCAGAGAGGCAGGCAGAGAGAGGGGGAAGCAGGCTCCCCACTGAGCAGAGAGCTCGATGCAGGGCTCCATCCCAGGACCCTGAGATCATGACCTGAGCCAAAGGCAGAGGCTTTAAACCAGTGAGCCACCCAGGCACCCCTCATTATAAATTATTTTTTAAGTCAATAATTATAAAACAATAATGCAATTTATAAAATATCTTTATACATATTATATGGTTTGCTCATTATAATAGCATCTTTTGAGAATTCTCATTTTATTCAAAACAATAATTGGTGGAATGAAGTTGATGGAAGGACCTTGAAATGTTATAAAGAAAGTTGCTAGATTTCTTTTATTTCTCATGGGCAAAAATGTGTAGTTTTACAATTCCAGACAAATAAGTAGCCCTGCCATATATACATATGGTGAGATTCTATATTATCTCTGTCTACTTTTAACACATTTTCAGCCAAATGTCCTAAATTATAAACTTTCAAGGAAAGAACAGTCCTTTGTCAAAACAAAACCTAACAAAAATAAAAATAATGTAAAAATAAGAAAATATGCGTGAACTAAGTTACAATCAGAACACAAAGCCTTAACAAATTTGCGATATAACAAAACCAAAATTTTAAATGGCAAAGTCAAATAGACCATTATAAAGACATCCCATAATGAAGATTCTTTTGATAGAACTTTTTTTTTTTTTAAAGATTTTACTTATTTATTTGACAGAGAGAAAGATCACAGGTAGGCAGAGAGGCAGGCAGACAGAGAGGGGGAAGCAGGCTCCCTGAGGAGCAAACAACACGATGTGATGCAGGGCTCAATCCCAGGACCCTGAGATCATGATCTGAGCTGAAAGCAGAGGCTTTAACCCACTGAGCCACCCAGGTGCCCCGATAGAACTTTTTAATAACTCTGGGGTGTTAGGGTTCCTGAAGTACAAGTATCAACTGGTTTTCTAACATTTATACTAATGGCAATTAGTACTTGCTTTCAGCAACTTTTTGAGAAAGGAATGTTTTTGAAAAACCACTAGAGAGAGAATGAGACAGGCCACAGACTGGGAGAAAATATTTGCAAAAGATGCATCTGATAAAGGACTGATTTCAAAAACATACACACAACTCTTAAAACTAAATGCAAGAAAACAAATGGCCTGATTTGCAAAATGAGCCACAGACCTTAACAGATACCTCACTAAAAAAGACATACAGATGGAAAATAAACATATGAAAAGATGTTCCATATCATATGTCATCAGGGAAATCCACATTAAAACAAGAGACCACTCTACACCTATGAGAATGGCCAAAATCCAAAACACTGATAACACTGAATGCTGATGAGGATGTGGAGCAACAGGAACTCTCATTCATTGCTGGTAGTAATGCAAAATGGCACAGCTACTCTGAAATATAGTTTGGCAGTTTTTTACAAGACTTAACATATCCTTACCATATGATCCAGCAGTTGTACTCCTTGTTATTTACACAAAGGAGCTGAAAACTTAGGTCCACACAAAAACATGCACATGGATATTTATAACAGTTTTATTCATAATTGTCAAAACATGGAAGCAACTACAAAATGTCCTTTATAGATAAGTGAATCAACAAACAAACTGGTACATCCAGACAATGGAATGAAAAGACATGAAGGAAACTTAAATGCATATTACATAGTGAAAGAAGCCAATCTGAAAAGACTACATACTGTATGATTATAATGATGTGATAATCTGTAAGTGGCAAAACTACAATCACAGTAAAAAGATCGGTGGTGGCCAGAAGTTTAAGAGAGAAGAATGAATAGGCAAAACACAAAGATTTTTAGGGCAGTGAAAATACTCTGTGTGATACTATAATGATGGATATATGTCATCATATTTTTGTCCAAACCCACAGAATGTACAACATCAAAAGTGAGCCATAATGTAAATCACAAATTTGGGGTGATTATGGTAAGTCAGTGTGGGTTCATCAATTGTCCATTTCTTATACATTGTCCAATTTACTGGTGTATAGTTTTTAAAAATATTCTCATATACTCTTTTGTGTTTTTGTGGTTATGAGCTGTTACTTCTCCTTTATTTCTGATTTTATTTATTGGAGTCCTCTTTTTTTGTCAGGATGAGTCTGGCTAAAAGTTTATTAATTTTATCTTTTCAGAGAATAGCTCCTGATTTTCACTGATTCGTTCCATAGTTTTTTGGTTTTTTTTTTTTTTTAGTCTCCATTTATTTCTGCTCTAATCTTTATTATTTCCTTTCTTCTACTGACTTTGGTCTTTGTTCTTTTTTTAGCTCCTTTAGGTGTGAGGTTAAATTGTTTGAGACTTTTTTTTTTACTTCTTGTAGTAGATCTATATTACTATAATCTTCCCTCGTGGAACATCCTTTGCTGCATTCAAAGACTTTGGACTGTTGTGTTTTCATTTTCATTTGTCTCCATGCATTTTTTTGTTTTCCTCTATAATTTTCAGTTTACCCATTCATTGTTTAGTAGCATGTTATTTAGATTCCATGCATTTGTGTTCTTTCCAGATTTTTTCTTGTGATTGATTTCTACTTGCATACTCTTGGGGTCAAAAAAAAAGATATATGATATAATTTCAATCTTCTTTTTTCTTCCATTTGCATGGTAAATGTT
This sequence comes from Procyon lotor, assembly GCA_028646535.1. Lineage (NCBI taxonomy): Eukaryota > Metazoa > Chordata > Mammalia > Carnivora > Procyonidae > Procyon > Procyon lotor. Next base: position 53,972,554 of record CM053604.1, on the reverse strand, counting down.
TTGTCATCCCTTCATTTTCCATCTGCATGCGTCCTTAGGTCTGAAGTGAGTCTCCTGCAGGCCCCATATAGAGGGGTCCTATTTGTTACCCATTCAGTTACCCTATCTCTTTTGATTAGAGCCTTTAGTCCATTTACATTTAAAGTAATTTTTGATAAGAGACTCTTAATCTCAGGAAACAAACTGAGGATTGCTGGAGGGGAGGGGATAGGAAGGATGAAGTTATGGACATTGGGGAAGGTATGAGCTATGGTGAGTGCTGTGAATTCTGTAAGACTGATGATGATTCATAGACCTATACCCCTGAAGCAAATAATGCATGCTAATAAAATAAAAAATAATAATTTTTGATAGGTATATACTTACTGCATTTCTGTTACTTGTTTTAGGGTTATTTTTGCAGTTCTCCTCTGATCCTTTCTTCTCTTGCTCTCTTCCCTTAGAGTTTATTTTTTTTTAAAGTTTATTTATTTGAAAGAGAGAGAGTGTAGCATGCAAGCAGAAGATGGGCAGGGGAAGAGAGAGAGAATCCTCAAGCAGATTCCCTGCTGGCCATGGAAGGAAGGCTCAATCTCAGGATCTTGAGATCATGACCTGAGCTGAAACCAAGAGTCAGATGTTTAACTGACTGAGCTACCCAGGCACCATCCCCTACCTCTTGGTAAGACTTAATTTATTTGAGAGAGAGAGAGAGAGAGAGCGAGCATGCATCCCTTAAGTTTGACAGCTTTCTTTAGTGTTATGCTTGCATTCCTTTCTCTTTACTTTTTGTGCATCTATTACAGATTTTTAATTTGTGGTTATAATTAAATTCATATATAACATTTTATACATATAACAGTCTATATAGAATTGATGGTCACTTCAGTTTGAACCCATTCTAAGAGCTCTAAATTTTACCTCACACCCATTTTATATATATGATGTCACACTTTACACCCTTTTATTTTGTGAATCCCTTAACTGATTTTTATAGACATAATTGTGATTTTACTCCTCTTGTGCTTTAACTTCCATATTGGTATTATAATTGTTTAATCTACTATTTTTTATTATATGTTTGCATTTACCTGTGAAATTTTTTCCTTTCCTAATTTTCTAACTCTTGATTATGGCCTTTTCTTTCCACTCAAAGAATTCCCTTTAATGTTTCTTGTACAAGTGGTTGATGAACTCCTTTAACTTGTGTTTGGGAAAATCTTAATCTCATCAACTCTGAATGATAACCTTATGGAGTAGAGTATTTTTGGTTGCAGGTTTTTCTTTCCTGTACTTTGAATATATCATAACATCCCATTCTAGGTCTGCAGTTTCTGCTAAAAAATCAGCTGATAGCCTTATGGGGTCTCCCTTGTATAGAACTGCTTTCTTTTCTCTTGGTGCTTTTAAAATTCCCTCTTTACCACTACTTTTCCCCATTTTAATTACTCTGTGTCTTGGTGTGGACCTTCTTGAGGCTCTCTGTATTTCCTAGAGCTGGATGTCTATTTTCTTCTCTAGATTAGGGAACTTTTTAGCTATTACTTTTTCCAGTGAATTTTCTGCTCCTTTCTTTCTCTCTTCTCCCCTTGAGAAGCTTAATATGCAAATATTTTTATGCTTGATGATATCACTGAGTTCATCTATTCTCATTTTTTCATTATTCTCTTTTCTTTTTCTTGTTTAGTTTGATTGCTTTCCATTACCCTATCTTCCAGGTCACTGATAGGTTCTTCTGCCCACCTGCTATTCATTCACTCTAGTGTATTTTTGTATTTTGATTACTTAGTTCATCTCCAACTGGTCCTTTTTATATTTTCTATCTTCGTTGAAGGCCTCACTGAGATCCTCCACTCTTTTCTCAAGTCCAGTATCTTTATGACCATTACTTTAAATTCTTTATCAGCCATATTGCTTATCTCTGTTTCATTTAGCTCTTCTGCTGTGGTTTTGTCCTATTCTTTCATTTAGAATATATTCCCTCATCTCATTTTTCTTCTAACCTCTGTGGTGAAAAACTGAGAGCTTTTCCTCTGAGATCTGGAACAAGTCAAGGATGTCCATTCTCACCACTTTTATTCAACATAGTAATGGAAGTCCTAGCCACAGCAATCAGACAAGAAAAAAAAAAAGCAAACATATTAGGTAAAGAATTAAAACTTGCACTATTTGCAGAAAACATGATACTATACACAAAATACTCTAAAGGTGCCACTAAAAACTGCTAGAATAGATTAGTGAATTTAGTAAAGTTTTAGGATATAAAGTTAATATACAGAAATCTGTTGCATTTCTATACACTAATAACAAAGTAGAAGAAACAGAAATTAAGAAAACAATCCCATTTACAATTGTACCAAAAATAACACAAAACCTAGGAATAAAATTAATCGAGGAGATGAAAGACTCATACTCTGAAAGCCATAAAACATTGATGCACGAAACTGAAGACAACTAACACAAAGAAACAAAAAGATATCCCATGCTTATGGATTGGAAGAACAAATATTGCTAAAATGTCCATACTATTCAAAGCAATCTACAAATTTAATGCAATCCCTATCAAAACAGCAACAGCATTTTTCACAGACCTAGAAGATACTAAAATTTTCATAGAACCACAAAAAGACCTCAAATAGCCAAAGCAATCTTGAGAAAGACAAAACTGGAGATAACAAAACCCCAGATTTCAAGTTACACTACAAAGCTGTAGTAATCAAAACTGTATGGAAATAGCACAAAAACAGATGAATAGATTACTAGAACAGAATAGAAAGCTCAGACATAAACCTACACTTATATGCCCAATTCATCTTCGATAAAGGAGGCAAGAATATGCAATGGGAAAAAGACAGTCTCTGAAACAAATAGTGCTGGGAAAACTAGACAGCTACGTACAAAAGAATAAAATGGGACCACTTTCTTACAGCATACACAAAAATAAACTCAAACTGAATTAAGGACATAGATGTGAGACCTGAAACCAAAATACTCCTGAACAAAAATATAGGCAGTAACTTTTTTGACATTGACAATAGAAACATTTTTCTAGTTATAACTCCTCAGACAAGTGAAACAAAGCAAAATTAAACTATTGGAATTCCATCAAAATCAAAGGGTTTTGCACAGTGAAGGAAACCATCAAACAAAACAAAAAGTAACCTACTGAGTGGAAGAAGACATATGCAAATGATGTATCTGATAAAGGGTTAATACCCAAAATATATAAAGAACTTATACAACTCAACGCCCCCTGCAAATGATACATCATGAGACCCAACTCTAAAAACAGGCTTCTCTTCTTCCATCAAGAATCTTTAAGGCATCCACTTGCCACAGTTCTCCAGTATCTTAGTCCTTTCATTGTCCCAGATTTTCCTCCGTCTATTTTCACTCTCATAGAGTGAGTTTCAGCCTTTAAAGTCTATGAGTACAAACAGGGTTTTACTAAAGTAGTAAGATACATATGCAGGTGTTATCCCCGGTCTGTATAGCTGCAAACATTTCCAGCTCCTGAATACCACCCTGGGAGGTGTCACAGGTGAGCTCACACACAGTCCTTTTTTTTTAATTTGAATTTCATACTTTTATTGAAAAAGTGATAAGACAATAGAAGATTTAAAGTTTGTACCTGAAATAATAAAGAGCAAATATGTTAGGAGAATATGTTAGTGTTGTGGAGGAACAACTTAGAAAATTCTTCTAGTGGGCACCTGGGTGGCTCAGTTGGTTAAGCAAATACCTTCAGCTCAGGTCATGATCCTGGAGTCCCGGGTTCAAGTCCCACATAAGGCTCCCAGCTCTGCAGGGAGTCTGCTTCTCCCTCTGACCTTCTCCCCTCTTATGCTCTCTCACTCTCTCTCTCAAATAAATAAATAAAATCTTAAAAAAAGAAAGAAAATTCTTCTAGCATTTTTTTCTTTTAATGTTTCAAGTTTTTATTTAAATTCTGCCTAGTTAACATATAGTATAATGTTAGTTTCAGGAGTAGAATTTAGTGATTCGTCACTTACAGATAATACCCACTGCACATTACATGTGCTTAATACCTCCTTAATGCCCATCACCAATTTAGCCCATTCCCTCTTTTACCTCCTCTCCAGCAGCCCTGAGCTTGTTCTCTATAGTTAATAGTTTCTCTTATAGTTTGCTTCCCTCTCTTTTTTCTTGCCCCCATTCACCTGATTTGTTTCTTAAATTCCAAATATGAGTGAAATCATACGGTATTTGACTTATTTCACTTACATAATACATTCTAGCTCCATCTACATCTTTGCAAATTGTAAGATTTCATTCTTTTTTGTGGATGATTAATATTCTGTGTGTGTGTGTGTGTGTGTGTGTGTGTGTGTGTGTACATACACACACAACTTCTTCTTTATCCATGCAACAGTGGAATGGACATTTGGACCCTTTCAATAATTCGGCTATTGTTAATAAAGCTGCTATAAACACCAGGGTGTCGTGCCCCTTCAAATCAGTATTTTTGTATCCTTTGGTAAATACCTAGCAGAGAAATTGCTAGATTGTAGGATACTTCTATTTTTAACTTTCTGAGGAGCCTCTATACTGTTTTCCACAGTGACTGCACCAGTTTGCATTCCCATCAACCCTGTAAAAGGATTCTCCTTTCTCCACATCCTCAACAATCACACATCTTTTTATCTTCCCTGACTCTAGTCCTTCTTGGAAATACCTACTGCTTGCATAATCATCTAAGGATGAGACTTCAGAACCTGTCTAGCACCACAGTCAATGACCAAGTAATGACATTAATGTCTGGGTCTCTACTTGGGTCTGTGCTTGCTGTCCAGTTGCACTCCTCCCATTCTCTCTGAAACCCATTCCAATTAAATTTTAGCCAAACTGTTGATGTCACTGCACAGGGGGCTTTGGGATGAAACAAGATTATTCAAATTCAAATCCCCTTCCCTATCCTTTTAAATTCTGCTGATAAATCTTGGTTATAAGCCTAGAAATGTTTAAGGTTCTAATTAA
>CM053604.1:53938506-53967477 GCA_028646535.1 Procyon lotor | reverse complement strand
AAAACGATTTTATTTATTTGACAGAGAGAAACACAGCGAGAGAGGGAACACAAGCAGAGGGAATGGTAGCGGGAGAAGCAGGCTTCCTGCTGAGCAAGGAGCCCGATGTGGGGCTCCATCCCAGGACTCTGGGATCATGACCTGAGCCGAAGGCAGACGCTTGACGACTGAGCCACCCAGGCGCCCCCAATACTAACTTCTCTTAAGTGTTCTAATATGGTAGATAAATCTAGGAACATTTATACCTAAAAATCACAAGTTGAAACTCATATCTCAACTATGCATTTTAATTTGAAGTTATAGGCTATCATTGCAAAAGCCTGAAATTTGCTCATTTTAAGCAAATACAATACTAAATATAAGCAGACTCTTCTCTAACACACAAATATTAATGCTACAATTTTGAGTCTTTTTTTTTAATTTTTTTTTAAAGATTTTATTTATTTGACAGAGAGAAACACAGCGAGAGAGGGAACACAAGCAGAGGGAATGGTAGCGGGAGAAGAAGGCTCCCTACCAAGCAGAGAGCCTGATGCGGGGCTGGATCCCAGGACCCTGGGATCATGACCTGAGCCAAAGGCAGACGCTTAACGACTGAGCCACCCAGGCACCCCTACAATTTTGAGTCTTAAACACTTTCATACTCCATTTTAAGTCTTGAGGTTGAAAATGCATACCCATTAAAGAAGACAATCAGATTTCAACTGAGATTAATCAGAGATTTGATAAGAGTAAATAGACAGATAGATGGGTGGATATGTGTGTGTATGTCAAGGTGCAAGTTCTTTATGTTCATAATACAGCAAATAATTAAGATATATACCTACATGTTGCTGCCTTCCCCAGAATCCTCACTAGTCAAAAGGCTGCCAAAATGAATGCCCTATTTCCTATACTGCACATTGTTTGCGTCCACATGCCTCACCGTTATTCCGTTTAATACAAATCCTTTAGCTCTCTCTCCTAAAGCAAGGTCCATGGCACCATACTTGCCAAATGAGAATGAATATCTCCCTCCTCTATGCTTCCGGAATATGTTATTTATACTTCTTTTATACTGGTTAGCACCTTCTGCTTCAAGCAACATATTTAGTTGAATTTACATGTCACTCCCCTCTCTCAACTGTGAATTTCTTAATGAAAGGGCCTGTTTCATGCTTAACTTTTATCCTGAAATGTATCATGTAAAACACATTCATTTTGTAGTACCTTTTAACAAACATGTATTTATTTGAATTGCAAAGATTTTATGATTATCAGTGTTTAATAAGAAAAACGAAGAACTGTAATGCTGATTCAGACTACTACTAAGAAATAAGTGGCAAAAAGCTTCAGACAGTTGAAATGACCATTATGTGATTTTGTACAGGCAAGTGGTCGCAAATAAAGAGGCAGCAAAGTACAAGGCTAAAGGCAGGGTCATTCAATTCTCTGGGTATAAATTCTGACTCTTCCATTTACTAACTGAGTGACCTATGTAAGCTACTTAACCTCTGTGTGACTCAGTTTCTTATTCCATACAGGGCCTAATAAAAGCCCCGAGGTGAGATATGATTATGAGGATTAGATAACACTTGCAGAGCATCTGAATTAACTCCTGTCATGGAGAAAGCAAACCATGGGATAGAACCCGCCTTAGATGACGCCCTCTGTGGGCAGACAGCAAGTGTTCAGTAAACATTACTTATCATTATTACATCAATATATAACTGTTCTCTCACTTCGTTACATGTAAAAGAAGTCGAAATTATGGAATGCAAAAGAGAACTTGGGCAAAAGGAAATCTTACCCTAGAAAATAATATTCAAGGACTCTTAAACACCTATTTGCCTCCTAAGCTTCCCAGGGATCAGATGGTATCATAGCAACAAAACAGTACAAAAAATAAAGAATTCACATTTCTAAAATAATGAAAGGATTTACATTTCTATTACCCTCACAAATTAAGAGTGCATAGTGCACAGCCTCAGGTTCTTAAAATTTTTTTCATTGAAAAAATAAGATACCCTTTTCCTAAAAACAAGATCAATGCTGTAGTACATTGTTAATTTTTAAATTTTAAAAATAAACTGTTGATATCCCTTTTATGTATCTAGATTTTCCCAGAAGTATTTTTTACTGAAATATAAAGATTCAGATGGTGTTAATTCTAGACAAACTTTCATAAGTAAAAAAATTAAATAAAATAATGATTGAGAACAGTTAAGAATTAGTAAATTAAGGGGCGCCTGGGTGGCTCAGTGGGTTAAAGCCTCTGCCTTCAGCTCGGGTCATGATCTCGGGATCGAGCCCCACATCGGGCTCTCTGCTCAGCGGGGAGCCTGCCTCCCCTCCATCTCTCTGCCTGCCTCTCTGCCTACTTGTGATCTCTCTCTGTCAAATAAATAAATAAAATCTTAAAAAAAAAAATTAGTAAATTAAGTATCAGTTATACATATAATTGCTACTTAAATTTCTTCCAAAATAGTTATATTATCATTTTGTGTTTAACTTAATTGTGGAAGCTTGTAATATCCCATGTCATTCATGCCTTTTAGAAGTCTAGGTGTTCTAACTCCAAAGGTTATCTCCGAATTGAAAAGCTTTTATAATTCATGAGATCACCATTTGATTTTCTTAATTATGGATCAAATGGCCAAAGGAATCAACCTTGGATACATACATTGCTATTTGATGGAGGGGAGCAATTTATTTATTTTTTATTTTAATTCCATTATAGTTAACATACAGTGTGTTAATTAGTTTCAGGTATACAATAGAGTGATTCAACAATTCTAAATATCACCCAGTGCTCATCGTAAGTACACTCCTTAGGGGCACCTGGGTGGCTTAGTCATTAACCACCTGCCTTTGGCTCAGGTCATGACCCCAGGGTACTCAGATCAAGCCCCCCCCTCCCCCCCAAATAAGCTCCCAGCTTGGAAGGAGGCCTGCTTCTCCCTCTTGCACTCCCCCTGCCTATGTTCCCTCTCTCGCTGTGTCTCTGTCAAACAATAAATAAACTCTTAAAAGAAAAAAAAAAGTACACTCCTTAATCTGGAGGGGAGCAACTCAATTATGATATATATCACAAAACATCACCAAATTTTACCCAAAACCTAAATCTCAGTCCTCATTCATTCAACACATATTTTCTTATGTTCCTCTAACTGAGATTATTCTTTTTTGGAGCTCATTCTAGTTCTTAAAATAACAAAAGCTGCCAGTATCAATGGAGGATGCTTCTAAATATGTGTACTCAGAATAAAAAAGAGACAAGAAGACCAAGGTTTGAATTCTGCCTTTTTCACTGACTCATTAAAGGACCTTAAGTTAATCACTAAATTCTCTAAACTTCAGTTTCCTTATCTGTGGAAGGAGAAACATACCACCTCTCTGTGACTGAAATAATCTAGTGCAATGCCTGACTTTCCATACAACAGTGGCTAATATAATTTCCTGAATTATCATTGCAGATTCAGAAAGCTCTAAGGAATAAAGACACGACATAGTACAGTCTTTCAAATAAATGAGTGAGAACTATTTTCTCCTCTCTGGCCCAATCAGTAGAGTCTATAGAGTTAGGAGACAATCGGACACTCAAGGGCAACACCAGATAGCTCTTTCAGCTCTGTCTCTGCTGAATTCTAGCTTCTATCCTTGGATAAATGCTCCTAACTGACTGTCTTCCAGGCAACTCCACAACAGTGGAAACAACATATATAGAATCTCAGAGTTGGATGAGTTTCAGAAAGAGATACAAGGTAGCTCCCTGCTCTGAGGTGGAATGACACTTACACCATCCAAGGCAGATGGCTATCTATCCCTAGTTTTAAAGATCTCTAAGGACTGAACTTCCCATATTCCTAGGTTACCTGTTTCAATGTTTAATCCCTTCCTTATAGTTATGTCCATCTTTATGACCAAATGAATTTTTTCTCTTGCTACAACTTAAAAGTATTTCCTTTTATTTGGTCTCCTGTGGAAGTAAAGAACATCTGTTCTGCATCTTCTATATAATGACCTTTCAAATACTTGAAGACAGTTAAATCACCCCTTAGTTTTCCCTTCTCCAAGTCAAACAGTCCTGATCCCACTGAGCCCTCTCTTAGGAGCTGGTCCCCATTCCTTACATCACTTCTGCTGATCTTCGCTGGACCTTCTCCAGGGTCTCCATATGCTTTGCCAAAAGCAAAGACCAAAATTGAACACAGCAATAATGCCAAATAAAGCAGAAGGATTACTTTTCACTTCTGTATCCCTTTCTTGATAAAACATTTCAAGTGGTATGCTTGCCCTTTTTTCCAAAATATATTGCTCTTCCTAATCTTCTTTGCTTTGTAATCATGTATACTATCATCTTGGGGTACCTTTCTCCAAAGCTTGTATCAGATTTCAGGTGCTTCAAAAAACCCCTCCCTGTCAGTAAGGACCAAATTTAGAAAAGCACAGCTTCAGAACATGTTCTACCTTCTATAAAAGCTAAAATAAAAAAGCTGTGAAAACAAAGTCCAAATTTATACGGTTCATGAAATAACCATCAACATTTACATCTTGATGACATTTTAGAAACATGTTTTCTTCATATGTTCATTGAAATCCATTTTCTTTTAAGAATGATATAATCTGACAGGCTTTGTAGGAGTGTCCTGTAAATAAGTAACAAAACAAATAAAAAGGCTAAAATTTTTTTTAAAAGGCTAAAATTTACAGATGGTTTTGTCAATAAATTTGAGAAACTGGTGAGTCCCCAGTATATCTTAAATCTGGTTTATAACTTTAATCTACAGTCTATAATAATACACACTGTGACAGATGGTAGCTATATTTCTGGTGAACGTATAGCATAATATATTAAAAAGTATACATTAAACATACATTTTCTGACACATGCATTGGTTTAAATGTTTCAATGTATTTGCTAAGAGTTATGTTTCTGAGGGTTTTGAGTTGTCCAATAACAAGTGTTTTTTTAATTTTGAACTATTATAAGTAACTATATTTGAAATCACCTGAAATTCTCATTTTTCCCTCTTTCTGTTCACCATCATGAAGATTCCTAACTATGTACTATGTACAAATTTTCATTTCATAAGCATGTTAAACCAAAGTTACATAGTTCCTAACGCATCAGCTGTTTATATTTTTCAGACATCACTTAACCTTGTTATTGCTTAGGAATACTGAAACTGAAAGATGTAAAAAGGGAAGTATTAAAATGATCTGAAGAAAAACAGTAAGAGTGTGTCATCATTTTAGAAATTCAATTTTTCTTTTAAAGTAGGGAATTTTGGGGGCACCTGGGTGACTTAGTGGATTAAAGCCTCAGCTTTAGGTCAGGTCAGGTCAGGTCATGATTTCAGGGTCCTGAGATCGAGCCCAGCATCAGGCTCTCTGCTCATCAGGGAGCCTGCTTTCCCCCTCCCTCTGCCTGCCTCTCTGCCTACTTGTGATCTCTCTCCCTCTCTGTCAAATAAATAAGTAAAATCTTTAAAAAAAAATTTTTAAGTAGGGGATTTTCTTCCCAATTTCTCCTGTATCTTCAGAGCCTCTTCTGGGTGCTGCCATTCTTAACTGTTATCTCAGATAGCAGTACACAATCTGGGGAATGTATGGAGGAGAGGACAATATCCATTTCTGCTCTACACATGAGCAAAAGAAAATGTGAACCTACTCTATGAATCCTAATAACTTCATACTCAAGTTAATTTCATATCTGTCAAAAGACATGTTATGTTAAGGGAGAAGGTAAATTACAAACTGGGAGAAGCTACTTGAAGTATATAAAACTGAAACAAGTATAAATAAAATATTCCTGGACTATTATTCAACCACAAAAAAGAATGAAATCTTGTCATTTGCAATGATGCAGATGGAGCTAGAACATCTTACGCTAAGTGAAATAAGCCAGTCAGAGAAAGACAAATACCATATTTTCACTCATGTGTGTAATTTAAGAAATGAAACTGATGGACATAAGGGAAGAAAAAAAAAGAGGGAAGCAAACCATATGAGAGACTCTTAACCATAGGGAACAAACTGAGGGTTGCTAAAGGGGAGATGGATAGGGACAGGGCTAGATGGGTGATGGGGTATTAAGGAGGGCACTTATTGTGGTGAGTACTCAGTGATGTATGAAACTGTTGAATCACTATGTTGCATACCTGAAACTAATATTGTTAACAAACTGGAATTTAAATTAAAACTTAAAACATTATTAAAAAAACAAAATAATATAAAATATTTCTACAAATAAGAAAAACACAAATAACCCAGTAATCTTTGATCAGGGAACACAAATCAAGACTACAAGAAGAAACTAATTATAAAATATTCAAATGGTAAAAATAAAACAAATTCTGACCATACAAGTATAAAATGGATATAGATCCAAAAGATATTCTATTAATTGGTAGAAGGAAAATTGGTTCAACTACTTTGGAAGTAAGGTTAAATATTCACATATCCTCCGACTGATATATTCTACTGTATGGCCAGGAGAAACTTTCCCATATGTGCATAAGGAGATATGGTACGTTCATAACAGTCCTGCTCACAATAGCAAAACTTATTAGCAACTAAAACCCCACCAACAAGAATGTTTAAAAGACTCAGTGGTACATATTCAACAAAATATTATACAGAAGGCAAAAACAAACTATAGCAACACAAAATAACATGAAAGATTCTTAGCAGTAAAATATTATGTTAATGTAAGTCTCAAAAGAGTATATCTAACAATACAAACTCTTTGTAAAGTCAAAACAAACAAAATTTAAAATTTACTTTATAGGAATATATAAAGATATAAAATTGTATAAAAAGGAAAGCAAGAGGATGATGAATACAGAATTCAGGATGCTGGTTAACTTCTGATTTAAAAAATGACTCCAATAACTATAAAAATAGGCTCCACCATTCATACACCATCTCCCTACATCACCCTACAATTTTGTACCTTCTTTCGTCAAGAGGTGTAGTCCATTTCTCCACCCCTAAAATCTGGACTGGCCTCATGACCTGCTTTAGTGAACAAAATGATACAGAAATGATAGTGTGCCAGTTCCAAGTCTCGTGCTCTCTCCCTTAAATCCCTGCCTCTGGCAGGAGACCACGCCCAGGACCAGCACTTACTCGACCTCAAGCCTGGACATTAGCGGTCATGCTAGCCAAGGCCATCCCAAACCAGACAGTCCCGGATAACTCACCAACTCAGGAGAGACTCCAAAACAAGCCTAGCTAAGGTCATCCAACGTGGTTTCACAGCAGTAGAACTGAGCCCAGCCAACCCATTCATGTGTGAGCTGAATCAATTATTGTTGTTTTAAGCCACTAAGTTTTGAGGTGCTTTTTAATGCAGAATTTTCATGGTGATCAATATATAGCAGATATACCACAGGTTGGAAGAGTAAGGGCTCTTCTCTGTATGTTCTTGTTATTTTGTGTTCTATTCATTTTTTTAACCTTTATGTCCATTCATTGACATTGTACACATACTGATAATTTTAATTGTTCTACTGTATTTTATTTTAATGACATATCAATTCGCTTAGCCTCATTATTCTATCATTAGGCAGCACGGCAAAGTCACTCCGATTTTCAAAATACTAACTTAAAGTAGTACCAAATTTGGCTATGTTTGCTTATGTTTTCCACTATAAAGCCCTGTAGACATGGTCTAGCACAGACTCTGGATATATACAGCCCCTGCCACTAACCAGCAATTTGGTCCTGGGTAACTTAACTTCTCTGCACCTCATTTTTACCACCTATATGATGGACATGAGTACACTTACCTTTCAAGACTGTTGTGAGAACCACATGAGCAACTCACTCAGTTTTTACATAGTAGGTAATCAACAAGTACATAGTCACATTATGGAGAGTTTCACAAGTATTAAACTTTAAAAAGTCTTCCCATTAGGGGCACCTGGGTGGCTCAGTGGGTTAAAGCCTCTGCCTTCAGCTCAGGTCATGATCCCAGGGTTCTGGGATCGAGCCCCGCATCGGGCTCTCTGCATGGCGGGGAGCCTGCTTCTCCCACTACCATTCCCTCTGCTTGTGTTCCCTCTCTCGCTGTGTTTCTATCAAATAAATAAAATCTTTAAAAAAAAAAAAAAGATACATGTAAGTGTGGGTTTTGGTAATATGATTTTTAAATATATTTTTTAAAGATTTTATTTATTTATTGTCAGAGAGAGAGGAAGAAAGAGTGAGTGAGCACAAGCAGGGGGAGCAGCAGACAGAGGGAGAAGCAGGCTCTCTGCTGAGCAAGGAGCCTGATGCGGGACTGGATCCCAGACCCCCAGGATCATGACCTAAGCCGAAGGCAGACACTTAACCAACTGAGCCACTCAGGCATCCCTTAAATTTTTTTTATTAAAAAATAGTTGACACACAAGTTACACGTTAGTTTCAGGTATACAACATAGTGATTCAACTTCTTTGTATGTTACATTGTACTCACCCCAAGTGTTACTACTGTCTGTCATCACAAAATGCTATTACAATCCCATTGACTATATCCCCTATGCTGTTCTTTTTAACCCCATAACTTTACCTATCTATCTATATCCATCCCATATCTTCCTATCCATTCATCCTCTGATGGACACTTAAGTTGCTACCATATCTTAGCTATTATAAATAATGCTACAATAAGTTTAGGGGTGCATAAAACTTTTCAAGTCAGTATTTTTGTTTTCTTTGGGTAAATACCCAGTGGCATTATTGAATCATACGGTATCTCTATTTTTAATTTTTTGAGGAACCTCCATACTGTTTTCCACTGTGGCTCTCCAATTTACATTCCAACCAACAGTGCACAAGGGCTGGATATACTACAGACAATGCAGGAGTAAGGTGATTTGTCAAGACATTTGTCCAGATGATTTGAACAAGAGAAAAAAGATATGGAACTTACATGTATCTGCAGAGAAAGAGTACATATGTTCATCAGTCAATACAAACAAAAACCTATCAGATAGTAAAACTGCAGAGAAAAATAAAATAGAGCAATGTTGTAGTAGCAAGTAACTGGGTGGCTGGCTTAGATTGACAGTCTGGGGAAACTTCTATTAAGAGGTGATATATAGACTGACGGAAAGAAGCCAGCCACACAATAGTCAATCAGGCAGAATAGTTTTCCAAAGAGAATAAACAATGTTAGGTCTAGTCAGGAACAAGCTTCATGTTCACAAAGGAAAAAAAAATTGAGAACTCATTTTAGAAAAATATTTTTTTAGGAAAAGGGGGAAAGGATTCAAAACAGCAGAATCATCTTAAACCTATGTATAACAGCTCTGAATTCCACATATTATTGCCTCTACTCTAGCCCTTCTGCTTGAAGATTATTAAGTTGTTACAAAGAGTAACAATCCTTATTAAAAGGAAATGTTTTGTTGCACCTATGTAAACAAGTTTTATTTATTGTTGCAGTCTTTTCCAAAACTATTTAGAATTAGAATATTATAAAATCACAGAAAAAAATTTTAAAGAGTCCAAATTTGTTCTGAGGCTGAGAAAGTTTGTTATCACTGTCCAAATCCAGGTGCAAAAACATTTTTGCTAAAGTTACAAATACACTACTTAGACAGAAAAGCTACCCAAACACACCTGCAGCTTTTCAGAGCTGATTTAATATTGTGTTAAAGTAAACATATTAAGGACACGAATGTTTAGTCATCAAAAAGCTCTACTGCCCAATTTGCTACTTACAGTGAACGAAACAAGCTACTCAGATTCTGATAAAGACTAAACCTGCATTTCGTGACTTCCTTTCCAAACTCAGTATTATCAGGTAGTACTCAGTGCTTATAAGGTCACTTTAAAATTACTTTGGTCATGTGACTTACAGGATTGAGAACACACAGATTAAAGTATAAGAAAGAGGTTATGTTCTGAAGATACAGCATTAATGCCATATTTCATTTATGAGACAAGAGACTGCACTAGTTATGAACACAGACTCTAACACCAGACCACTTGGGCTTTCACTCTACTCCTATCTTACTGGTTGTTTGAACTTGTATGTAAACTCTATATACCCAGTTTTTCTATCTGTAAAATTAAACAAGTTAAAACGTACAAAATGCTCTATAGTACCTGCTATATCAGAAAATGACAGTTAAGTTAGTTTCTCTTTGAGTAGATCCAGTTGAGAATTAAGATTAAAGAAATCTTAAGAAAGAGACCTGAGAGGGCGCCTGGGTGGCTCAGTGGGTTAAAGCTCCTGCCTTCAGTTCAGGTCATGATCTCAGGGTCCTGGGCTCGAGCCCCGCGTCAGGTTCTCTGCTCTGCAGGGAGCCTGCTTCCTTCCCCCCGCCCTGTCTGCCTCTCTGCCTACTTGTGATCTCTCTCTGTCAAATAAATAAAATCATTTTTTTTTTAAAGATTTTATTTATTTGATAGAAACATAGCGAGAGAGGGAACACAGGCAGAGGGAACGGTAGCGGGAGAAGCGGCTTCCCGTGGAGCAGGGAGCCCGATGCGGGGCTCGATTCCAGGACCCTGGGATCATGACCTGAGCCGAAGGCAGACGCTTAACGACTGAGCCACCCAGGCACCCCATAAATAAAATCTTTAAAAAAAAAAAATGACAGTTAAAATAATGCTAATTATTATTATACACAAAATACAGTCATATCAGTCTACTATCAATCTATTGACTCCTATCAAAGTTTACATATATAAATACATATCAACATACAGACATAAAGAGAATATATAAAGTTAAAAAAATACAAAATGAAAAAAGTCAGTATTCCAACAAACACAGAAATGAAATTTTAATTTTTTAAAATCTAGTAATTCTTCGTTATTCATTTCAAGGATGTGCCATACATTCTTTTAATCTTATGGTAAAAATAAATGAATAAACAAATCCCACTGGTTTAAAAAAAAATATCTACATTTTTTAGAATGTATTAGTTATGTCAAGTCAAGAAATAAGCACACATCTGGAAACTGTTTCAACATTTAAATTAAAAAGGGTAATCATACTAAACAGATCACTTTTGATCACCTTGATTTGGATAATTATACTCATAAGATTACATATAGTAGAAAGAACTTAATTCATTTCACCCATCTCTAAAATAAATACCGATGCTAATAAAACTCATAGTACAAATTTTTAGATCTCATGATCTAAATGTTATAATATGAAACATTACATATACAAAACACATATTTTATTTTCTCAATGGATGTCTGTAATTACCCTTGAATATATGTTTGAGAAACAGGGGTGTTTGATGTTATGATGGATTGAACTGGCTCACAAGAAACTGGAAGAAATCCTGTCTACCCATACCCCAACACCTGTCCATAGTACTTACTGATTACTGGAAATGAATATCTCTAACTCCAAAGGAGGAAAGGACAACTGTGTTGGGATTTTGCCATCTCCTCTTAGATCAAACACATCATTTTCTGAATGTATTTTAAATATTTTTCCCGTTATATAAAAATTAAAACAAATGAGAAAAATAACTTGTCATCTAAGCAAATTAATCACTGAATATGCTAAAAAGTTGGAGAGCAAAATGTAGTATGTTGGCAAATACCTACCGCTCTGTTTACTTATTTTTCCCTCAGTAGTGGCTCTAAACACATGAAAAGACAGGGGAATAGAAGACAAAGAAAGAAAGAAAAAGAGAGAGAGAGAGAGAGAGAGAGTGTGTGTGTGTGTGTGTGTGTGCGCGCGAATTTGTGCATATACCTGTGTGCATGTAGAACATAAGCTATTTTTAAATTTTCCAGGCTAAATCATATGCCATTTATATGTTAACTGATTTTAATAAATACAGGAGTTAAAGGAAGGTACAGATTATTAATAATTATTGTTATAGTTCTAAATGATTAATTCAATGACTTGATAAAAATGAGCAGTTTGATAGGATTGAATTTAGTTTTAAATCTTCATTCAACTTGATAAAAAAAGCCAAAGACTGCATGCCACATGCTTATTTAAGTCACTCCATTTCCTTTATAAGATCTTTTCTCTGTTAATTTGAAATAATCAAGTTAAGATTCATTAAACATAAACCATAAGCTTCTCACTTAAGGCATGATCCTTAGAAAAAAATTTTAAATCTCTCTGGTAATAAATTCTTAAAGTAGGAAACCGTCGTGGCCTTTGGAGTCACTCGGCCCGGATCTAAGTCTTCAGCCAGGAACGAATACATATCTTCACTTTGTGCCTCAACTTTACCATCCATGAAATTATTTTAAAAATCAAGTAAATATTAATAAAATCACTTTAGTACTAAATGGCTGAATTTTAGTCTGTGTTCAATAATATTAACTATTCATAACATCGATTAAACAATGGAGACATAAAGTAAAACGCTTCGACTCAGTTAGCCAGTGTAGTGACCGTAATATGAGTTACCCATGCGGTAGACCTTTATCTCTTAATGACGAAATCATCTCTGTCCTCAAATAAACATTTTCCCCCAAAGCCTTATCATTCCAGTCATCTCTGATACCCTGGTACAGCTCAAACCAAACAGTATTCCACTTATCCTTCTTTCATCAGATATCACTAAGTTTCTGCTCTGACTTTTGTCCACTCTTGCCTGGCCTATAATATCTAGAAACAGGTAGGGATTGCCCTGCCTTTTAGTTCCATGAGTGCAGGACCAGAGGATAATCAAGTGTATTTTAATAAATCCTTAGACTCTTAAAATGAGGCTTATAAAAGATTGGTTAAACTCCAGAGGTGAAGCAGGGTAGTGGGACAGGGAGCTAGTTAGAAGGTGAAGTCCAGGGCTCCTGGGTGGCTCAGCGGGTTAAGCACCTGCCTTCAGCTCAGGTCATAATCCTGGAGTCCCAGGACTGAGCCCCACATCAGATTCCCTGCTCAAGGAATCTGCTTCTCCCTCTGACCCTTCCCATTTCTGTGCTCGCTCTCTCTCTCACTCACACTCTCTCAAATAAATAAATAAAATCTTGGGCGCCTGGGTGGTTCAGTCATTAAGCATCTGCCTTCAGCTCAGGTCATGATGCCAGGGTCCTGGGACTGAGTCCCATATCGGGCTTCCTGCTCAGTGGGGAGTCAGCTTCACCTTCTACCTCTGCACCTCCCCTCTGCTTGTGCTCTCTCTCCCTCTCATGCTCTCTCTCAAATGAATAAATATTTTTTTAAAAATAATAAAAATAAATAAGTAAATAAAAATTTAAAAAGAAAAAAAAAAGAAGAAGAGAGAGAAGGTGAAGTCCTAAACAGAAGAGTTGTTTATTATGGTGATACCAGGTAAAAGTGATTAGCAGATTATATTGGTAGAAAAACCCAAGAGAAAATCCAAATAATTTATTATCATTTAACTAAATCCAACAATGAATAATAAAAATAATAAAGCAAGTTGCATTTATCCCAAGAATGCAGGGATAGTTTAGTATTAGAATATTCCTTGAATATCTTGTACCACTTTAATAAAAGGAAAATACCATATGATGATCTATTTCCATTAACTGCATATAGAAGGGAACTTCCCATGTCAAACACACACACACACACACACACACACACACGCAGAGCTGCATACATACCACTATAAACATAGAAACAGCAGATACTATCACTTTAAAACCAGGAACAACACAAGAAAGTCCACTATCACAATTTAATTCACTCATGCACTGAAGTACCTTACATGTACAATAAAAAAAAAGAAGAAATTAAGAAAATTATTGGAAGAAAGATAATATAATATTACGTGTGAATAAAATGGCCACCTCTACTGAAACCCCACTCACCAAATCTTCTAACAAATTATAAGGAATATAAAATATATAGTGAAATTCACATTTCTGTATAAATTTAAACATTTTTCTAAAAAGCATATATTTAAATAAATGTATGAAAGGAAGAAAACAAGGGAAATACATATTCTAGGGAGGGGTGTATAGGGACCAAGGCGGCCGGCCCCAAGGTGGAACACTTTGGCATGAACATTATTTTGAGTTAAAAGTAATCCAACCTAGCAGACTCAGAAAGAAAATCGTTAACTCAACTTCCCACTTTACCAGGAAGAAAGCTATTAATAGAGATTGCTCCTTAAGAAAAGTATCTGCATAATAGGACAATCTTTGTTTTTCAAACATTTCTGTTCATCTTCCTATAATGGTCTTTCTCCCCTTTGAATACTCAGACCCCTACCCTCCCCCTTAACTCATATAAACATCATGTTGCCTCACTGTCTAGAATTTCCATGTCTTTGTGGATTCCTTATTCATATGCTATTAAATCTGATTATTTCTCTGTTGTTTCATGTCAATTTGATTCTCAGTCCAGCCAGAAGAAACTTAAAGGGTATAGGAAATTCTTCCTCCCCAATATGTGTGAAGAGGAAGAGAAATGTGGGTGAAAATGGGGGATAAAGAAGGAAAACACTTAAAATTTTTTCATTAAAGAGGAGCATAGCAGTGACTCATGGCAATAGAGTGCTATGGAATGAGGAGCACAATCAACTCAATTCAGTGTTCCTGACATCGTTAAATTAAAAAGGAAGTGATAGGTATGACATCAACTTTGTTTTCCAAAACAAATACCTTCAGTGTTCTGGCCTCATGTGTTAATTTTTCTGAACAATTTCCTTCCCTCCAACTATTCACATCTCATAAATCTTGTATGAAAATTTTTGTTCTGATTGGTCACTAGATAAGTGTTTTTTCTCTCATCTCTTCAAATCAGTACTATAGCCAGTTCATTTCTTTCAGGCTTACCCAGAACCCAGAGGATCATGGCGGATCAAAATGCAGACAAAAGGAGTTCTTTTTTTTTTTTTTTTTTTTAAGATTTTATTTATTTGACAGAGAGGGGGAAAGCACAGAAGGGGGACAGCAGAGGCAGAGGGAGAAGCAGACTCCCCACTGGGCAGGTACCCCAACACAGGACTTGATCCCAGGACCCCCCAGGATCATGACCTGAGCCAAAGGCAGACACCTAACTGACTGAGCTACCCAGGCACCCCAAGACAAATGAGTTCTGAGGCACCAATAGTAGTGCCACTTGACAGTTTCATTCACAGATTATGAATGAAACATTGCTAATTGAATGCTAGACTCTTTAATAAAGATTGATTTTCTAATATCAACATCATTCAAATATTTATGAGTAATATAGAAACTAGAATAATTTTGCTTTTAATCCTCAGCATAATCCTCACCATAAAAATAGAACATATATATATATTATATATATATATCCCTATGTCTAGCAGACACCTTTTGTATTCTATGAGTTAAGTGTCCTGATCCTCTGGTTAGTAGAAACGATAAGTAAGCAGGTAGTAGAATAGATTGATGTGCTTGGTGTTGGTGTGTGTGTGTGTGTGTCTGTGTGTGTCTGTGTGTGTGTGTGTGTGTTTACCTGGGGTAGGAAGATTATAAGTAATGAGTAAGAAAAGATGTAAAAGAAGAAAACAATTCCTGGGAGGAAAAGAGTACTAAGTAGGTAAGGCATTTTGAATAAGTCGAAGTCAAGTGGATTCAAGATCTCTTGGGCCTTAATAACCTAATCATATTAAGAAAACTTTCCTAAGATTTCCCACTATACTATACCTAATGTCTCACCAGATCAGACCCAAGTGGATAGCCGAAGCAGCACAAGAGCAATGTCAATTTTTGAAAATCTGTGTCATCTTGAATTCTGATGAGGGAAAGAAAACCAAGAAAAAGAGAACAATTTGGATGAAAAGAAATACAAACAGCAACACCTCTGCTAATATTAATTTAAAATAATTCCTCAACATATTTGCTTAATAACAATAAAAGATAACATTTGGTAGATAAAATTAAGTAATTACCAAATTACCTAAAATTAGGTAATTTTGTAGGATTTTAAGTGTAAAGGATCAAAATTCCTATTGATCCTATAGGGCAAGAGTGAATTGCTTTTTTTCTGTAAAACTTGATTTTATTATCACTATAAATGTTGATGGTGACATGGTTGACTCTTATACCAGATTCTCATTATGTAACTCCTTAGAGGGTAAAAGAACCTCAGCTCTGATGGTGCTCAGAACACAATACTCCAAAATATGGCACCTTGGCATTCTGAATATTTTAAGCAGAAGCAGGAAGGTCACTCTGACCTCCTCCTTTCTTATTCTCCTTCCCTGAAGTAGTCATAAAACCCGCATATTAGAGGTGTGCTCCCTATATGGAAAGGAAAGGAGCATCATTCTCTCTGAAAACAAAGGACTGCCAAGAAGAATCCTAACAAACAAGCCTTGCTGAGTGTCCCCCAGTTTACTACAATTAACCTCATATTCTTTAACCTATAACATTCCCCCATACTGTCTACTTTTCATCAAACCTAGAATAAAATATTCAGGTCTGCTTCTTTGGGTCTTTATTTCCTCTTGAAGGCTCCCATTGACATAAAACATGTTAAATATATTTGTAATCTTTTCTCCTGTTAATCTGTGTTTATCAGTTTAATTTTCAGACCCACTCAGAGACCCTATGAGGATCAAGGAAAATTTTCCTTTCCCTACACCTCTTAGAACCAGGAATATCTACAATTCTGGTCAATGGCTTTGTTGTTTCAGGTGAAATTATATAAAGTAAAGGTTCACCCCTTTGAATTATCTTCCCAACTCTCGCATAGATTTCAACCTCAGCTTCATCGAATTTCTTCAACCTTTATATTTTATTTTCTCCACCTTTAAAATCTTATTGCCAAGACATTCATATTTCCCTTGCAAGCCACCTCAAATTCTTTTGCAGGAATGCAGATTTAGATAGTTGAAGGAAAGACAAAGGAATATAAAGGGGTAAGGATGAGAGAAAGATGTTTGAAAGCTGTTTCACAGAAGCATGATCTGGCAACATGGTAGTAGAGGGGAAGAAAATGGAGATTGAGTAATCTGGTAAGACACTGCAATAAACCAAGTCAACCTAAAGCTCTGATGGTGCTCAGAACACACTACTCCAAAATATGGCACCTTGGCATTCTGAATATTTTAAGCAGAAGTAGGAAGGTCACTCTGACCTCCTCCTTTCTTATTCTCCTTCCCTGAATTAGTAACATACAAAAGGAGTGGCAAATGTATGAATGTAGGAACAAGTATAAACAACAGTCAACAGGAATCCACTGTTAATTGTTTTTTAGAACTTCTTATCAAGTAGATTTAAAATATAAAGCCTTGAGACTAAAAAAAGAAAATAGTATTTGTGTATGGGGAGCAGATCTGTAAGAGAATTAATAATGGGAGGGGTTTTTGTATTTTATTATTGGCTTGACAACACTGAAAAACAGACATGGAACTAAAATCCCAGAAGAAAAATCAGGACTGCAGATCTGACCCAGGATAACTGAAAACCTAAAAGTAGTTAAAAAAAAAAAAAACAGTAAATACAAATGAGGTGAAAATACCGAAGAACTGTTCTTGGAGAGAGATCCAAGGCGCTGAGAAGAAGGAAGCAGAGACTACAGAGATAGCAGACAACAAACCAGAAAAAAAATGGTAGGTTATATGGTAATAAAAGTCAAAGGAAGAGAACACTTCAAAAAATCCCTAACTGCTGTTAAAGGCATCAGCGGAAGTCAAGCAAATCCACTCAATCTGAGAAGAGATTCTTAAATTTGCCTACAAAGGGATAATGAATAACTACTGAATGAATTAACAAAATTTAAGCCAATAGCTAAAACAACACAACAAAAACCAAAATTTAAATAATACTGTGAAGAAAAAGGCTATGACTTTTCAAAAATGTAAACTGTATTTGCTTTTTAATTTATGATTAGCTGATCTATCATCAATACTGCATTTTGTCTACATGGCTTTCTCTGTGACTATTTAGATTAATTTTATGCTCAAAGAGGCTAAAATCTATAACTAAATGTGGCAAATGCAAAATGCAATATGACAATATGCCAAATGCAAAAATAATCAATTCATCTAAGCAATGGGTCCATTTACAGCTCCCTGAGTTGAATATGTTCATATGTGACTTATGAATATGTTCATATGTGTAGTCACCAAAAAAATAATATACATTTGTTGATAGATATATTTCTTGAAAAGATCAATAATATCTGTAATTACTTGCTTGTTGGAGGGACAGAGAAAAGAGAAGGAAAAAAAGAGTTCAAGAGGGAAAGAAAGAGAAAGGATGAGGGAGGAAGAGAGAAAAATTCAGTATGTAGGTCTCAGTGATTTAAAATATCCATCCAGGGGTGCCTGGGTGGCTCAGTGGGTTAAAGCCTCTGCCTTCGGCTCAGGTCATGGTCTCAGGGTCCTGGGATTGGGCCCCACATCGGGCTCTCTGCTTGGCAAGGAGCCTGCTTCCCCCTCTCTCTCTGGCTGCCTCTTTGCCTACTTGTGATCTCTCTCCCTCTGTCAAATAAATAAATAAAATCTTAAAATAAAATAAAATAAAATATCCATCCAGAGGTGGGCAAGATGGCGGAGAAGTAGGAGACCCTGTTGCAACCTGTCCCCTAAAGTAAGCTGGATATCTACCAGAACACACTGAACACCCATGAAATCAGCCTGAGGAGTGAGATTTTTCACTTCTGGATCTCTATGGGAGCAGAAAACAGCAGTGGAGAGGTAAAGAAAAGTGGGAACACTCGAACCAATATCAGAGGATAAACAAAAGGGGGAGGGAGCCAACAGAAGCGGTGCAAGGACAGCATTACCCCAAAGGAAAGTGCCCGGTGGTTGGGGAGCAGCAATAACTTAGAGTCCGGTTAAAAAAACTTAAAAAGAGCAAAAGGTTCTGAGACGTAACTAGTGGAAGGGGGTGGTCACGGGCACAGGCCTGGGCCCAAGCTCCCAGGAAGAACACCACTCGCCTCAAAGAGAGACTGGTTGGGGGTGAGGAGGGTCTAGTCCGTGGTTCCTGAACCTGCAGCTTTCTGCCCCTTGCACCATTTTGTGGGTGGGGCGCATGCACTCCTGCAAGCACCTTAGAGAGTCTGGTGTGGTCCGGGAGCCGGCAGCTTTTCTCTGTGTGCAGAGCTCTCTGGACTGTCCACCCCCAACCGCAAGACAATCATGGCCTACAGCAGGCTCCCAGCCGGCCCCTGAGAGAACACAGGCGGGCAGCCTAATCTCGGGCAGGAGTCTGAGCACATCCTGTGTGGGCCTGGAGCCCGGAGAGCACTCACAGAGCCACTGAACGGTGGCAGGAGGTGCACACCACCTGTGACAGTCTGCGCTGTGAGCAGAATTTTGTGGAGGGGAGTATTTGTTCTGGACCACCCAGAGGGGAGCAGACTGAGGCTTCTCTGTGACACAGAGGTCTCGGGACCTATGGGCAGATTCCTTGCTTGGACTCTCCGAAAAGCTGAAAAAGCTACAAAAGGCCAAATACCTTCAGAGAGTGAAAGACTGAGAAACCAATTTCCACAGAGCTCAGCCTCTTGATTGGGGGACAGGGTGACTCAATCCAAGCAAGATTGACTGGAAAGCAATGCAGCAGGCCCTCCCCCAGAAGACAAGTCAAAAACAAAAGGTGGGGCGCCTGGGTGGCTCAGTCATTAAGCGTCTGCCTTCAGCTCAGGTCATGATCCCATGGTCCTGGGATCGAGCCCCGCATTGGGCTCCTTGCTCGGCAGGAAGCCTGCTTCTCCCGCTACCATTCCCTCTGCTTGTGTTCCCTCTCTCGCTGTGTTTCTCTCTGTCAAAATAAATTAAAAAAATCTTTAAAAAAAAAAAAAAAAAGAAAAAAGAAAAAGGAAAATAACCACAGGGTCCCCATAAAATTTTAAATCCCCAACATCAGGGGAAATCAATATATTAAGTGCCTGATAATACCCTCAAACCTGTATATTTCATTGATACAAGTTTTCTTTCTTTCTTATTTTCTTTCAATTTTTTATTCACTCGTTTTCACATTTCTTGGTTTTTATTTTTTTTAAACTACTTAACATTACAACTAGAGGCTTAATACAACTATAAACCCAGGAAGACCTGAAATAACTTTCCTCGCCAGCGAGGAGTTATAACCACCCTCCCATCTTATCCTTCTGTCAGTGTTTCTACATATTTGCTTTTGTTCTGGTATTATATAAATCTTATTCTTGGGGTTCATTCTGACTAGGTTCTTTTATTTCTTGTCATTTACTTTTGTCTGTCTATATGTTTGTTCATGTTTGTTTACATACCTTATAAATCCTATTTTTGGGGCCCATTCTGGCTAGGATTTCCTATTTTTCTCTTTCTATCTTTTTTAATCCTTATTCTTTCTATTTGGTGGTGAATACCAATCGCTCCAAAACCTTCCAGGGTGCACCCTGCCTGGATCGTGGGTGATATATCCAGCTATACAACCTTTCATCCACTTCTCATCAAAATGACTAGGAGGAAGAACACCCAACAGAGGAAAAACCCAGAGACTGTACCCTCTCCCTCAGAACTATTAGACATGGACATAAATAGTATGTCAGAAAGGGAATTCAGGGTGACAATTATCCAGGCAATGGCTATGATGGAAAAAAACATTAATGACAGCATAGAATCTCTAAGGGCAGAAATGACAACCAGTATAGCTGATGTAAAACATGCTATCAGTGAGATCCAATCCAATCTAAATAGTCTAACAGCTAGAGTTATGGAGACAGAGAATAGAATTAGTGATCTAGAGGATAAAGTGGTTGAGAAGAAAGATCAGGAGGAGAGCTGGAGCAAACTGCTAAGAAATCATGAAAAGAAACTTAGGGAAATAAATGATGCTATGAAACGTCCCAACGTCAGAATTACTGGAATCCCAGATGGAGTAGAGAAAGACAGAAGACTAGAAGATATAGCTGACCAAATTCTGAATGAAAATTTCCCCAATCTGGGGAATGGAACAAGTGTTCATGTCCTAGAGGCAGAAAGGACACCGGCCAAGATCAATGAGTCTAGAAAGACACCCAGACACATAACCGTAAAATTTGCAAATTATAATTTTAGACAAGAGGTCCTGAGGGCAGCTAGGGGGAAGAGATTCCTAACATACAGAGGCAGACCCATCAGAATGGGTCTGGACGTCAGACCTGTCCACAGAAACCTGGCAAGCCAGAAAGGGCTGGCATGATATTTTCAGGGCACTAAACAAGAATAACATGCTGCCAAGAATACTTTATCTAGCAAGACTGACATTCAAAATGGATGGATAGATAAAGAGCTTCCAAGAACAGTAAGAATTAAAAGAGTATATGACCACCAAGCCCACACTCCAGGAAATATTAAGGGGGGGTTCTATAAAAGTAGAAAGAACCCATGAGGGAGTTAGAACATAAATTTATAATCAATAGAAACAAGGACTACACAGGCAACATGATGTCAATAAACACTTATCTTTCAATAATCACTCTCAATGGGAACAGCCTAAATGCTCCCATAAAACGGCACAGGGTTGCAGAATGGATAAAATGACAGGACCCGTCCATATACTGTCTACAAGACACACATTGGGAACCAAAAGATACATCCAAACTGAAAGTGAAAAGATGGAGGACCATCTTTTATGCTAACAGGCCTCAAAAGAAAGCAGGGATAGTGATTCTCATATCAGAGAAATGAGATTTTTAGCTAAAGACTGTAGTCAGAGGTACAGAAGGACACTACATCATTTTTAAAGGATCTATCCTCCAAGAAGATCTAACAATTGTAAACATTTATGCCCCCAATAAAGGAGGAGCCAACTACATAAGCCAACTGTTAATTAAAATAAAGAGTCGTATTGATATGAATACATTAATAGTAGGAGATCTTAACACGCCACTCTCAGTAACAGATAGATCATCTAAACAGAAAATCAAAAAAGAACAAGAGTTCTGAATAACACATTGGACCAGATGGCCTCAGAGAACATTCCACTCTAAAACAACAAAATACTCATTCTTCTCGAGCGCACATGGAACTTTCTCCAGAATAGACCACATACTAGGTCACAAATCAGGAATCAACTGATACCAAAAGATTGAGATGATTCCCTGCATATTCTCAGACCACAACGCTTTGAACTGGAACTCAACCACAAGAAAAAGTTTGGAAGGAATTCAAACACTTGGAGGCTAAAGATCAACCTGCTCAAGGACGTCTGGATCAACCAGGAAATCAAAAATGAACTTAAACAATTCATGAAGACCAATGAGAATGAAGACACATCGATCCAAAACCTATGGGACATGGTAAAGGCAGTCCTAAGGGGGAAATACATAGCCATCCAAGCCTTACTCAAAAAATCTGAAAAATCTCGAACACACTAGCTCTCTTTACACCTTAAAGAACGGGAAAATCAACAACAAATAAGCAAACCCCACGCACAAGAAGGGAAAAAAATCAAGATAAGAGCAGAGATCAACAAGTTAGAAACTAGAGAAATAGTAGAATGCATCAATGAATCCAGAAGTTGGTTTTTTGAAAGAAGCAGTAAGATCAATAAGCCACTGGCCAAATTAATCCAAAATAAAAGAGAGAAGACCCTAATTAACAAAATTATGAATGAAAGGGGAGAGATTACGACTAATCCAAAGGAAATAGAAACAATCATCAGAAATTATTATCAACAGCTATATGCCAATAAGTTAAACAACCTAGAAGAAATGGATGCATTCCTGGAAACCCATAATCTTCCAAGACTGAAACAGGAAGAAACAGACAACCTGAACAGACCAATATCTAGTACCAAGATTGAAGCAATGATCAAAAACCTCCCAAAAAACAAGAGTCCAGGACCTGATGGATTCCCTGGGGAATTCTACCAAACATTCAAGGACAAAATAATACCTATTCTCCTGAAACTGTTTCAAAACATAGAAACAGAAGGAAAACTTCCAGACTCTTTTTATGAAGCCAGCATTACCCTGATCCCCAAACCAGGCAAAGAACCCATCAAAAAGGAAAATTTCAGACCAATATCCCTGATGAATATGGATGCCAAGATTCTCAACAAGATCCTAGCTAATAAGATCCAACAGCACATTAAAAAGATTATTCATCATGACCAGGTGGGATTTATTCCTGGAATGCAAGGGTGGTTCAACATTCACAAATCAATCAATGTGACAGAACAAATCAATAAGAGAAGAGACAAGAACCACATGGTCCTCTCAATTGACACAGAAAAAGCATTTGACAAAATTTAGCATCTGTTCCTGATTAAAACTCTTCAAAGTATAGGGATAGAAGGAATACTCCTCAACATCATAAAGTCTATCTATGAAAAGCCCACAGCAAATATCATTCTCAATGGGGAAAAGCTGACAGCTTTCCCTTTGAGATCAGGAACACAACAAGGATGCCCACTCTCGCCACTCTTGTTCAACATAGTACTAGAAGTCCTAGTGACAGCAATCGGACAACAAAAAGAAATAAAAATATTCAAACTGGCAATGAAGAAGTCAAACTCTCTCTCTTCGCAGATGACATGATACTTTATATGGAAAACCCAAAAGATTCCATCTCTAAACTATTAGAACTCATAGAGCAATTCAGTAATGTGGCAGGATACAAAATCAATGCACAGAAATCAGTTGCTTTCCTATACATGAACAATGAAAATATGGAAAGGGAAATTAGAGAATTGGTTCCATTTACTACAGCACCAAGAACCATAAGATATCTGGGAATAAACCTAACCAAGGAAGTAAAGGATCTGTACTCTAGGAACTATAGAACGCTCATGAAAGAAACTGAACACACAAAAAGGTGGAAAAGCATTCCATTCTCATGGATCAGAAGAATAAACATTATTAAAATGTCTATACTGCCCAGAGCAATCTATACTTTCAATGCCATCCCGATCAAAATTCCACCAGCACTTTTCAAAGGGCTAGAACCAACAATCCTAAAATTTGTATGGAACCAGAAATGACCCCGAATTGCTAAGGAAATGTTGAAAAAGAAAAACCACGCTGGGGGCATCACATTGCCTGATTTCAAGTTTTACTACAAAGTGGTGATCACTAAGACAGCATGGTACTGGCACAAAAACAGACCCATAGACCAGGGGAACAGAATAGAGAGCCCAGATATGGATCCACAACTCTAT
The DNA here is from genome assembly GCA_028646535.1 of Procyon lotor. Taxonomy (NCBI): domain Eukaryota; kingdom Metazoa; phylum Chordata; class Mammalia; order Carnivora; family Procyonidae; genus Procyon; species Procyon lotor. Next base: position 53,943,498 of record CM053604.1, on the reverse strand, counting down.
GGTCAAATAATCTTTGACAAAACAGGAAAAAATATCCAGTGAAAAAAGACAGTCTCTTCAATAAATAGTGCTGGGAAAATTGGACAGCTATATGTAGAAGAATGAAACTTGACCATTCTCTTACACCATACATGAAGATAAACTCGAAATGGATAAAAGACCTCAACGTGAGGCAGGAATCTATGAAAACCCTAGAGAAGAACATAGGCAGTAACCTCTTCGACATCAGCCACAGCAACTTCTTTCAGGACATGTCTCCAAAGGCAAAGGCAACAATAAATGAAAATGAACTTTTGGGACTTCATCAAGATAAAAAGCTTCTGCACAGCGAAGGAAACAGTCAACAAAACAAACAGGCAACCCACAAAATGGGAGAAGATATTTGCAAATGACACTACAGACAAAGGTCTGATATCTAAGATCTATAAAGAACTCCTCAGGGCACCTGGGTGGTTCAGCCGGTTAAGCGGCTGCCTTCAGCTCAGGTCATGATCTCTGGGTCCTGGGATTGAGCCCTGCATCGGGCTCTCTGCTCAGCAGGGGAGCCTGCTTCTCCCTCTCCCTCTGCCTGCTGCTCTGCCTACTTGCGCTCACTCACTCTCTGTCTCTGTCAAATAAATAAATAAAATCTTAAAAAAAAAGAATTCCTCAAACTCAACACTCACAAAACAGATAATCACATGAAAAAATGGGCAGAAGTCATGAACAGACACTTCTCCAAAGAAGACACACAAATGGCCAACAGACACATGAAAAAATGTTCATCATCTTTAGCCTTCAGGGAGATTCAAATCAAAACCACACTGAGATACCACCTTACACCAGTTAAAATGGCCAAAATCAATAAGACAGTAAACAATAGGTGTTGGAGAGGATGTGGAAAAAGGGGAACTCTCTTCCACTGTTGGTGGGAATGCAAGCTGGTGCAGCCACTTTGGAAAACAGTGTGGAGATTCCTCAAGAAATTAAAAATAGAGCTACCCTATGACCCTGCAATTGCACTACTGGGTATTTACCCCAAAGATACAGATGTAGTACAAAGAAGAGCCACATGTACCCCAATATTCATAGCAGCAATGGCCACAATTGCCCAACTGTGGAAAGAGCCAAGATGCCCTTCAACAGACGAATGGATAAATAATGTATATATGTTCTATATATTCAACGGAATATTATGCCTCCATCAGAGATGAATATCCAAATTTTGTATCAACATGGATGGGACTGGAAGAGATTATGCAGAGTGAAATAAGTCAAACAGAGAGAGTCAATTATCTTATTGTCTCACTTACATGTGGAGCATAAGGAAAAACATGGAGGGCATTGTGAGAAGGAAGAGAAGGGTGAATAGGGGGAAGTTGGAAGGGGCGATGAACGATGAGAGACTGTGGACTCTGAGCAACAGACTCAGGGATTTGGAGGGGTGGAGGTGGGGGTTTGGGTGAGCCTGGTGGTGGGTATTGAGGAGCGCATGTATTGCATGGAGCACTGGGTGTGGTGCATGAACAATTAATCTTTAACACTGAAAAAATAAACGTATTTGGGGAAAAAAATAAAAATAAAATAGGATAAAATAGAATAAAAGAAAAGAAATAAAATAAAATAATAAAATAAAATATCTGTCCAATTGATATTAGCATTTATTGGTATCGCATAACTTGCAGTCTCAGTGAGTGTATGAAATAATCTTTGGATTTAGTCATACTCTCAATTTCATGAGAGAAGACCTCCATCCAGTATTTTGGTACCTAGATCTTATTAGGAAGATGTTGCATTTGAAATGATCCCTCAACAACAAGTTCCATATTAGCATTTACTTAGAATTATAATTGTAATAAACATGAAACAAAGCCAATTATCTCATAAAAAGAAATAAAAATTTAAGAAGAAAGAATTTTAGCTGATAGTGTTGATACTTATGTAAATGGATGTCAGAATTTAATGAGAAATTGGAAGATACTGCTCTTACAAGAAGTAATATAACATACCATAATTAATCAAACTATAATATGGCATCACTTACAGTACTTAATCCCTACAAATCTAAAGGACAGAAATGATCCATCTTTCAAATGAAAACACTGAAGATGATCACTTGATCAAGCTCATAAAGCAGAAAATGGTAATTGTCAGAACACAAACTAAGTCAACAGAGTATTAAACATTAAATTTCAGTCATATGGCAGACACGGAGGTGTACTGTTGCTAGGGAAAGAGCAAGAGCTGGGAGACAGAAAGCCCAACCTGATTACCCAGGCACAGATGTGCAGGGATTGCTGATGTGCTGAAGGTGGATCTGAAAACTGAATTCTATATCCAGCAAAAAATATTTTTCAAAAGCAAAGAAAAATATTTTTGTCAACAACTGACAGGTGAAGTAAATTCACTGCTTGCACACCTGCACAATAAGAAAGCTTTAAAAAAGTTATAGACTTAGAACTGCACTTTCAAATAGAAATTTTGATCTGCACAAAGAAATGAAAAGTACCCAAAATGATCAAATGAGGGTCAATGTCAAAGAATATATTTTACTTTGAATTACTTAAAAAGATCAGGGTCTTAGGTGCCTGAGTGGCTCAGTGGGTTAAGGCCTCTGCCTTCAGCTCAGGTCAGGTCAGCTCAGGTCATGATCTCATGAGATCATGATCTCATGATCTCAGAGACCCACATCAGGCTCTCTGCTCAGCGGGAAGCCTGCTTCCCCCTGCCTACTTGTGATCTCTCTCTCTGTGTCAAATAAATAAATAAAATCTTTAAAAAGAAAAAAAGAAGAAGAGCTTTCCCTGTTCTTCACATCCCCCAAATCTGAACTTTAGGATATCACCACAGCAATTATGAGAGAATGCATTCTTTTCTGTTGTAATTGTTTTTATTGAGCTATAATTCACATACCATAAAATTCAAACTTTTAAGGTGTCCAATTCAATGTTCTTGGTATACTTACAGGCTGTCCAATCCTCTCCAATATTTAAGTCTGGAGTATTTCAACACTCCAAAAGAAGCCCCATACCCATTAGCACTCATTCTCCATTCACCCTTCCTTCCAGCCATTGGCAGCCACAAGTTCATTTTCTGTTTCTATGCATTTACCTACTTCGGACATTTTATATAAACAGAACTATATAATATGTAGTTCTTTTGTCTGGCTTCTTTGACTTAGCCTAATGCTGTCAAGGTTTATCTATGTGGTAGCCTGTGACAGTATGTACTTCTCCCCTTTTTATGGCTAAATCACATTCCATTGTGTCTATATACCACTTTTTTTTTTTTTTTACCCATTCTTCAGGTGATAAGACATTTGGATTATTTCCACTTTACGGTGACTATGAATAATGCTGCTATGAACACTGGTGAACAAGTTTTTAAGTGAACCTACATTTTCAATTCTCTTGGATACATGCCTAGGAATGGAATTACTGGGTCATACAGGAACTCTGCGTTCAAGTTTTTGAAGAACTGCCGAACTGTTTTCTATTTTATATTCCCACCAGCAATGTAACTTTCATTTATCTAGCCCTCGAATTTCTTGAGGGCAGAGACTGTCTTATGTTCTACCATATCCCCAGCATTTAGCACAGTGCCTAATGCAATATGGTTGTATATGAGTATTTGTAAAGTGAATGACTAAATTAAAAGCCCGATAGTTTTTTTCACCTTATGCCTTCTTTCAGAGAGATACTTACCAAAATACCACTTCCTCACAACGCTCCCAAATACCTTTAACTTTCTTCTCTCCAGACTCCTTCGCCTCTGAAACTTATCTAAAAATAACATATTCTTAGGTACCAGCACTTCTTGAGATGGGTGCCGTATGATCACCAGAGCCAAGGATTGGGATCTACAAAAGACTGCTCACCTGCACATTAGAGAAGTTAATATAATATAATCTGATGATAGAATCAAGTATTTCCAGGTTGGCGACACTGGCAGACAGGCAGATATGTGTATTTTCAAAGCGATTTTCCTGCAAATATAGGCCCAAGATGTATTTGACTGTAGGTCTCCCTCTGCTGGCCCTGCTGTCAAGGTCACTACAATAGACCAGGGAGAAAAGGGAGCAAAGAGACTCCCACATGCCAGAGGCAACATATGGACCCCATCCCATCACAAAGGCAGCCAGAGAAGCTCTGCAGATGAAAGGGCCTTCCAATTCTAGCAGCTCTGGGTGGGGATTAGCCTCCCATGATTGGTACTTAAGTAGCCTGATGACTTCCAGCTCTAGCCAGTTAAGGAGACTATTGCATAGAGTAAATACTCACTTTGATCCTCAAACACAAAGTGGACATCATGCGCATTTACACTTTAAACATGACCAACTTCTCTTGATATGAATTGGATATGTCGCTAATAAAATATGAATATACATTAATTCCTGTAAAATCTCACAAAAATCTGTCCACTTCCGCTCCTGATAAACACTCACTGATATGGAAAGAGAAAACTCCCTTGATATTTTATATGACACATCACATTGCACACATATACTTTGCATCATTTCATTTTTTTAAGACTAGAAGTTGTGTGTAACTATGTTGAATAAATTCTCAAACTTCTATATAAATGACCTGTGGTAAGCAAAATGCCCACCCCAAGGATGCCCATGCCCTAATTCCTAGAACCTGCAAACATGTTGCATTATATGGAAAAAGGGACTTTGCAAATGTAACGAAGGTTATAGACCCTAAAATAAGGAGATGACTGGGATAATCTAGAGGGACTCGGTGTGACCACATGAGCCCTTCAAAGGAGAGATCTTTCTCTGGCTGGAATCAGGAAAGATGCTGCAGAAGGAGAAGTCAGAGAAAATTGAAGGGTGAGAGAATTTTGAACTACTCTTGGCTGGAAGGGGACCACATGGAAAGCATGAGGACAAATGTGAGCAGCCTGTAGGACCCCGCAGCCCAGCCCCCAAAATGACAGTGGACAAGGAAATGGGGACCTCAGTTCCATAATCACAAGAAACTGAGTCTGGCCAGCAACCTGGATGAGTGT
>CM053604.1:53922192-53938006 GCA_028646535.1 Procyon lotor | reverse complement strand
ACAAGCAGAGGGCATGGTAGCGGGAGAAGCAGGCTTCCTGCAGAGCAGGGAGCCCGATGCGGGGCTCGATCCCAGGACCCTGGGATCATGACCTGAGCCGAAGGCAGCCACTTAACGACTGAGCCACCCAGGCGCCCCTAGCATTCATTTTTTAAAAGTAAATAACTAATTGCTTTGTCACATGTTTCATACTGGCTTATCAGTTGATACAGTTCACTGCAGGTGTACATCTCTTTTATAATATGTCTAATATATTTAATTAGATTCCTATTTCCTGTAACCCTATATTAGACATATTAACAAAAGCCAGTGACCTTTAATAACGTTGAATGAAACAATGTTTTCAGAAACATAAGTACATAAATGATGTCAAAGGATTATAGGTCTCAAAAGTACAAAGAATTCTAAGGCAAAGGTCATTTATATTTTTAGTCCATAAATATATAAAGCCAGTAACACGGACTTACTTTTTAATAAGGTTCTATTAGTCTAATGACGGAATTTTGGTATTTATGTTTCTAAATTGTTAGCTCCAAGTTGCATGTGGCTTCCTGCAAGGGTATCACATCTCCTCCAGTTCCTGATCTGAAGTACATGTGCTTAGGATATTTCAAGTTCTACCTGCTCCAGCCTATATTTCTAAATTACAACAATGCCAATGGAATTGCACTTTTCCAAAGCCTCTACAATATGATGTAAAATCTAGATTTGGAACACAGACACTTACTTTTTCTGAGTTCTCTCAGCCAGCCTTGCAATCTCTATCGCTGCCTTCCTTGCTTCAAAATCTTCCCTTTTCACCACCTCTCCAGTCCCTCGGTAGCCTAGCTCCACCAACTGGCGGGCCAGGCCTTCATCCTAAAGAGAAAAATAAATTTTAAGAATTGTGCACAAATCAGACATCTTAGTTTTATTCAATGCATACCAAATAACTGTTTTAAATGAAAAATCAAATTTATTTTTTAAAAATGAGACATGAGATACATGAAAACTTAGAATTCTAACAATACTTTAATCAACGTCAGATTGTCACCCCTTTCCCACAGATGTACAATGAAGAAAAAAAGGAAACAACATCAGTCACTAAATTTTCTCTAAGGGATTAAAGGACAAAGTCTGTTGTGTTTTTAAACCATTTATGAGAGCAGCTGTAGATAATTAATAGAGTATCTTTAAAACAATAAAACTGAGACAATGGTTCTCATACAAGAAAAACTTTTAAAAAAAACCACTTGCACAAGAAGAGAATTGGGTTGCTCCCATAAACTGCAACATTTCAGAGACTTACTTCCTTGAAGTCAATGAACTGATGACACAGAGCATTAAAACTTCGAATACAAAATAAAGAGCAGATGAATTTCCTATTTAACTGGAAAGATACTGTTTCCATATAACGTCGGTACCAATAAAAACAGCAAAGAAGGAACCCAGAAAGATGACAACAAAAAAGCTTCAAGCTGAAAAAAATTTCCCCACAATCCTTTAGCCCTTTCATATTTTAGCTACTTTAAGAAATGTCTCCCACATTTGTGTCACTTGCATAGCATATCAAAAAAGAATACTATTTCCCCATAATCTGAAGAGGTGGCATTTTATGTGAAGTTATTGATACAAGCGCTAAAGTATTACATAAAAATATGTATATATTAATAATGTTCTTTATATTATCATCTTGGCTAAATATGAAATATTTGAAATACAGTGAAAACAGCATACATTTTCTTGTTACAGACACTTACTTAATACATCACTGTGGAATGTAAGAACCGCCTGCCAGGATTAAATGCGAAAATGTAAGAGTCCTGGTTAATAATCGATTCCGCCCTTAGAGGCTGGTTTAAAATTCAAACCAAGGGGAAGAAAACATTTAGACATTATCAGCCTAGAAAGCTTGCTACTTTCCTTTGCTAAACATTAAAAGCAAATACAGTTGACCCTCAAACAGCAAGGGTTTGAACTGTGCAGGTCCACTTACACACATTTTTTTCTCAATAAATATACTGAAAAATTATTTAGAGATTTGCAACAATTTGAAAAAAACTCACAAATGAATTATGGAGCCTAAAAAGAGTGTAAGAATTATGAAAAAGTTACCTGTGTCATAAATGCATAAAATATATGTAGGTACTAGTCTGGTTTATCATTTACTACCCTAAAATATGCACAAATTATAAAACATTAAAACTGATCAACACTTACAGACTGTACAACATCTTTTCATCTTTCATTCTGGTGTCAGTAACACGGATAACATCTACAGTGGTCTGTATCCTATAAGACAGTACTGACATGGGTACTGACGGACGATTCATCTTATAAAGAGTTGATGTAAACTTAGAGTTTAGACAAACAACAGTCCAGTACTGTAAATGTATTTTCTCTTCCTTGCGATGTTCTTTTTTCTTTTAAGATTTTATATATTTATTTGAAAGAGAAAGTGAGAGAGAGAGAGAGACCTTGAGCCGGGGTAGGGGCAGAGAGAGAAACAGACTCTCCACTGAGCAGGGCTCCATCCCAGGACTCCAGGATCATGACCTGAGCCACCCAGGCTCCCCTCCTTATGATGTTCTTAATAACATTATTTTTTCTCTGGCCTACTTTATTGTAAGAACATAGCATATAATACACATGACATACAAAATATATGTTTTATGTTTTCTCTTCAGCTGTTTATGTTCTCAGTAGGACCTCTGGTCAACAGCAGGCTATTGATGGTTAAGTTTTGGGGGACTCAAATGGTCTCCACAGATTTTCAACTGCATGGGGGTTGGTGCCCCTAATCCTCTTGTTGTTCAAGGGTCAACTCTATGGAACTCTGTGTAGTAACGGGGATGCATTTGCCAAACTAATACAGCACAAATCACCAGGCCTATGAGCCTCTTTTTCTGACTCATTTCCCTGCTTATTATACTTGTTATTCCTAGGCTCTTTAGTGAGAACCACAAAACTAAGCAAATGCCTCCACCTAGTGGAATTAATATTTAATAGAAAAAACAATGAAGATTATGGATTTGATTTACAAAAGAGATGATTTGAGTGTAAGTTTTCATAAGTATATTGCTAAAAATAAGCACATGGGAAGAACTCTCAGCTAAACTCTGAGGCTGTGGGATTTTTCTAGAACATAAAAGATTTGTGGTCAACACAGTATTTGATACAATAAAGGCCATTAAAAAGTTGCTCTATTAATTTCATATATGGAATGTATTATGCATTTCTGAGCGCCTTACCTGGGCCACAGAAAATCATCTGATGGCTCTACACTCATCCACACTAATGTGTAGGGCAAAAAATCGCAAAATCTACTGAGAATACAAGTAGAAAGCAGAAGTTGGTTGCCTCACCAACTCTTACCACTGGTAGAATCGTAAGTCATCTGTCCACTTTAAATGGTAAATTATCTTTAAAGAAATTATCCTTAAAGAAACCTAAGAAACAAAACATTTTTACGTATTCACATATTTAGCACTTCTGATGCTTTATTCCTTTGTGTAAATCTGTGTTTCCTGCTATGGTTTTCCTTCTGCCTAAAAAACTCTAACATTTCTTGCGGTGTAGGTCTGCCAACAACTAATTATCTTGCCTTTTGTTTGACTGAAAAAATGGATTTCACCTTACCTTTTGAAAGACATTTTTGCTGGATTAGTGTTCCAGGTTGACTTTTGACCTTTCAACACTTTAAAGATGTCACCCCATTGCCCCATGCTTCATATTACCTCTGAGAGGTGTTTAGTCTTTCCTGTCCGTCTTATTTTACATAATGGGGTCCTTTCATTTTAGATTCTTTTAAGATTTTTCTCTTTATCACTGGTTTTCAGCAATTTTAAAATAGTCCTTGGATTGGTTTCTTTGTACTTATTCTGCTGGGAATGCACTGTACTCCTTGGCTCTGTGGATTTATAGTTTTCACAAAATTTGGAAACTTCTTAGTCATTATTTTTTCAAATATGTTCTATTCCCTACTTCCCTCTGACCCTTCTGGGATTCCATTTACATTTTTTGGAAGGGCAAAAGATTATCATTTTCTAGAAAATGCTAATGGTTTTGACTATAACAGTTCATCTTAGTAAAAACAGGTGATCAGCCATGATAACCCAAGTATATAAATAAGACAGTAATATTGCATTAATTGTCAATGCTTCTTCCCTTATGTGATCATGAGTCACTGACTTTTGGAGGCCAGCAGTTTGGAGCAGGTTAACTATAAAGAGGCATCATGCAGAGTAGAACCCAGACATGGCTCACCCTTAAAGAGAAAGCTTCCTTGCTGCACATGAACCGTAAAACATGTGGCAAGGCAGAGGCCACCCAAGTGGGCAGCAAATGTCAGTGCAAGACTTAATTCTGACTACACGACTATTCTTCTGGGACAGATGTTAGACATCTCTCAGCTGCTGAGAGAGAGGTTTGGCCCCTAGGATGTGCAATGGAATGGTGCCTTCCAGTTGCTGTGGCCCTGGACCTTGGCAGAGTTGAACTGGGACTCCAGGGTTCCATCCAAAAAGGCCACAACAGCTCCCCAGGGTCATCCTGATTTCTGGAAGGCTACAGATCTGTGGCCTGGTGGGCACAATTCACTCCCCAAACAGATTTGGGGCTATACTGTTTCCAGTCTTTGGGTCAGAGCCCATGCCCACCCCCAGCCTGGCTGCACCCCTGGAGCAAAGTGCCTCCCACACTGTTCCTCTAGTGGGGTGAGGGTGAGGGGTAGATGAAGATTGGAATTTGGTGTTATGTGGGGTGAGCCAGACTCCTAACAGGTGAGTCTAGAACAAGGGGTACCCAGCAACTAGAGCAGAGAAGAGAGGAGAGGAGAGGAGAGGAGAGAAAAGAAAAAAGAAAAAAGAAAAAGGAGAAGGAAGGGAGGGAGGGGAAGAGGAAGGGAGGAAGAAAGAAAGAGAGGGAAGAAGGAAGGAAGGTAGGCAGAAAGGAGGGAAGGAAGAAAGGAGTGAGGGAGGGAAAGAAAGAAGGAAGGAGGGAAGGGAAGGGGAGGAGGAGAGGAGGGAGGAAGGAAGTGTGGGTGGGTCTATGGCCACTAGAACACTTGATTTTGCCTGAAGGCTACTGAGGCTCTCTTAGCTTTTGTGTCTTTTGTTATTATGTTATATATTGCTGGAAAAGAGTTATTATTGTAGTTCAACCTTAGATTTCTTCAACTAAACTCACTGATTTGTTCTAATAGGGTTCCAGTTTAATTTTCTTTTATTCTCATGGCAGATAATCATACTGCATTTATAATAATATTCTGACTTCTTCCAAGTATTTATGACACTTTTCTTTCATCGTAGCATTGCTGTGGTCAGACCACCAATAAAAAGTTAAGAGTACTCACAAACATTATTATCATGTTTCTATTCCAGTGCTAAACTTTCGTTTTTTGTGTTTTTTTTAAGATTTTTTATTTATCTGACAGAGAGAAATACAACGAGAGAGGGAACAAAAGCAGAGGGAATGGTAGCGGGAGAAGCAGGCTTCCTGCAGAGCAAGGAGCCCAATGCGGGGCTCGATCCTAGGACTCTGGGATCAGGACCTGAGCTGAAGGCAGGTGCTTAACAACTGAGCCACCCAGGTGCCCTCCAGTGCTAAACTTTCAAATGTTTAACCACTTAATATGAAGTTTACAAGTGTTTGCTATATACTCTTCATCAAGTTATGACAAGAGTTTAGAATTTTATCCTTCATTTTTTCTGCATCTATAGAGACTATATTTTTTCCTTTTAAATTTAATGTCATGGGAAAATATATGAAGCATGTGCTCAAGTTATGAAATCAGAAAAAAACCAGTAGGTGGTTTTAGAAGTCCCTGATTTCCTCCCCTGACAAAAAGACTTATTTTTCACTCCCCTTTGAATGCTAAATTACCTACTTTAGTCAGTCCAGGCAGGAAACAGAAGACACATTCAAATGGAGTAACTAAGGGAAACTGAGTAGCTGAGTTAATTAACAAAGGTATAGACAGGGTTAAGAGGTATCCTAGAGAGAGAATGAAGCACCCTACCGCTAGCTACAGCAATAAGCCATTAACAGCCACTAACTAGTCCAAATAAGGTAAGAGGAGGGAGCAGTTAATAGAGCCCAAGGAAACAGCTATAGGATCCAACCCTAAATTGTGGCTTTTTGGAAGAAAATATCCATCACTAACCTACAGCAGAGTATAGAAGGAACCTGGGCGGTGGGGGGGACTGCCTAACCTCCCTCTTTTGGCTTCTAATTTCTTGCTGGTGCCTCTAATTGGCTGAACCCAATTGACCAAAGGGAAAGGAGGCCCAGTTGAAGCAGACAACAGAAATCAACCTATTGGGGACAGAGAGCAAGTTGGGATAGGAGAGAAGGTAGATCTCAAGGGTCAAACAGAAAATATCCAATCCAACCAGGGAAAGAATTCTGGTTCAAAATAAAATTTTCCAGAAGTTTAAAGGTATTACTCCATTATCTTTCAGGAATCACTCCTGGGAATGCAGTCTAAGATCAAGCTGACTTATAGTAAGTTACTGACACTCCAAATTATTTTTTTTAGTTTGGATAAAATACATAAAATATAAAATTAACCATTTTAAGTGTATAGTCTATTTTAAGTGTATAGTACTAAGTTCATTCATACAGTTGGGCAATCATTGCCAATGTCAATCACCAGAACTCTTTTCATCTTACAAAACTGAAACTCTGTACCAATTAAACAATAACTCCCATTCTCCCTTTCCCCCAGACCCTGGCCAATGACCATTCTACCTTCTGTCTCTCTATGAATCTGACTATCCTAGGTATCTCAGAAAAGTGAAATTACGCAAGTAATTTCATAAAAAGTGAAACTTTGTGGCTGGATTATTTCAGTTAGCATAATGTCCTCCAAATTCATCTATGTTGAAGCATGTGTCAGAGTTTCCTTCCTTTTAAAGGCTGAATTGCCTTGTAGACAGCACATTTTTTATGCACTGATCCATCAACAGATACTTGGGTTGTTCCCACCCTCTGATTATTGTGAATAATGCTGCTATGAACATGGGTACACAAATATCTGTTCTAGTCCCTGCTTTCAATGATTTTGGCTATATACTCAAAAGTGAAATTGCTGGATCATACAGTAATTCTCACTTTAATTTCTTGAGGAGCTGCTCAAACAGCTCAACTATTTCCGCAATGACTGCACCATTAAATATTGCCACCAAAGGTGCAGTGTTCCAATTTCCCCCATATCCTTACTAATCCTTGTTATTTTCTGTTGTTGTTGTTGTTGTTGTTGTTGTTGTTGTTGTTGTTGTTGTTGAAAACAGCCATCCTAATAGATGTGAGATAGTATATCATTGTGGGGTGGGTTTTATTTTTTTTCCAGTATAGTTGAACACAACATTACATTAGTTTCAGGTGTACAACTTAGTGATTTGACAAGTTTATACATTATATGCTACATTTGCAAGTGTACCAACCATCTGTCCCATTACACCACTATTACAATTATCAATGACTATATTCCTTATGCTGTGCCTTTATTCTTGGGACTTATTCATTCTATAACTGGAAGCATGTATCTCTCAGTCCTCTTCACTCAACCCCTCACTTCCCTTCCCTCTGGCAACCATCAGTTTTTTCTCTGTATTTACAGGTCTGATGCTGCTTGTTTACTCCTTTTTTTAGATTCTACTAAAAGTGGAATCACACATTTTCTTTCACAAATTTATTTCACTTAGCATAGTATACTCTAGGTCCAAAATGTTATCTCAAACAGCAAAGTCTCATCCTTTTTATGACTGTGTAATATTCCTGTGTGTGTGTGTATGTGTGTGTGTACACCTTTTCCTTATCCATTCATCTGTTGATGGACATGGAAGTTGCTTCCATATGTTAGCTACTGTAAATAATGCTGCAATAAATACAGGGGTGCACATTTTTTAATTAGTGGAGTTTTTATTTTTATTTAAAGATTTTACTTATTTGACAAAGAGAGAAAGAGCACATAAGCAAGGGGAGTGGCAAGCAGAGGGAGAGGGAGAAGCAGGCTCCCTGCTGAGCAGGGAGTCCGATGTGGGTCTCAATCCAGGGACACTGAGATAATAACCCAAGGTGAAGATGACGCTTAACCAACTGATCCACCTGTGTGCTCCTGAATTAATCTTTTCATTTTGTTGGGTAAATAGCCAACAGTAGAATTAAGGGGTTATATGATATTTCTATTTTTAATTTTTTGAGGAATCTCCATACTGTTTTCCATGGTGGCTCTACCAATTTACATTCCCACCAACAATGCAGCAGTGTTATCTCATCTCCACATCCTCATCAACACTTGTTATTTCTTATCATTTTTATTTTAGCCATTCTAAGAGATATACGGTCATACCTTAACTGTGGTTTTGATTTGCATCAAATCAAAAAAATCAAATTTTGATTTGCATTTCCTTGAGCATCTTGAGCTCAAAGATTTTGAGCATCTTTTCATGTGTCTGTTGGCCATTTGTGTGTCTTCTTTGGAAAAATGTCTATTCAGGTCCTCTGCCCATTTTTCAATCCGACTGCTTTTTTTTTTCTTTTTGGTGTTAAATTACATAAATTTTTCATATATTTCAGATATTTAACCCCTCACCAGATCTATCATTTGCAAATATATTCTCCCACTCAGTAGGCTCTCTTCTTGTTTTGTTGCTGTGCAACACCTTTTTATTTTGATGTGGTTCCAGTAGTTTATTTTTGCTTTTGTTTCCCTTGTCTTAGGAGACATATCTAGAAAAATGTTACTGTGGCTGATGTCTGAGAAATTACCATCGTGCTTTCTTCTAGGATTTTAATGGTTTCATGTCTCAGATTTAGGTCTCTAAACCATTTTGAGTTTATTTCTGTGTATGGTGTTAGAATGTGGTCCAGTTTCATTCTTTTATGTATAGCTGCCTAACTTTCCCAGCACAATTTATTGCAGAAATTGTCTTTTCCTCATTGTATATATTATTGTGGTTTTGATTTGCATATCTAATGATTTTTTTTTAAGATTTTATTTCACAGAGGGAGAGATATCACAAGTAGGCAGAGAGACAGACAGAGGCAGGGCAGGGGAAGCAGGCTCCCTGTCGAGCAGAGAGCCTGATGCAGGGCTCAATCCCAGGACTCTGAGATCATGACCTGAGCCAAAGGCAGAGGCTTAACACACTGAGCCACCCAGGCACCCCCTATTTGCATATCTAATGACTAATAATGTTGAACATCTTTTTATAAGCTTATTGGACATTTGTGAAACTCTTTGAAGAAATGTCCCTTCAAATTCTTTGCCAATATTTTACTGAGTTGTTTGCTTTTGTGTTGTTGAGTTGTAGAAGTTCTTCACATACTCTAGATATTAACCCCTCATTAGATACATAATCTGCAAATATTCCCTCCCATTCAGTGGGCTACCTTTTCACTCTATTGATAGTGTTCTTTGGTGTACAAATGTTTTTAATTTTGATGTCATCCAATCTGAATTATTTTTGAATTATCATTTTATTCTCAGAATTCTAAAATTCTACCACTATCTTCCTAGCTGGGAATCTTTTTTTTTCCCCTAAAAGATTCTATTTATTTATTTGTTTGTTTATTTGTTTATTTATTTAAAGGTTTTATTCTTTATTAAAGATTTATTTATTTTACTTATTTATATATTTTATTTATTTATTCATTTATTTATTGGCAGAGAGAGAGAGAGATATCACAAGCAGGCAGAGAGGCAGGCAGAGAGAGAGAGGGAAGCAGGCTCCCTGCCAAGCAGAGAGCCCGATGCGGGGCTCAATCCCAGGACCCTGACATCATGACCTGAGCTGAAGGCAGAGGCTTTAACCTACTGAGCCACCCAGGTGCCCCTGTGAATCTTTTTCATTTGTCCAATTGCATAGTTAAGGGAGACTATAATTTTGTGCTTATCTCCAACACAGAAAAAAAATTTATTATTCAATTGAGCATTTTATCACCCTCATTTTTTGCATAATTTCTTTCTGGTAAGTTTATTAGATAGATATTGAGCCCCTTGGAATTATTCTTTCATATTTTCTTTCACATAATTCCTTTTATTTTCCTCATCTTTTTTCACTATATTCTGGGTAATTATATCACTTTTAACTTCCAGGTGATTAATTTGTCCTTTAAAAAGTGTCCACTCTAGGGGTGCCTGGGTGGCTCAGTGGGTTAAAGCCTCTGCCTTCGGTTCAGGTCATGATCTCAGGGTCCTGGGATCAAGCCCTGCAGCGCATCGGGCTCTCTGCTCAGCAGGGAGCCTGCTTCCCCTCTCTCTCTGCCTGCCTCTCTGCCTACTTGTGATATCTCTTTCTCTGTCAAATAAATAAATAAAATCTTTAAAAAAAATAAAAAGTGGCCATTCTATTAGCCCTTTTAAAAATGTTTTCAATTATATTTTTAATTTCTAAGAATTCTTTCTTGCTCTCTGATTGCTCTCTTTTTATAGGTCTATCATTTTACTTTTAGATTTAATTGACATTAAAATATCTCTGAGATAGAAAATTGTAATTTATTTAATGTGCTCTCTGGGTTTTAAATGTTTTGTTTTGCCTGACATTCGTTATTCTCCTTTGTTACCTTGGGCTATCTCTTTCATTCTATTATGTTTCCTCAAACATCTGTAGCTACATATGAACAGAGGACTGGATTGACTGATACAGACATTAGCATGGATTCCCTCCATAGCCGTACAACTTCAGTTCCCTAACTGGACTCTCCTCTCAATAGGTAAACTGCAGACGTTATGCATAAAAGAATATGGCATGGGGAGCCTGGGTGGCTCAGTCGTTAAGCGGCTGCCTTCGGCTCAGGTCATGATCCCAGGGTCCTGGGATCGAGCCCCGCATCGGGCTCTCTGCTCTGCAGGAAGCCTGCTTCTCCCGCTACCATTCCCTCTGCTTGTGTTCCCTCTCTCGCTGTGTTTCTCACTGTCAAATATATAAAATCTTTAAAAAAAAAAAAAAAAGAATATGGCAACATACAGATTCCACTTGAGGATATGTGGACATGAAAAAGGAAGGAGAGTTGGGATATATCCCACTCTTCCAACCTAATTGCCAAAATAAGAAGGGCTTGGCATAAGTATAATTTTTTCCAGATTTTATTCTCTCCTTCAGAACTTCTAACATGATTTAATTACTTTGTGCTTAGTTCTTTTTCCTCAGGCCCCTTTACTCCCTCCTCCTAATAAGGTCTCCTTATTAGGCCTGTACTTCACTTTCCTTAGAGAACAGTTCTCTCATTAAATCCTGGGTTAAATACTGCGAGTATATATACCACGTATATGGTGTGCCTCTGGCTTAGCCATGTAGAATTAATTTCTTTCATCAATTACACGTTCTCTCCTGCCCTTTGTATTATTATTGACTCTGACATTTCTCTAAATCTGTTTTATTCACTGTGGCCTATGTTTTCTCTATGTTGTCAATCTTATACTGTCTGCTTTCTAATTTACCAAAAATATGCACAATTTCTGGTTCCCTAGAGTGGCATCATTTCTTACTTCCTAGAGCTTTTATTGATTTATTCTTTTTCATATTGACATAGAAAACAGGTAGACAGATGATGGAAAAATAGGAAGGGAGGAGGGTAAGGAGGGAGGAAGGGTTGGTTGATCATACCCAGGGCTGTACAAGTCTGCTGTGTCCACTTTAGTTCTAGTGACAGTCTTCTCTCTTTTAATATACTAAATAAGCTTCACAAAAAGCCCTCTTGCCTCTATTTGTACACCAATACAAGCTATCCTCCCACTGGAATGTTTGAATGATTAAATTACAGAGTGCTTGTTGAATTTACTGACATATCCCTCATTTGCAACCATAGAAAAAAACAATTTCTACTGAATGATGAAGATGGGAACCAGCTTGAAGTGGGTTCAAAAGCAGAAGATGAGAAAATGAAGACAAAGATTATTTTACGACTCATTCCAGAATAATAACTATAAAAAAAGGAAGAAAAGAAAGATATGATAGGGCAAGATAGAGAGAACTCAATGAACACAGAAAGACAGAAAGGGACTCTGGAATTAATGGTGAGAGGAACTAATCAGTACAGAGAGTTCCCTAAAAGCAAAAAAGAGAAGGGTGCAGGATGACAGTAAATATCATCAATCAAGGGCATTAACTGCAAACAGCAGAACGTACTGTTATCAGTCCAAATACAAAAAGAAATTATCAAAATACAATGGTCCCCAAATCCCAGGGAAAGTCGAGTTAAGCCTATCGAGCCCGAACAACACTCACAGCCACAGGAACTATTTCGGCAAATACTCCTCTGCTGCCACCACTGAAAACAGACACTGCAACTCACCATTTGACCGAGGACATGAGACCCCAGAACTTCTGCCACTGCATCAACTGAAAGCCCAAAGCCTCCACAACCTCATTCAGTACAAAATGGATTCCACACGGTGCTTCCTATGTTGCTCTTTTCTAAAGAGCAGTCTCATGCAAGTGCATGTGATTGACATTGTCTATGTACCCGCAAAGATAACACCAGGAGCAAGGGAAACTGAGAAGGTGAGTTTTGTTCTCTACCTTAGGAAGGTGGGACTCAGAGTTGGGAACATTCTCAAAAACATTATAATGACAGCGAGTGTTCAAAATGAGGTCACAGTAAGGAAGTGGACAGACAGGCATTACATGCGCTAGACACTGTTATCACAGGAGGAAAGGAAGAGCACATGCAAAGAGATTAAGGTAGTTTTATAAGTTTCATCGTAGAAAACTGAGGAGGTTTCCAGCTCAGTGTGCTTTTCTGTGTTGACTTCGAGGGGTAGAGGTCATCTGCTAAGAGTCACAAGTCTAAAGAAAGTAGAAAAGGTTTGAAAAAATAAGTTGTGGAACAAACAAGAGATATCATCAGGCAATTCACAGAAGAAATGCAAATGGTCAGGAAACATATAAAAAGATGATCAACCACACTACAAATCAGGGAAATTAAAATTAAAACCGTGAGCTTTTTTTCACATATGATATTGGCAAAAAATGAAAGGGTTGATAATATTGGTGATGGTCTGAGGAGAAAGCTATCTCAGACACTGCTGGTGGGAGACTAAATGGCTACTCTGGAGGGCACCTCAACCATGTCCATTACGACCCATCAATTCCACTTTTTGATATATTGACAACTGCACATAAAGAACATGTACCAAAGATGCTCATTTCACTGTTGTTCATGATACTGTATAAGAAGAACAAACTTCTAAAGAACCTAAGTAAATAACAGATCGAAAGTAGCAATTTATAAGGAATAGGAAGATCTATATAGAGTGACATTAAAAGGTCTCCAAGACTTATTGTCATTTTTTTAAATTACAGAAAAATATAAAAATTACCTTTTGTGTAGAAAATGACATAGCATATGTATTTACATTGAATAAAAATAAATACAATTTGTTGAAGACTCTTCACGTAAATACAAAGAAAGGATATTGGGTTGAACTATGTAACACTTGCCGCTGCAGCTTGGCTCAGAGCCAGAACAAATACTCAGCATCTCCTACCTCCACTAGCAATGCTGGATTCCCCCCACTTTCAACTAACACCTCTGCTGAATGTTAATCGCAACACCAGTTTTGTGAATCAGACCTCATTCCTGAGGGGTCTGAACCCCTGGTAACCATTCCCCTTTCAAGCCCTGGTTGCTATACTTGTCCATTTACCACAACAAGAGGCATCCAGTGAATCATCAGAATCTCAAACACATTCCTTCATTATTGATTATACAACAGTCCTAACTTTCTTGACAGTCAGGGCCAATTATTTTTGCCAATATAGTGACTATCTTCCTGCATCCGGATTCCTAGACAAGGAGCCTAAAGATTCCAGGGAAGAGCTGTGACTTTTAATTCAATGGGACTCTCGCTGAGTCACCTGATGGGAGTGTTCCCCTATTTGGTACTGTAATAGCACTCCGACGAGTTGTAAGGGTTAACTTGCTTCAAGCTTATGTACTTCTTGCTTGCTGACCTAAGACCCTTGAATTGTAGCAGAACTAACATGTTACTCGAGATTTGCAGACCACTGGCCTTGAGGAATGAAGGACCAAATTTTCCCAGAAAATAAGGCCTAACTACATTTGAAAATAACCTCCATGGATGCCAGCAAATCTGTGCAGGGTTATGGTGGCATACAACCAACCACCTGAACACCTGCTTCTCCTGCACACAGCCCCCCTCCCTTTTCCCATATCTTACCCTTTAAAGCCCTTTGGCTTTGCTAGGAAGATGAAGATGGTCTTTGAGACATTTGTCCACCATCTCCCCAAGTCGTTGGCTTCCTATAAGGGAACTTTCATTTCCCACCATCACTTCACTTCTCTCAAGTATTGATTTTCTAGTGGTGAGCGGCTAAACCTGAATTTAGGACTGATTCTCTATCGAGTAACAGTACCGGGACTATTAGCCCTGCAGAGCCCATAGTGAAGAAAGAAAGCACAAATTTCCCAAGTTGGTCATTGGGAATGATGGTAAGATGCTTCAAGCTCTTAGTTCCCAGACCAAGGAAACAAACCTAAATGCAAAAGTCTTTAATTCACAGTGTACACTGTATTGTAGAGAATGACACCCCTATTCTCTTAAACTATCATCTACAAATTGGCATTTCAGTTGTGCTTTCAGCAACCCATTCCAATGATCTATCTGCTGGAAGCTCTGAATGTTTCAGAATATATTATGTGGAATGAATCACATAGATAATTTTACTCCCACTGCTCCTTTGTTTTAAAATAGGTCCCTGGTCTGACATGATGTTATATGGAACCCTGTGCCTATGGATCAAATATTCCATTGGCCCCCATTGATAGATTCAATATGATCCCTATCAAGATTCCAATAACATTTTTTTACAGAAGTAGAAAAAAAAGTGCTAAAATTTATATGGAACCACAAAAGACCCCAGATAGCCAAAACAATCCTAATAAAGAACAACAAAGTGGGAAGCATCACACTTCCTGATTTCAAGCTATCTTATAAAGGTACAGCAATCAAAAAAGAATGGTACTGGCACCAAAACAGTCACACAGACCAATAGAATAGTATTGAGAGACCAGAAGTAAACCCATGCATATATGGTAAACTAATATTTGACAAAAGAGCCAAGAATACTCAATGGCAAAAAGATAATCTCTTCAATAAATGGCACTGGAAATTGGATACTCACATGTAAAAGAATGAAATTAGACCCATATCTTATACTACTCACAAAAATTAACTCAAAATGAATTTAAGACTTAAATGTAAAACCAGAAACTATAAAACTCCTGGTGGAAAACAGAGGGAAAAAGCTCCTTGGTGTAAGTCTCCGCAACAATTTTGGGGTTATGGCACCTAAAGCATAAAGAACAAAATACAAAATAAAAAATAAGTAAAAGATACTACACCGAAATGAAAAGCTTCTGCAGGGTGAAAGAAATAATCAACAAAATGAAAAGGTGAGCTATGGAATGCGACAAAGTACTTGTAATTCATGTATCTGATAAGAGGTTAATGCCAAAAATACACAAAGAATTCATACAACTCAATAGCAGAAAAACAAATAATCCAATTCAAAAATGGGCAAAAGACCTGAACAGATTTTTTTTCAAAGAAGATATTCAAGTCTTAAAGAAATCACTGGATTTCTTTAAAAGCCTGGAACAAACAATCCTAAAATTTATATGGAATCAGAAAAGACCCCGAATTGCTAAGCAAATGCTGAAAAAGAAAAACCAAGCTGGGGGCATCACATTGCCCGATATCAAACTTTACTACAAAGCGGTGATCACCAAGACAGCATGGTACTGGCACAAAAACAGACACATAGACCAGTGGAACAGAATATAGAGCCCAGATATAGACCCACAA
>CM053604.1:53893429-53921692 GCA_028646535.1 Procyon lotor | reverse complement strand
ATTAGAAAGGATGAATATCCAACTTTTGTATCAACATGGATAGGACTGGAAGAGATTATGCGGAGTGAAATAAGTCAAGCAGAGAGAACCAATTACCTTATGGTCTCACTTACATGCTGAGCATAAAGAAAAACATGGAAGGCATTGTGAGAAGGAAGGGAGGGGTGTATGGGGGGAAACCAGAGGGGGAGATGAACCATGAGAGACTGTGGACTATGAGCAACAAACTGAGGGTTTTGGAGGGAAGGGGGGTGGGCGTTGGGCAAGCCTGGTGGTGGGTATTGAGGAGGGCACATATTGCATGGAGCACTGGGTGTGGTGCATGAACAATAAATCTTGTAACACTGAAAAAAATAAAAGAAATAAATAAAAATAAAGGCAAAAAAAGAAAGAATTTACAAGTACACTAAAATTGAAAAAAAAAAAAAGAAAATATTCAAATGGCCAATAGGTTCATGAAAAGGTGCTCAACATCACTCATCATCAGCAAAATGCAAATCAAAACCACAATCTGTTAGAATGACTATCATCTGTTAGAATGACTATCATCAAAATGACAATAGATAACAAATACTGGTAAGAATGTGGAGAAAGGGGAACACTTATGCATTGTTAGTGGGAATGTAAACTGGTACAGTCACTATGGAAAACAGTGTGGAGGTTACTCAAAAAAATGTAAAATAGAACTACCACATGATCCAACAATTCCACCTTTGGGTATGTATAAGAAAGAAATGAAATCACTATGTCAAAGAAATATCCACACCCCTATATTCATTGCAGCATGATTCACAACAGACATGGAAACAACCTAAGTGTCCCTCAACAGGTAAATGGTTATAAGTGGATAAAGAAAATATGTATGTGTTATAATACTATTCAGCCATAAAAAAGAAGGATATCCTGCTACTTGAGATAACATAACATGCATGGACCTTGAAGGCATTATGCTAAGTGAAATAAGTCAGAGAAGGAAAAATACTTCACGGTATCACCTTTATGTGGAATCTAAATACAAAACAAACATTAAAAAAAAAATCCTCATAAAGAAATCAGATATATGGTTACCAGAGGAGAGAGGTGGGAGAATTGAATGAAACCAATCAAAAGGCACAAACTTCCAGTTATAAGATAAATAAGTACTGGGGCTGTAATACACTACATTTTAACTAAAATAAATACTGCTGTATGGCATATTTAAACACTTCTAGGAGAGTGAATGCTAAAAGTTTTATCACAAGGAAAAAAACACTTTTTTCTTGCATCTATATGAGATGATGAATGTTAATTTATTGCAATAATCATTTTGCAATACATGTCAATAAGTCCTTACACTTTACCTCTTAAACTTATATAGTGCTCTATGTCAGTTATATCTCAGTACAACTGAAAGGAAAAAAGGAAAATATTCCATAAGGACTTGACAGGATAGCTGGCATGTGACTTTACCACATATGTTTATTCCTATCAGATTTGAATTGCTGACCCTTCCAAAGCAGAAGGGGTCCACCATGATCAAGCTCCCACCAAGTGGTTGGCTGGTGACCTTGAGAAATGGTGCTGTAGCAGAGGGCTGGCCTGGACTGCTGACAGGCTGGACACTCAGAGGTCACAGTAGCTAGACTGGCCTTGGTAAGTGGGAGCACATGCTGTGAGGTTCCCGCATAGCCCCACCTCTGTCACTATAGTCTCTTCTTCCATGGGCCCATCATGGTGGCACCGAGGTGGTAAATGAAGAGGCAGGCTGACAGCAACTGGGCATGTCTTTCAGTCTATCTAGTCGTGTATGCCCCTTCTGTGCTAGGCACATTGTGACCACTTCCACATGAGCAAGCCCATTTGCTTCTGGCATTTACCACTGCCTAGCAGTCCTTATACAGTCCAACTGGGAACCGCTTCTGTGTTCACAGAAAGTAGATGACCTCTGAAAAGATTCTGCCTTCCCATAATCTTTAAAGACCTCACCTAGATGAAGCGATAGTGCAGCTACTGTCCATTGTCAGTTTCCACCCAATACCAGATGGCTCATTTGTACACCAGGCTCAGACTTTCCCCTCCTCTCGTAGCCAGTTATAAGAAAGGCTCCCCGTAGCCATATATATAAGCTGAGGAAAAGGTGCATGTCCTCTAGCCATGAAAACCTGGGATCTAGACTCCTGCTTATGCAGCTGGCACACCTGCTTTGCTCCCACTCCTGCTCTGTCCCAGATGTACTACACCGCCATCTACTCATTGTGCTGCGCCTGCCTGACCTCATGACTTGGTGGGTCCCAAAGAACTCAGCTCATTATGGGCAGTTCCAAGTGCATGGCCCCTTGCTGATTCCAGGACCAGCTGCTCTATTTTCACCAGAACCCAGGAGTACACCAGGAGTTTCTGGCATATTATTCTCTTTCTTAAGGACATATAATTCTCCTCTGCTTATAGGATGACTCACACTCACCCTCTCCTGACCCCTTGCTTGCTTGGCTATGAGGCACTGCTTTACTTTAATGCTGTTGCTAATATCGTGTCCCTTTTCTGTAATAAACTCTAGATTTGTAAGCATTGTCATTGTGGGTCCTGTGCATCTTTTAGCAATTAAATTCTGCTCAACAATCACTGTTAATGCAAAAACCTAGAAAGGTGAATACTCAGAACAGAATAATTAGCTGATTATTTACTGATAAATGTTGCTGAGGTTTTTAAACAAAACCACCACTTTGGTTAAAATATCATTCAATTTTAAAGATTTCTCTTACAGTTGTTTGGTCAATCAGTAGCTTTTTAAAACTTTTTTATTGTAAAATAAAACACAGATACAGAAACCCAGACAAAAGAGATGTAATGAACAGAGTTTAATGTTATTATATTATAATAACATTATAATATAATATATAATAATATATATTCTATTAATATAATATATTAATATATTATTAGTATATTAATATAATAATAATATAATTATAATATATAATATTATAACATACACCCTTGTAAACACCATTCCAGTGAAGAAATAAAACTCTGTTAGGCATTTCAGGAGCTCCTTCATGTACCCCTTTTTCCCCCTAAAAGTACCTGCTCTCCTGACTTTTATAGAAACCACTTCTCTGCATTGCTTTATAGGTTTATCAGCCTAGTGTGTATCCCTAGATACCAGTTCAGTCTTCCCTACTTTTTAAAATTTCATGTGTCTTCTAAATTTCTCTTAATTTACACCTACCTATGTAAGAAAGAACGTGTGTGGTTTGATCTTTGGTTTTCCACTACCTGGTTTTGCTGATTGTATATCCATAGTCCCATTCAGTGGGTTCCTCTGCCTTCTCTGTGTCTTGCAAAGTAGCAGCTGCATATAAAGACTAGATCAGATTTGGGTTTGAGGTTTTAGCAAGGTTGTTAGTGGTGTTTTGTTCTTTCATGTACCAAGGTTGTTAGTGGTGTTTTGTTCTTTCATGTACCAACGTTGGCTTTTCTCCCTTTGTGATGTTAGCAGCTGTGGATGCTCAATGTTACCAAACCCTATGTTGATATCATCTTAGTTATTTTTTTTTCTAGTGTTCTTTCTATAACACATTAATTAGAAAGGACCCATCATAAAACTGGGTTATTACATATTGATAATTGATTTGTGACCTTTACATCTGAAATTTGTATTTGCTGGATATAAAATCCTTGGCTCACATTTTCTTCCTTTGAGCATCTTAAATAAGTGATTCCAATTTGTTCTTTCATAAAACATTAAAAAGTCTGATGATAATTTCATTTGTTTTAACCTATAAGTCATGATTGGTTATGTCTTCAAGTCCAAATGACTTTTTCTCTTTTTCTTTAAAGTTCATATACTTTTTTGGGATGCCTGGGTGGCTCAGTCAGCTAAGTGTCTGCCTTCAGCTCAGGTCACGATCATAGGGTCCTGGGATTGAGTGCTACAGCGGAGTTAGGTCCCCTGCTCAGCAAGAATCCTTCTTCTCCCTCTGCCTGCCGCTCCCCCTGCCTGTGCTCCAACGTGCTCGCACTTGTGCTCTCTCTCTCTCTCTCTGATAGACAGATAAAATCTTAAAAAAAATAAAGTTCATATAATGTTACTATATACATCTTGGTCATACCTGCTTTAAATTCTCAGGTACAGAGTGTATTCTTCCCATATGTCATTTTGAATCTTTTTATTTTTTTTTTTTTTAAGATTTTATTTATTTATTTGTCAGAGAAAGAGAGAGAGATCACAAGCAGGCAGAGTGCAGAGTGGCAGGCAGAGGCAGATGGAGAAGCAGGCTCCCTGCTGAGCAAGGAGCCCGATGCAGGACTCGATCCCAGGATCCTGGGATCATGACCTGGGCTGAAGGCAGCCGCTTAACCAACTGAGCTACCCAGGTGTCCCTTCATTGTTTATTTCAAGAAAATTCTGAATTAGAGGCACCTGGGTGGCTCAGTGGCTTAAAGCCTCTGCCTTCGGCTCAGGTCATGATCTCAGGGTCCTGGGTCGAGCCCCGCATCGGGCTCTCTACTCAGCAGGGAGCCTGCTTTCCCCTCTCTCTCTGACTGCCTCTCTGGCTACTTGTAAGCTCTCTCTCTCTTTCTGTCAAATAAATAAATAAAATTTTAAAAAAAGAAAATTCTGAATTATAGTTTCTAGGGTTAATTCTGCTCCCTTACTCTCATTTACTTCTTCAGGGACTCCTATTATCTATACGCTGCATGTTCTTTCTAGCTTCAATAATTGTCAATTTTGCTTGAATCTTTTATCTCTCATTTTTTTAAGTTAAAATTTTCCTCCTTTTAACCATCTATTTCTTTAGGATATCATCTACTCTGTTGATCCATTCTTGTGTTCTTCTAGCTATTTTTCATTTCTAAAGATTTCCTTTTTTTCCAATCATTTCCTAAATTCTGTCACATCATCTCTGAATTCTTTCATGTACATATCATTTTCTTAATGTCTTTTAGTTTGAACTCAAAAAGAAGGTCACGGTTTTGTTAAGGAAGATAGGGATGCTACCTTACCTTCTTTTCTCTTATAACTCTGAATGGGCTTTGACCTCAGCGATTTTCTATAGTTTACTTTGGTTCTCCTGAACATTTAGAAGAAGCTGTGGCTTACAGAACTTCCCTCTTCTTTTGTACCCCAGGGTGTTCAAAAATTTGGCACTTGCTTTCTGGATTTTTTTCTTTTACCTTCCTGCTTTTATCTTTCTCTTTCGAATTTTGTCTCTACTGTCCCCATCTGGCTCAGTGTTGATTCCACTTCTAACAGCATCTCCACAGGGTGGAACTCTGCCCAAAAGTCAGCTATTAGAAGATGGTTTCAAGAGTTCACACCAGCTACACTGCTGTAGCACCTTCAGACCTTGCCTGGGAACCTACACACTCACCTACTACTGAGTGGCCAAAACCCCTCCCACTTCCAACTGCTGTTCTCAAAGTGGATCATTCCACTACCAGTGAAGAGAAATTGACTATTTTGCTATTTCTCCTTTAGAGGTCCTATAGTTGTCATGTTGTCTTCTCTACTTTTCTACCACATGGAAGCCAATACCTTTTAGATGTTATGGCTACAGATGATTTCTCCCCATCTGCTCTAATATTGGGGTTCATAGAAAGAACTCCCACCTAGCTTTGTGTAAATGTTATTCAAGGGTTTTTGGTTTTGCTAACTGCTCTTGGCTTCTGGATCATCCCATTCCCCATATTTCCTCCTACTTTTCTGAACCGCCTTTGTGAGCACCACATCCATGCCTACACCTTAAATAATGATTGTTCTCCAGCATTTTGCCATAAGCCCCCTGTCTTGTCTCATTCTCCACACTACTTGGGAACTTTCCCTGCCTCCACTCCTGTCTCCTCCTTTTCAAGTCAATATAAGTACCAAATGAATGGAACAGACTTTAAATACAAAGAATATAGATTTGTGAGGGGATTATTTGAGACACAGGTGAGACACTGAGGATGATACTAGGCTCACAGCACTTAAAATTTGTCTTTATGATGAAGTTTCAGAAGTACTGTGGATGTGGCATTCTGGATTCAATTTCACCCCCGATCATCAGAATTCACATCCATGAAGGATTAGATATTTTTACTTTAGAGATAAGCACCTCTGTGAACCTACTAAAAGAAAAATGAGGGCTCCTCTTACAGAGAGTCAGTTATGTCAGTTTTATCCCTATTGAATCAACAAAAGAATACAGCTGATTCTGAAATATATGAAGATATTTCATAGGAAACATCATCTACTCTGTATCTGATCCAATAAATACTAGAAAAATATGAGGAAAATGCAATAAATACCAGTTGGTTATTGGCTGGCTTATTGTATAATCGTGGTAAATTGTGCTACTGGATTTTTCCTGGAATCTCACTTAATCAGTGTCTGTCAAATAATTTTAAGATAGTGTCCAAAGATTTAATTTGTGTGATTTATTTCTATTTTCTAAATAATGGGACAATAATCTCTAAATAAAACTTTCACACTGCTAATCTCTATAAGTAATTTAGCTACAATTAGGAAGCATTAGTCAGGGAAATTTAAAAACAGTTCTAAAAACACCCCTTGATTCTTTACCTGGGAAAAGCATTCAATAGGCCTTTTGGTTTTCTAGCAGCCACAGCTGAAATGAAGGGACTGTGTTTATTCACATAGAAGAATTACCCAGAAAGAACCTGGAAAGTCATAGTGCAAAAATTTTGCTAAAATTTTTCAAGTATTTTTATATCAGTTTAGGGGATTGGTTTAATTAGTTAAAGGTACCACTAATTCCGAGAACAGATATTGTTATTTGAGTTACTGTTATTTGGTTTAGCAGAGATAAATCTAATTGCTTTACTGTTATAAACTCTCTTGGTTTATAGGTAGCATCCAGTAAAATGAGCAAAGCACAGTGGACATAGGATGAAGAGCCTCTTTTATTCTCCTTAATCACCTTACCCCTCTCCAACTCATCAAATAGCTAAGTGGTACAGGTCTTCATTTTTTTTCTCCTATGTCCCTTCTTTCCTACTCCTATTTTAGTATATGTGCTACCGAAGTAAGCACCCTTCCTTCCTAATCTTAATCACATGAAAACATTGCAGTTAGTATATACACATACTACTTGTATACTTAGAGTGGTCTGAGATGTTGATTGATAATATAGAGGTCAGGGTCATGGTAGCCAAACTCAAAAGAGATGATTAAAAAAATAAAAGTACAATTTACAAAGATATCCCAAGATTAATGGAAACCAATATAGGATGATGTAGTGTCTGTTGGGCTAGCAACAGTGGGAGGTCATTAACACCATTTAGGCCTAAAAGGAGACAGGAGAGGAAACAGTTCCTAGAACAGAGAGTGCTGCCAGTTCCAAACCACAACCAGTGGGAAGATGAGAGGGAATAAATTCTCTAACTCCTCTCTTCCTGCCCTCTGATTTCTTACCAAATGAAACAAAGCCAAAGCCAAAAGAGCCTGGTTCAAGACTGCAGAGGACGGTTGTAGGGACATACATATGGGTGTTAAAGAACAGAGAATGCATCCAGCAAAGATAATATCGTCACTTTGTATGTGAAGCATTGGTACTAACTTCTGTTGAAATTAATTGAAAACTTACAGCTATAGGATAATATTCTATGTAACACAAAAGTAACTGGAAGATAAATACTTGCAAAATGTTTGCTGAATAAATAAAACTTAGACTGAACTGTAAGCACAATACTAAAGTTAGGTGATTATGGGGCACCCAGGTGGCTCAGTTAGTTAAGCATCTGCCTTCAGTTCAGGTCATAATCCTGAGGTCCTGGGATGGAGCCCTGTGTCTAATCCCAGCTCAGCAGAGAGTCTGCTCCTCCCCCTGCTTGTGCTCTCTCAATCTCTCTCTCAAATAAATAAATAAAATATTTAAAAAAAAAAAAAAAAAGAAAATGGCAAGCTAAATAAATAAATAATAAAAATAAAAAATAAAGTTAGGTGACTAGAACTGATTCTTACTTAAATTCCTAGCAATTAAGGAGCTACCTACCACAGTAGGCTCCCGCTAAAGTTTTATTTATTAGATATTTGGATGAATACATGGATGCCTGGATAGATGTACAGATGTCTCAAAATTTTACAAACATAACCTTGAATGTTATCTAATCCAGCCCCTTCACTTTGCAGATGAGGAAATGGGAGTTTCAAATTGTTTAAAATGCAATACAGAATTAGAACCCAAATCATATGATAGGCTCTTCTGACTAAAACATGCCATCTCGGGAAGGCTGGGTGGTTCTGTCATTAAGCATTAGGCTCAGGTCATGATCCCAGGGTCCTGGAATCTCTGTTCGGCAGGGAGCCTGCTTCTCCCTCTCCCACTCCCCCTGCTTGAGTTCCCTCTCTCACTGTCTCCCTCTCTCTCTGTCAAATAAGTAAATAAAATCTTTAAAGAAAAAAAATAAAACATGCCATCTCAGATTTACCATTTAAAACTTGCTTCAGTCACATCAAAGTCAATTACTGATGACAAACACACACACACACACACACACACAGAGAGTAAGAATCACCTCACAAAGTGGGATCCATGATCCATGGCACGTGCCTGCTATACTAGCCTTACTACTGAACCAAATCTGAGGCGTCCACTCATCTCTATGCAACCTAAGTGAGCAACGAACTTGCACCCGCAGAAGTATTTGAGAATATAAATCCCCAGAGCAAAGGACACTTAAAAAATTTCATTACCCAATCCAAAAAATATATATATTTGCCTTAATATTATTCAATTAAATCTTTATCTTATTTTCTATGAAAGTACAATAAGAATAGGCTAAACCATGCCAGATAAGTAAATTTATCATTTCCCCAAATATATAATTTTCTATTTTAGAGACCTTAAAAGTTCTGATTGATGAAACAAAGTATTAAATTCTCACTCCTAATTAACAATCTTAATTCTTACATGAAGAACCCACACCTAAAAAATTTTTGAAACCCTTAATTATAGTAGGCTTAATCTTAGCAATTTTCCACATGTGATATAAATATGATTTTATCTTATTGGGATATTTATTATCTATATTTCATTGTTGTTTATTTAACATGCAAAAATGTGGATGCAAACAAACACTGTTTAGTACCATTACTTTTCAGTCTTCATTTTCGGGTCTTAGATGCAGTGCATTCATGCCCTTAAACATACTAACTGTATAAAATACTAAAAAGCTTGTTTTTGAAGCCAGAAGTTATGTTGTAAATATCACCTGGATGTCTTTTTTTACAGATAATTCCAGAAAGATCAAATTACTTGTCCAAGGTCACACAACTTGTTTGTGGCAGGGACAGGACTAGATTTAGATGCTTTTTCTACTTCTTAAAAATTATGTTTCTACCTAGCACACGAATGTGTTTTGAAAAATAAGAACTTTTCAAATCTTGTAATCAACCTTTAAGTAAAATCCTGCTTAACGTGATCTCTGGTGTCCAAAAATTTCAATCCACTAAACTACAGAATTTATGTTGCTACAGACACAAAATTTGGGAAGTGGACTACAGGCTCCAAACCCTTCCCCAACTCTGCTGTGAAGAAGCAGGAAAATGATTACTGAGGGGAAGACGGTAGCCAATCCATTGGGTCCAGTTTTGCAGTATAGCAGACTTTTTTTAAAAATCAACATTAGCTGTGATTCTCGACTCGATAAATACAAGTCAGGAAGATGATTGCACAAGGACCTGTACTGAGTATCCGTTACTGTGGGGTTTTCTGCGCCAACTAGTGCGGGGTGGAAGTTCACGGACCCAGATGCCCAATATGACAGCTGATTCACACACCAGGTTGGTGATGCCACTTGCTCTGGAAGGGTACTGTCTTCTCCGCGTTAATACAAATTGGCAAAGCAAAGAGAAACGGCGTGTCACACCTGAATTATAGCCCAGCGCAAGGGTCTCCGGGGTCTGCGAATGCAGCCTCCTCCTCACCTGCAATGATTTGGAAGGAGCAGGCGGGGAGGCCGCACGAGAGGACAGACGGCTATTGAAGATTCCCCCGCGTGCGTGCGTGCGTACGTGCGCACGCGCGTGTTTCCGCGCCCGCCGCTACGAGGGGCCTGAGTTCCACACGGTCTGAGGCCGCGCGGGGCAGGGAGGACCCGGCGATGAGGCTCCGTCGGGAAACTGCGCAGCCTGGCAACGCCGGAGTTCACCGCCAGGGGGCGATCACCCCACGACGCGGGGGCTCTGGAGGAACAGAGAGGGAGGAAAGCGGGTTGGGGGGCGTCTGCTCTGACGGCGCTGCGACCCTTACCTCCAGGTAGTACAGGTCCACGGTAGTGATCTGCGAATCGAGGAAATCTTCATAGGTGTTGAACTGAGTGACGATGTTGTCCACGGCCGTGAGTCTCTCGTCCTGATCCATCGTACCTGGGCCAAAGCGTCCCTAGCAACAGAGGCGCGAGGGCGGGGTCCGGAGGTTCCACCTACTTCGTTTCTTCCAATCAGTTGGGAACCGGTGCGGAGCCGGGTCCGTTAATCCCGCCCCGGTGTTTGTTACTGAGTTTCAAGTTTCTAACTCTTAACTCCCAGCAAAGCCATCTCAAATTACCCACTCCAAATTCAGGTCTGGCACCAGTCAGCTGACTTCAAACCTTGGTGAAATGTGGAGCCGCGTGAGAGATGCAAATTGCAATCCAAAATTAAAAATTATGAGACTGCCAGGATGTGCAGACAAAATATTATACATCAGCGCTGTTAATCTCGTTCTTCTTTATTTTTTAATCTCGTTCTAAAACAATGTTATGTAGGGCAAAAATACCGAGGTTAGCACTCAGGAACCTGAAGGTCTATTTTTGCAAGGAACGCATCTCAAAACAGAAGTCTTTGGAAATAACAAAATATTTAATGATTTGTTATTTTTGAAAATATATCTTAAAAACAAATTATTGCTCATATTTGGATATGAGGAAGAATTCATGAATTTCCCAAATCAAAGGAATTCAATGAAAATATCTTTGAAGACCTCTTTTGGCCCCAACTACTTGTCTTTTAAACTTTTTTAAACTTTATATTTCAATTAAGCACACAATGAAGACCTTGCTTTTTTAAAGCTTCCTTTTTTAAAGGGTAAAATATCTGTGGAAAATTGGAAAGTAAAGATTCTTACTAAAGACTTTTCCCAGGGTTCTGGGATCGAGTCCCACATCTCCCTCTCTGCTCAGCAGGGAGCCTGCTCCCCCCCCCGCCTGCCTCTCGGCCCACTTGTGATCTCTCTCCCTCTGTCAAGTAAATGAATAAAACCTTAAAAAAAAAAAAAAAGACTTCCTTTAGAACAAGTTTTGCATTTTAAAAACGAATTTAAAGTAATCCAACGTGACAGCTGGCAAAACTTTTTAGAATTCATATTTAGATTTTAATATTTTACAGATATTTATAAATTAACATATAGTACGATACTGAGTCTGTGGTAGGTGCTCTTTAAGTACTTCTTGAATTGATTTTGAAGATTTTCAGGGGCGCCTAAGTGGCTCAGTGGGTTAAAGCCTCTGCCTTCGGCTCAGGTCATGATCTCAGGCTCCTGGGATCCAGCCCTGCATCAGGTTCTCTGCTCAGCGGGGAGCCTGCTTCCCCCTCTCTCTCTGCCTGCCTCTCTGCCTACTTGTGATCTCTCTCCCTCTGTTGAATAAATGAAGATTTTCAGATGTGCCGAAAAAATTTAATGAAAATATCTAGTAAGATATGTGGCAGTCAGTTAGCTTCCCCAATTTAAAAAGGTCATCTCAAAAATTAGGGTGTCATAAATGTACAAATTTTAAGTGATATAGATGCAATAATCTCTAAGATTTCACTGACTTATTTTATAATTAATGAAAATATCCCGAAATATTTTAAGAGGCATTTTGGACTTTTTAAATGCAACCTATTCATTGAATTCAGAAGAACAGAGGGGAGCCCGGGATGAGTACTGCAAGTGTTTAGATGAGAACACAGAGGACGCTTTTCAGTGCAAGAAGTTAAGCACATTTGAATCCACTTGTCCCCAGCAGTGGATAAAATATTTTGATAAAAGAAGTTTTATCTTTAAGTTACTTAAAGATAAAACTTAAAGTTCAAAGAAAAATTTGAAGCAGGACAGTTCCAGCCTTCAAAAACAACGGCAAAGTCCTAGGCTGCTCCTGAACTTGCAAAAATGCTCCACCGACTATGGGACAGTAGTGGTTCGAATCATGGTAAACAGCATGACTCGCTCCACATAAACAACTCTTTCAAATGATCAAGTAACAGAGATTCCATCAGTCAGACTATGAAGAATCGAAATGGTATGAAAGATGCTTAGTTTTAACTTAGTAACAAAGCTATATTTTGAGAAAAATTAAAGCCTATTACAAAAAAAAAAAAAAAAGAAGAACAGAAAGGACAGGGAAACCCTGAACACTCAAAATACAACAACAAAAAAAGAGGCACGCCTGGCTGGCTCAGTCAGTAGAGCATGCAACGCTTAATCTCAGGGTGGTGGGTTGAAGCCCTATGTTGGGTAGAGCCTATTTAAAAAAAAAAGAAAGAGAAAAATATATAAGACAAAACAGCAACAATAATAACAATATTTATTGAACCCTCTCTGCCTGCCAAGAACAGTCATTAAGTGCCACAGATTGGCTACATCCTTAACTAGTATTTGTGCTACAGTTAACAACCACCAACAACTTTACATCATCTAATATCTAGAAAGATAATGAAAATTCAAAAAGCCCAAGAATGAAAAGAAATTCATGTGACTTAAGATGTTCTAACTGACAAGGGACATAAGTCTCAATATTCTCTATTGTCAATAGAGATAGAGAATAGAGAAGTGACTTCTTGAAATCGCTCCTGAAAGAAGTATCATTCCTTGTAAACTGAGCAAAGGCTTAAAAAAGCCTCAGCCACTTACTATATGCAGAAAATAAAAGTATTTGCTTTAGTATATTTATTAAGACTACCATGTTCCAGCTTTGTTCTAAACACTTTCTATGCATTATCTTCTTTAATCATGACAAAAAAATCCACTAGGAAAGTAGCATTAGTATTATTCTCAATATAGAGACAAAGTGAATCTAAGTGGATTGGTAGAAATCTTAAAAATAGCAGCATAACTTATTACTCCTGATTGCCCACAAAGGGAAGTCGAGGTGAATAGAGGTTCAAAGAGCCACGTGGAATTAGTTATGGAAGTTGGGTAGGGGTTTTTTTTGTTGCTTATTAGAAAAAATATCAAATTATGAAAGGGAGCATAGACTTAGCATAAATAACAGGAGCAAAAAATGATGGTATATTCCAAGATGGAGAGGTAAGAAACATTATGTTCTGTGTAGGGGGAAGCTGCACATTGTTTTAATGTTATAAGGGGGCAAGTAAGAAAAGTAGAGAAAAAGAAGTTTCCTAAAGGAGGAAACTTGGTAGGAAGGCCTCGCTAGGTTGAAGAGTTTGCAAAAGGTAGTAATCATGTCCTTGAATGTAGGATACACTAGGGGGCGCCTGGGTAGCTCAGTGGTTAAGTGCTTTTCACTCAGATCATGATCCCAGAGTCCTGGGATCCAGCCCTGCTCAGTAAGGAGCCTACTTCTCCCTCTCCTACTCCCCCTGCTTGTGTTCCCTCTCTCACTGTCTCTCTCTCTGTCAAATAAATAGGTAGAATCTTTAAATTTAAAAAAAAAAAGTTACCATTTAAAAAAAAACAACAACAGGATACTTCTATTTATATTTGCTTTGAGGTCCTCCTCCATCAAGATTTCATCACTTTCAAGAAACAGTAAATGGGGCACCTGGGTGGCTCAGTTGGTTAAGAGTCTGCCTTGGGCTCAGGTCATGATTCCAGGGTCATGGGGTTGACCCCCACGTAGGATT
The DNA here is from genome assembly GCA_028646535.1 of Procyon lotor. NCBI lineage: Eukaryota > Metazoa > Chordata > Mammalia > Carnivora > Procyonidae > Procyon > Procyon lotor. The sequence goes on along the minus strand of CM053604.1, from coordinate 53,907,885 downwards.
CTCTGCTCAGCCGAGAGCCTGCTTCTCGGTCTCCCTCTGCCTGCCACTCCTCGTGCTTGTGCTCTCTCTCTGTCAAATAAATGAAGAATAAAATCTTAAAAAGAAACAGTAAAGCATCTAGAAAATTTTGGGTTCATTAAACTATAGCACTTGGATTATAAGGACCTATATTTTAGTAAAATGTGAGGTCATTACTTATGTATCATACTATTACGATCCATTGGGATAGTGCATTTTTAGTAGGGAAACCTCATTAAATTTACTATTTGGTAAACAGCTCTTTGATTAAGTAATCTCTAAAGCATCTAAATTTAAGCAATTATGTAAATATTTTCAATGAGTCTAGCTGTGTCTTCTAACTCGAAAAGGGTGATTTTGAACGAATCTATTTCTCTATGAATATTTAAAGAGAAAAAGAAAAGTTATAAGTTTAGACTTGTTCTTCACAGAAAGGCTTGAATTATTGTAGGCTGAATTCAACTGTGTTTTGCTTAACTTTCAGTTTAAGTTCAAAACCACTTTTTGACTTGTACCTAAGAAAAAGACGGCAACAGAGAAATTAATGAGCTTCAGCAAGTCCCTATTTCCAACTGCAAAGTCTTTGTTATGATTGGGACAATACTTTATTTTGAATAACATACGTTCCTACTTAAAGTCCAGGATTTTTGAAAATTGAAACCTGGAATTTAGCACCAAATCCTAGAAATTCCATTCCTTGCAAACGGACCAGCAAGGATTATGTATATTCACAGCAAAATTCCAAAATGTAAAAGAGAATAGATATGTGCTATATAAGAATAATGGAATACATGTCATGTTTAGCTTAGTTTTGGGTAAAAACAAAGCAGAACAAAAACCAAGGTAAAAACAAAGGTCATGGGAATGTAGGCAAAAATCTAAGCATAAGTGCCTCTTGAAAATAAACAGGCTTTGGTACTATATTTTCCTGGTGATAGTACACAAAAGAATTTCAAATTAAACCCTACAGTTTTCTATTTCCAGATGTTCAGCAATATACTATCATGTCTGGGGAAGTGAAAAGGAGGGTGCCTGGCTGTCTCAGTCAGTTAAGTGTCTGCCTTCTGCTCAGGTCACAATTTCAAGGTTCTGGGATCAAATCCCACATTGGACTCCCTGCTCAGAGGGGAGTCTGCTTCTCTCTGCTGCGCTCTCTCTCTCTTTTCTCTCTGTCAAATAAATACATTTAAAAAATTTTTAAAGCGAATAGGAAACACACTTTTGGTGTGGTGACAAGTTCAGAAGGGGAATGCCTTATTTATTATGCTAATGAGATGCTAAACACCCTGAGTAAGAATTGGCTCTATTAAAATAAATTTAACATGTTACCATTATAGTAAGAAAGAAAAACATATGCTTGCTCTAATAAGATAAGAGATTTGTGTCCAATGTTGCCCAAGTGCTTATTAAGTTTCTGTGGACTCCAGATGAGGACTATTGCTTAATTACCAGCCAAGGAGAGCTCTTTTGTGCTTTGTAATAATGATGGCATTGAATGTATTTAAGATATTTCTTGAGATGAGATCACTGGACTTCCACACTATCTCAGTTATGTCTCAGTGCTGGAGTTCCAGTTGCATAGCTTCTGTCTGGAGACACAACGTGTTCATGAGCTGTAAGTACCAAGTTTTCTCCCCTCTTGACTATAACAGCGTGTAACAGGAAGGATCCAGAAGATCAGAAAACAAGAATGGGGTTGCTGGGTGTTAGCAGCTAATAAAAGTTGAGAAGTAGTACTGTGCTATGGGATAGAGATGATAGGTATCACACTTAAAATTATCTCTTTTGAACAGAAGGAAACTTGGACTCTCAATGGCTCTGTAAGGTTTTTCTAACAATTTCACTGAAAATTCCCTCAACTTGTTTGTCTACATGGAAATGGGACTCTACCCTAAAATATTACTTCTCTTGAGTGGCCAAACCCTCTTTAAAAACATCACATGGAGATAGATGGCCACTGCTCTCCTTGTTAAGCTGCCAATTTTGACTGGGTACTCACCACTGACCCCCAAGTCTTACTGTGTTTTTTCCCTTCAATTCACTCTGATTTTCCCCAATGAATTTTCCTGTTTTCTCTTCTCCCTTTGATCCTATATCCTTCTGTCTACAAAACAGATGATCTTAACTTCTCCACAAATGAAGTAAAAGTCATCAGATAAGATATTCTTTAGCCAAATATACAAGCTTGCTCACACATCAATTCTTTACTTCTTCCCTTTTGTTTCAAAGGAAGAGATTTACCTCCTCTTAGACCTTCATTCTACACTGGTTCTCTCCTTCTGACTTCCCAGGATTTCTTATTTTGTTTATCCCCTCTTATCATGAATGTATCACTTTTCTCCTTTCTCTTCTCTTAAAATCTCTCCATCCACCCCCCACCTCTTTCCCATTTTAAAACCAAAAAATAAAAGCAACAACAACAACAAGCAAATGAACTTAAAAACAAACCTCTTAAATCCATAGCCCACTTTAGCAGTAGGCTCTGCCACCTTTCATAACAAAGCTTAATGAAAGAGTTAGCTATAATCACTCTCTCCCATTCTTTTCACCCACTTTCTGCCCAACACATTTCATCGAGTTCTACACACTGTCCGCCTGAAACTTTTTACCATATTCAGTTACAACCTCCTTGCCATTAAGGGTCAATAGACATTTTTTTTCTGTCCTACTACTTGACTCTCAGGAGCTTTAAGTCCTGTGACCACTCCCTTTTCTTCAAAATTCTGTCCGTTAGTTCCCCTGGTATTAGCCTTGAGATTGGTTGGTTGGTTGGTTGGTTGGTTGGTTGGTTGGTTTTTCGTTGGCTTTTTTGTTTGTTTATTTTTTTGGTCTTTTTTATTGGTTCCTTTTCCCCTAAGCTAGTTTTTATAATTGAGAGAGTCTCGGTGTTCTCTCCTTGAGGCCTTTTTTGCCTCTTCACTCTTTCACTTTGAGACCACATCCATGTCCATTAACTTTACGTATATCCTACGTGCATATGGTTCCCAAATCTGTATAACTAGCCAGTCTACCCTCCTAAGCTCCAGACCAAACATCCGACTTCCTCCCAGACACCCCTGGATGTATAAAGTGTATAAAATTGGCTTGTTTCTCCTCCCCTGCCTCCTAATCTTGCTCCTACCAAAGGGTTCCCTCTCAACATACGGTGCTCTCTCATTCATGGCGGAAGCCTGGAAGACAGTTGGCATCCTTGCCTCTCCTTCGCCCCCGAAACAGACAGCCTATTATTTCAGTCTCCCAAGTACAACTCCTGTAGACTTCAATTTCTCTCTAGTCTCATGGAGAAATGCCTCCATTTCTCTCGATGAGAGGTTAGAAACTGCCTCCTAGCCTAAGCCAGAGACATCATGATACCTACCCTCCAGAAATTGCCTTTTTTCTGGTTTCCTTATCCCCCACTAGCTCCATTCTAGTCCTGCAATGTAATCAAAATGATGGTTTAAAAACACCGATCTGATGTCATCATATTCCTCTGACAGCCTCCACTGACTTCTCTTTTGCCCTTAGAATAACATGGTTTACAGGCATTCCACATTCTGACTCTCCTCTGACGCCCTCCATCGTACACATGACATGTTCCAACCACAATGAATTGTTTTCAGTTTTTTAAAGAAGCACTATTTCTTTTGCCACTGGATCTTTAAACATTGTTACATCTACCTGGAACCCTCAAAGTACACATTCATTTTAACTATGAGTTCCATTGTATAGATAGAAGTCCTGAGAGCTAGTAGTTAATCTTCTCTTACATATCCCCAGAGCAATTTCTACTCCCCTCATTGTTAAATTGCACTCACGTGCAATAAAGTATTTGCAAAATGCCTCCTGTATGTTTTACTCATTCATTTTTGGAAACTACTAGGTGAAAGGCACTACACTCAGTGTGAGGAATATAAACAACCTAAACTTTAGCACCCAAGAATTTGGAAAGGTGCTTTACAATACAAATATAATAACACAAGACAAAATGATATTTTTGAAGCACTGTGCAAATCCAGAGCAGCTAAAAGTCACTTTTACGTGGGAGATCCAACAAAAAATTAAAGTATAACACAGACTTCTTAGTAAATTTGAACTATTGATATGGGGATATGGGACTTTAAATAAATGTCCATGTGAATGAGTCACATGTACCAAAGTTTCAAAGAGAAAAATGCAGATTTGGGGCACCTGGGTGGCTCAGTCCTTAAGCATCTGCCTTTGGCTTGGATCATGATCCCAGGGTCCTGGGATTGAGCGGGAAGTCTGCTTCTCCCTCACTCACTTCCCCTGCTTGTGTTCCCTCTCTTGCTGTCTCTATGCCAAATAAATAAATAAAATCTTTAAAAAAAAAAAAGAAGAAGAAGAAAGGAAGAAAGAAAGAAAGAAGGAAAGAAAGAAAGAAAAGAAAATGCAAATTTGTCCAAGTAAACTTGATTATAGTACAAAATATGTGTAAGAGTGGAAAAAATAATATGCTAAGACAGAAGCTGACCATGGGGTGATTTGTCGACTTAATAAACTTCAACCGTATTCTCCATGTAAAGGAGAGTCAAAAGAAGTGTTTGGAAATAAGTGATAATCAAAGCTGTACTTTAGAAAGATTATCCTAACAGCAGCAAATGATTGAAAGGGTGGCAGAAAGACCTCTTAGATCTTGAAGAGAGAAGGAAGGGGAGTCTGAATTGGAGATAAGTGTAGGGAAGACAGATTCAAGAAACCTGGGGGTGGGGGAGGAAATTCTATAGAGAAGAAACTGAGTTCAAGTTTAATACACAGTTTACATTTGAGTAAGACTCAGAAAATTTTCACTTAAGATCTAACTTTCTACCTGCTCAAAATAAGAACTACACCATTGTTGTTGGTTTTTAGTGGAAACTTGCTGGTACTTAATAAGTTCAAATAATGAGGCACTGATGTGAAGATAAATAAATTCAGATGGAATTTCAGAAGAAAATATAAAGTGACATCTTTAAAACCCCAGATGCAAGGTGGAAGCAGGCTGCTTCTCTGAGGAGTATATTTAGCCCCTCTAAAATACACAATGACCTCTATAGAATTCCTAAGAGGAGAGGCTTGATCTATTTTAAACCACTGTCTTCTTTCTAGCCTCTAAGGACAATGTCAGAGCTCATTAGATATTCAAGTATTTTTGCAGCCATGGTAATAACACAACCCCAGTTACAACTAAGCCAATACAGAAAGAGGCGCAGGGGGAAGGGAAGATCACTAGACTTCACTAGCTTCTCCAGAAGAGGCAGTAAAGGAAGGAATGCCCATTCCATTAAGAGCGAATTAACTCATTGCACTTGGCTCTGCTTCTCTGGGATATCAAACATTCTCTGACTACAGATAAATTAAGCACAATAATCACAATAAAATCCATCCCTCCCATTAGCTCTTACTTACAAAGCAAAGGTAAAACTGATTGACCCAGCAATAATTTAGCATAACCCAATCAGGCTCTGTGCTAGGTAGGCCCTGAAAGTAAAAGAAATAAAGCCCGGTCCTTTTCATCTTCAAGGATATTAAAATTTAAGGATGGGACAGGAGCCCCAGAGGGCCCAGACTTAGTTGAGTAAAGGAAACAGATGAACTAAGCAGATTTGGGGAAACAACTTTGTAAATAAATGAGGGAAATAAAATTTTGTAGAAATCATAAAAATGTTTGCAAGGTACAAAGTGGAAAAGAAGTGGAAAAATTGATTCCGTGTGTGAGAAGCAGACTTAACAGAAAGAATTCAAGCATGTTATATTTTAAGAAATCCGAACATAATTTTGTCTTCTCTAAAAGAATGGGGTTAAGGTTGGATGATCTCTGTGATCCCATCTACCTTCAAAATTCTGTGATATTCTATTATAACATTCACATTCATTAAGAGTTTGGGTTTAACCTGAAGAAGTCTCTGAGAAGAGAGGGGAAACAGAGTTGTTATCCTCTCATGCACTTTGCTGGCAGAAAATACATATTGTACTAAATTATTTGACGACCACAAATACCAACACGCTTGGCAAGGCTAGCATATTGTCACGGTAGTCTGATCTCTTACTCAAAAGAATGTCTGTTTCGCATTTTTTTCTTGTTCAAAATTGTCACCTTCCCTCTCCCTCTCTTCCACCCCATTGACCACCGCTCTCCATCTACCTACCCAGGACCTCTATCTCTAGCAGTTTCACTTTTAAATATAAAAACAGGGGCGCCTGGGTGGCTCAGTCGTTAAGCATCTGCCTTCGGCCCAGGTCATGATCCCAGGGTTCTGGGATCGAGCCCCGCATCAGGCTCTCTGCTGGGCAGGGGCCTTCTTGGGTTCTCTGCTTGGCAGCGGGCCTGCTTCTCCCGTTACCATTCCCTCTCTCGCTGTGTTTCTCTCTGTCAAATAAATAAAAATCTTTAAAAAAAAAAAAAACAACAGGTAGGATGGATATTATTTTTAGGAAAATTCAGACATCACTGAAGCTCACCCCAGCCAAATAATCTGAACACTAAATATATTACCATCTTAGAATCTGATTTTGAAGAAAAATTAAAAGCGTGTTTAAACAGGCACTACTGCCATCTGCCAAAAAGATGTTAACATTAGCCAAAGGAACACAAAAATGTTGATTTCAATAACCAAGAGTGAATATTTCTGGTGTTTCAGCAGTACTTCAAATGCACACTTACTTTAATGTATGTAACACAAATGTATACTTGCGCGAATGTATTAAAGCATCCCCAGGCGTTGTCTTTTCTATCAAGGCCTCATTAACATTTTTTATTCATTTATCGGATTTTTTTACCTTTCTCCTAAAAATTCCCCGTTTCCATGTCCATTCAGAACACCCACTAGCCTCTGAATATTCAAATATACAATTACTAGCCCACATCTTTTTTATTTTTCAAAACTGTGGCCATCCTCAGAATTTCAAATTTCTTTGAGAATTGTTTTCTCCTGGGGCACATCAGTGTTAAAGTACCTGATTTGTGTTCTAGAACATTGAGACAGAGGAGGTGATGGGAGCAACACAACTGGATTGGCCATGAGTGAGTCTGTAATAAAATTAAAGTTTTAATAACAACCAACACTTGAAAACACGGTTCTGTATGCGTGCTTAACCACAACCGAATGCATCAATCCTAACTTAGGCCTCTGGTTCTGATACCATGCATAATGAACCATGCTTCTTCATTTTTCCCCTTTCCATTTGCTATTTAGTTTATGAGTCAATTGGATTTTGAGGGCTTTTATAAAGGACTGATAATAAAAATCGATTGCAAAGTCCTCTGAAAGCCTCTCCTGCTAACTACTCTGGGGAGAAAAACAGGTTTTTACTTTCTGTTCCTTCATAACGTTTCCCAGTAGATCCTTTATTCCAGAAAGAGTGACATGTAACATACAGTAAATTCCTCAATTTTCTTAAATGGTAGTTTAAGAATATGGTCTTTTACTTCTATTAAAAATCCAGTATTTGCCTTGAAGCATTACTACGCTGGCGGCTAGCAAAAACAAGAAGACTGTTGGCAATCATTCTGATTAAATGAAATCACTCCAAGTTTCCCAGTAATTACTAATACACAGGGGACAAACTAATTTTTAATTTAAAAGTGACTAAAAATAACCTGAGTGATTTCAAAATAACATTTAAACTCCTACTGATTTCTAGAAGATTGGCCTGCATGATTATTTGAGAGTGAAGTATTATAAGATACTTGCACACCTTCTAGCATAGGCCTATATAATTTATCGACCATTATAGTTACATGATCACATAACTAATTTGTTCCTCCACATGTTAATCAACCTTAATTAATAGCTCTTTTTAGGCTAATTCAAGTTTTATTTAGGCCTTTGAATACTAACAGAAAAAAATAGTTAAGGCTATTGTTAGGTCAAGAAAAACTAAGACAATTTTCCTGAGAAGCCAACATATAATAATATAGCACTGATCTAGATTTTAGAAAATCAAGGTCTAGTTATGTGTATTTAATTGGGAGCCATTATCAAATCCTGTAACTCCTTTGTATCTTACTTTGTCCATTGAGAGATGCTGGTAATAAATTACAGCTTCCTTCGAGTCATAGTTAAACAGTGAAGTTAATTGAGAGAAATGAGCTACATAAAACAGAGACCGTGTTTTCTACTTTTCATTTTAAGCCACGAGCTCCTAAATCCATGAGGTCTTGAACCACAGCATCAGATGACAGCTGTTTCCAATCATTGTTCAGGTTCTTGGTCCAGAACCAATTGCCCTGATTTATACACTGCGTTCCAACCAGTTTCTAACCTTTCTATTACTGATGACGTTTGTCATTCTTCAATTTATAATCTAACTTTGCCTTTCTGCCAGATACCTCGCCCTACTTTTCCAGTATGACCTTGACCATTGCTTCTGGCCTGGATTTTTCTTCTGTGTTGCTTCATCTTTCCCTGAGTAATGCATTTAGCGCAACCTCCTGTGGGTGGCACTCCTGCCAGAGTCTCCCCAGACTAAAAGCTGGATCCAAGGGCTGCCTCTGTTTGCCAGCAATGCCCTGAAGGAATAGCTTTACCCACTGGCCAAGGCCACAATGTGGTGAGGTGGGAAGGGCGTTAGGCTTGCCAGATAAAACCTCCCCCCACAGCCTACCTGAGATCCCAGCCAAGGATCATTAGTGTTGCTCCTTCAATTACTTTGTTTTTAGAATAGGTGTCCTCCTAGCCCCCACTCCTTACCTTTTCCTATTGAAATTAATGTTTTCCTACATGATCATTGAGAACTCAAGGTTTCTTTTTTTTTAAAGATTTTATTTATTTGTCAGAGAGAGAGAGAGAGAGAGAGAGCAGAAGTAGGCAGAGAGGCAGGCAGAGGCAGAGGCAGAAGCAGGCTCCCTGCCGAGCAAGGAGCCCGATGTGGGACTTGATCCCAGGACCCTGGGATCACGGCCTGAGCCAAAGGCAGCAGCCCAACCAACTGAGCCACCCAGGCGTCCCGAGAACTCAAGGTTTCTTAAGATTTCAACGACTGCATTATAGTGGAGCAGATGGTGCTTGATAAGATTTTTGTGTTTCTTATAATCTGCCTCCCTTTTATTCTGCTTTAGTATTGAGAAAGAAAGAAGGATTTATGAAAGTTTTCCTCTCACCAATAACAAGGGATTGTACACACAGCAGAGAAGAAAGGCCTAGGACTCATGGTAACAGAAGTGATGGAAACTAACCAGAATGAGCAAACTCCAAAGGGAGGCAGGGAAAGTATCAAGACTGATCCTCACCAGGTGATCTGAATTCTTAAAACCTAGGATGTACTGAGTTATTTCATTGTGGAGCAGAAGTAGGTTTTTGGGTTTTTTTTAAGATTTTTATTTATTTGACAGAGAGAAACACAGCTAGAGAGGGAACACAAGCAGAAGGAATGGCAGTGGGAGAAGCAGGCTCCCTGCTGAGCCTGCTGAGCAAAGAGCCCCATGTGGGGCTCGATCCTAGGACCCTGGGATCATGACCTGAGCCGAAGGCAGACGCTTAATGACTGAGCCACCCAGGCGCCCCTTGCAGAAGCAGGTTTTAACAAGGTTAAGCCTTTTGTTGCCTGGAAAAAAAGACTACATTAATTGGTAAATGGATTATCAAAGATCTATTTAATTAATTAAGCAAGCTACTTACAGCAACACAGCACTTTCTGGAACCAAAGGAGACCTAACCGTGTTGATTTGGGGTAGGGAGGGATGAAGCGCACAGGAGAGGGCCCAGCCCAGTAGCCTATGGCAGTGGAAGGATTAAGAACAGCCAAAAATAAACACGTTATGTTGGGAAGAAATCACCAGTATGACCGAGAGATGAATGAAGAAGGGGCAGAGGAGATCTTAACCAAGTTGAACCATTTTGGCAGGGTTTACAGTTAATTTTTTCTGCAAATGTGTGTTCCTTGCTGAACAGAGGAAGCAACCATGGAAATGTACACAGAGGAGAATGTCTTATAAAGAATAGTTATAGTCCCAGGCCCACCGCCTCAAAATTTGAATGGCCTGGAGTCCACTCTCCCTTCTTCTCCCTTTCCTGATGCACACACTGTGGACACACCAGCCTGAAGGTTTAATCTGGCTCTCAGCCCAGCCTGACCACCTGCAGAGTGGAGGCCCTGTCAATGGGAAATTCTGGAATCCCAGGTAGTTAAAAGGAAGGATCCAGGTCTGGGTGGACAGGTTCTTTTGTCCGCTTAACTCCTCAAATTGGGAGGGGCAGAGCAAGGAAAGAGAGGTACCCTTAAAGGTAAGGAGCTCTGGCCTCCTCCTCTCCAACCACTCCCCACCCCCTAACCCCCTGCACCACCACTGGTGACATCATAGGAGTACTGTATACACATGGGCACAATATTCATTTAGAGTGACTTTCACTTTGGTTCAAGAGACATATGAGACTTTATCAACACCACTTAGAAAAATAAGGACCATCTCAGCAAATGAGAAAGCACTGTATTAAGTGTATAAACATGGGTAAAAGGTGTGATTTTTTTCAAAGAAAAAAGGTCAGATGTGTTAACCTCTGCTCTCTGGATCTTAGAATAATCAAGTTTATAGCTTAGAGATCGTTTCATTCTACAGATGAAGAAAATGAAATCAAAAGAGTTTAGGCATCTAGACAGGATCTTTTACATAGTATCAGCTTATAAATATCTATTGAAGGATGGAACGATTACCCCAAACCAGAGAACGAGAAAGAGCCAGAAGACTCCTGATTTCCTGGTCAGTTGTTTGGCAGTGTTCATCCCCATATCTTCCCTAGCTGTATTCAACTATGCATTAAGACATAATCATAGTCCGACAAGTCCAAAAGCCAGTATGTGAAAGGAGGGGGAAAAACAAAAAGACTCCCCTCTCAATCACAGAAATGTGTCTTTGTGCACTTCTAGTTATGGAAACTCTAGAACCAATTCTTTGTAGGGGTATAACAAAATGACCCTAGCAAAAATGAAGCCCTTCTAACCATCTGTGTAAAATGGTACTAGTTGTAGAAAAAGTATTTTAGCTTCTTTAGCCCAGATGCACAAAAAAAGATATTGAAGTATATCCAAGTGTACCTAAAATCCCTTTGTCCTAGAGAATTACTAAACAAAAATCTGCCCTACTGCAACTTCCTAGGTATCTCAGCAAATGGCCTGTGCTGATTTTATTTTACAGTATCCAATATTTTATCTAAACACAGTAGTTACTTGAGACAGAGCACTGGATTCAGTAACTCTTTTATTAACAGTCCATTGTTTTTAAAAATAATACAACTACAGATCAGCTAAAAGCATGGAGTCATTCTCTACCGAACCAATGTTCCAAATGTAATTCCATCTGCTTGATACTTTGACATTTTAGGTCTGGAAAAGCACAGGGTGAAAGATGGCGAAGAGCAGGGACATTTTAGTTCAGAACTGCAGAAAGCTCACTTAGAGCAGAGCTTTAGGAAAGCAGAACACAAAACCACTGTGACTAATACATTTTTCAGATTTATTAAGTAGAAAGGCTCAGAGGCAAAAGAGAGACAAGAGGCAAACACAATTGGCTCTTACACCAGCTCTTGGGGATTCTGGTGTGATGCCCTAAGATTATTTTCATAGCTGGGCAAGAATGATAGGTTGTAAATGTATAACTCGCTGGCAAGACAATACTTTCTGAAAATAGTATTTTCAACTGAGATATCAACAACAACAACAAAAATGGATGTGAGGGTTACAGCAACTGTTTCTCTAGATAGGGTGCACCTGTTTAAGAAAGAAAACTGTCTAAAGAATTTGTTCTCCAATTTCACATCCCTTGACCTTTGCAACCATTAACTTCACAATTAATAAGGGACAAGCCAAAGTTTAAATGAATTTGTACTTTGAAAGTGTGTAGGATGTTTATTCATCCAGACCAAATAAAGTTCTCTTCAAAAAAATAGTCAAAAATGTTTCCTTATTTTACAGAGATATGACTGGAAAATCCATATTGAAAGGGCTAGATACTTAATATTAAAAGTGTGTGATTGTTGCTTCAGAAATAATACCTTTGGTCCCAGCTTTATTGAAGTATAACTCACATACTATACCATTCGCAAATTTTGAGTGTGTAACTCCATGGTTTTTAGTATATTCAGAGTTGTGCAACCAAGCAACACAATCAGTTTCAGAGCATTATATCACTCACCAAAGAAACCATGTAGTCTTTAGCTATCACCCCCCCCACCAGACTCCTACCCCAGTCACCAGCGACCGCTAGTTTACTTTCTGTCTCTGTAGATTTGCCTATTCTGAACATTTTATATGAATGAAATCTCAAAATATGTGGTATTTCGTGACTGACATTTTGCTTAGTATAATATTTTTATGGTCCATTTATGTTACAGCATGTATGAGTACTTCATATTTCTGGCTTAAGCACATTCCGCTATATGGATCACACGGCATTTTGTTTTTCCGTTCATTAGTTGATAGACATTTGGGTTGTCTTCACCCTTTGGCTATGATGAATAATGCTTCTATGAAAATTGGTGCACCTATCTTTGCACGTATATGTTTTCATTGCTCTTGAATGTATACCTAGGAATGGAATTCTTGGGTCAAGAGGTAGCTCCATGTTTAATTTTTTGAAGAACTGCCACATTGCTTCCCAAAAGGGCTGCACCATTTTACATTCCCACCACCTATGTAATGAGGTTTCTGACTTCTTATATCCTCACCAAAATTTATTATTTGACTTTTTGATTAGAGCCACCCTAAAGAATGTGAAGTGATATCTCCGTGTGGTTTTGATTTGCATTTCCCTGGCAACTAATTATACTGACCATTTTTTTACGCACCTATAGGCCCTTTGTAGGACCTCTGTGGAGAAATGTCTATTAATATCTTTTGCCCATTTATTAAATGGTTGTCTTTTTAGTACTGAATTGTAGGAGTCCTTTCTATAGTCTAAATACCACCCACTTATCAGATATACGATTTGCAAATAATGTCTCTCATCAATGAGTTGTCTTTTCACTCTTTTGATAGTGTCCTCTAAAGTACAAAAATTTCTTTGGTAAAATCTATTTTTTGTTGTTGTTGTTGTTGTTGTTGCTTATGTTTTTGTAGTGTATCTAAGAAACCATTGTCAAATCCATGGTCATGAAGATTTACCTCGATGCTTTCTTCTAAGAGTTTTACAGTTTTAGCTTTTATACCTAGGTCTTGAATATATTTCAAATTAATTTTCATGTGCAATATTGAAGTAGTAGTCCAACTTCATTCCTTTCAAGGTGGAAATAAAGTTGTTCTAGTGTCATTTAGTGAAAAGACTCTTTTTTTTCACATTGAAGGGTCTTGGACACTCATTGAAAAGCAATTAACCATAGATATGTGGGTTGATTTCTAGACTTTCAATTCTATTCTGTGGATCTATATGTCTATCTTTATGCCAATACTATGTTGTCTTGATTACTGTTGTTTTGTAGTAAGCCCTCCAACTTTTTCTTTTTCAAACTTGCTTTGACTATTTTGGATACTTGGTGTTTCTATATGCATCTTAGGATCAGCAAATCAGTTTCTACAAAGAAGCCAGCTGGGATTCTGATAGGGATTACATTGAAATTATAGATCAGTTTGGGGAGTATTGCCATCTTAATAATAATTTTTCCAATTCATGAACGTATCTTTCTGTTTATCTTAGATCATTAGTTTCTTTCTAAAATACTTTGCAGTTTTCAGAGTATCAGTTTTGCACATATTTTGTTAAATTTATTCCTTAGCATCTTATTCTTTTTGATGCTATTTTGAATGAAATTGGTTTAAGAATTTTTTTAATGATTTTATTTACCCATTTAGAGAGAGAGAGCACATAGGGGAGGGGCAGAGTGAGAAGAAGAAAGAGAATTCCAAGCAGATTCCATGCTGAGCAGGGAGCTCATTGCAGGGCTCAATCCCCCCATCCCAAGATCATGTTCTGAGCTGAAATCAAGAGTTGTATGCCCAACCAGTGAAGCCACCCAGGCACCCTGAAATTGTTTTCTTGATTTTATTTTTGAATTGGTCATTGCAAAGGTATAGTAGAATATAAACTCTCATATATACCCAAAATAATTTTTATATCTTGATCTTCTTTCCACAACCTGGTTGAATTTGTTCATTAGTTCTAATAGTTCCTTAGTGGATTCCTTCTTATTTTCTATATACAGAATCATGTCATCTCAAATAGAAATCATTTTTACTTCTTAGGAATACTTTTTTTTTTAAATATTTTTTTTTAATTTATTTACTTGACAGAGAGAGAGAGATCACAAGTAGGCAGAGAGTCGGGCAGAGAGAGAGAGGGAAGCAGGCTCCCTGCTGAGCAGAGAGCTCCACGAGGGGCTCAATCCCAGGATTGAGATCATGACCTGAGCCGAAGGCAGAGACTTCAACCCACTGAGCCACCCAGGTGGCCCTACTTTTTTTTTTTATTTAATTTTTTCAGTGTTCCAAGATTCATTGTTCATGCACCACACCCAGTGCTCCATGCAATA
>CM053604.1:53833268-53892929 GCA_028646535.1 Procyon lotor | reverse complement strand
CTCCCACTCTCCTCCCCTCCAAAATCCTCAGTTTATTTCTCAGAGTCCACAGTCTCTCATGTTTCATCTCTCCCTCTGATTTCTCCCAATTCACCCTTCTTTTCCTTCACCCAATGTCCTCCATGTTTTTCCTTATGCTCCATATGTAAGTGAAACCATATGATAATTGAGTCTCTCTGCTTGACTTATTTCATTCAGCATAATCTCTTCCAGTCTTGTCCATGTTAATACAAAAGTTGGGTATTCATCCTTTCTGGTGGAGGCATAATATTCCATTGTATATATTTACCATATATACATTCTTTATCCATTTGTCTGTTGAAGGGCATCTTGGATTTTTCCACAGTTTGGCGATTGTGGCCATTGCTGCTATGGGAATACTTTTTAAATAATAATTTACAATATTTTAGCATTAAATGAAACAGCTAAATGTATTATGTCCAGGTGTATGTGAGAACTTAGACAATTATCTGGATTTTTCATTTTTGTCAGAATCCACTTTTTGCTAATGTATGATTATCTCTAATAAAATATTCCTTTTCTCCTCTTTTTATTTTCTGTTCTTCAATATAAATTGCTTGGATAGTTGTTTCTTCTGACCACTTCTTCACAGTAAAACTATTGCCTTTCTGCAAAATAGAAATGTAATACCATTTATTTTGAAAGGATCATATTAGTTAATCACAGGGTCAGTAGTCTTTGATTTAATAAAACACGACACATTTTTTTACAAGATGATTTTACACAGAAATCAAAAGTACCAGAGAGAGATGTCATATCACTGCGGAGTAAATTTGTACTAATATAAATCAGGCAATAGAACATCTGTCCACAGAAGACCAATTAAAGTTTTAGTGTATGTACCCCCCATATTTCAAAATGTAAATAACTGCCACTTTTCCCTTCTACATGGGAAACTGCTCCCATGATCACTTTGCAGCACACTGAGTTAAAAAAAAACAAAAAACCCAGCATCTGGCACAAGACTGATAGCAAAGCAATAAAAATTAGTGAAGAATGAAATAAGGGATCCTGTGGACACTGAGGCTTTCAACATGTCTCTCTGTCTCTCTACAAAATCCATCTCTCATTCACATATGGCTGTCTTCACTAGGATTACGTTTCTGAAAACTCATTAAAGGAACTCAGCTGAGGGTTAGCATGTGTTACCACAGAGGGGACTGAGTTCAGGGCAACCCACTGACCCCTGGATGTGGCCTCCAGAACCAAGCAATATTGCAGGGAGAGCTACCATGAAGTTGCCCTAAGAAAATATTATCTCTTCTAAGGAGTTTTCTCTGGATGTTAGGAGAAAGGCCATATTTACGGTAAGATTAAAATCCCTCATCGGAAAGAAATTGATGAATCTGTGACATGTCAGCGCTGTGGGGAGAATGTTTCTATTCTGTACTTGTATAAAGGAGATATATATAATCATAGGGAAAGTTTAAGCAATTAGTCTTCTCGTCTAGCTGGCTGTATTTCATATTTTTGACAATTACCCACTCATACATTTTTTAAGACCAAGGTTTAACTGTTATAAAAACAGTTATTGAATGTATATTAAAATTTGGCAGAGCTGATAGCCTATGTTATCATTAATTCATAATAAAGCAAACCACAAGAATGCTTACTTACAAGTGACTTATCCGAACATGCCCCCATAAACTGTATTGAAATGCTGTTGATTTTTTTTTTTTAAAGATTTTATTTATTTGACAGAGAGAAACATAGCGAGAGAGTACAGCAAGAGAGGGAACACAAGCAGAGGGAATGGTAGCGGGAGAAGCAGGCTTCCCACAGAGCAGGGAGTCCGATATGGGGCTCGATCCCAGGACTCTGGGATCATGACCTGAGCTGAAGGCAGGCGCTTAAGGACTGCGCCCCAGGCGCCCCTAAATGCTGTTGATTTTAATCTCAATGAAGCACTGGAGCATCCTTACTAGTAAAGAGGTAGGAAAATCAATCTAACATTGACTCCAGAGCCTTAGCTATTATCCAGAATGATGTGAATTTCAATCTTGATCAGACTTTTAATCTTAGATCTACCCTTTTGTGACTATGTCATATTGGGTAAATCACAAAGTCCGTCTTAAACCTGTTTTTTATTTGTAAGCTAAAAAGCAATAAAAGTACTTAGTTTATGCAGTATTTTAAAGGAAGAGATGAGAAAATGCACATAGAAAAATTTAGCACAATGCTTGGCACATAGTTCTCAAATAGACTGAATCTTTTTGGGGGTGGGGGAGGGGCAGAGAAAGAATCCTAAGCAGACTCCATGCCCAGCACAGAGCCCTACAAGGGGCTCAATCTCATGGCCCTGAGATCAAGACCCTAATTGAAATCAAAAGTTGGACAGCCAACCTACTGAGCCATCCAGACACCACAACTTTGAATGTTATTCCTGCTCTTAGCCTAACTATCTGAAAATCTTAATAGTGTATATATCTTATACTCACATTTAATTATAATTAAGAGCTGATAAGAATACACTACAGTTGCCTCATTTATAACATACACATTGACACATTAATGAAATACTTTAAATTTAAAAAATAAATATATAATATAGATTATATTTTATATATACAATATATGCCATATAGGAAGCATATATATAAAGCACATATATATTTCATATATGTGTTATATATTTATATATACTATATAATATAGCATATATATTTAATACATATACATTTTATGCAATATACATAAATAAAATTTCCAACTTTTATACATTAGCTTTTAGTTTATTATCTTCTTTACTTCCAGGAGGGCCATACTACCTGGATAGAGGACTAGCAGGTAAACCAATAACAGCCTACATGAACCATACGCCCACATTAATTTAAAAGCTGCTATTATATCTAGGGTGTGTGTATCTTTTTCAGAGGCACTAGGCATACACTAGATGAGATATGACAAGCCCAATTTATCTATGTATCACCTTGAGCTCTTAGCATAGTACCTAGGAAATTGTAAGAGCTCAAAAGTGTTCAGGGAACAAAAATTACATCCCAGACCTGATGAAAGATAGGGGAAGATGACAAGGTAAATTAAAAACCTAACTAATATGAGGTAATACTGTACCACTGGATATGCTGTAAATCAATACAAAACATTTTATTTTAGTATACATTATTGATAATTATATATTGGTACAATAGTAATTTTATGCAACTTATAAAGACCTAAGGTTAGGGGTGTGGGCTCAAATAAGTTTTTATTAACAAGGTTTATTTCAAGGGTATGGAGACTTTGGCTGGGGTGTTCAAGTATTTCTCATCCATATACTTATACTTCTATATACCTATTGATTCATCCATCTTTTTTTAGCTTGAAATTTCTCCCACTTGAATTTGTTTATGTCCAGATATGATAGAAGAAAAGAGAACAAGAGGAATGATTGAGTGTCGGTGGGCATAAAATGGAATTTGACAAGTCCCTTGGGTATCTAAATCCCCAAGGCTCATAGGAACCACACAAATTGATCAAAAAGGAACTCTACCTGTCAAACTCTTAATATGTATTTGAAATACTTCGCAACTCATAGTTGGAGAATTTATCTTGATATATATACCCTTTACATCTCTCTTGCTGAATTAAAGCAATCACCTTATTAGTACTTGATAAGATTTGTAGAGGTTTTCAAAAAAAAAAAAAAAAAGAACTGTAACTTCCGTTGCTTGTAGATAAAACCGAATACTCTAATTAATCTACTTAGGATCTTTTTTGTTACTAGTTTTCTGTCAGATTGTCTCCTACATAAGTGGTTTTCCTTTAACAACATGAAATATCAACAGATTTATATATAATAGATTATATATAATAGATTATGTAATACATATAATATATACATATATAATATATAACATATATTATAAATATACATGAAATGGACATTGAAAAGGAAATAAAATATAATTTTAAATGTGTTAAATAATATTTATCAATACTTCAAACAATTTTGCTCACACTGATATTAATATTTTAATTGAAGCAGTAGGATTTTTTTTAACTTCGTTTAACCCTTTGTGGTACAGCAATTCAAGGCTATGACTTTAAATTCAGTGTGTTTCAGTATAAGATTTTAAATAGCTGTTATAACTGAAAAATATTATTCACGAGCCACATAGACCCAAATGAGAGGTACAGTGTAGCCTCTGCTTACTGAATCACAACATCGTTTTCAATCCCATCTGCCAATTACATAAAAGATTTTTTTTTAAATCCAGCATTATATCTTTATGTTCCCTGAGAACAATTGGTTATGCTTTCATGCTAGTTAGAAAGTGCTGTGCATCTTTAACTAGAGGAGGTCTTGTTTCCTCCAGTCCTATGCTCCCTACTTGACTCTCTAGTCCTGGCCCACCTGACTACCTCCAAGACGATGTGACGATGTGTCGGTGAAAGAGAAGGAAGTGGTTTTTCTATTGAGGTTGCAAATGTGTGTGTGGGGGGGTATGTATCTGTGTGCACATGTGCATACGAATTGTGCCGACACCTTATACGTAGCAAGGTTTGTTAAAAGCTTATGAAGGAAAACTGGCATTATTGGTTGACCCATGTCGCAACAGAAATGAAAGTTTACATGAAACTCTCAAGTGAATTTTTCTGATTTAATAATTCTTGCAGGTTCGTTAGAGTAAGAGGAAAAGCGGAAAAGTAGGAGGGAAGAGAGAGAAAGGAAAAGAGACAGATCTTTTATCTACATACAGCCGAAGGACTATTTACAACATTAAAATGTAAAAAGGATAGAGTATAGGAGCAATAAAGATAGAGGCCGTATCTATCTCCTTCCTAAGTGCTCCATTTAGAATCTGATCCTTGTATGGTTTCCAAACCCAGCAGTTGAAACCAACCATGATGAATGGACCGTGATAATTGTGTGATACGCTTCATATGGTACCACTCAGCATTGCATATGATCTAGAGCATCATTTATGGGAGGAAAGGAATGTGCTTCAGCCAAGCCCTTCTCAGCTTATAAGTTGGCTCCATAATAAAAAAGAATCATGAAATCAAATGTAAGCACATCTAACAGTAGTCTAAAAAAAAAAAAAAAAAAGGCAGCCAGACAAGCTTTTAACTTTCTATGGCCAATTCTATTTCTTTCATCAAAATTGGACTTTACAGGTAAGTTAACAGATGGCACTTGGTGTCATTTGTGACTTTTTTTCAGTTGAAAGAGGTAAAGTGGGGGTGCCTGGGTGGCTCAGTCCCAGCCTCTGCCTTTGGCTCAGGTCATGATCTCAGGGTCCTGGGATCGAGCCCCGCATCGGGCTCTCTGCTCAGCAAGGAGCCTGCTTCTCCCTCTCTCTCTGCCCACTTGTGATCTCTCTCTGTCAAATAAATAAATAAATAATCTTTAAAAAAAATGTCATGATCTCAGGGTCCTGGGATCCAGCCCCACATCTAAGCAGGGAGCCTGCTTCTCCCTCTCTCTCTCTGCCTATCTCTGCCTACTTGTGATCTCTTTCTCTCTGTCAAATAAATAAATAAAATCATTAAAAAAAAAAAAGGAAAGAGGTAAAGTGGACATTCTCAGTTCATAGTGTGAACATCATTCTGGCAATTTCTGCATTTCCCTTAGAGCGTCCATCTTATTTATTGAAAAGCGAAAGGTTAACTTTAATAAATGAAAAAGTCAAGGGGAAAAGACTCAAGGATGGAGATCTGTGGTCCATCGGATTATGTAGTCTCTTAATACTATATAAATGTACAAAGGTCCATTTTACTTCAGAGCTGGAAGGAAGCTTATTGGGTGGAGCAGATAAACAAATAAGTGGGGAACATTTAAGTTACCTGACCTAACTGTATAGCTTGTTAGTGGCAAGACAGGTGCTGCAACGCGGATTTTCTCACTAGGACACCAAAGTTTTGTCCGTGAGCTTCACCACCTTCCCCCCCTCCCCACACACACACACACACACACACAGAGGACAGTTACAAAGGGGCAGTGGGCTCAGTTGAAGGGTGTACAACACTACTCGTATGTGGCCCAACAGACTTGTAAAGCCAAGTCTGCCAACAGTTCACACTGGGAACAATGGCAGCAGAGTCTCCTAACAGTGACAGGTCTGATAACTCAGCTAAAGGGCAGCTGTTGTCATCCAGTCCTTAATTCCATTGCGCTTTAAGAAAATATCACTCACTTTCTCTCCTGGTATTTTCAGTCTTGCAGTGTTCCAAACTTGGGGTCTCTACAACAATTGTTGTGAACCCAGGCTACCACAATAGGGTCATCTAAGGAACTGTAAACATAAGGGACTCTGGGCTCCACCTCAGGGCAATGAAAGAATGGCTAGGAGGTAGCAGAGAGTTGGAGGAGGGGGCATTTGTGTTGTTTTAGGGGTTTGGCGTTGGTGTTGTTGTTTCCGTGGTATAAACCTCCTTGGAGGGGCACCTGGGTGGCTCAGTGGGTTAAAGCCTCTGCCTTTGGCTCAGGTCATGATCTCAGGGTCCTGGGATCGAGACCCGCATCGGGCTCTCTGCTCAGCGGGGAGCCTGCTTCCCCCTCCCCTCTCTGCCTGCCTCTCTGCCTACTTGTGATCTCTCTCTCTGTCAAATAAATAAAATCTTTAAAAAAAAAAAAAACCTCCTTGGAATGGCATTTTTTAAGTGCCCCCAGTGATCCCAAAGTGCAGCCAGGGCTGAGAATCACCTGGACTCTGCCCCCCTGTTGCTTTTCATTGTCCTTAGGAATGACTATAGGGCTGAGACAGACTATAGGCTGAGACAACCTGTCCCAGCTAAAATCTCCGGTCAATGTACTGTCCACCCTTTTTGTTCCTTTCTTGAAAAAACTTGCTCTAGGCCAGGGTTGTCAAACTTTCTGGTTCATCAGAATCCCCTGGAACACATGTTAGTCACATATTTCCAGACCTTGTGCCCAAGGTTTCTAATTCAGGGGGTCTGGGGGTAAGACCGGAGAGTAGACATTCTGTCAAGATCTCACGGGGTGCTGGTGGTGCTAGTCCAAGGATCACACTTTGAGAATCACTCCTCTGAGTATCTGGTAAAAACCCACCAGTTTCCTTCCTCCATACCAGTCTTTCCCCACCAGAAGTGAGATTCTCTGACAACTAGCTCTCCCAAGTCCGCATGTGCTTCCCTTCTGATGGGTACTGAACCTAACCTCCAGCCAACATATTTGCCTCTCACCAGCTATAGTAAACTTCTAGCACCTTTTACTGGCTGGACTCTGCCATTTGCTTTCAGTTCTTAAAGAGCGGCTCTCTTTTCCTCGAAACATCTCCAAAACATTTGAACGGAGTCATTTGCTAAAGAAATGATATTTTTCCCATAAGTGATGCACAACTGTGGTTCCACTACAATATCTTTTGTGCATGCCTGTGCAGGCACAAGAGGGCACAGGGATCTTAAATTTGCTTTTTCATGCAGTACAAATAAAGGGGTAAACCCTCCCTGCCAGGACTTTCTTCCCTCTGAATGCATTGGTTCAAAGAACCCACTGCTGGTAAATAGAAACTGATGCCCAAAGCCTGGGGAATACCAGGATAAACTTAAACAGGGGAAATGGGGGATCATTTGCAAGTCAGAATGAAAAAGAAGATATTTACTGAATGCCCACTAAGGGCCTGAGCCTTAGGCATTTGTAATTCACAAGACAGTCCAAGTGATTCTTATGCAGACTAACATTTTGAGAACCATTGACCTAAGGAAATAAATATTTGAATGTTGGTATTTGGGAAGAAAGAAAGCACGTTGGGGGTCTTAACAGATCTGGGGGAGGTCTCCCCTGGAAGAGAAACACCTGATGAGGGAAAGGAGGTCTCTGGGAACTTGGATCGCTTAACCCTTGGGGGCGGGAGCCACGTACGGAGAGTTGGAGTTGTTACCTGCCTCAGGCCAGCCCTCTGGGTGCCTTATTGCCCTCTTGTGGGTTGTTCAGGCGAATCTGCTAGGGAACCTCTTCTGGAGCCAGAGAAAAGGGACGTTTTAGACTTAGTCTTACTGGTGACTTTCAGGCTCCCGGCTTAGCCCTGGGATGCCACCGTTCTGAAGGTAGCCAGGACTGCCTCGCAAGTGTCCAACGTATAAATGACTTTAGAGACGGAGTTAGGAAGAAATCAGGTTTGTGGGAGAGGTGGGTGTGACAAAGCCGGGGATGGAGGGAGGATGCTGCCCGAGTCAGATTCAGACTCCATTCTGATAGTCCCTTCCTAGCTGGTGATCTCAGGCAAATTGCTTAATCTAACTCGGGTTTTGTCCTTATCTGTAAAAGGGGATAATCATACCTACCTCAGAGAATTGTTGTGAGGATTAAGAGAGATAATGACCTGCTTGGCACCCAGTAGGAACTCAATTGTCCAAAGGCAGCTGGCAGACCCAGCTCTCCCTCCGGCATAATGGAAGCAGTCCTACCTTTTTTCTTAAGTAGAAGCTTCTCTCCACGGGTTTTTGCTTTTCATTATCTGCTTTGTCCTGTTTGAATAGAAAGGACCAGAGAGAAAGAGCGTGTCCTCCCTGGAGAAGTGGTGGGAACTGGTTACATAGCAGCTTGTTTCTCATCCTGCTCCCCAACCCTCCCGGTCTCTCCCCTCTGGCTCTTGTGTGGGTGGGGTTGGGGGTAGGAGTGGGGGTGACGCCGCCGCAGGCCTGTTTATAGACTCCTCAACACTCAGCCAGCTCCGCTTAGAGAATCAGTCTTAATTACTCATTTACCTAGCATAACTCAGCAAATCTGTGGTTTTAAGTGCAACTATCCTCTACAGGACTTAGTTTCTCTATTTCCCGTTTGACCTCCACAAGGTGAAATGGACAATTCGGAAGAGAGGAGTTTAGGTCTCTCTCTTTTTTTCTTCAATCCCGTTTTGGATTTGCGAATTTTAAAACTAAATACTTACAGCGCATAGATGAATTCTGCATGCCAGCTACCTGTCAAGTGTAGCAAGAATCCAGCCAGCTCCTGCATTAGGTTTTGGTTTAAAGCCACTCTAAATGATTTATTGTTTTTAAATTATTTATATGGCATTATTCCTTTCTTGTAAAATGTAAAAGTGCTGTCAGGAACAGCACGGCAGCAAGGTTATGAATGGTACTACAAGTAAATCAAGGTAATTAGAGGCTTCAAGTGGCAAATACTGTCAAGTTCTCCACCAGCCACCACTTCACTGATGATAATAAAATTTGCATGATTTCCTGACATTATACTCACCACATATTTTCACCGCACGCTCACTGTAATTACTTAGGGCATGATCTCACACTCATGGCAAGCAGAAGTCTCACTGAACCCAGCTGTGACTATTATAGATGCTTCGAAACGAAGCGGATGGAATTAAGGGAAGAGTTCCCTACATAGCTTTAGGGATCTGTGATGTGTCAACTGAATTTTGACGGCTACAAAAAAGGAAAATATTCTCAACTACTCTTAAGTTGCAATCAGGTCAAATTACAGTGAGACTAAACTAGCTTACAGGTAGGATTTTGGTTTTTTGTGACTATTGATTTCTACAGTTGGTTTTCTGTTTCTTTGATGCAATAAAAAAAAAAGTCAAAGGTTATTTTAATCCCTGATATGACCAGACATCTAGGCATAACTCTAAGTGTAATGATGGAAAGAAAACTATATTCGGGTTAGAAAGGGATTTGATATACAGAGGATCCCACGGGTGCCTATGAAAGTATAGGGTGATTCAGGGCGCCTGGGTGGCTCAGTGGGTTAAGCCTCTGCCTTCGGCTCAGGTCATGATCTCGGGGTCCTGGGATCAAGCCCCCCACATCGTGCTCTCTGCTCAGCGGGGAGCCCGCTTCCCCCTCTTTCTCTGCCTGCCTCTCTGCCTGCTTGTGATCTCGCTATCTCTGTCAAATAAATAAATAAAATCTTTTTTTAAAAAAAGTATAGGGTGATTAAAGGAGGTCAGTTCAATATCTGGAGTCCGTATCTAACCTCTCATTTTGCCAACTTATTCCTCAGTGCTTGGTGCGTCTTTCATAAATGCCAGCTCACAAATTCATATATTCTCCCTGTATCGGCTCAGAGAAGCAAATTTACATCTGACCATTCCCTCTTTTCTAAACCCTCTAGCACCCACATAGCTGTCTCAATAGAGAAGGAAAAATTTAGGTTTTGAACTATGTCCTACATAACAGAGTATCGAGGATGAATATACTGCATAAACAAAAGCTTGGAATAAGAGAAAGAAACAAACCCGATTTGGTTCTCAGCTTTGCCTTGTGATTGGAGGAGACTGATATCCATCAGGGTCAGTTTTATCCCCTGCAAAGGGGGCAAATTCCTCATCCACATGAAATGGTTGTGGGCCCTACAGAGATAAGGTGAAAGCACTGGGCCTGAAAGAAGCAATGGTCAATTATGAAAGAAGAGATAAAATTAAAAATCCATTAGTGTCTTATCCTATTTCATATTTGTTTTTTTAGTAAGTCCACATAGAATAGGAAGCCCTACTATGGGAAGTTAGTGTCTGAGTTAAAAGGAAACTAGGAAGTAGCAAGAAAAGGAACTTTATTTTCTCGATTTTAGTAACACTATCTCAGACCCGAAAAAGGAGAATTTTAGGAATGAACCGTCTCTCCCCGAACCCTGGAAACGTAACAATAAAGGCAGCTTTCCTTGAGACAATCAGATCTTAGACTTAGGAAGTCACTGCTCCAAATCACAGTCCTTCGAAACCCAAAGGTATCTACCCGTAAATCCTTAAAGTAGTGAAATTCTGAAGGATTCCCATATCTTTGCCTGGGCCTGGTCAAATGTGCAACCAACCATAGTTACTGATCTCACCTCCTATAGGACAACTACAACGCAGGTATCTCCTTTCTTTGCATGAATATGTTAGAGGGGGTCACTTTTCTAATGGTAAGCTATACGAACTTGTAGTAACATATATGCAATCTTTAGAAAAGTAGAATAAAAGTCCATTGTAAATAGTTTGTGTTAATTACCCTAAAAGATTACATCAAACTCTGCGGTAGGTTTACTCATCTTTAATTATATCCATTTTTAGACCAGTAGTAACTTATGAGATTTCTGGAATGTGTTTAGTAATCCACTAAGGAGATTGACTCAGAGTCACAGAAGAAAGATATTCAGTATGTCCAATTGCCGTGACTGTTGACTTCTATCATTTGTTACCCACACTTGAACATGAATAGGGAATGCATCAGAAGAACATAGTTCAATTAGCACAATAGCAAGCATGAAGCTGTTATGGAGATGTGACATATTCTATGTTGAATCACATGAGTGGTCATAACTTCTGCTAAAAATATGCGTGTCATTTTTCTTAAGTGCCCTTTCCTTTGCCCCCTACTGTCTTTTGAAGACAAAACAGACCATCTTTTGTACAATTCAGCCGTTTGCTCATTTGGTTGTTGTCGTTGATAACAATAATGTTCTCATTTCTTCAACTCAAGACCTGCGGACAATTAATCCTATCAGCTCTCCTATCAAGATCTCTGAGCTTTCTGAATGAGTACCTCACTACTGAGTGTGTGGCTCATCACTGCAATACTGAAGCACATTTTAAGGTCAGGTCCTGTGAGGGCTATTACCATGGTTTTCCACTTCCGTAAGATTTTGAACAAATGACATCAATTCTAATTTACAATGTAGCAGCTGGTCAATTGACATGTTTATAGCTAGTAAGTTTTATATAGTTTGTAAAAGCTTCGATTTGGATGGTGCCTTAGAAGCAATTTAACGCTACTTGCTGTATCTTAGTCTATACATTTATTTATTTACCTTAGTTTTTTATCATGTTTGTGTTTATAGCTGTTAGATTTTTTTTTCTCCCTTTCTTTTCAGTTGGAAAGAATTCACTCTCAGAAGGAATGAAAGAGTTTTGAAAGAGAAAGGAGCTTATGTATTAGTCACTAATGGGAGCTACACTAGGATATGTGACCTATTTTGATTGAGTCAAGTTGAAAACAAGATTTAAATCTAGTGGGAGTTTAAAGGTTTTGCTTATCTCTACATTGGAATAATCTCATCAGCTCCTTCTACTCCAGAATGGAATAATGTTAAAAGAATCTTTGACAGCTGGCCTAGAGAGCAGCAAAGTAAAGAAATGTTCGTTAATTTTTATATTCACTCAATTACCTGTACTAATTAAACTAGTGGTGTCTTATTGGCACCCTCTCTTCCCCTTGGTAGTCTGTAACTATTAGATTGTTAATTCCTGGGTACACCATGCTCAAAAGTTATCAGGAACTATGTGTTCCTAGAAAATTTTCCTTATTCCTCTTCACCCAGTAGGGTAGCTTGCAGACGTCTTGAGTTTTGGTGGAAGAAGAGTTCTTCTCCCTAATACCATTTACAGTCTGAACAGAGGGCAGCTCCAAATGCAGCCAATTTGGAAAGTGGGCTAAAGGGGAAGCAGCAGGAAACCCAGCTATGATGGTTAATTTTACCTGTAAAATTGGCTGGTAAGGGATGCCCAGATAACTGAGAAAACATTATTTCTGAATGTGTCTCTGAGAGTATTTCTGGAAGAGAGTAGCATTTGAATCAGTAGACTGAGGAGAGAAGATAGCCCTCAATCACACAATCCACTGAGGCCCCAAATAGAACAAAAAGGTAGAGAGAGTGTAAATTCAATCTCTCGGAGCTGGGGCATCCGTCTCTGGCTTGCAAATGGCAGATTATGGGACTCCTCAGCCTTCGTCACTACATGAGCCAATTCCTATAATAAATCTCTTTGATAGATAGAGATATAGATCTGTAGATATCCATATAAATATCCTGTGGGTACTGTTGCTCTGGAAAACCCTGACTAATACACCCACTCACTTTGCTAAGGAACTTGACAAATCATCAAGTTAAGTTCCATGAACATGTTCAAGCCCTTCCGGTTAATTCATGGCAAAACTAATGCCAGGACACAGATTCCCATTGGCCAGTCTCAGTTCTTCCTATTACAGAGCAGGACACTCAAATGGCTCCCAGGTTTGGAGACCTTATATGGTAAATAAGACAATATATGCTAAACAACCAAAGAAAGAATTAGGACCTCCTTAGTCATTTTTACATATCGGCACATAGTACATGTTTGAAAAATATGAACTAACCATAAAATGCACGGCTTCTTAAAACAATAATAAAATCGTTTTTAGATATTAATCTATTTTTATTTGCTACTGACCTGTATAATTTGAAATGGATATTATTTAATAATGAATGTTTATTTGACCAACAAAATGAAATAAACATGGAGATCGAGCAACTGTCAACTCAATGTATTAAGTCCAGTAATAAGGATATATACCATTGAAAATTTCAATCCCTACTGTGTTGCTGGTGGTAGACATTGGACCTAAATCTAAGTCATATCCTTATTTCTTTTTGCCAAGGCAAATATCAACATAGAAAGATAACTTCCTTGGAACATGATCACATTAAAGATGGCTGCTAATGCTAAAAATAAGGAATAATATCAGAAGCTGCCCGACAGAAGTGTGCCTGGCACAGTAAATAAGAACACACTGTCACTTACGCAAAATGCTTCAATCTTTTGCTTCATCTGTGAGAGAAACTCTTCTGATTTTCTGTGAGGATAAGAGAGTCATTTCTAATGTAACCCAACATATATAATTCTAAAAATCATGGCAATGTTCAGAATTGTGCAATCAAAACCATAGGACCCATGAGAAACTCGGACTGGGAGCACAACGCTCCAAACTTCATGGGGGAACACAGAAAAGATGATAGAAACCTAATAAAAATGACAGCACAGTTCCCACACAGTACATGGTTAAGAAACACTGAACACTATAATAAATGCAGCATTTTATCTTTAAAAAGGTCTTATATTTTTGCTTGTACTTAAGTTTCCACTGTATTCCGTATAACAGAGAAAGAGAAGAAAGATAGAAAAAAAGTGAGACAAAACTTTGATCATAAAAAAGATGAAGCAAAAAGAACAGAGAACAGAGGCAAAGAGCCAGGAGAAGGCAGAGAGGAAAGAGAAGGACATTAAAAGGAGGGAGGGAGGATGTTGGCTGTGGGAAGAGTTGTAGCTTGTGAGTTATTGTCAAGTGGTTTGTGTTCCTCCGCTCTGGCTGCCATAATCAGTGGTTGAAACAACAGAAATTTGGTTTCTCACAGATCTAGAAACAGTAAGTCCTAGATAGACGGAGGCTCTGGCAGATTTGGTTTCTGGAGAAACTCTCTTCATGGCTTACATGTTGGCGAAAACTGACCTCTGGGCTCAGGAGCCGACATAGGCAACCCGGAGGCAGTGTTTGTGGGCCCAGAGTTACTGGGCCAAGGAGGCTGCAGCAGACTAAAGCCTTCAAAAAAAAAAAAAAAAAAAAACCTGCAAGTAATGTCCGTAATAGCCAAACTATGGAAAGAACCTAGACATCCGTCAACAGATGAATGGATAAAGAAGATGTGGTATATATATACAATGGAATACTATGCAGTCATCAAGAGAAACGAAATCTGGCCATTTGCAACGACATGGATGGAACTGGAGGGTATTATGCTAAGCGAAATGAGTCAGTCAGAGAAAGACAATTATCACAGGATCTCTCTGATATGAAGAATTTAAGACGCAGGGCTGGGGGGGTTGTGGGGGGGTGGGGGAGAGAAATGAAACAAGATGGGATGGGGAAGGAGACAAACCATAAGAGACTCCTAAACTCACGAAACAAACTGAGGGTGGCTGGGGGTAGGGGGTCAGGGATAGGGTGGCAGGGATACGATGGTGGTTGGGTTATGGACATTGAGGAAGGTATGTACTATGTTAAGTGCTGTGAAATGTGTAAGCCTGATGATTCACAGACATGTACCCTGGGGCAAATAATACATTATATGTTAATAAAAAAATAATTAATTAAAAAAAAAAAAGCCCTGCAAGCCTCCCCCAAGAGAGGGGCTGGGGGTTTATAGGGAAATACAAGATCTAGCCAGTTTTGACAGGAATGGCGTAGGTGCTGCCAGCCTCCTTAGTCATTTTTGGGGTGGTAGGGGTTCCTGAAACAAAAGGTTAGGAAGGGAGGATGGGAGGTTCCATAAGCCTCCCATCTCTCTTCCATAAAGAGAGGAGAAAGGTTACTTAGTTTAAAATTGAGCCCGGTTGAGGCAGCAGTGTCGCCATGTTGGTTTTGTTCAACTTTATGCTTTTAAGCAGTCTTCTACAGACAAGTGCCTTCTCACATTGTCCTCACATGGCCTTTTTCTTCTGCGTATGCGTGGGGAGAGAGAGCGAGCTCTGGTGTCTCTGCCTCTTCTTCTCAGGAATACCAGGCCTATCAGATTAGGGCCCCACTCTTATGACCTCATTTAACCTTAATTATCTCCTTGAAGGCTCTGTCTCCACATACAGTCACATTGGGAGTTAGGGCTTTGACATATGAATTTGGATGGGAGACACAATTCAGTCCATAAGAGGATTGGAAGACGGTTATCTGAAATTAGGTGGAACGTCGTAAAACCAGATGAGGACAGGTGTGGCTCACTGACTTCATGAGGTATGTGTAGTATGTGTTGTGTATTCCTATGCAGCCTGCATTAGCTGAAAGACCTAGTATTTTTCAGAGATGAAATTGCATGTAAGCAAACCCCAAATTCACCTCATGCTCAAATTATTCTCTTCTATGTGAATGGAGTTGGAACAAATTAATGCTTTTCAAAGCAAACATTATAGCAGAACTGACTGTTTTCATTCAATCAATCAAGACTGAGTGCCTTCTATATGCCAGGCATATTGCTTGGTACCAAAGAAACTGTAGTGAATAAGCCAAACAAGGTGGCTTCCCCTAAAGTACTTCCATTCAACAGAGGGGAGATTTCAATATTGTGATTTATAAGAAAAAAACATACATATATATACACACATATATGTATATATATACATATATATAATGAAATTTATAAGAAATATGTATAATATTTTTATATTTATAACAAAGATTTATAAGAAATAAGATAAATATCTTTTCCATGGTTCC
Organism: Procyon lotor; assembly: GCA_028646535.1. NCBI lineage: Eukaryota > Metazoa > Chordata > Mammalia > Carnivora > Procyonidae > Procyon > Procyon lotor. The sequence goes on along the minus strand of CM053604.1, from coordinate 53,876,987 downwards.
TGGCTCACAGCCCCCCAAAACCCTTGGAATTTCCTGAGCAGTAAGAGCAATGGGAGCATCTTTTGTTATAATATTTGATCTATTGTCCTCAGTTTTCTGAAATCACTCCAGAGCCATAAAGGTGAAAAGAATGTCTTGTTGTTCAGAACAGTTTATGTTAATGAGGTAACTTTTGGAAAACACCTACAGATGGGAGCTGGTTACCAGAACATGACCAGAGGTTACCAACCATGACTGGAGGATTGGAACTTTAAGTTCCACACCATGATTTCCAAGGAGGGGAAAGGGAGTAAAGGTTCAAACAATCCCCAATGATCAAGGAGTTAAACCAATAATGCCTGTGTAATGAAGCCTCCATAAAAACCCCAGAAGGAAGGGGTTTGGTTTGCTTCCATGCTGGTGAACCAGAATGCTTCTGCATGCCTTGCACTGGGCCCCAAACTCCACAAGGACAGAAGCTCCATTGTTTGGGACCTCACCTATGTACCTCTTCATCTGGCTGTTGATTCATATCCTTTAAAATCCTTTGTAAGAAATCAGTAATCTAGGGGCGCCTGGGTGGCTCAGTGGGTTAAGCCTCTGCCTTCTGCTCAGGTCATGATCTCAGGGTCCTGGGATCGAGCCCCACATTGGGCTCTCTACTCAGCAGGGAGCCTGCTTCTCCCTCTCTGCCTGCCTCTTTGGCTACTTGTGATCTCTCTCTCTGTGTCAAATAACTAAAATCTTAAAAAAAAAAGAAAAAGAAAGAAAGAAACCAGTAGTCTAGTGATTTAACTGGTTTCTGAATCTAACAAATTAAGTGAACTAGAGGAAGGGAGGCATAGGAACCTCGGAGTTTTGGTCAGAAGGCCAGGTAACAAACTGGGCTTGTGATTAGCATCAGAAGTGGAGGGCATCTTGTGGGACTCAGCTCTTCCTTATGGGATCTAATGCTATCTCTGGGTAGACGGTATCAAAATTGAGTTGAATTGTAGGACAGCCTTGCTAGTGTCAGAAAATTGTTTATTGGTGGGAAAAACTCCACCCCTACACGCACTGGAATTGTTGATTCTAGAAACTTTATGTGTTGTATATATCTGAAAGTCAGGTGGAAAGTTGTCAAACCAGATGAAGACAGGTGCAGCTCGCTGACCTCATGAAATGTGTCATATATGTTGTATATTCCTATGCAACCTGGTTCAGCTGAAATGCCTAGTATTTCTGACAGATGAAATTGCATATAAGCAAGCCCAAAATTCACATCATGCTCACATTGTCCACTCATATATGAACCAAGTGAAAACAAATTAATATTTTCAAAACAAATGCTATTACAGATCTGACTGTATTCACTCATTCGATCGGTAAGTGTTGAGTATTCAAGGTGCTTGCATTCTAGGGTGGGGAGACAGACTACTCACATCCCCCTAGGGAAACTGGTGAACACAGAGGTATACAAGATCATTAAGGAGTGTGGAAAATGAGCTCAAGAAAAGATGGGGATGGGACAGAATAACTTGGGGAAGACACTTTCCACAGAGTCGCTAGGGAAGGCGTCTCCAAGGAGAGAGAGTGGGGTCAGTGAAGAACTGGAGGGAAGGTGGTCTAGTCCATTGGGGTTAGAGAAGAGCCAGTGAGGTGGTTGGAGAGCAAGAGATGTGAGAGGAGAGAGAAGGAGGGACCCGATGCAGTCTTTGGTCTGGGAAACTAATGGAGGGTTCTAAGCCCAAAAATGGCATGATTTCTGTTTTAAAATGTTCACTCTGACTTCTCTGTAAAATCCACACCAGTGGGAAGAGGGGACACCAGTTAGGAGGCTATAGCAGGGGATCGAGGTAGAGACGGAGGTAGCTTGGACTAGGGTAGAGAATAGGGATAGTGAGAAGTGGTAAGATTCAGGATTTATTTTGAAGTTTCAGGCCAAGGAGCTACTGGTGGATTGGATGAGGTTTATGAGGAAATGAGAAAGCACAAGAGTGATTCCTAGATTTTGGCTCAAGGCACTGAATAAATAAATCATCATGCTGTTTATTAACCTGTGGAAGTCGGGAAGCTTAACCGGTTTGGGAACGAGAGTGGAGTTCTGGACATGCTGGGTTTGAGATTCCTGTCAGACATGCAAGTAGCGTGTGGAGTAGGCAGCCATCACGAGAACCCGGAACTCTGGGAGAAACTGAGGCTGGGGATTGAAATTTGGGAGCCATTAGCTTCGAGATGGCACTTAGAGCAGAGGTTCGGTCACAGAGGGAGTGAGTTTAGAGAGAGAAGAGAAAAGAGCCAGGAAGAGCACTGGATCCTGCCCGGTTTAGAGGCCAGGTACAAGAAGCAGGGTTAGCTGAGAGATCAGGAAGGAGCAGCTGCTGAGCATCAGTAAGACCAGGAGCTTGGGGCACTTTGGAAAAATGTGTCAAAAATATGTTCTACGAAGGAGAGAGTGATCAACTTCTAAAGAGACTTTCAGACACGTTGGTGATGAGTCACAAACTGATCACATTCCCTGTCTCATTTCAGGCAATACAGTCCATGTACTTCGGCACAAGACATACAGACACACAGACCAATATCATGTGGGGCAGAGCAAAAGGTTAAAGCCTCAAGATCACACTTGGGATAAATAATCCCAAGGGTCCCTGTGGTCACTGAAACTTGGCAATTTGTCATTGCTTATAACTGTAAAGGTCTTTTATACCCATGAGAATGTTGAAAAATGTCCCCCCAAATGTGAAAGAGATCTTTCTAGATCCTTTTCTTGCTCCCCTCTAAGTTTTCCTTTTAGTTCAGGGCTCTCCTGACTATATACCTTTCCTAGTGAATGTGTTTCCTATAAAACAATCTGTGGCCGAGAGGGGCACACAGGAAATTTACTGGGGAATGCTCTTGAGAGTTACACCTGTTAATAGGATTGCCAAATTTGATAAAGATACAGGATGTGCATGAAATATTTAAATACACTAATACTAAAACATTCTTCATTTTTTACTTGGAATTCAAATTCACCTGAGTGTATTGTATTTTATCTGCATCCTTACCTCAAAGGAAGCAAAAAAGGCAGGCTAGAGGGAGAAGGTGATCCTCTGTATGGTGACAGAAGAGGCCTCAGCTGATCGGAGTGCTTTGAAGCTAGTATGGCCCTATATTTCTGACAAATTGTAGCAAGTGGGTCAGGCCATTGTATTGAAATCAGCCAGTCATTGGCCTCAGGGTGCTTCTGGAAGCAGAGTAACCTGGGATAGGGCAGGGTGGTTCCCCAAGGTCCAGGCACAGAGCCTTGAGCCACTGCCATCTCCAAGAGCTGGGAATGAGTGTCTTAAGACTGAAGATCGAATCTGCACAGAGAAGCTTTTTAGCTGATTTCCTTCCATATCTAATTAGATAAGGTAGTTAAATATACCCTGCAAACTAAGAATGCTGAACTAAAACATGCTGTTCAAATGTAAAGTGGTAGTAGTAATTATCATAGTCAGGTTACTAATACTAATATGATTACCTACCAAGCCCAGCCCCTTCAAAATAGGATGGAAGGGGCTTATTTGTTTAATTGTCCATCTTTCCATCTAGACTTTAAGCTGCTGCTGCTTCTGTTTTTTTTTTAAGTGGGCTCCATGCCAACGTAGAGCTTGAACTCACCACCCTGAGGTTAAGAGTCACGTGCTCTACCAACTGAGCCAGCAAGGCATGCCTAGACTTTAAGCTTCTTGAAGAAAGAAACCATGCCTTCTTTATCTCTGATTACACAATACTTATTACTATATTAGGCATACAGTAGGTACTCAAAAAATGTCTATAAAAAACAAACAAGCAAGCCATCCAAATGACAATGATAAGACCCGGACGCACCCTCCATTATGTGAGCTGCCATGCTCATTTTCCCTCTTATTTTCTTCAGTGACACAAAACTGTCTCTACTTTCTCTGGCCTTTGAGTCTCTGTATCAGGCAGTTAGAAACTTGACCAAGCCCTGAATCATTCAGTTCATCAGATACTTACTTGGTGCTTTACTGTTTTGTGGCACAGCTCGTGGTGTGTATTGAAGAGTTAAGGAGACATGGATCCCTTTCCACTTGATTCCCTGGCTTCTGGGAATTTTGAGTGTCCTTCTCAAACAGAGACAACCTTGTAGTTGCCTCCACCACGAAAGCCTGGTGAGAAGTGAAAGAAGCCTCTCTTCCTCTCCTAACCTGCAACCTCACCTCTCATGAATGCTTCCTTCCATTAACCCTTGAGTGAGTCACACTGATGCTTGATGATAATCCCGTGGTGGACATGCTTCTCCTCCCAGAATGAGTGTTGACATGAAGAAGTCTCCAGATCCCCTACAGCCAGACCAGTGATCCCAAATCTTAACCACATTGGATCCTGCCTGCACATCCTGCCTCTGGCTCAACACCCACCTTTACGCCCACAGTGTGAGGCTGTGACCACAGAGGCAGATGCTTGCAGGGTGGTCCTCTGAGCACACCCTCGGGGCGAGAGACATGAAATATTTATTGACTGCAGGCCAACGTTACAGGCACGCTTTCTGAGAGCACGGGGCGAGGGTGCCTCTGTAACATGGAAGGTAGACAGAGCAACACTGGCGACTCCCCTCATTTGTTTCTTTTGCACTAATCCTAGCAGCCCCCAAAACGGTAGCTGTTCTCAAGGGAGCCTGATATAATTCTTTCTTTAAAGAGAACAGTGGGAGGTAGTGTTTTTTTTATTTATTTATTTATTTATTTATTTATTTACTTATTTACTTATTTATTTATTTATTAAGTGCTAAACTGTTAACTGTTTTCCAGCTTCCTGCAAACAGGTAGAAAGACTGCTGAAAAGTTAGGGGGGACTCAGGACCACATTCGTGCCTTCCTTTTTTAATCCACACACTTGTTTCTATCCTGGGTACATCTTTGTCCTGGAAAAGAAATCAGACTTCCACAATCACAAGTTAGTTTTCCCCATTTTTGAGCAATCCTGAGATGAGATGGTCACTGATCTTACAACCCTAGCTATCAGGCAAGGGTTGGTGGTAACTGATGGAATTTGAGGTCTCCTTAGAAAAGACTATCGTCCCTTTTCCTGTGTTCTATCAGACTCCTAATTACCTCTTAAGGAACATAGAATTATCTTGCATCTTTGTCAACAGCCAGTGGAAAACATGTTGTAAATTCTCAAAGGAAGAGTCGAAGAAACTGGCGAAATACTTCCGAAGTATATAATGTAACCTATGGCTTAAGCTTTTGAGTCTATTGTGGTAAGTAGTATCCTACCTAAATTCCTTTAACAAGAATAAGTGTCATTTTTAACTAACCGAGAACTGGATATGACACACAAAATATATGATCCATTGCCCTGATAATATAAGCAAGAATATAACTACCCTCCCCCATATACAGACAGGTCCTTACTTTACTTTTACCTCTAGAGAATCCAGAACAATGCCAGCATACTGTAAGGAGTTAAGTGAACATTGAATGTTTTTTATTAGAAATGTATTAGAGATTTCTGCCATAAATTATTAGCAACCAAGAAATCATTATTCTCTCAGTTTGAGTAGGCTCCTTTGGACTGACTTTGCTAGATGGAGTGGATTTCGCATCATTAAACATTAAACTCCCTTGACTAGTACAGAAATCTTGTGGTTTGTGTTCTGGGCCAGCAACCTGGGACGTGTGTCTCTTCTCATTTGGGCTCTTGCTCTCCAGATGGGAGAGGCTGAGAATTTCAGACGACATGATTTCTAAGGTGAAAACTGGCTCTCTCGGAGCTGACCCAATTTTATGATCCAGTGATACAACTAAAGCGGCAACAGCCAATGGGCATGACTTTCCCTCCTAATAGTAATTGACAAGAACGGCAGGTCTCAGAGGGGATTTAGCATGGTCATTACGATGACTGCTGTTCTGCTTTTCTGCCATTAGTTCAACAGAAAACACGTTTTCACCTCTTTGTAGTGCATCCTTTATGCACAAAAAAAGCACAGGCTGAGAACATACAACTTTTATGCTGTTTTTTGTTTCTAAAATTTAATCTTATTCTCTCCCATGCTCCATTAGGACGTGACTGTTAGGGAGGTCTTTGTATACCCTTCTGGTCCATTTAACATTCTGGTATGCAGTTACGCTTACTCTCAGGGGCCCGTTATTGAGGAGAATGTAGGACAACCAGTGAACTTTAAAAAATGTAAATATATCACCTGTGTCGAAGTATGGAAAACAGGTTATGGAAGACACACATCCTACAAAGAGAGCCCTATGGTAAAATGAATTACTGCTGGGAAAGCAGAGACATAATTGCACTCCAGAGAGTAAAAGACATTGTGTTGCCTCCTCAGCAGAAATTCACCACCCTTTATGAAAATCTGATAAATTTCCCAGTTTCCCACAGAGAAAACGACAGAGAATTTAACGAGAAACACATTGGAACCAGACCTGTCACCGTGTGATTACGTATTCACTAATCTCTCTGTAGAGTACAGAGAAAGTCCGTCTTCCCTGAGAGAGTTTATCTGAATTAAGGGAAGAAACAAATTACCAAAAAGAAATGTCTTCACTTTCCCACTGATACCTACTCACATCCCACTGGACTGCTTGTTTGACCTACAAATAGCAAAAGCATCAGGATTTGCATGGTAACCTATTTTTTTGATGACCAATGACATTGAAGTTTCATACAATGGGTAATTTATTGGTACTTAAATGCAGCTTGCAAGTGTCTGATATTTTTAGTTTGGACTCAGGATTTGTGTTTGAGAAGTCCAAGTATAGTGAGGGGGTAGCAGGTGTTCTTACTCTTGCAGGAATATGTGACATTTCGTATGTGGCATGAACTTCTGTCATCATCACCTTCATCAAATCTTACTCAGCACCTATATCCATTCTATAAGCATTTTTGAGCACTTAATATATGCCAGGAAGCTATACGTAAATATAATTATATACCAAGTTCTGGAATAGGTAGAATATCCCATAGGCTCCACGAAGTCTTTAAGTCAGAGGGACATGTCATTCAAAATTGCTATCAGCTAAGAGCATTTCTTTAAGTCCTTTTGATTAGCCTGAACTTGGATTGGGTAATGTGCAATGAGGGCAGATATATTTCCTCCACTAATTCAAAATCTGAGTGTACACTGATGTTAACATTCACAAAGAACATGCTGAACAAGTATTGAGCAAATAAAGGAATATTTCGCTAGTTGAATGCCTTGTGCAAAGCAGGATCTCAGAAAACACAGCATAATGGGAAAGCAAGGGAATGATGAGGGAAGTCATGTCATGAGCTGTACTTATTTCGAGGAGTGGTGTCAAGTGGTGTCAGATTACTCATATTCATGAATTTCTAGAAGGCTTCATGGAGAAAGTGGGATTTCATTCAAAACAGATATGTTCAAGAATTACATGTTTAATAAGGTCTTAGAACTATTGATGATCAACAATGATACTACTCTGACCATTCCCCTCTGGATTAATTCAAACTTGCAAAGTCCTTCGTAAAATGCTACGCCCAGAGTTGACACCATTTTGTAAATCTCTCGATCCGGTCTCACACTTCATTTATTTTTTTTTTTTTTAAATCCAGGCAAGGTTTTTAAAAAATATCTATGTTTGGGGCATCTGGGTGGCTCAGTCAACTGAGCATCTCCTTAGGTTCAGGTCATGATCCCGGGGGAGTCTGCTTCTCCCTCTCCCTCTGTCCCTCCCACCCCCACTCATGCTCCCTCTCTCTCTCTCTCTCAAATAAAGTCTTAAATAGTAAAAATATCTATGTTGATCACTTCATTGACCATTTATTCCATGTGATCATCCAGTATAATCTGCACATCGATTTTTGGTTTTATCTGAGAAGGAACCATGTCTTTTTTTTGCTACCTCAACATTTTAAGACTCAATCAATCAATGACAAAGCTGGAAATGATGTTAAAGATCATATGGTGGACAATGAAACGAGGCCTAGAGATTGACTTGTGGTAAATATATCGCAGAATCAGAAAATACGATAATTTAATAAAATAAAAAGTATGCAAGAGCTCTTGATTTCTAATCACTATTGTGATTACATACAATTGCTTAAAAACTGATGGATGATTTGTAGCTCACTTGTCTCGTGGTGTATCTGAATGTTGTTCCTGATTCTTAGATGTAGAAGTGCCTGCACCAGCTCAGCTCAGGCTGGGCTCGCCTCCCTTCTCCTCGCTGAGACTTTCCAATAAGCCAAGTAAGATGGAGGAGCTAACTCTTTTCTTTGACTAATAAATTATATGATAATCTTATCTCAGAAACTGGCTAACACAATTGGACTGACTGCTAAAAGAGAAAAACTGATGAATCATGTTCTTTTATCTAAAAGTTTCCTTCCCTCAAAACTTTTTATTTTATTTTAAAGATGTTATTTATTTGAGAAAGAGAGAGCTCAAGCAGGGGGAGCTGCAGGCAGGGGGAGAGGGAGAAGCAGGCTCCCCAATTGAGTGGGAAGTCCCATGTGGGGCTCCATCCCAGAACTCTGGGATCATGACCTAAGCTGAAGGCAGACGCCTAACCCACTGAGCCACCCAGGTGCCCTTTCTCAAAACTTTTCAAAAAGATCATTGGCTTGGGGCATTGGGGTGGCTCGGTCGGTTAAGTGTCTGCCGCTCCTCCTGCTTGAGCTCTCTCTGTCAAACAAACAAATAAAATCTATTGGCTTAAAAATAGATTTCACATGATCAAAATTTAGATGTAGCAATGAAAAAAATCTTAAAGAGGTGTAGAATTCCTTTGACAAATCATTTTTGATTGTTTTTCATTGCAGCCATGCCTGCAATACTCTTTTTATTTAAAAAATTAACTGTACAAGAATTTTCTACAACTATAAAAATGGTGCAAGGTTTCAAGGTTTCTGTTTGTGCAATATTTTTGTTTTGTTATTGAAAATGTGGGAAGTTGTAGCTTAGTTCCTCTGTCCTTTGGAAGGGTAAAAAATGTTAATGTAAGAAAATTAGTTTTCTGTTTCAAGGTCAATTTTATAGAAAATTTACCTACCAGATATATGGTGTTTTATTTTCAGGGATAAGGGGAAAAAAGCATCTAAAACAATATAATTATTATATTCAGAAATAACTTTTGGCATTATCCTTTATTGTCATCACAAGATTTTGAACTGCTGGCCCACTATAACTCAGCAAAAGAACAAAGATAATTTATATACACCCACACTCTCAATTTAGTTTCTTTAGAAGGAAGTGACAGTATCATTTGTGAAATAGAAATCACAGTGTTATTACATCTTATTGGAAATCTCTATTTACTTTTATAGATGTTCCAAATAAAGACTTTCTTAAATTAAACATAATATAACTAATAAAACCGAATTGTCAGTCGGAAGGTATTTGCCATCTCTCTTCTAGGCAAAATAGTTTCCTAAATTTTAATGCCAATGCATAGATGTTTTTAGATAAATATAATTGTCATTAAACAACTTCATTTGATGTTAGATGGGCCAAGTTACTTAAAAATTATCAAAAACCACATAAGCAAGGACCCCTCCCATCAAACGTCGTAGGTATTAGTAAAGAGTTCTATTTATACGTTTTCTGTACGTGAGTTTATTTAATTAATTAATTTAGATAACTTCAAGCTTCAGCCAGCATTCATTAAATGTAATTGTGTACGGCCAGTAAACTGAAGATAAGTGTAATTTAAATTTTTTAAAATTTTAGCTTGCCTTTAAATTTTGAACTCTAATGAGACCTGAATTGCATAATATATATTTAGTCACTATCCCACTTTAACTTTCATATACTAATCAAATCAAACAAGGAGTAAAAGATAAGCTATTATTTTATGGTTTAACATAAACTACCAGCAGCATTAGCCTGATAATAATAATATATGCATTAATTTAGTCTGTTGTTAATCATTAATATCACCATTTCTTTGCCCATATAGACATATAGACTATATGTAGACATATAGAACATGTCTATAGTTCTGTTTTACAATTTCAATTTTTCATGTGTACTAAAAACCTGATACACGGTGCACAATGCTTAATAATAGAATAAACAAGAGGGTTATTTTCAGCTTCCTACTGGGCATACAAGGTGATATGCCAGTTGGATAAGAGTTGGACATATTTTGTCTCCAAAATCTTGTTTCATTTAACTCAAGAGAATTATAATGCATAAATTAAAGAAAATTTTTGTAGTATTTGATTTTGTATTTTTTTAAAATCGTGTATTAGATGCAAACAATGTTTAGTCAGATTACTGGCTTTATGATAAAACACAATACTAGAGTATAGGCATGGGTGGGTGATTTCATACATATAACATGTGTATAGTTTGTTTCCATTTAAAAAAAGCAAACTGCTTAAGTAGTAGTAAGTTCAATTGTGATAAATTTCTACTTTGCATTTGTGCACCAAAATAAACCATACTTAAAGTTGGTCATTATCCTTTAAAAGAAAAGAAGCATGCTTAAATATCAAACACAAGTTTTCTCTGAACTCTTTCGTTCTTCCTATGAAAGACATACTTCTAAGCTTTAGGTGTACCTTCTTTATTGGCACATTTCTGAATATAAACTCTTACATTTATAGAACTCCATAGGAATGATTGTCCAAAAAAACATATAAATTATGTAAATTCTCTTAAGTTAAATTTTCTGTGATTCATGCCCAACATTCGGTATTCAGGTTGAGAGTTAAGTGCCATTTTCCATTATCAAGTTCCCAAATTAAATTTTCCACACCGCATGGCCAGCTTTCTAAAAATCTACATCAGAAAGTATCTATTCTAGAGGGTCATCTATTCATTGGAATGGTTACCTTCAGGATAGCAAACTCAAAGGGCGTTAGGCTGAGTAATAAGAATATTTTTGACAATGGCACTCAACGTGCATAACTGTTACACCATTCATCTCCTTCGGGTCTCCATGTTTTTCTGCTAAGTGGGTTGCTCCCCGTGGATCTATACAGTGGGGATAGCAGAGGGTCATACAAGGGGTATTTTAAAGCGCTCTGCTTTCATAGTGTTTGCCTGATGGACAGAATAAAATGTACTCCTCCAGCTGTTCAAGAATGAGGGCAGGAGGGGTAGATAAAAGGAGAAATGAAGGCAAGTCTGAATTAGATCCCAATAAATGCTGCCAACTTAGTGTACCTGTGCCTTGAATCCTTTTCCTTATCTCCAATTTATAACTCCATCAAAAAAATCCTCATATTTTCTCCTTAGTCCCAGCTCATTATAGCCTAGCCACCAAAGGGGTAGGATTTCACATACTGTCATGAATTTACACACACGCACACATGCACACACACGTGCACACACACACACAGAAAGATCTAAGCGGAACCTTTGGTGCCATTGAAGAGAATTTAAGCATTTTAAGATGAAGAACTAAACTTACATTATCTGAGGTATGGTAAAAAAAATTAATAATAAAAAGTAAAAGTGCAATGAATAATAAAAATGAAAAAATCCACGTTACAAATGGGCTATAAACACATTTATATTCAAAACTGCGTTCAAATGGTTATGTCATCTTAATTAAAATAATAAAAGTAAGAAAATATGCTCAATGCAGAGGTACTTTAAAAAAAAGAAATCCAAAAAACCAAAAAACAAAAGTTAATAAAATATTTTATCTGCATCAAAATATTCTTTGGAAACCAAAAATAAAAATGTATCATGTATGTTCTTTCAGGTTGATCTGTGAAAGTCCGGAAAATACATAGTCCGTGCTGTTGAGCTTTCTGAAAATACGGAGTGTGCACTAAGCATAAAGCCAAAGGCTTTGCCGTCTTCCGGAACTGAGGCAGCGTGCTCCCCACACTGGACGAAGAATTCCGGTTCAGTTCCTATCAGAAAACATCTTCGTTTCAGTCGCCCTGAAACCCATGACCTGACGTCGAGACAGTGTAGTAGAGCTGGAGCTGGATCCAAACGTTTGTCTTTTTCAGAGCTGTCCAGACACCCCTGGAAACCCCTGAGGGGAAGGCATGGCTTCTGACAAGGCCCAGGTGAAGATTAGCCAAAGCGAAACTTGAGTCTGTATTTCACCGTGTTGGGACTCTTCCGAGGGGCAGACACGGGAACCTTTGGCTTCACGGGACTGGGTGGCTTTTTCTTCTCAGGGACGGTAACTGTGAAAGAAAGTTCCGGCTGCTCTAGCTGCTTGAATCTTGGCAGGAAGTGGGTGGAGACGTGCTGGGGTTTGACCCGGGGGCTGCAGCCCCGCTTGGCTTTCCCTCTCTTGTTGAGGGCCACGTACCACTCCCGGCCCGCTGGCTCAGTTCTGTGTATTGCCGAGGCATAGGTATTATAGCTGTTCTCTTGAAATCGCTCCCTGAACTTGCAGTCGTCTGTAAATTTGGCCTGGGGGGAGAAGAGAAGAAGACATTTAAGGAGTCATACTATTTTAGGCATGCAATAAAATGAGGTCTTACACTGTAAAGAAAAACCGCTAATTCCGTGGAGGGAAGGCTTCCTCTTTTATTCTCTTTTGTAAAGACCCATTTGCTTCTTTTCTTTTTTTTAAGATTTTTATTTATTTATTAGACAGAGAGAGAGAGATCACAAGCAGGCAGAGAGGGGGAAGCAGGCTCCCCGCTGAGCAGAAAGCAGGATGGGGGGCTCGATCCCAGGACCCTTAGATCATGACCTGAGCTGAAGGCAGAGGCTTTAACCCACTGAGCCACCCATTTGCTTCTTTTTAAAGGTTGCTTTACACTACTATTTTTCATTTCTACCTTCCTACTTTATTCATTTTTGTAATGCTGATTTCCGTTTATTACGTACTTAGCGAAATAATATCAATGTATATAAAAAGGATAACAGGAATTCTGTATTGAAATTCTGATACAGTTTTTAAAATACTTTGAGATTGGCAGTAAAAAATTAGCTTTTAACATTTTAAGTTTTTTTTATTCCCCCCTCTTAAGCCATCAAGAAAATAAGGAGAACTGAATTAGTAAGGAACAATTGCCTGGTAAAACATGAATTCATGTTCAGAGAAATGGGGTCATATTATTCCTTTGAAACAAGGATACATTTTTCAATGTTATCAGTGTGATTCATGGTGCTGAGAGAGGGGTAGCATATGGCCCTATTAATATTGCATGTGTTAGAGTTCTTTAGGAAAAAATATATCTTCACACAGTGATACAGGAGAGAATATTCGATGCCAAGAAGAAAAAATTACTTCTGGAGTCACTAGCAATACTTCATCCAGATCTCTCTCTCCCGCTCCCTATGCAGACACAGACACACACTGAAACACACACACAATGTCTGCCCTTGAAATGTTCCCCGAATAGTGGGAAAAGCAGACAAATAAATGTCTATCATGGAGCAGCTTGATTCTGGGACTTATGACAACACTATGCAGAGGGTACAATGATAGCAAAGAAGAAGGGGATCTACAAGGATGATGGTGGCCAGACAGAGGGCAGGGAAGTCTTCCTAGAAAAGATGACATTTGAGCTGAGTCTTCAAGTACAAGATATTAACAAGGCAGGTGACACGAGAAAGGGTTCTCAGAGGGGGGACAGTGTGTCCACAGGTCAGCAAGACACTACTGTAGGTAGTAATTTCCACATAGGATGTGCCGTAGAAGGAAGAAGAGGTCAGGCTGACCAAGTTGGCCAGGAAGAGCTCTGAAGAGCCTAGTTTGCCATGCTTGTAACGCTGATGATTTTCTGTTTACTGTATACTTACTGAAATAATATCAATGTACATAAAAATAACAGGAACTCTTAATATATTTAAATTCTGTTACTGTTTTTAAATTATTTCAAAATTTCCAGTTAAACAATTAACTTTTAACAGAAGATTTTGTTGAGGAATTAAAGGGAAATGTATGGGGGAAGAGCATGAGCATAGAGTCAGACCTGTGATCAAATACCAATTTTGCCAGTCGAGGTCTTAGCTTGAGGCTCCTTATCCACAATCCTTACCCGTAAGGCTATTGTGAGTACCAAAATATTTTTCTAGGGAAACGATGGATGGCTTTCATCAACAGCAAAAGAGGCCAGAAGTCCCAAAGAATAAGGATTCCTATCCTAGACCAGACCACCGTTTTTCACCATATTGGGGAGCACCATTATCGAGAATTCTTGGGTTTGTGAGTACCAAATATGTTGATGTCTATAGAGAATCACACTAACTATATATGAGATATCCTTTTCATATCAGACCAAGAGGTACTATACTGGAATTAAGAGTTCTTTTTTTCTTCTTGCTTTTTCTAATAATGCCACACTTTTCTTGGCCCAACACCATCATCTGAAAGTCAGAACACTGCAAGACAATCTGTGTAGATCTACTCTTGAGGGTCACATGAATTTTTTGACTTGTGCAAAGTACTGACAATTTTGGAAGATGACCAATTTCAGTGAGCTTCTGACAGCACACTGATGTTATGTATGACAGTTTACCCAAGTTATTTACATTCAAGCATAGTTCAATCAATAAGGCTCTTTATATGAGGGCTAGGAAGTTATATACCTAGAACTTACACAAGTCTACTGGTGATTTGATCTCTAGCAGCTGGGAGAGGGTGTTTTAAAGAACCACCGTCATCTCTGGCATTCCTCTCATCCTGTCATACCCTACCAGCCTATGTCTAGGTCAAGGGCACCGTACTGATGTCACTGTACAAGAGTACACATTTACTGTTCTTATTTTTTATTAAAAAGACTTTCTTGGGGCACCTGGGTGGCTCAGTGAGTTAAAGCCTCTGCCTTCGGCTCAGGTCATGATCTCAGGATCCTGGGATTGAGCCCCCCATAGGGCTCTCTGCTCAGCAGGGAGCCTGCTTCCCCCTCTACCTCTGCCTACCCCTCTACCTGCTCGTGATCTCTCTCTCTCTTTCTCTCTGTCAAATAGATAAATAAAATCTTTAAAAAAAAAAAAAAGGACTTTCTTACAAGTCAAATGTGGATTTTTTTTTTAATAGCTGCTTGGCTTTTAAAAGGACTTAAACGCTCTCCCATTTCATTCGATAATCCTAAAGTTTTATTTTAAAATAAAAGCTATAGCCATCTGTAATGTTTTCTGCTAAAGGACAAGCACTTTAGAAAGGCATATGGGGCGTCATCAAAAAGAGTAGCAAGCATATTTACCCTGCCTCATATTTTTTCTTCAAATGTGCTTGAAAACATTTTTAAAAATATATACATTTTACCTTGACCTGACTTCTACCCCTGTTTGACAAAAATCCATTTTCCTGAAAAGAGTTAGCGGTGATTGCTTTATTCAGTTTTGACAGGTTTTTTAAGTGTACCGCATTATTTAACCTTCACTTTACTGATACACACACACGTGTGCACACACACACATTCACACACTCACACCATGGTGAATTAAACCTATAGCAATTCCATCTTAGAGTCTTCATATGGGTAAAAGCCCACGAATTCTACCTGCTAAAATTATTCTATCTAAAACCTTTCTCTTTTTTCCTTAAGATTCATGTTTTGTTTTGTTTTTTTAAAGATTTTATTTATTTGACAGAGAGAAACACAGCAAGAGAGGGAACACAAGCAGAGGGAATGGTAGCGGGAGAAGCAGGCTTCCTGCAGAGCAGAGAGCCCGATGGGGGGCTCGATCCCAGGACCCTGGGATCATGACCTGAGCCGAAGGCAGACGCTTAATGACTGAGCCACCCAGGCGCCCCAAGATTCATGTTCTTAAGCTCTTTCTTAAGAGGGAAGAAGGCTCTTTAGGCTCTAGATTTTTCAAGGGTCACTAACTGTCACGTGGGGCAGAGGTGCCCTGAACCTGAGAACCTGGGGACCCACACACTATGGGAAGCCCTGCAGCCTTTCCAGCTCCCATGTGAGAATAGGAGTAAAGGCAATCAGACTGTTTTGGCTTTCTTAATTGACTTCTGAATTCATGTTTTGTCTGAAAAATTCTTCCAGCTGCAATGGAACACAACCATTTGAAACAAAAGTTTTCAATGAATTTTTGCATCAGGAGATCTAGTTTCTTCTTGAGGGATTGACTGCCCCTCTCACGACGCCTGGCCTTGTTCGGAAATGACGGTGACCCTAAGCAATGAATTTCTGTCTCTAATATCATGCATGAACCATTTTTGTAGCAGACAGTCAGTAAGTAATTTAGGTCTTAGCTACAGGTATTTACATATATATATATATATTTACCACCACCCAGTTTCAGATGGTAAATTTTCCAGGCTACTTTTAATTTTTTAAATCTCCTTTGTGAATTTTAAGAAGTCATTTGGCAAAAACACATGCTTTTAAATAACAGAACTACACTATTTTCCTAGAAAAAAATGAAGTTGCCAGAAAGACTTTTTCTATAGTTAAGGTATGAAGTAGAGAGGTGAATGAAATTTCAAATAAGCCACTGAACTCTGGACCCCCTCACCGCATCATGCTAGCACCATTGGCCATTAGAAGACCAAACATTAAAATGTTCCTAAAGAAGTCATATCTTTGAAGAAATTCATTTTTTATGAGTCTATTCAACAGATGCTACCTGCCTATGTATCACATGTCAGGCACTCTGCTAGTTGCCACTTTTCCAATGAGAAATAATACAGACACAGTCCTGTCCGTGCTCTTTATTGAGTTAAATTATGTGTTTTTTGTTGAGTTAAATTATGTGTTTTTCTCCTTAATTTCTCCTTGATCTAGTAAGTATAAAAACAAGTTACATTCAAAAAATTGTAAAATTGAAATGTTTGGCTAATTTTTATGTAATTTAGTACAGTCCTAACGTCATTTAATATAGTCCTAATGGACAAAACAAATGAAACTTAAACAAATGAAGCTATTTTTTGCGGGGATAGCCTAGTTCTTCAGAGGAAGGGAAAGAGTGCAATTAAGGCAACAAGAAATTTTGGGTTAGTACAAGAAATTCTGTGCCTTGATTCTACTCATGTCTTCCCACAGTGAGAACACACAATGCATATTTAGAAGAAAGGTCAAATTCGGTTCAAAGAAAGGAAAACTTTGGTTAACTGGTATATTTTAGAAAAGACTAATTCCACTTAATTGAAATCTGAGGGTCAAGTAAGCCAAACAGAAAATTCTTTCTGAAACGTTATTTTTTAAGAGCTTTCTAAAACCTCTTAACGTAGTTTTGTTCCTTTGTAAATTCCCTGTTGTTGATGAGGGAGGGCCTCCCACTGAATGAGCTGAAACCTTGCAAGCAGGCAGCGGTTCCCACTTCATGCAACAGAAATATCTGCAGTATACAGGCAGGGGATGGAGGAAGGAGTGAATTTGAACCCGTGCAGGTAAAATCCTTGGAGCTTGTGGGGTATTTGATCAATTTTAGTTCCTTACTTCCCTTTGTTTTCTTTGATTTGCCTCCCTCTTTTGAGAAACCTTGCGAAGGAATAATTAACCAAATACAAATAATTAGAATGTTATTGTGGGCAGTAATATTATTAAATAATTAAAACATTTTAAAGACTGTAATAAAAACAACCATAAACCGAATTGTACTTTTTCTTTTAAAAGATTTTATTTATTTATTTGACAGAGAGAGAGATCACAAGTAGGCAGAGAGGCAGGCAGAGAGAGGGGGAAGCAGGCTCCCTGCTGAGCAGAGAGTCTGATGCGCACAGCTCAATCCCAGGACCCTGAGATCATGACCTGAGCTGAAGGCAGAGGCTTTAATCCACTGAGCCACCCAGGCGCCCCCCGAATTATACTTTAAGCAAAGTTCCCTTACTGCTTGTACCTCTGCTTCTGGTTCCCCCACCTCCTGTTAGTGCTTCTTGGGTCCTGCCTCTATCCCCACTGATGGGGCTGCCCCGGCCGGGTGCCCTTTAGCCTAGGCTGTCTTGTGGGGTTGTGCCGGATGTTCCCTGACCAAAGGCACCCCACCCTTGGTGGTGATTAAGGGCTAAAAGGCAGACCCTGTTCCAACTGCTTCCACACAGAGGACACCAGCGTAGGGCGGCATTCACCCCAAGTGCTGCCTTTCACTCTTGACTACAAAGGCTCCTTAGAGGTCAGTCGCAGCCACACTATGCTATCTCTAGGGTATAGCCTACTTCCTGCTTGGCACTGAACATCCGTCCATTCTATATCTTAGTTCTTCATGCTGAGTGACCAAGGGAACATACAAGTTGGATTTCATAATAAACCAACCTGAGAGAATGGAATGAAGAATACCGACCACCGGATTTCTCCCCCTCCCAACTTTATGAATTGGCCTAAAATTACTCCGGGAGCCTGTTCAAAATGCAGATTCACCAGGCCCTATCTCCAGAGGTTGCATTTTAGTAAGTGTAAGGGGTGACCCTGGAATTTCGTCATTAACCCGCACCCCGTGTGAGCTGATGCAGGTGAGGTAAGAGTTTTCTCTCTGATGCTCTTAATAACTCAAAAAGCTGGTCTGTCGAGGGCTCCTATGTGCCAGGGGGATTTACATATCTTATTTCACACTCACAGTAATCCCGTGACAAGCAGGAGCAGGATGCTATTATCTAATTCTCGGGTCAGAGAAGTAAAGAAAACAAATCTCTAAAGTCCCATGTTTACCAAGTGCTGGGATAGGCACCTGTGACTTCCGGCTCGATTCCAGCTCCTTAACACCACACAAACCCAAGGGCATCTCCTAGACTTCCGTCTGGTCCTATCTGTCTTGAAGTTGCTCAATGTTAAAATACTGATGAAAGGGGCGCCTGGGTGGCTCAGTGGGTTAAAGCCTCTGCCCTCAGCTCGGGTCATGATCTCAGGGTCCTGGGATCGAGCCCCACATCGGGCTCTCTGCTCAGCAGGGAGCCCGCTTCCCCCTCTCTCTCTGCCTGCCTCTCTGCCTACTTGTGATCTCTCTCTCTGTCAAATAAATAAATAAAATCTTAAAAAAAAAAAATACTGATGAAAAAACAATGCCATTCTCCAAACCATTGGAGAAATAGAACACTATCTCTCGCCTTGGGCTGGAATGGAACTCTGAAGCTACAAGTCAATTCACACCCACATTTCCTCAATAAAAAGAGGCTCTCTAGCTAGTTTCATGTAGTGTGAAATTAAGAGAAAACTGACATTTACTTCAAAGGCAGAGCCCTGAGCCCATTTTTGAGCCTGAATTACTGGACATTTGGTTTTTACTATGTAAACTGAAAGCCCTTGGAGGGCAAGGGGAGTTTCTATTCAAATGCCTTTATAGAGCTAGGGTCTTGACTGGGAGAGTGGAGTGCTTAATAGGTTATTTTTTTTATGATGATGGTAACTATTGCTCAAGCCTCCATTTCCCCTTTCAGTAAACACACCGAGCTCTTGGGGCTGCTGACTCCTCCTCACACTGCCCGCAGCGCAGGAAGTCCAGTCCAGACTCCCATCCCAGGCAAGCCAGCTGGCACCCTCCGAAACCAGGAAAGGAAGACGTTCTAGTCCTTGCTTAGGGCTCATCAAACACACATTCCATGCCTGTTTCGTAAACTCTGCAATTAGCTTTCCTTCCAAACATGATCCCCTAAGACCCTGAGAAACAAAAATAATTCTACCACACGCTTCTCTCTGGACCTTTAAAATAAGCTAAAATGTTTTTTTTTCCCCAATAGGCAATGCACTATCATACATATTTCATGAGAAGGCTGAAAAAAACACGATAACCATCTTTTCCAGGATTTCCATTTTCTTTAGGGAAAAAACAAGATGCAACAAGGCTCTAAAAGAATTATGAGATTATGATCGTAAGAAAATCCTTGTCTTTTAAGAGCTTGAGTCTGAGATTTTGCTTTCAAATTAGGTTCTTTGAAAAAAAGGAAAACTCTGGAGATAAGGGGCCCCTGTGGACACAAAAAAAAGGACCTAAAGAAAAAAGGTCAATGATAAATAGGATTTGGGGCAGATTTAAATATCTGAGGGGTTCACAGCTGCCTGACCTCCAAATCAGAAAGTCTTCTGAGAGAGGAGACGGGATCATCACACAGCTGCTGGAGAGCAAATTAAGGAAGATCTTTTTTAAATTAAATGTTGAATACTGGGCGCCTAGGTGGCTCAGTCGGTTAAGTGTCTACCTTTGGCTCAGGTCATGATCCCAGGGTCCTGGGAAGGAGTCCCCACATTAGGCTCCCTGCTCAGCATAGAGACTGCTTCTCCCTCTACCCCTACCCCCTGCCCCTGCTAGTGCACCCACACTCTTTCTCTCTCTTAAATTTTAAAAAATCTTTAAAAAAATAAATGCCGAATACTTTCCAGGCACTATTCTAAGTCTTTTATATGTATTATCTCATTTAAACTGCTCAATTATCACAATAGATTGTTACTTTAGTTTTCCTCCCTTTACAGCTGATAAACCAAGGAAGAAAAAGATTAGGCAAAATGAATAGGTTTAATTTAACTAGAATGACGCGATCTAACCCATCTAACCGTGTTGGTGACCACCACACTCAAGGTCTCTCGCTCCTACATCTGGACCCACCTCAGATAAATCCAGAATGGCTCTCTATGGGGATTTCGATAGAGATAAACCTGAGGAGAGAGCAGGAACAGAATGAGGAAGGAACAGGAACAGACAAGCAGGCAGAGAGACAGAGACAGCAAGAGAATCGAGCTCATTTCCACAAGTACTTGAGCCTGGAATGAGTTGAGAAGGGGAGTGGAGTCACAGTGGAAGGTTCTGACTAACCCTCAAAGCTCTTTGGGAGGCAGACATCTACTCCCACTCTCAATGATTCCCAGCACATCTTGAGAAGGAGAAGACCAGACATCTCCATCCTTGTAAAGAATGCTGAAAAAGCTGCATGGTAGGAAGCAGGCTGCACTGTTTACTTGGAATCTACTAGTAGAGATTTTAAGGAGAGCTGCGGGTAGGCTGTGAGGAGTGTGTAGGTTGGACGAGTGCAGGAAGAAGTGCATACGGAGATGACTAAAGTTCAAACAAACTTTCTCTTACCGAATTAACAAACTTAGCCCAAGAAAACATCAGCATAAATGTAGCCTAAGTGTAACCCATTTCAGGCTCTTTTTTCTGTTTGCCATCTTTGTGTCTGCTGATAGTGAAGCATTTTCTAAATGAACAATTTCAGCGAACAAAGCAGAGCTCTCTTCTGCTTTGAAAATTCATCTTGAGAGGCGTTCCCTGTGCAACACATATTGATATTGAATGATCAACATGTGGAAAATTCTGTGCTAAGTTCTGAGGCGAACATATCCCCTCTGCTTCTCTAGACTTTAAAAGTCAAGTACTAGGGGTGCCTGGGTGGCTCAGTGGGTTAAGCCTCTGTCTTCCGCCTAGGTCATGATCTCGTGGTCCTGGGATGGAGTCCCACATGAGGCTCTCTGCTCTCTCTCTCTCTCTGCCTGCCTCTCTGCCTACTTTGTCATCTCTCTCTCTGTCAAATAAATAAATAAAATCTTTAAGAAAAAAAAGTCAAGTACTAGACACAGAAATAGATGGGGGGAAAAAGAATCCAAACAGAGCTTGGGTAAGGGGGTGCAAAGCACAAGCAAAATACTTTAAGAATGCATCACAATATTTATTCTTTAACATGTAATATGAAAATGTTATTAAAATGTGATTATTGATTCCTATAAAACAATAGGTGAAAACAATGTAATTGGTTCCAAATAAAACTGAATATCTTCTTTCAACTAGCTTTTACCTACAAAGCATTATAGCATTTACAGGGAAAGAGAATTCTAAAAGGATGGTTCTGGTTCAATCACTTGTTAACTGTGTTAACTTAGGAAACGATTTAACATCTCTGAGACTCTTTCCTCCCCTAATTATGTAATGAGCTAATGTGAATAAAAGAGTTTTTAAAGAACTACGCAAATACACTGTCTGTGCCTGCAACTAATTTTTAATATTCTAATTGTTACTATAAAAACTAAGTTGAAAATCTACAATTTTCCATGAATATTTCTCAATACAAATATGGAAATTACTTTATCCGGAATCATATGAATGTTTTACATTTTTGGTTCATATTTACTTTATAGATAAAACCCTGAAAGCACTCTATTAGTTTTAAATTTTTTCCAGTTTTGTTGAGATATAATTGACATATAACATTGTGTAAATTTAAGAGGTACAACATGATTTTTATATATATGCATATATATATATAGCAAAATGATTGTAAAATACTCTTTAAATGTCTCTTCACAGTTATTAAATTAGAGCAGCTCATGAATTATACATTTAATCTTAAGATATAAAGGTTTTTAGCTTTGTTTGTGACAATGCAATTTTGTGCAAATCAAAACTAAATCAAATATATCTAAAGTCACAAGAACAATTTTTCAATGTGTTTGGCTAGAAGAAAACAAGAAAGAAACCATCTGGGCATAAAACTGATAATTGCTAGGATTAATACTATTTCCGAATTCAACTTCCTTAAAAATAAATCACTTTATAATTTAATTAGGTTTCCATCTCAAGAAAAAGTGCTAATAAAAGCTCAGATAAGAGAAAGTGGGTTTGGACAATTGATTTAAAAGGAATCCACATAATCATAGGGCTTAATTTTTTATCTACAATTCAGCTCAAAGTCATTAGAATGACTTTTATATCAAAGAGCTTCAGTGAGTGACAAGAGCAAGACTTGCTTTGTACTGTTTAAAAGTCATTATTCCATGAAATAACTTTAGCCTGGCAAGATGAGAAAGAGTAACAGATGCTGCTTTTGCATTATCTGCATTATTTCAGCCAGCCATCCTTAGACATTTGGGTCAAATTTCTGGAAATTTGTTACTTGCATTTGACAGGGGAATCATGTATCCTCACCTTTCCGTGTGACCTTTCTAATTGGCATCCATTTGTAATACTTTGAGTTCGGTAGCAATTATCCTTAAGCTGGCCCAAGTTTAGTCTATTTTTTGCATGTAGTAGAGCATAAATCAGAACAAAAGTTAAGATGCTCACCCAAAACAAACCAATATGAGAAAGTTTCTTTACATGCACTGCACGTTATTAAGATGCTTAGATTCTGCAAGTGTTTCAATTTTTTACAACCTTAAAGTAAACTGGGGAAAAAGCCATTGTGTTCAGATGTGTTTGTTTGATCATTGTCTTCTATTCTGCATGTGGATTTTAGAAAAAATCAAATAATTTTTTTTTTATAAAATGGCATGTCCTGCGTGTGTACAGTGATGCAGAACTTTGCCCCTTAAAATAAATAATCAAAGAGCGATTACTTTATGAAAACTGTATCATAGCTTTCTAGGTTACAATAACCACCTCAGAAGATGAAGTAGGTAAATCTTTTTATAATTCTTATAATTGGTGACTAAGAGGTTAGCAAAGGTTTTTCATTTATCTCAATCAACTGAGATTTCAGTATCTATTATATTTAGATTACTGTATAATATTAGTACTTATTGAGCACTCACAATGTACCAAATGCTGTTTTAAAAGTTTTAAATGTATTATCTCATTTAATCTTCGAATAATATAGCGAGAGTTTGAATTCTGCTACCCTCTCATATTAAGAAGTCACCTTAGAAAAAGGAAAATTGAATACTAGAAAAAGGAAAATTGAAATTTTTACACATTGAAACAAATGAAACTCTCAATGACTTTTTTAAAGATCTGTAGGTAAAAATCATAAATAGCAAGTTTCAATTGATTACACTCTTAATGAAAAGTTCCTATATACTTCAAATACCAGAAAAGTGATATTTCTCCAATTCATTTAGTAAAAATTAGAGGAAATAAGAAGTAAAGGACTAACATTAAATAATAATTGCTTTGTAAAAATGATATAATGTGACAACTCTCAGTACACTACAGAAAAAGCATAAATCACTTTTAAGTGCTCTACATATGTACTAAAACAAATCAAATCTGTGAGTAGAAAAACCATGCGAGACATATTTTATCACCTTTAAAATGTTTTAATGCTTTCCAAGTAGTGAGCATTTTCAGAAAAGCACATATAAATCTGTAATTTGTAAATTGATTACAAAATATATAAGTGGCTTGAAAAATTTTTAAGTGCAAAATTAGTCTTTGTAATTTTAAGTATTATTTTTGATGCAATGAAATTACAAAATGAGGGTTCTCAAATGGATAAATTGAATTTCTCTAAGAAGGATCAAAATCTTCTCCTTATCGATTCCTCTCCACACTTAATGATGTGAAAATATGTTATATTACTTAAACCTAATTTCTGATATCATGAATAGCTTATAAAAGTGAATAAGAACCTGACCTACTAAATATGCACACACAATCACCATAAATATGTACCTTTTAACTGTTAAATAATATTATCATTTCCATAATATTTTCCTTCAGTTGGACCAATTTTAAGAAATAAATAATAGTGATCACTTTGAGAGTGCTATTTTCAAATACATTCATCCTTAAAATTTTTTTTGGATTCTATATTATCTTTTCAAGTAAATAAAATATAAAAATGATTACTTACAAAAACATCTTGGTTAAATGTACATATAATTCTTAAAAAACAAAACATTACGTCCCCTGAGCAAATTGTTCATTTGCCAATGTGGAAAATCACTTCATTCCATTCTACAAATGTAAAATCTCCATCATAATACCTTTAACAAATATAAAGTGGTTCTACTTACACTTGCATGGAGTTTTCCTTTTTTTGACATCGCTAAAAATTTGTTGCTGAAAACTCCTCGTATTCCTACAATCCCCTGAGACACAGCAAATATTTCCAAAATACCTAGGATGACAGAAATCCCAAAATAAAACACAGACTCCTCTATATATCATTGTGAAGAATTAAATTTCTACATAGATTCTTCTCATTCTTTATAGCTGCGATTTAAAAAAAAAAAACAGTATTTAACACCCTTATTTTTCATGACATTCATTATGTTAACAAAGAAAAGTCTAGCATGCAAGTGTTCACTTAAAATAACAAATTTTAATATTCAAAAACTTAGTTCTGGTTCATTAGTAATTCTTTTTTTTCCTTACAAATAAGTCACTTTTAGTAAATAATGTTTGACAATAGAAACTTCTCAAATTGTAATGGAATCAGAAAGAATTTCTTTAAATGTTTTTCAAAATAATTCTCATCCATTGTTTTCTATTAGAGAAAATACACTGCTTTTAATATTAAATCTCATAAAGTCTGGCCCAAGACTGGTATAAACCACTGAAAGCCAGAGACAAATTCTACTTATTTACATGAAATAAATCCCTCTTCTCAAATTATAATAACTATACAAAGACAAATCAATATATACCACATTCGATCATTGAGTGAGTAGTTCGTTTAATGACTACACATAAAATGATGTTGAAAGCATTATAAATAACTTGGGATTATTGGCTCAATGAGTGTTAATGTATTATGGTTTGGGATATCTTTCATTTTAAATGGCTTTTCTGGCAAAAAAATTAATGAGGTATTTTATTACATTACTGTTTATATTTAGTATTTCATAGTTAGCATTATCAAGTCAATGTCCCTCTGTCTCCTATAATAATTTGAAAGTTCACACCAACTATGTCAAGAGAAGCACATACACAGTTCACAGAGTATTTTAAGAAGATGGGATTCATAGTCTGTATATAATTGGAATTCCTGCCTGTTTATCATAAACTCATATATGTTATATGAACATGAGAAAAACATAGTGCTATTTGTTAATTGCCTACCTCAAACTGCCAAAGAATTGGTGGGGGAGGACAAAATAATATAGCTCACTAGAGCTAAGATGAGACCTACTCTGAGAGGAAAGAAAGGAAAGAAGAAAGAATGGGAGAAGGGAAGAAAATCTCAACCTTTCAATTTACATTATTCTGAATATACATACTAATTAGATATCTCAATAATATTCTGCTGAATAGAGAAATTCACCAGAAATTTTTAAAACAGTAACCTCCCCCTGCAGTGTTTGAAATACATATAAAACTATTCAATTTACCAAAAAGGCAGTACTGTGGAAACACATATATATGACATATAGAAATACATATATATGAATATCTTTATTAAGCACTTTTTTGCACAATGTGAGTTAATACCTATAACTGTAGCAAATATTGCTGCCTATTTATTCACCTTGATTTCTTAAAAAATGCTTGGTCAGAAAGTTCATGGGGGTAAGGGGCAGCTGAAGAACTATTGTCTTTGTTATAAGCATATTTAGTCGAGAGTAAATAAAACACTTTTCCAGGAAACTGCCACTACCATTTTATTAGTGGATGTTTCTTGAAAACAAAACAAAAAACCCCAAAAAACTACTTGAGAGGAACTACTTTCGCTTTTAAGAAGAAACTCCTAAAGAAACTGTCATCTCATTAATTATTTTCTTCAAAATGTTTTCAAGATGCTCTCTCCAATAGATTTTGCTGTACAAATTATTTGACTGTGATGCACACCCAAGGATTTAGAAGCATTACCATTTTATCACATAGTGACAAGGCACATAGAATGCTTTGTAAAGTTAGATACAATACACGATGTAATAAGTTGTGATAATGTTATTAATAAAGCATTAACAGAACATGATACAAAGTTATATTTCTATCACAATTACAGAATGATATTAAAAACAGCATTAATGATTTTAGATATTTGGAAGATGGGGGAAGTGTGTAAATGTGTTAAAAAATGAGACACAGAAACACAAGAAATAATCTATGTGAGGAACGAGAGAAACAAAAAGGACAATATGGATTGGTAGAAAAGGACAGTTAGTTGTGTTTTCCCCCAATTTACTTATGGTTCTGCATTGTTAGTGTTTTTATTCCATTCTTTGGAAAATGACTTGGTTTTGAAAATGCAAATCTGTGTGTTAGTGAAAAAATACACGGTAGCATAAAAGATACAATTCTTATTAAATATATCTGTTTACAGGTTAACATTTGAGAGGTCAAGACAAAGTCTCCATAAATATTTGTTTAATGGGAGCACTGCTTTGCCTATGTAAACTATAGCTTCTGACAAGTAATGTATTCTATTTTTAGAAAAACCCATTTTGAGTCACTTGTTTCCTAACACATTATATGTAATGTGTTTGTAAACACATATATTTTATGTATGTGTTTGTAAAATTTGCAACATAACAAATTACATGGGGAAGATGAAATAATATATGTAAAGGCTTATTATTTTATTATATACTGCTTGGTTTCTTTTTTTCCCCAAGTTCCAGTACAAAAATGATATATTGCCTGGGCATGAATGGATTCTATAATTTTTTAAAAAATTATATTTAATTGAAAGCTTAAAAATATACCTTTGCATATATGCTATTCAAAATTAGGAAGAATGCAGGCAAGATAAAGATGAGATAAGATGAAATAATTATTTTTTCACATAAGCAACTTTGGTATGATCTTCTAAATCTTAATGTAATTATGATGTAATATCGAGAACGGTATTAAGATCATAATTTCCAACGTAATTTCAACAGTAATTTCACAATGTCTTTTTCATGAGAATGTTGGAGCAAATTCTGCAATTCAACTCCCTGACTCCACCTCCAAGAGATCACACAATTATTGATTTTACTATGCCAAATCTCAGCAAGGCACTGAAGAATTCTATATAATATTTAAAGCCCTCATGCATTAAATCACACATATATAAATCCCAGAAAACATTTCTCTAAAACTAAATTTTTCTCAATTTCAGTAATTTCCTGACTCTTATCAGAGTCAACAATAATAAATTTTATGAGAATTTACAATTCACATTATGGATGCCAAGATGGTATTCCTAAGCAAAACTGTGGAAGGCCAAGTGTATCTCACAGATCAGAGAGTCAATGAATGTTCGCTAAACTGAATTGTTTTCTTTGACCTTCTCACAACCTCTCTTTCCTTTTTCAGGACACCCCATGTGCACACACGTATGGACACACGTTTACTCTCCTGCAATTCTGGCCTTCTGCTTGGGGAGTCAAGCAGGGTAATTATTTCCCATTGGAGGGCTAGTGACAATGTGTTATCTTTTCTAGGGTGTTAACATGTAAGAGGATCAAAAGAAAAAAGCAATGCTTAACAGAAAAAACTATTTTCTCTTGGTGGAATTTGGGGGTTGACATCTAGATTGAAGGAAGCAAGAATTTATATACACATTGTTTAACCCACCTACTTACAAGCATAGCCATGCATTACAAAGTAAGTTTATTTCAGTAAGAGAATATATGCCTAGATGTTTTTACCTTTGTCCTCTCCAGGTTTTTCTAATACAACAGGACTCTATTAATGATGGCTGATAAAATCATGGAGACTTCCCTTTTCTCTTTTCTTAGTGAATGGCATATTGGACACAGATAGCCCCTGTATTCAGAAATTTTCAATAGCTCATCTGAAAATCCTCAAAGAAAATAATTCAAAACTATAGTTTCTCTACTTGCATTCACACAGCAACAGATATGCTGTATCATTATTGAATCTGAGTCTTGAAATACCCAATCTAGCAGTTTTCAGTGATTAAATTAGTCAGTCACAGAAATCTTCCATTTGAGTTTTTCTATTTAGTAGAAACAGATTCTGATTAAGCTAGGCTTGGGGGACTATTTAAAAGGTTGACTCCACGTGACACCAAAATTGATAGTGAATTTAGATTTTTAAAAATTAGTAAAATTGAGGGTTCAGTTTAGTTAGAATATATGATCGGAATTTTCATATTTTATGTGAACGCGGGCTTTGTGCAGCCATAGCCTTCAACTTTTGCTCCTTGAATTGATAACTACTTGACTGCCTATTCTTTAATAGCCCAACATAAGTCAACAGAAGCATTGAAACTGAACTTGGAAGCGTATAAATTAAAGCAAAACCTTTGTTTCTAGTCAATAGTTGGATGTTATCAACTGTCTTGTCTTGTCCATCTCTCCTCATCCTTCCCTAGTATTTCTTCATAATAAGAGTGTATCTGCAATGAGCTTAATTTTTCTGTTTCCAAAATTTAGGATAACTACTGTAAAAGAGAAGCTAAGAACATACTAAGTGGTATGCCTTAACTAAATAGTGTTTCCAAATCTATGGCCAGAGTACACTTCTGATGGTAAAACTAGAAAATATTCACAGTTTGCAGAATGTTAACATCAAATGATAGTTGTGAACACATACACACACACACTCACACACACATATATATAATATATGCATCTCTTCTGAGAAACATTATAGAAAATTATTGAGTTTAAAAGAACCTGTTAGAAGGCAGTTTGATAAAAAAAAAAAAAGAAGGCAGTTTGATGGCAAAATTTTGACTCTTTTCTGAAGTAGTATGCGGTAACCAAAGGAATGTAAGTTTTCCACCATTGCTAACTCACAGACAGTAAAATGAGATGAGATGATGAGGTAAAACTCTGGTGTATCCTCTATTGTCCTCTTTGGTCCCAGCTCTTAGGGTCTCTTGTGAGACTTAAACAACAAATGTTTCCTTATGTACTCTAACCATCAGTCCATGACCAATGCCTTAGTCTTATGTACATATAAGGAAACCGTCAAGTGCTGCTTTCAAAGAGGCATATGACCACCCAACAATTAGAAGGTTTCTGTTTCTCTCTCACAGCTCGTTAGGGCAGAGGTTTATTTTAAATTTCCAAAGTACATGCTTTCCCACTAAACATGACATATTTCATAAATTCTTCATCCAGCAGCGGTAGCCAAATCATAGTTAGTAGTATTGGACACTCCAGACATCACAAAGCAGAAAATCACTAGGACTTAAACATTTAAGTTATGGTTTTCTCCATGAGAAAAATCTATGGAAGGCACAAACAAACTAAAAAATCCCCCAACTCCCAAAAGTAATCAAAATATTAAGCTTAATGATGTAGGTAGCCTTTTACGGATGCACAAATGAATGAATGAGTAAATGAATGATGGCAAGCCATATGAAAGACACAAACTAAACTCTGAAGGCTATTCTAAACTGGAATGAATGGGGAGAGGTATTAAATTAAGGAAGTTTTATTGAGGTGCTTTTTAGTGAATATCCCTGTTCCTTTTTAGGTATCTTTTCAAAGGGGATTTTAAAATAAAATATACCTTGGAAATAGCAGATATTGGTCAATGCCTTCTTTATTTTTTTTTAAGATTTTATTTATTTATTTGACAGAGAGATACACAGTGAGAGAGAGGGAACACAAGCAAGGGAAGTGGGAGAGGATGAAACAGGCTTCCTGCAGGGCAGGGAGCCGCCCAACATGGGGCTTGATCCCAGGAATCTGGGATCACTTGGAAGTCAGAGGACACTTTAACCGACGGAGCCACCCAGGTGCCCCTGGAAGCCTCCTTTAGGTGAATGTATTCTTTTGATCTGTTCTCATTTTCCTTCCTGTACTTTTCTATAACTTCCCCCCAGCAAGGCCTAAACTGCAAAAATCTCTGTATTTTCCGAGAGAAAAGGGTGAATAGATTGGGAATGAGTTTGGTTTTCAGAGATCCCTAGTACACCCAAACCCACCCTAGATACATTCTTTTATCCCCCTGAGATCCAACCTGCAGCCTGTTAAATGCTAACTTTGAGTACTCCCTCGGGAACACAGAAGTTATCTTGTGTTGGAGCTGATTTCCTGGATAAACTACAAGAACAGAACAGAAAAAGTTTTCCTGTAAAAGAAAGGTGGAAAGATCACTAGAAGTGGGGAATGAGCTCTGTCTGGTAAAGAGTTGGGTGGAGGGAAATGAGAAAGACAAATGGAAACACTCAAGTAGATGAGCCTCTCACTGCCCCTGAAATCTCGGAATATTCCCCTTCACCCTAACACACTTTGCCCTTTATCATCAAAGACGGTGAGTTGTTTGATAAGTGTGCAATGAATCTTAAAACATAGAAACGGGCTCCTCCACGGAGCGCGTGGGAGGCCCCGGGGGCTCTCTGGTTCAGGGCTCCAGGCCCCCTAAACATGTGTAACACAGCCAGCTGGAACTGCATAGCTCAGCTCACAAGGCGAGTCTGGGGCAGGGGCGGGCATGGACCCGCTCCCCTTCCGGCGCGAACCGCCAGGTCTTCCACACCCCGCCTCCTGAACCCCCCGGAGGAGCCTTGCCAGCCGGCCACCCCACCGACGTGCGCACCTCCAACCCTGCTTGGGAGGCGGCTGCCAGATTGCCAGCCCCGCCGTGGCGCCTGCGCTCCTCCGGAGTTTGGGTAAGAAGCTCAATGGCCCGTGGGGTTGTTGGTTTTAAACGAGGCAAGTTAACTACACCTGGGAGCTCCCAGGCTGACGCTTGACAGACAGGTGATCGTACGCAGCGCAGTCTTCTGGCCACGCTCCCGTTCTTCCTGAATATCTCACAGGCCCCGGCTGTGGGTCTATCTGTCGGATTAACCCCTGCTGGATGAGCGATCTGGCCCTACCGAGGAAAAGCCTCAGAGAGATCGCCCCAGTCTCCTACACGCCTCCTAAATCATCTCTCCCCTCAGCTACCTACAGGCAGTGAGAGGAATCAGTGGAGGAGCAGTGATGGTCTGGAAACGCCGATGGAGTGGAAGGAAGAGGCGATGGGAAGAGGGGGAGAAGAGAGAGCTAAAGAGAGAACTCAGAAAGAAAATGTAAAACTTTGCTTAAAAAAAAAAACACAAACGTACACAATGTGCACTTGCAAGGAATTGAACCTCCTCTGAGTTTCTTCCAAAATAAAGAACTTTTCCTTAATTGTCCTTGGGGACCAAAGGCTGGCCACTTCCTAACAAGGTGCTGTCATGGTCTCAACATACTAAACGTTGCTAAACCCAACTCTGAAATGAATCATTCAAATGTCCATCACGTATCTTTCTCTAAACGTGTCCAGTTTTCCAGATGACTGTCTTCTTCCAAGCAGGGGATGTCTGGCCTCCCTTAGGATATACGTACTTATTCTATATGTATATAATGTGCAAATATGTATATACCATGGATATAAACACAGATACATACATGTATAATATATAATACTCTGGGGTTTATGGTGGCGGTTGGAGGGGCGACATGTGAGATTTGATTCTTCTATAAAAACGTAACTGTTCAGTTCTGGACAAGGAAAAGGGATGCACTTTGATGCCTCTTGAAAAAAAATGCTAGCCTAGTAAACAGAAGCAGGAGGTAAACAGAAACCAAAGGAGCAGAAAGAAGATTTTTGTTTTCTCTCCAGGCACAGGCCGGGGGCTCCTCTTTGGGATCCCGGCAAACTGGAAACAAGGTTTACCTGTCTTGAGCACCCCTCTTCTGGTAGCCTACACCTCAGGAATCGCCATTCCTCATACCCGAGAGAGGGGCGCGCGTGTGCGTGCCATACAGACGCATCTCCACCCAAGCCGCCGGCCGCTTCGAGGGCCAGCTCGGTCCCAGCAGCCAAGGTTCCTGAAGATGCTCCTGTGGGCCGGGGAATAACCGCTGTCCTTCCCGAAACCCCCACCGCCCGCTTAGGACGCGCTTGGCCAGGAGAGTGAGCAACTTACTTAACATATTGGCTTCATGGGAGCCATTGACTTTGCCATCCGGGTAGATCTGCAGATGGAAACCGATGCCCACTCTGCAGTAGAGGCTGCCGGTCCGGCGCCCCGAGGGGCTCCACTGGAAACTGCTCTGCTCCAAGCCGCTTCCTTGGTTGCCCAGAGAAGCCCCGGGGGAGGAGGAGTCGGAGGAAGAAGAGGAAGACGTCGTGCCACTGCTGCTCCGGCTGCTGCTGGCGCCTCCCGGGTTCCGACCGGTGGCAGCGGGTCCAGGTTGCCCTTTGGGGGCGAGGTGCTTCTCCCCGTGAGCCCAGGCGCTGAGGATTAGGTGGTTGAGGAAGAGGAGGAGGAGGAAGGACAGGCTCATTCTTCCAGCAGCGGGGTTTCTAAGTGCATCTTGTAGGGCTGGTTCTGGGCTCCGTAGCCCCCGCGCGGCTGCGTGCCTCTGGTGCTGCCCCCCTCGCCGCGCCGGGTGGACATAGCCTCGGGGAAGAGAGGGAGGGAGAGAGAGAGGCCACTCGAACGGATCTCGGCGCTGGTACTGGGATATTTATAACGCCAGTGATCTCACTGCTTGGTGCACGCCTGCGAAGCTTCCCCTCACCCGCCGCTTTGTGTACTCTCTGGCCGGTGCGGGGAGGGAGCCTCGCGGTCCCGGGGGCGGGGGGTGTGGAGGAGGGAGGAGATGGGAGAGAGTGAGTGGGAGGAGAAGCCGGGAGGAGAGGAGCTGCACCCCGACGCTGGGCACGCGCAGACCAGGGCCACGCACCCCAGCAGTTCTCACGCGCCACACAGCCACCCTCCCACTAGAGCCAACGCTGCGCGGAATTCAGCTCCGCGCGAGCGTTTAAGTCCTCCAGGAGCAGCAACCGAGATGGGGTGGGGGGGGAGTTCTAAACGTGGAAGTGAGTTCGGGTCCTCGCCCACCTCCGCTGCACGCCTGAGCCCCAGCAGCGCACTCTTGCCCACCCAGGACGCAATTTCTAGGTTCCCTTCCCGTCGGCCAGCGGACCCCGCAAGCACAGCCCCAGTCCTGGGAATCCCTCGGGAACGAAGTCCGTAAGAGAGATTCCCAGCGCTTCAAAGTGCTTGCAGCGGGGAATCAAACCGGGATTCGCAGTCCAACTTGGGAAGCCCTTGGTGTGGAGCGGCAGAAGGAGAAGGCTGGTCCTCCTGTTGTTTGTTGTTGTCTCTGATTTATTAACCGCTAGGGAGCGGGTTTATTCGGCATTTAGAGAGCCACCTTGAGCCATTAGGCCACGATCTGAGCTACTTTTCTATTAGAAACTCTGGGTTGCGCTAAACATTATGCCCAATTTGCTTTTCCTTATGGGAAGCTTTCGGTCTCTGTCCGGGAGGGTGAGCGCACACGCACACCTCTCTCAGAGCGGGGCATGAGGGGCATGTCTGGGCACCAGCACATGTGGCTGACTGTCCAGTTGTCCTCTCTTACGCCAAGATCCCCTTGGCAGGAAGGATTAGCTAAGGGCTCGCTTCGGCTTACTCAGAGCTGCAGTTGACTGAGGGACGACCCCAATGAATGATTGATGATGCGCGCGCTGGGTTTCAGGAAATCTGAGAACCGAGAATTTCCGTGTATGCAATGCTTCTACTGTCATTTATCTGAGAAATATACCTGACTTGCATTCTTGGAATATTTCTGTCTGAAAACATATTTGTAGCTTTAAACTACACTCGGATACATTATTCATTGGTCATTTTAATGAAAGGGCTGTAATTTTGCCCGATAAGGTCAATTCACAGAAGCCAAGGTTGATGTTAAGATACAGCTTTATCCATTACTGAATATCCACTTAAGAGTTCTTATCTCAGTAATGAAAAGCTTATAAAACGCATGTCGATTTTTCAGGATTGGAAACATTCCATGACTACAATACTTAACATCAAGGCAGCTGTAAAATACAAAGTCACCTATACAGTTCAGTGAAGCCACTGTGGGGGAGAGAGGTCATATCACAGATGGATGTGTAAAGCTTGGACACATGCCCCTGATACACTATTAAGATTCTATCCTGGACTGGACACCCCTTCTCTTTACACTGTTCTAGCCTCAAGCTCTGTGTACTTCTGGCTTTAACTACTGAGGGCAGGCAGACCCTTCCAAGGCAATCCTGAAAGTGGACATTGTGAACAGACAGCAGTCCCTCAGAACAGTGTACCTGACTGAAGTTGTCTCTTTCCTGAGTGAATGATTGTGGGGTGTGAGCCTGGGTACTGTGCCTTCTGCAGGTGATGCCCTTGGTTCAGTGACAAAGCTGTCAGAGTTAAAGGCCCATAGGCAGTTGCTGCTGGATGCTATCAGTAAGTTCCCTTTCTCGTCACACAGTCTATCCCATGCCTCATGGGGCAAAGATTTTCCAAACAAATCCAGTTTCTCCTCTTCCTCTTACCCAGGAGTCTGCTGAAAGAGCAGGATAGCTCTCGCCCCCGACTTCACCATCAGCCTCTCACCGGAACCTGGGAAGCCAAAGACCACTTGGCTGAGCTTCTAGAGGCTGAAATTTGGCCTCTTGTCTTTTCCCTTTCTTTCAGCTTCTCAAGTCACACCCCCATTGAAACAACCATTTTTTGTTTGTTTGTATCCCTCCCTTCAGCTGCAAGAGTCCAGTAGAGGACCACATTTTTGTTTAGAGAAGACCTAGGAAGGCCAAGACATCTGCCTGGGCTCAAGTGCCCCCTCAACCTGAACGCTGATGAGGTGCACTTACACTTCCTCTGGGATCCGAGGGGAAGGCTTTAGGAAGAGCCCGGTATTCACTAAGACAAGAGAAGGGACCAGCTCTTGTGGGAAGTGATTGAACTTGGCAAACCAGACCCCAGGTTCCTTTCCAACTCTCTTAGATACTTGGGCGGAGGGGGAGAGGAGGAGTAGTGGGTGCTTGGAACAGAGTCCTCGTGGTGTGCACAAGCAAGCAGGGTGGAGATCACTAAACTTTTAAAATCTGTAACAAGAGAGTTAAATATGTATTTGGTCATTAACACACACACACACACACACACACACACACACAAGCTGAATGGTGAAGGAAGACAACACTGCACGTGTTTCGTGCGCGAAGCGTGCAAGCCCCCCTCCTTTCCTCCCTCCCTCGGCAGCTTAGCACAGGCTGGAACGGTCGCCCTGCGGTCCGCGGCCGCGTCTGCCCTGACCCGCTCCCTGCCTAACCCACTGCGCAGCCGATCCTGCTGAGCCTCTGCTCACCGAAAATGTGCAGTCGGAAAAATTCTCTTTTCACCGTCTCGGCTAACCCAAGCTATATATTCCCCTAAACTCCAGTCAAAGAGAGCGCGAGCCACTTTTTCTCCGGTTACTTCCGGGCTCATCGAAAGCCCCCAGGCAAGAGACCTCCTGCCCACGCACCTGCAACCCGCAGAGCCGGGTCAAGGTCTCCGGGGCGCTGCTGACGCACACACGGCCAGTGTGCGGTGCTGTTCCTCACTCCCGCACTCTCCCGGCTTTGGAGGCAAGGACCGGTAGAAGGTTCATGCCACTGGCTACCTGCAGAGGTAAAGCGAACAGTCTTCGAAGACTGATTTCCCCTCCTCGCCACCCGCCACCCGACATGGAACCTAAGAACAAATCCACAGGTTAGTGGGTCCCACCAGTCACCCAGGCGCCAGGTTCCAAGTGCGCGTGCGTCAGCTCGGTCCCCCACCCTCTTCGAGTTTACCTGCCGGGGGCCCTCAACCGCTCAGACTCCCCTTCAGCACCTCTCCAACCCCTCGGCCTCACCCTCGCTTGTGCCCCCACCTCGGGCTCACCTCTCTTAGCCCCAGCACCTGAGCTCTCTTTCTAGACTTTTTCTAGTTCTGTCTGGGAAACCAGATGGCGAATTTCTCCTACGTCTTCTGCTGTTCCTGTTGGCACCCAATAGCCTAAGGAGAAAGAAGTCAGGGGGGAAAAAAAGTCAATGCTCAAGCTTCACTTCCCTGGAGGGAGACGCTCATTATTTACAACCGTCCTCTGGTTGTAAACAGATGCCAGAGTTCCCAGAGGCCAGCGCGCTCCGGGAGGTTAAGGTCAGTGCCTGGTCCATCCTACCTGCATCGTGCTGGGACTGCTGGGACGGAGGGAACACAAGAAGTAAATAGTGGGGTGGAGTGAGCAGCCCTGGGCAGTGCGAGCCAGAGTCCGGGGAGGCTCTGCACCCTGGAGCCTGGCTGCTCCTGAACCAGCAGATCTTGCTCAGGCTTTTGTTCAGAGAGCCTCAGTGGCACCACATCTCTGTTCGCGGTGGTACCTGCACTCTGTGAGGTTCCCCTGGTCTGAGGTTTCCTACACTGGAAGGCAAGGACAGATTTTTCTTCGTCTGATCGAAGCACACATGAGCCCAGGGGTATTCAGAATGTTTTCCTGAGTGAGCTGCTTGAACCTGGCCCTAGAGGACCCTGTGGCCCTCCGTTTGGGTTCCCACCACCCTTTCACACACAGAGAGGCTGTATCCAGATGGCAGGACCCCTTTTCGCTAACCAGGTCCCTGGCCAGGATGTCTTGCTCCCTACAGTTGGTAATGGAGGCACAGCTGTATCATGGGAGGAGTCGGGAGTTGACCCCGTTGGGGCCTTCAGGCCGTGCTCTCTCCAGGACCCTCTGTTTCCTCCTCACCAGCCAAGCTGGCAGCAACTACAGAACAAATAGCCTGTGGCTGAAGGAGGGCTGAGCAGGCTGCTAAGGGTGGGGAGGGACTGTGCAGGGACTGTCTTTCTGCGCAGACAGCGTGCGCAAGCATGGCGGTGGTGGTGTGATCAGAACTTCTGTGGGTCCTGAGGTGAGAGCTCATCCGTCTCCAGCACCCACGACTTCCCTGGGAGGAGGCAGCTGTTTTGAAACAGCCACAGGCAGCCGCTCTTCTCTATTTCGTGTAGAGTCAGAAAGCAAACCAACTTTCGCTAGCAGAGGTGGTTCTGTCATGACCTGAATGGACTTCAATGAAATCAGTTATCTTTTCTTTAAAAAGTGACTCAAAACTCAACTGAAGCTCACCTCTAAAGCTCGATTCAGGTGCTTTCCAACGAGCCTAGTGACTATTTTGGTTTTAGCGTCTGATAAATCCAGGCACTGAGTCCCACAGCACTGCAGGCCTCCAAGTACCTTAGCACACCATATCCGATTGCAGCGAAGTCACTGCTCAAGTATAGAAGCCCCTTGTCCCGTCTATGGCTAGGCACTGAAGGTGAAGGATGTGGTTCCTAGTGCTTGTACATGAGTACAAACAAGTATGCATGCTTTTGAAGATCATGTCTTTAACCATGATCTTCCCCAAACAGTCTGCCCTTTTTTTTTTTTTTTAAGATTTTATTTATTTGATAGAGAGCATGAGCAGAGGGAGGGGCAGAGGGAGAGGGAGAAGCAGACTCCCCGCTGAGCCGGGTGCCTGCCCCAGGGCTGGATGCAGGGCTGGATCCCAGGACCCTGGGATCCTGACCCAAGCCAAAGGCAAACACTTGACCGATTGAGCCACCCAGGCACCTGACCATTCTGACTTTTGTAACAGGTTTTGTGCCTGGCCCATTCTTTATCCAATAATGTTTAGAGAGGTCGGTCATTCTGAGCATATGTGGAGAGATGTAGGTATTTCTAGTGTTAATTCCCCATACCAAGTGTTCCCAGTGGTAAGAAGAGTGGGGAATCCGAGACTTTTCTTGTCTATGGGAGGAAAAAAAGGTTGAGTTAGAATTAGCGCGATTGGAATAGCTCTAGCATTCTGAATGTTTGGTTTGTATCCAGAGAGACAGGCCATAAGCAAATGGGCACTCATTCAAGAAAAATGAGGGCGGGGGCTAAAGAGAAAGAAGGCACAGTGTCCTTTTCTAGGACATCCTTCTTGTGCCAAATGAGACAGGAGGGAAGAGAACAGAAGTGAGACCAAGCCTAGTACCAGTGATAAACAGATAGGAAGCTGCTGAAACCCGGGGCACATGGGCTGTCCATTCACTAACCCAGTCAAAGGCCACTTGTTCAGAAAGTAATTTGATCAAAACTGATTTCTCAGACTAATTCTGAAAGCCACTCCACACAGACTAAGTTTTTCTCTCTCCAATAATAAGATGCTTATTTTTTTTTCAGTGTTAAAGGGATAGGGGATTGAAATTGGAAAAGCAGCTGTTGGCAGAGAAGTACACAAAACTAAAGATATCTTCAGCAATAGCAAGTGGATGTTGTGCTTTTGTTTCAATTTTCCCCAAGAAAACTGTAGGTCTCATATTCTAGAGAAATACTCCTTGCATACTTTTTCTAAAATCTGGAATTTTCTGAGAAGTCCAAAAAGTGATTTCAGCTTAACCAAAAGCTGTTTTAAAAACACAAAGCAAGGAGCTCCTGGGTGGCTCAGTGGGTTAAGTGTCTACCTTTGGTTCAGGTCATGACCCCAGAGTCGGCTCAGTGGGGAGTTTGCTTCTCTCTCTGCCCCTCCCCCTCCCCCTCCCCCTACTCTTTCTCTCTCTCTCAAGTTAATTAATTAATTAATTAATTAATTAAATCTTTAAAAACCCAAAGCAGGGGCACCTGGGTGGCTCAGTGGGTTAAAGCGTCTGCCTTAGGCTCAAGTCATGATCTCAGGATCCTGGGATCTAGCCCCACATCGGGCTCTCTGCTCAGCAGGAAGCCTGCTTCCCCCACCTCTCTCTGCCTACTTGTGATCTCTCTCTGTCAAATAAGTAAAATCTTTAAAAAAATTTTTTTAAAAAAAGCAAAGACAATGACCAAAAAAAATGCAAAAAAAAGGTGTCCCATTGCTGTGACACTAGGAGAATTATTTGGGAACAGCATTTTTTGTTTCTTCTTCTTTTTTCTTTTTTTTTTTTCTTTTCACATTGCAAAACTGCTAGCTCAAAAATCCTGGACCATTTTTCTGGTAATCACAGTATATAAGCATTCAGTAATCACAGTATATCGCAGATAAAATTGAACTACCCACAGGACTACCCACTTAGCTCCCGTGTAAACATATACAAATAGGATTTAAAATGAAGCGAAGGACCTAACATATATAATTTATTTTGAATATTGTGATTGTATATACATAAGATAAAAATCATGTTGATGAAGCCCATGACTTTTTCCAATCTATTTATTCCTTCACCATTGGCACATACCAGTTCGGAGCAGTGACAGGATCTTAAGCTCCTGGAAAAAAATGACTAATTCATATTCACAGATATTTTTATTTTATTTATTATTTATTAATTTTAAAGATTTTATTTATTTGACAGAATGAGAGCCTTAGCATAAGCAGAGGGAGCTGCAGAGGGAGAGGAGAAGCAGGCGGGGTTCTCTCCCAGGATCCTGGGATCATGACCTGAGCCAAAGGCAGACACTTAACCGTTTAACTGAGCCATCCGGGCGCCCCTTCACAGATTTTTTTAAAAGAAGAATTTATGCAAGCTACACTACTCTTTGCTCTATCTTTGAAGATCCTGCATGATCCTTAAGTCAAGGGTTGAGGGAACATACACTGTATTATTATCAAGACTCTTCTTGGTTGTAGATGAGGCAGTTTCTTGCTAGAACCCAGAGGGGCACACAGTGGAACTCAGTGCTATGATAAAGGCCACAACCAAATGTATTGTGATTCAGTTATTGCTTAGCTGTTTCATTTTTCTTATGGATAGAAATGGCCTCCAATTTATCATAAGTTGCAGCACACACTGCCTTATAATCCCCCAAATACACAATAATGTGAATCCTAAATGAGGATCCTTCCAGGAATGGTTTCAAAAGATGGTTCACCAGTCATTTCCATTTATCACCAAAAGAGAGAAGAACGTTAGCAATTAAAAGTACACTGTATGTTAATTTGTTCTGTTTTGTTTTGTTTTTTTAGATTCCACATATAGGTGAAATCATGTGGTATTTATCTTTCTCTGCCTGGCTTATTTCGTTTAGCTTCATAACCTCCAGATCCATCCATGTGGTTGTGAATGGCAAGATTTCATTCTTTTTTGTGGCTGAGTAATATTCCACTGAATATATATATATCCCATTTTTTGTTTTTTAAGATTTTATTTATTTGCCTATTTTGGAGAGAGAGAGAGAGCATGAGCAGGGAGATAAGCAGAGGGAGAAGGAGAAGCAGACCCCAAGCCAAGCGTGCAGCCCAACTCAGGTTCTATCCCACACCCTGAGATCATGACCTGAGCTGAAAGCAAGAGTGGGATGCTCAACCGACTGAGCCACCCAGGCATCCCTATACCACATTTTCTTTATCCATTCATTGGTCAGCGGACACTTTTTGCTTCCATATCTGGGCTATTGTGAATAACACTGTAATAAATATAGGTGTGCATATATCTTTCCAGATTGGTGTATTCATTTTATTCATTTATTTAGATCAATACCCAGAAGTGGAATTACTAGATTGTATGGTATTTTTATTTTTATTTTACTATGGAACCTCCATACTGTTTTCCATAGTGTCTGCACCAGTTTGCATTCCTACCAACAGAGCATGGGGGTTCCCTTTTCTCCAATCCTCACCAACACTTGTTTCTTATCTTGATGCCAGCCATTCTTACTGGCTTTGGATATGTCATTTGCAACTATTTTCTCCCATTCATTGGGTTGCGTTTTTGTTTTGTTGGTAGTTTCCTCCACTGTACAAAAGCTTTTTATTTTTTTTAATTTTTAAAAAAAATTTTATTTATTTATTTGACATAGAGATCACCAGTAGGCAGAGAGAGAGAGGGAAGCAGGCTCCCCGCCGAGTAGAGAGCCCTACGTGGGGCTCGATCCAGGACCCTGAGACCACCACTCAAGATGAAGGCAGAGATTCAACCCACTGAGCCCGCCAGGGGCCCCTAAAAGCTTTTTATTTCTATGTAGTCCCAATTGTTTATTTTGTTTCCTGTGTCTGGAGAGATATATCCAGAAAAATATCGCCAAGGTTGATGTCCAAGAGATTATTTACTGCTATTATTTATAGATTATATTATATGTTTTCTTTGAGGAGGGTTATGCTTTCAGACAAAAAAATAAATAACAACGAAGAGAGAAACAGATACATAAATATGGAGAACAAATTCATGGTTACGAAAGAGGAGAGAGGTAGAGGGTGGACAAAATGGGTGAGGGGGTTTAAGAGATACAAATTTCCAGTCATAAAATAAATAAGTTACAGGGATGAAAAGTACAGCCTAGGGAAAATGGCTGATAATGGTGTAATATATTTATTGTGGTGTGCATTTCAGAATGTATATAATTGTTGAACCGCTAAGTTGTACACCTGAAACTAATTGAATATTGTTTGTCAACTATATGTCAATGACAAATTTTTAAAGAAAGGAAAAGCATCAGAGAAGAAATAAATGAAGCTTAAAAAGTTTTTTTTAAAGTACACTGTAATGCTGGGAGATGTGTAGCTTAACGACTGAGCCACCCAGGCGCCCCGGGAGATGTGTAGCTTGTGGTTTCCTCTGTCAAGGAGATGGAGGACTTTGGAGAGTGTGAGTGTGTATGTATGCATTTTCATCGTTTGCATCATCATAGCTCTTAATCACAGTAATCATTTTCACAAATGGGCTTTGTTTTCTACTCTGGCTCCTTGGCTTTTGGCAGGCGGCACCAGGCAAACACCTGTTGTCTGGTTATACAGAGAAACACCTGTCAGTGGAGCCTCTGAGCACTAACATAGGGGCTGTCATCCGGAGTCTTGGGAACCTTTGCGATTGTGGGCAGAAAGGAAGGAGCACCTGCTTAGGGCCCGGGAGGACTGAATGATTGCTCATTGACTTGTGACAGGAGATGGCGATAAATCTGGTCCCCTTCCTCTGCCTACTCCCAAGAAACACAGCCTGCGGGCACAACATCTATTAATGAGTAAATGAACATGGTCAGATTCAAGGAAAATTCCTTTTTAAAGGGAACTGTGGTTTAACAGAGATGAGGGCTTTGAGGCATCAAACTCGAAATGGCTTCCATGGATGAATATCCAGGTGATAAGAATAGAAGAAGGGAAGCAAGAAGAAAAGAGAGATGATAGAAGAAATGGGACAAAGATTTTTTTTTTTCCATATGATAATCTCCTTCAGAAAATCACCATTTTGAGGGGCTCCTGGATGTTCAGTTGGTTAAGCATCCGACTCTTGATTTTGGCTCCGGTCATGATCTCAAGGTCATGAGATCATGCGTTGGGCTCCCTGCTCAGCACAGAGTCTGCTTGAGATTCTCTCTCCCTCTTCCTCTGCCCCCACCCCTGCTCTCTCTCTCTCTCTCTCAAATAAATAAATGAATAACATCTTTTAAAAAAAATCACCATTTTGAGTACATTGGTGGTATGAGCCCATAGAGACGAGTATATTTTTCTCGACTGGAAAAAGTCAGTGTCAGCTCCTAAAGTCATTAATTGTTCTTTGACAGTTTAGATATTTGAATATGGCTTATACCCAAACATGGAGAAGAAAGAGAAAAAAAGTGATGAAAAAGTCTGGGAAGAGGAGGAGGAGGAGAGAGAGAGAGAGAGAGAGAGAGAGAGAGAGAGGAGATAAAAATCCTACATTTTTCAGATAGATTTTAGCACCAGTATTTATTTTTTAATTTCTTTACCTTCTGTTCCCCATGTCCAGATGTATAGAAATCCATACCAGCTCAGAGAGATGTCTTGAGGCTGACTCATCCCAAGGAAGATAACCCGCAGAGTTGGGCATTCTAAGCATGGGGCAGCTGAGCCTCTTCATTTATACCTCTTTCCAGCTGGGACTGTTCTCCATGATTCTCTGTGGGAGGGGCTGCCAGCCTGAGTTCCTCCTCCAGATGGAGTTTGCTTCTCTCTTCTACCCACTGTCTCTCACAAAACCACTCTCCTTCCCTTACACTGTGATCTTTCCTAGACTTCGGAGCTCTCTTGGCATGAGATAAATAATACCAGAGAGAAAATCAGAGGAGGGGAATGGAAACAATGGTAGGCAGGAAAGAGGGCAGGTGGGAGAAGTCCTTAAGAGGACTTTCGATCTTGGATTCATTCTTGATTTTTCTTCATCCTGCACCCACTAGATGCAGTTGGTCTGGAACTCCTTTGGGCTTCATCTCCAAAATGTGTACAGAATCCAAACATTTCTTATGAACACCATTGCCACCACCCAGGTTTTAGCCGTTCTCCCCTCGCGTCTGGATGACTGGTCTCCCTGCTTCTGGCCTCGCCTCCCTACACATTTTTGGTGCGGCACTGTAATCTGTCTAAAGAGAATAGTCAGTGTATGCCACTCTTCTGACAACTACCATCACTTCTCATTTCTCACTCTTTTCAGACCCTACTGGCTTCTTTGCGGTTCTCCCAACGCAGCCGCCTCACACTCAGCCTAGGACATTCCCAGAGGTCACTCCCTCTGTTGGGCTTGCTCTTCCGCGGCGTCGTTGGCTGACTAACTCCTCCAAGGCTTTGCTCGTATATTTTCCTCTCAAATGTCACCTGAGCAACCTGTGTAAAACTACACCCTTTACACAGTCCCT
>CM053604.1:53793853-53832768 GCA_028646535.1 Procyon lotor | reverse complement strand
GGAGAGGGTAGGGATAGGGTGGCTGGGCTGTGGACATTGGGGAGGGTATGTGCTGTTAACTGCTGTGAAATGTGTAAGCCTGATGATTCACAGACATGTACCCCGGGGCAAATAATACATTATATGTTAATAAAAATTAATTAAAAAAAACAAAAAACAAAAAAAAAAAAACTTAGTTCATTTTGTAGACACCCGGGGGAGTGGTGGAAAAGATCTCGTAATGGGAACCAGTATCCCTGAATTCTAATTCTGCAGCTCCCCTCTGCGTATAAACACACACACACACACACACACACACACACAGGGTAGCCTTAGTTAAACCTGAGAGCCTTGTTTTCATTCTCTCTAAAAATGGGGTGATCGTTTCTGTTTGATGTCTTTTGTTTTGAGAAGGAAATAACACAGCTGTAACTATGAATGAGAAACCCTTACATAAATTTAATTTAAAATTAAAATCGCATAATTATAAAAATTATAATTGTTTATGTTAAGTTTGTCAAAATAACGTATTTCCTTAATATACCAAAAAGGTCTAACTGATGTATGAGTATAAAAATATTTTAATCAGGGGTGCCTGGGTGGCTCAGTAGGATAAGCATCTGGCTCTTGATTTTGCCTAGGTCCTAATCTGAGGGTTGTGAGACCAAGCCCTGCTATCCTGGCTCCTCTCTGGACTGGGCTGGGTGTGAAGCCCACTTGAGATTCTCTCGATGCTTCTCCCTCTCCAACTCTTTCTAAAATAAACAAATCTTTTTAAAAAGTTTTTCATCAGGGGCACCTGGGTGGCTCAGTCAGTTGAGCCTCTGCCTTCGGCTCAAGTCATGATCTTAGGGTCCCGGGATCAGGTCCTTCATCAGGCTCTCTGCTCAGTGGGGAGCCTGCTTTTCCCTCTCCCTCTGCCCCTCCCCCTGCTCGCATGCTCTCTCTCAAATAA
Source organism: Procyon lotor (assembly GCA_028646535.1). Taxonomy (NCBI): domain Eukaryota; kingdom Metazoa; phylum Chordata; class Mammalia; order Carnivora; family Procyonidae; genus Procyon; species Procyon lotor. The sequence goes on along the minus strand of CM053604.1, from coordinate 53,831,834 downwards.
ATAACAAATAAAATCTTTAAAAAAAATAAATATTTTCATCAGTCCATCTTGCCTTTGAAAAATGCAGATAGTAACATAAGTAAAATTAATGCTTGTGTATGTCATACTTTGTGGGGGAAGAACTTGGTTCTGTCTGTGTTTACAAGCTTGGATTATGACTGCCTACTGGTGTTTCAGCAGCTGAAAGGCAATTTCAGTGACCATTTGTAAATTATAGGAGGAATGAGATTTATGTGCCTTACTCCGAAGAACACTAAAGGAAAGGAAGATAATCAAAGTCAAGAAGCACATTTGCATTTTCAGCTATCTTCTTCAAATAATAGTGGTCCTTTTTATTGCTAGAATTACATGAAGGCAGCAAGAGTCCCTGGTGGGTCATCTTTTCTGACTCTGAGGCCTCCAGCAGGTGCAGTGAGGTTTGCAGGGTATATAGATCTCTTCATATAACTTGCTTCCCCCCAAGAAGAAAGCAATTTTGCTTCAGATTTTCCTATCAGAATACCTTTGTAGCAGCCACCTGATGCCATAGTAGTTAAAACTCTGTGTCTTAAAATCAAGCAGATAATCTCACATTGACTGACTCGAATAACCTCACAGTAGCTGAGGGGCCAGAGAACACTGAGAACGAATTTGAACCCATTTTCATCTCTTTTTCCCCATTAGTAAAACTGAGATACAAACTCGTCAGCTTTAAGAGTGTTTCTCGTATATGATTAAACTTTAAAGTTAAAAAATATTTTAGGACCTCTTAACTCCTTTAAGTTTCATCTATAATGTGCTTTGATTTGTTTGGAGAAAGATGAGCAACAAGATTGAATGTTTAAGATAACAAAGCACAATGAAAATTTTGGGACATGTCTGAGATTGAAAATTTTAAATGTAAGGAAAATAGAATCATAAGGGAATCACCTCTTTAACAGCGAGGCTTATGCTGCTTTGGTATCAAAGCAAAACATTTTGAAACATTCGAGATTGTAGTTAAAAATATTGGCTGTGTATGAATTGATAAGGAGGAAGGAAACTTGCACTTCCCGCTGCAATTGTTTCATACCTAATCTTATTGCCATTGAAAGTGAGATTGATAAGGAACCAAACGCCAGGGGACTCTTATAGCTCCTTAAAGGGAATCACAAGAAACTACCTTCAGTGTAAATGCTGGGAAACTGGTCTGAGGTCTCAATAAGAATTGACGCAAGCCACAGTCATTCAACAGTAAGAAATCAGCGTGGACCTAAACATCAGAATTAGAAGATGCTTGGTGCATTACTCAGCATTGCTCCTCTTTATAAGCACACCTGCCCTCGGCCCATAAAACACACAATCAATCCTCTACAACCAGAGCAAAGCTCAGAGCACTTGCTAGCTCTGCCACCTGGAGCAAGTTTAAACCTCTCTGGGCCTCACTCTCCTCATTTGTACAGAAGAGTCAGTAATGACCTCTTATGTTTTGATGATTGCTGTGAAACCCAAAGAGCTAAAACATATAAACAGGGCAGTTTTGTCCTTTCCTGGCACATTGGGTCCCTCAGTGCCATTAACCTTCAAAACGCAATCCCTTTTGCTCCTCTTCCAGAAAATTCATTTTGGAGGGGAGGAGGATTTACATTTTGATGCAAGTCAACAAATGCACCTAAAGGGACTTTTCTAAGTCAGACTTCTTTGATTCTGTAAAAGGTAGAGAAAATGCTATTTTACCTGAGTGGTAAAAATCACAAGGGATTTCCTTTGTTGTAAATATCAGAGACAATGTCTTCAGATGACACATGGAGAAATGACAGGCTTCCAATTTAACAACAATGGTACACAAGTTTTGCGGACTATGAGATAATGATCTTTCATGTCTTCCCATTACTGGAGTGATGACATTTAGGCACCTATATCATGTGTTTCACCAGTGAGCATAGCCATATCTCTTCTAGATAACAAAGACACCTGTCACATAATGCCAGAATAAAGCCTTCAAATGACACTCTATTTGTCAAATCGGTATGTTACAAAACATATTTTTCTTCTAGGGATTTTTCTAAACTGTCTAAATAGTAAAGCCATAGTAAAGAGTGCTTCTTGTGTTAGAAACTTAAAATATTCAAAGGCCAAAAATGAGAGCAAACATTCCATTTACAAGGGGAAGATTAGAATTTCCAGGACGCACACATAAGCCTGTGCGCACTTTTATGTTACTTTTGTTTTTCAGTATGAAGCCAAAGAAGCAATTGGACCACAGTAGTCAATGCCCTATTTAATTTATATTTTGTTTTCGTTTCTTTTAAAAAATTTACATACAGTAAAGTTCATTCTTTTTGTTGTACAGATCTAAGTTTTGACAAATGAACAGACATGTAAGTATCACCACGGTCAAGATCTTAATTGGATTTGGGGCGCCTGGGTGGTTCAGTGGGTTAAAGCCTCTGCCTTCCGCTCAGGTCATGATCTCAGGGTCCTGGGATAGAGCCCTGCATCGGGCTCTCTGCTCAGCGGGACCCTGCCTCCCCCTCTCTCTCTGCCTGCCTCTCTGCCTACTTGTGATCTCTCTCTGAAATAAATAAATAAAATCTTCAAAAAAAAAAAAATCTTAATTGGGTTCTAAGTGGCCCTAAGATATATGTAATGTAATGGCGTATAAATGGCAAGGTGTAAGTGATTCTGTCCTTTAAATGGAAAACATGGAGAAGGGGAGGGGGAATGTTCCCTCCACTTCCCACAGTTTTCCCTGTCTAACTTCTTTTTTATTCCTTTACTTGTTTTTAAAACTACCTCAGCTTCAAAGCTGCTTCCTCACAAGAGCCTTCCCTGACTTCTCGCCCACCCCAAATCCAGATTAGGCCCTTCCATGATGTGCTTTCAAAGTATTCCATTCTTTTTAAAGTATCCTTACTTACCACAACTATGTCTATACAGGTTTTTCTCTACATAGCTTTTCATAGCTTTTTATGAGATAATTAACCTGATGTCTTTCTCCTACACTGGGTAAGATAAAAAAGAATGTGAGTGTGTGATTGGTCCTGCTGGTCTCTCCAAAAAGAGCATTAATTTCATAAATTTTTTTAGATGCTAGGTTGAAATAAGCCTAATTCTTTGATCAAAGTCTAAACTATACTGTAGCAACCTTCCCCTAGAGGTTAGATCTGTATGAAAGTAAAGATCAGTGCGTACAACCGAAAGTCAGCGGTATGATTTATAAAGTACATAAATAAAGTTAAATGAGGAAGCTTTCTGGTATGAACTTGTTTCCAACCAGCAAATGGCATAAAGATCTGCCACCTGTTTCCGTCCTCCTAGGATTAGACTCTATAGTTAGCTATACTTGGGAGTAGTTTTCACTGGACAAAAAAATGCTAAACCAGGTTGGTCCACAAAGGTTGACCTGGGTTCAAATACTGGCAAGAAAGGCAATCTAGATGCTAACGAAGGCTGCTATCACTTTGCTTTACTACAGAACAAGCAATCGAGGGGAGTAAAGGTTACGCACCACAAGAGTTTACAAGGGATGGTATACACTGATCATTTCTTCTTAGTTCCTCATGCTTGTGTGTGCAAAATGTTTCATTCATTCCCTTAAAGAACCAATCAGGTAAGAGGACCCCCAAAACCATGAGCCTTCTGCCTTTTATACTTTTAGGCTGAGGGCAATAGGTCATATAGACAGCCAAGATCCTATCAACTAGGAATTCTTGCTATTCTACAATTAAATGTCCCCAGGTTCTTTCTTATGTCATCACCAGATAGATAGCAACCCAGCCATGGACTACCATGAACTCCATGAGAGCAAGAACTGTGTTTATTTTGGTCACTATTTAATTTGCATGCCTAGCATGGTGCGTGCAACCAAGGATGCACTCAGGAAATATGTATTGCACGAGCAAAGGAATGAATGAATGAATGAATGAGTTCTGGTTCTAGCTCTGCCATTGACTTACCATGTGGTTAGCCAAATTACTTACTTTATGAACCTATCAGGCTTTCTGCAGCTGTGAGATGTAAAATCTGTAAAAGCAATTAGATTAGATAATCACTAGGATTCTTTTAAAAACAAGACAGATGTCATAAACAAGATCAACAAGAAGAAGTCACTTATCAGTCCTCTTAATCTCGGGCTTTACTGACCATACTGGAGCTGATTTCAATTAAATTATATTAAAGCACAGGAAGAGTATGTTTTAGTCCTGACGATGCTGATTATTGGACTATGGCTCTGAACATATCACTTAAACTCATGGACCTTCATTTTCTTATATATAAGCTTATATATAAGAAGAAAGAAAATATTCCTGACCTTTTTTTATCACCTGCGTTTGATTACTCCAGTTTATTTGTTTTAATTTTTTCTTTTTTGTATGAAAATTCTTGAATTAGTCTTATGAATGCTCAATTTCCAGTGATTTTCTTTAAACTTAAGTCAAATTAACAAGTCCTTGAAACCTTATGAAGAGGATAATTTATCATGGTATAAAGTTACTTCTGAAAAAGACAATAGGGAGTAGGTATAAAAGTGGGAGAAACAAAGCTTGGGGGGAAAACGATACCTAGGAGATGGGGATCATTTTGCCTGCAGAAGGATTAGGGTAAAGAAACATGATCACAGCATCCTTGCGACAGGAAGAGGAAGAGTGCTCTAACTTACAAAAGTGGATTAATCATTTCATCTCCTAAACTCTCCGTTTTTTGTTCTCTTGGGGACAACAATTTTGATTCAAGCAGAACAGTTTTACTCCTCCTCAGACAAATAGCTTTCATTTCTGCAAAGATTTCTTTTAGTCTTTGGAAAAGTGCCAAAGATCCAGGATTTCTCCAGATTTCAACCACATTTCTGATGCTGTACATCCAATAAGATATGACACATGGACATAATGGGTGGGTTCCTAGAGGTATTTTTTAAAAAGAAAGGAAATGAAACATCTTTGTTGGAGCTCTTAGAGACTGACAAAATCAGACAGTATCAAAATATCTTTTTTTTTATTTGACAGGGTGAAACCACAAGTAGGCAGAGAGGCAGGCAGAGGGAGAGAGAGAGAGGGGGAAGCAGGCTGCCCGCTGAGCAGAGAGCCCAATGAGGGGCTCGATCCCAGGACCCTGGGACCACGATCTGAGCTGAAGGCAGAGGCTTTAACCCACTGAGTCACCCAGGCGCCCCAAAATATCTTTTATTGTGTATCTTTCACACTCTTTTTAAAGAATGCTATTTTGCATTTGACCAAAAAAAAAAAGGCACAGAGAATGTAAAAGAACATACCCTTACCCAGTAAGGCCTTATGGCTAGAAACTCAAGAGAGACAGGGATTCTCTGAAAAGAAACTAGACCTGTATGTAGTCACACATAATCCAACTGGGGAAGAAAAAGGTGAAGCATTTTTTAAAATATTTAATTTATTTATTTGACAGAGAGAAAGAGAAAGCACAAGCAGAGGGAAAAGCAGGCAGAGGAAGAGGGAGAGGGATCATGAACTGAGCCAAAGGGAGGTGCTTAACCAACTGAGCCACCAAGGTGCCCCAAGGTAAAGCAGTTTAAATGAACTTTCTCTTCCGTGAACTTTTTAAAAGATCTCAGGATTCAAGAAAACAACAACAGTAGAATCGGAGAAGAAGCACAGAACAATACAAAATGTAAATGAGTGACAGAAAGAACAATTTTTGGAAAGAAAGAGAGCTAAGTAGATCAAGACAGTGGAAAAGGAGTTATTTTTGAAAAGACACTAATTTCTTGCTTTCTAACTGACATCTTCAACTAATCTTTCCAAGAATTCTAAAGCTTTACTTGTCCTAAATATCATTCAATATCTTTTTTTTTTCTTCAATTTTTTAGAGAGGGAGACAGAAAATCTTAAGCAGGCTCCATGGCTGATGTGGGGCCCAATCTCATGACCTTGAGATCATGACCTGAGCCCAAATTAAGAGTTAGATGCTTAACCAACTGAGCCAGCCAGAGACCCCTAATTCAATATCTTTATATTAGATTTGATCACAGCCTGAGACAAGGATTGGGACTAGATAGTTTATCTGGAAGATGATCCTAGAAAGCAGAAAAGAGAGAGTTGAGAGAATGAAAACAGAAATGGGGGAAAGGCCAAAAACAGGGGGAAATATATTACTGAACTGGTTGCCAGCATCAAGTACTGGGGACATGCTGGGCGCCCTTTGAAACCTGGAATAAAACTGTCTCACAGAAAGATGGGTAAGATGGAGCACTTATTCACTGATCCCTCTTCTTCCTTCCAGGCTGCATCTCTGTGTGGTTGAGGGTGCCCATGGCTTAGAGGAAGGCCCAGAGTTAGAAACAGAGAGATACAATAGTTCACATTTGAGATACGACCCTGGCAATACACAAGAACTGCTTTGTCCAATGATGCTGAAATCATTTGGGCGTTGAAAAGATGGTGCCAAGTATCTTTTCTATTAGTATTTTCACTCCGAATTGCTCCTCTCATCTATACTCACTTTTTCCATTAAATGAAATCACCTGGGGCGCCTGGGCGGCTCAGTGGGTTAAAGCTTCTGGCTTCGGCTTACGTCATGATCTCAGGGTCCTGGGATTGAGCCCCGCATCGGGCTCTCTGCTCAGCAGGGAGCCTGCTTCCCCCCCCCCCCCCCGCCGCCTGCCTCTCTGCCTACTTGTGATCTCTTTCTCTGTGTCAAATAAATTAAATAAATAAATAAATAAATAAATAAATAAATAAATAAATAAAATCTTAAAAAAAAAAATAAATGCAATCACCTTCTACCAAGTTATCAAAGGCAGAATGCTTTGAGTAATAACACACTTCTCCATCTACCATACTTGGTATTGAGAAGTTTTGCTCTTTCCATACTTTAAAAAAATAAACACACATAACATAAAACTTACCATCTTAACCATTTTAAAGTAATGTTAGTTCACTGGTGTTAAATGTAGTCACACTGTTGTGACTTCATGAAATTTTTAATCTTGCAAAACTTATACCCATAAAACAATAACTTTTGCCTTTTATACCAAAGATGGGGGAACAGGCCACATCAGTAGCCAAGATCCCCTCAGCTAGAAATTCTTGCTACTCCACAATTAACTGTTTCTAAATTCTCTTTCTTATATTATCATTGACTACATAACAGTTTGTTCAAACAAACAAGATGAAGGTCATCTTAGTTTTTTTCCAACTTTATTGAGGAATACTTGACATATTTCACTGTATAAGTTTAATGCCTACAGCATGATGGTTTGATTTACATGTATTGTGAAATGTTTACTACAATCGGTGAAGCTAGCATCCATCTTTCGTATAGATATGAAATGAAGAAAGGAGAACAATTTTCTCCTTGTGATGAGAGTGCTTAGAATTTACTTTAACAACTTTCTTGTATAATTCATTGCAATAAATTGCTGTATAATACAGCAGTGTTAGTTATCATCAAGTAGTACAGTACATCTCTGGTATTTATTTGTAAGTGGAAGCTTGTACCTTTTGGTCACCTTCCTCCAATTCTTCCACTCCCTACTGTCACTCCTCACTGTTCCACCTCTGATAACCATAGTCTGATCTCTTTTTCTACGAATTCAGTTTTCTTTTTTAAGATTGCACATCTAGGGGCGCCTGGGTGGCTCAGCGGGTTAAAGCCTCTGCCTTCAGCTCAGGTCATGATCTCAGGGTCCTGGGATCGAGCCCCACATCGGGCTTCTGCTCAGTGGGGAGCCTGCTTCCCCCTCTCTGTGCCTGCCTCTCTGCCTGCTTGTGATCTCTCTGTCAAATAAATAAATAAAATCTTAAGAAAAAAAAGATTGCACATCTAGGTGAGATAATCAAGTATTTGTTTTTCTTTGTCAAACTTATTTTACCTAGGATAATGCCTTCAAGATACTTCCATGTTGTCACTAAGAACAGGATTTCATTGTTCATGGCTGAATAATATTCCATCGTATATGTATACCACTACTTCTTTATCCATTCATACATTGATGGACACCTAGATTGTTTCTATGTCTTGGCTATTGTGAACAATGCTGCTAAGAAGATAGAAGTACAGATATTTTTTTGAGTTAGTATTTTTCTGATAGATATATTTGTACCTATCTTTAGATATATTCCCAGAAGTAGATTTCTGGATTGCATGGAAGTTCTATTTCCATATTGTTTTCTGTGGTGGCTATACCAATTTACAATCCCAGGGGTAAATTCTGCTTGATCATGATGAATGATCCTTGTAATGTGCTGCTGAATTTAGTTTGCTGGTATTTTATTGAGAATTTTTACACCTATCCATCAGTGATATTGGCCTATGATTTTCTCTTCTAGTAGTGTCATTTTCTGGTATCAAGATAATGCTAGCCTCATAAAGTGAGTTTAGGACTGTTTCCTATTCTTTGATTTTTTTTAGAAGAGTTTGAGAAAGATTGATGTTAATTCTTTAAATGTTTGGTAAAATTCACCAGTGAAGCCATCTGGTCCTGGGCTTTTCCTTGTTGAGAGATCTTTGATTACTGATTCAATCTCCTTACTGGTAATTGCTCTATTAAGATTTTCTATTTCTTCCTGATTTAATCTTGGTAAGTTGTATCTTTCTGAGAGTTTTTCCACTTCTTCTAAGTTGTCCAGTTTGTTGGCAATATAGTTGTTCATAGTAGCCCTTTGCAATCTTGAATTTATATGGTGTCAGTTTTAATGTCTCCTTTTTCATTGACAATTTTGTTGATTAAGTCCTTTCTCTTTTTTCCTTGGTTGTACTAGCTAAGGGTTTGTCAATTTTGTTTATCTTTTCAAAGAACCAACTCTATGGGGCACCTGGGTGGCTCAGTCGTTAAGCATCTGCCTTCGGGCCTTCGGCTCCGGTCATGGTCCCAGGGTCCTGGGATCGAGCCCTGCATCGGGCTCCCTGCTCAGCAGGAAGCCTGCTTCTCCCGCTACCATTCCCACTGCTTGTGTTCCCTCTCTCATTGTTTCTCTCTGTCAAATAAATAAAAATCTTTAAAAAAAAGAAGAAGAAGAACCAACTCTAAATTTGGTTAATCTTTTCTATGGCTTTTCTGTTCTCTATGGCATTTACATCTGCTCTAACCTTTATTTGTTTCTTTTGTTCCACTAACTTTGATCTCCATTTAGTCTTTTTTTTCTAGTTCCTGATGGTGTAGAGTTAGGTTGTTTATTTGGGATCCTTTTTACTTCTTAATGTAGGTGTTCATTGCAATGAACTTCCCTCTTAGAACTGCTTTTGTGCATCCCACAAGTTCTGGCATGTCGTGCTTTCATTTTTATTTGTCTCAGAAAACATTTTTAACTTTGATTTCTTCTTTGACCCATTGATTGTTCAGGAGAGTGTTATTTATTTTCCATGTGTTCATGAATTTTCCAGTTTTTCTCTAGTTATTGACTTCTAGTTTCATACCATTGTGATCAGAAAAGGTACTAGATTTCAATTATTTCAATCTTCTTAAATTTGCTAATACTTGTTTTGTTGCCTAACATGTGGTCTATCCTAGAAAATCTGAGAAGAATGTGTATTCTGCTTTTGTTGAGTAGAATGTTCTGGTCATGTCTATTAGGTTCATTTGGTCTATAGTGTTGTTCGAATTCATTGTTTCCTTATTGATCCTTTGTCTAGGTGATCTACCCATTGTTGGGGTATTAAAGGTATTGTTGGGAAATATAACTATTGTTATATTTCTGTTTATTTCTCCTTTTAGCTTTGTCAGTTTTTGCTTTATAGATTTAGGTGCTCCAATTTTGAGTGCATAAATATTTACAATTATTATAGCTTCTTGATGGATGGACCCCTTTATCACTATATAATAACTTTCTTGGTCTCATTTACCATTTTTAGTTTAAAGTTTATCTTGTCTGATTAAAGTATAGCTACCCTTGCTTGTTTTGGGTTACCATTTGCTTGAAAGGTCTTTTTCCATCCCTTTATTCTCAGTCTATTTGTGTCTTTATGGCTAAAATGAGTCTTTTGGAGACAGCATATTGTTGAATCTTGTTTTTTTATTCTTTCAGTCATCCTGTCTTTTGATTGGTGAATTTAATCTGTTTAAGTTTAAAGTAATTATTGAAAAGTAAGAACTAACTATGACCATTTTGTTAATTGTTCTGTGGTTGTTTGGTAGATCCATTGTCCCTTGTTTCTTATTCTGCTGTCTTTTTTTATGTTTTGATGTCTTTTGGTATGAGTGTGCTTCAACTTCGTCATCATGTTCTTTTGTGCAATTATTGCAAGATTTACCCTTGTGGTTACTACTAAGCTTACATAAAATGCCTTAAACTTATAATAGCTTATATTTAATAGATTAATCTACTTTACACTTTTACTTCTTCTCCCCATATTTTAGGTTATTGCTGTTACATGTTTTTACTTTTTATTTTCTATTTTTAAAAATTTTAAGTAGTTTCTGATGCAGGACTTGAATTCACAGCCCTGAGATCAAGACCTGAGCTGAGATCAAGAGTTGGATACTTAACTGACTGAGCCTTTCAGGTGCCCCATGTGTATTTATAGTGTGTAATGAATAATAGGTTATTATATTTTTGGTTATTTTTGCTATGTTCTTTTTTTTTTAAAGATTTTATTTATTTATCTGACAGAGAGAGAGAGATCACAAGCACGCAGAGAGGCAGGCAGAGAGAGAGGGGGAAGCAGGCTCCCCTTCTGAGCAGAGAGCCTGATGCAGGGCTCGATCCCAGGACCCTGAGATCATGACCTGAATTGAAGGCAGAGGCTTTAACCCCCTGAGCCACCCAGGCACCCCTTGCTATGTTCTTTTTAAAAAACTTTTCAACTAGAGTTATGAGTTATGCACCACTGTTAAAATATCACAGAGTTTATGGCTATATATTTATCATCACTAGTGAGATTTACACTATTTTTGTGGTTTTTTTTATCATGTTATTTAGCATTCTTTTACTTCCACTCAAAGAACTGCATTTAGCATTTCTTGTAAGGTAGGTCTGGTGGTATGAACTCCCTCAGCTTTTGTTTGTCGGGGAAGCCTTTATTCTTTCCTTGTTTCTGAAGAACAGTTTCACTGGGTATAGAGTTCTTGGTTGACAGTTATATTATTTATTTCAAATATTTTGAATATGTCATTTTTATTCTCTCCTGGGATCCTTTGGGACTCCTGGATCTGGATATCCATTTCTCTCCCTCGGTTCAGAAAATTTCAGCCATCATTGTGTTAAATATACTTTCTCATTCTCTATTTCTTCTTCTAAAATTCTTATAATATGAATATTATTTCTTTTTGTTGTGTCCCATAATGCCTATAAGCTTTCCCAAGGCTTTCTTCACCCTTTCATTCTTCTTTCTTTTTGCTCTTCTGACTGGGTGACTTTCAATATCCTATCCTCCATGTCATTGATTCTTTCTTCTGCATGGTGTAGTCTACTTTCTAAACTCTCTATTGGATTCTTCAGTACAGTTATTGTAGTTTACAACTCGAATATGGTTGCTATTTTCTTGTCACACATCTTGTTTTATTCACACATTGCTTTCCTATTTTCATTTAGTTGTTGGTGGTTTTCTTGGAGTTCACTAAGCTTCCTTAAGTGCATCATTCTTAATTCTTTGCCTAATAATTCATAGATCTCCATTTCTTTATGGTCAGTTATTGGAGTTTTATTATTTTCTTTCAGTTGTGTCATATTTACCTGCTTTTTCAGGATCCTTGATTCCTTACATTGGTATCTGTGCATTTGAATAACAAGGCTTCTCTTCCTGTCTTTACACATCTGCTTTGACAGAGACAGTTCTTCAGCAGTCAGCTCAGTTTCATTTTCTGGGTATGTCCACTGGTAATGTCATTGGGTAGGTGAGGCCTGGTATTATGGTCTGTTTTGGGTGAGGTAACTGCTTGAGACCTGAGGATGGGGTGGCGGGGATATGTCACTGGCTGACTAGGACTGCTAGCTTGGTTCCCTACCAAACGAAGCTATAGGATGGGCTCCGCAGTTGCCTGGATTCTCTAGTCAGGCTTGCTAAATGGTCGGGACCGAGTACTATATTCAGTAGTAGGTGGGGCTATGAATTAACTTTCCTACCCCGGCAGTGTCCAGGGCTTACACAGCTCATTGTTTGGGGGCCTAAATCAGGCGTGAGTGTCAATGAATTCCTGGTCAGGTAAGGCTACCAATTTTGTTCTGCAAATGGAAGAAGCCATGAATAATGCTCTCTGTTCAAATGCCACTGAGGGTAGAGCTGCTGAATGGGCAATATAGCTTCCTATGTGCTCTGTTAGGTTCCCTGGTCAGATAGGCTAAAGGTTATATTCAGTGATGAGAGGGGCTATGAATTAGATTTCCTGCCTGGGTGCAGTGGGAGAAGCAGCTCTAAAACTATAAATCTCTTTGTGGTCTTAACTCATGCTGACCCACACTCTAAGTTCTCTGGCCAAACAGAGTCACTGGCTTTGTTCTACAAACCATCAGGCTGTCTGCCCTTCTCTTGACTTGAATGCTGCTGGGCTACACAGCTTCCAGGAGCTAGTCAATTGGGGCTACAAGTCCACAGCAGGTGGAGTATGTCTCAGCCCTTTGCCTGGGGATGTGGTGGAGGGGGTGGAGGACTAGTCTCAATTTCCCCAACAGGCTGTCTATTTGGAAGGGGCTAAGAGCTACTCTCACTGGCTATGAGAAGGAGCTATGAACTAATCTTCCTGCCTGTGCATGTGAAACCTCCATGCTAGTACTAGCTTTGCTTGGGGAGCAATCTGCTCCCCTTGTCTGCCTCTTGGCTCAAGCACTGAGGGGCCACACAACTTCCAGGAGTTGTTGCTGCCCCTCTAGTCAAATGGGGCCAGAAAACCCTGTCCACAGCAAGTAGGGCTATGACTCAGCACCTTGGCTATGCATGGGCAAACTGGGCTCCTGAGCCAGCAAAACTCCTTGTTTGAACATTCAAATCGGGCAGATCTGCACCCCACTGAGTTTCCTAGTCGGAGCGTGCCCCCAACTTGGTCCCACAGATAAGCAAAACTACTGATGGTGATTGCTACTTGGGCACTACAGGTGCCAAGACCCATGTGCAGAGCGTTGCAAGCCCCTCCCCTCTTCTCTGTCACAGTCAGATTCCCGGCTGTCTAGCCCTGCAGATTCCTCCACAATCCCTAAGGTGTGGAATCAGAGTAGGAGCTCCTGAGAAGTGACCCACTGTGCTGGGGTGATTGGTTGACTTTTTTCCCCACTGCAGGAACTTGAGGCTCAGGGGAGATTTATCTGAGTAGTACTACATTGGTGTGGGGGAAGGGCAATGGGGTCATTGTATAACTACTTCTCTTACCCTTCTACTACAGTCTGTCTGGGTCCCTGAGGTATGGAGGTATAGTGGGCACTTCAGCCTCACACCTGTGTTCTAGATTCCCTCAGCGGTGTCTTATTGTGCAATAATTGTTAGTTGTTCTTCTTGTGAGAGGGAACAAAGTCAGGAACAATCTCTGTCACTAGCCTGGAGATGTCACTATCCCCCTCTTTTAATTTTTTATTTAAAATAATATAACTTTTCATTTAAATATAACTAAAGAAATTGTCAAAAAGTAGAGGAGTTCAAATCACTTATGATTCTAACACCTAACCATATTCATGGTCAATAATTTTGGCCTGTTTATTTTATTTTTTATTTATTTGAATAAGTAGGTGTATTTTCCACATAATTATAATCATACTGTATGTACAATATAGTTATTTTTTTAATTTTAACATGAAAAACACAATCAAATTGAAAATGGGTAATGATAAAGTCCTACATCTAATCTAAAAAAAAAGATCAGTTACTCAAGTACAAGATAGATGTTAGAGGATCTACATAGTTTTTATTAAAACATTCACAAACACAACACACAAGTAAAAGATTTGGGACTGTTAGTTTTCCACAAGCTCAATGTAAATCTCTATTGAAATAAGCTTTCTAATATCAATTGCAATATTGGGATATTTTAAGAAATACATGGATAAGTGTTTTCGAGGCAGGATAACATAGTTTAAAACAGAAACAGAAAAAAAGAAAGAAAGAAAGAAAGAAAGAAAGAAAGAAAGAAAGAAAGAAAGAAAGAAAGAAAGAAAGAAACAGAGTTACAGCCAATACGGTGTAAAAGATCTGATAATATTATCATTCGACCTGTCTAGCATAGAAAATAGAATTGGAGGACTATATCTTTTTTTGGAGTTAAAACTCCTCACAACCTTTATTTGGATGTATTTCTGATTTCAACCAAATATAAAAGTGAGTACTTAATAACAGTGGCCTTATCACCATAGTTTTGTTAGAGTTGAATAACTCATCAAGATTTTTAATGATTCATGTATGAAAACTAGGGGTCCCTTAGATATGTTTGTCACTGTGATTGGGAAAATCAATGCATCATCATGAAACTGAATGAAATCCTAGAAGCACGTACAATTATAGAATAGTGGACTGAACTTGATAAAAAAATATGTTTTGTGTCTTTAGATATTAGATCATTTAAGTTAAAAGAGGAATGCAAACCTATTCAAGCAAAAGAGATGTATATATTTTTAAATATATAATTAATGTTGATATATATTGTGTTCTTCCATGCTTTTTTAATGTTATTTAAAACATTTATCTTCAGATATATATTTGGGTTGTTTCTTGTATGTTTTAGGAAATGAGATCTTAGGGCACATGTGTGGTGCAGTTGATTAAGCATCTGACTTTAGGTTCGGCTCAGGTTGTGATCTTGAGTAGTGAGATAGAGCCCCATGCCAGGCTCCGAGCTCAGCACTGAGTCTGCTTAAGACTCTCTCTCCCTATGCCTCTGCCCCTCCCCACCCTATGCTCCCATGATCTCTCTCTGTCAAATAAATAAATAAATAAATCTTAAATTAAAAAAAAAAAGAAATGAGACCTTATAATACTCATGGTTGTGCTTCCCTCACATAACAATATACCAAGAATAGCCTTCGTGGACTACATATAGATCAATATGTATAGATGTAATTCACTCTCTTAAATATTTGCTTTATGTTCCATGGAATCATATATAATTAATATATATTTTTATGGTTATTTAAGTTGCTTCCAGTATTTTTTTTACCATAACTAATCACAATACAAAACATTCAAGTGTACCTTTAATTTTATTTCTATGAGATAGAATCCCAAAACTGGAATAGCTTTAGATAGTATGTTAAGTACAATTTTTATTTGAATAAATATTAATTTTCAAAAAGTAGTCTAGCTCCCCAGAGACCCCTCTAACAATGCATGAAACTCTTGACTCTCCAATTCTATAGGAACATGTATATTCTGGATTTCATATATTTGTATAGTTGTCTTCAATTATTTAAAGGGATTTGCTAATGAGATAGAACTATTTTGTATAATTTTATAGCATAGAACTAGTATAAGTGAAATTATCTTTTAGCTTGGTATAATGTTTCTAGCAATTAGAGCTGCTCGTAAATCAAATAGATTGCCTTATTAAGAAATCAGTTTACTGTTTCTGGAAGCTGTACTTTAGAAATAACCTGGTTAAAAATAATCCTTATATTTGCATAATAGTTTACAGTTTACATAGCATATTCATATCTTTTGATTTCCATTAATCTTTGGATCTCCATTAATCTATTCTATGCATACACAAGTTTTTTAAAAATCCTGTTTTCTGAAAATTTTTATTATTCCCAAATACACTGTTTCATTTACCTTCTCTCTCTCTCCCCAATTTTTTCTTTGGCATTTTAGAAGAACAGACTATTATGGGGCACATCATTCATCCAGAAGTATGTGGTTTGTCATCAATATCCTAACTATGTGTGTTTTACAGATTATATAACAAATTAATATTCACTTTAAAATAAAAAAATTTAATTCAGACTTACCCATAAACATAATAGGGCCCTTTGATTCAAACTTATTTCTATGCCCTACCTAATGTCCGTGATACTGGAACCAGACTTTTACAATTTGTCTCTCCCTTCCTCTTACCCTAGCTAAATTTTGATATGAAAATCAAGAAGTCTTTAAAAACAAGCTTGCTAGAGTAGTTTCAATTAACAGATTTTTTTTTTTTTTTTTTTTTAGAGGCTGCAATTCTTAGAAAGCCAGGGAAAGAAAACATTCTCAGAACAGTAAACACCGCAGACCTCAGAATTTGGTGGTTAAATATCTTGGCAGCAATGAGACGAGTACCCCATCTCAAGGACAGGTGATATGATATTTCCCAGATGTCACTGTTTAGTTGTGTCACTGTCCAGCAGCAGCCACTGATTAGAAAAAAAAAAATCCTTCCTCCCCCTGAAGGAGCGTGGCCAGCACTGAAGGCAGTAGGGGAGATGTTGGCAAAGTACCGGAACAGGTGGCAGCAGCAGGTGTGATAGGCGAGAGATGACAAGGGCACAGAGTGTGCTGTTGGCAAGCTGTCGGTAACCAGAGTTCAGGAACTACTGCTAGCAGAGAAAGAGCAGAGATGGTGGCATGGGGATAGAGGAGCAGGGCAGAACAGACTGTCATGGCAGGATGACAGGTACCCCCTGAACAAGCACAAACAGGGAGCGTGATAAGAGTGGAAGTGGTGGCCGGTGGCCCTACGTTGGCTTGGGAGGATCGCACCATGATGGCCGGGAAGCCCGAGGTACTCCAGCAGACGTGCAAGTCACCCCGAGCTCACATGCCAGAAGGCGGCCCACACGCTGCAGCCACCGCCGAGAGAAGAAAATAAAGAGAAAGGAGCCTTAGTGATATTTTATTCTCCATTGATGATTGATGCTGCTTTTTTTTTCCCACTCGAGGAACAATGATGTGAGAGGAGCATCTGGGTGTCCCCAAATACTCTAAGAACCCAGAGTTCTTAGCATCAGAACCAGAGATTAAACATCGTGTTATGGCCCCAATTCTATTTGCTCTATAGCCCTTTGAGACCACGTATTATGATGGCTAATTATGCATGATAGTAAAATGCTTCTTTCATTCAATTGAATAAATATTACTGATGCCAGGTTACCATATAAAAATTCTGTGCAATAGAGAGCCACTGAGGACTGCTTCTCTGCCGAATTTGGATACTGTCTTGACACTATGTAACTATACAAGGTGAAGATATTTAATTCAATGTGATAGCACTCTATCAATATTTTACTATGTTTCCTTTGACAAATTGTCTCTCAAAAAGAAGATATTCCTGGAGAAGGATAGTTTTCCAAAGTGTCAATCCTGCTGTGGGCAGAGTTAATTGCAAAACAAAGTTTAGTTTCAGTAGCTTACCAGATATTATGTTTTCTGATACACTTGATAATCTTAAAGGTAATGGTTTTAAAATGGCCAAATTGTAGCAATGACAAAATCGGTTTATTCATTCAGAAAAATTTCCTTAGTGCTCTTTTTCTGCCAGGTGTTATTCTGATTGCCGGAGATGTCATAATAAACTACAGGACAGCGGTGACCTGCATTGAGCTTTCATGGCACGGAAAGGAGGCAAATGATAAATAAAAAAGCCATTAAAATATTAAACATAGTAAGCAGGATGGAGATAGTAGGTTGGAGGATAGAATATTGCTATTTTATATAGAGTGGTCAAGAGCAGCAGTGTTTAACAAATTGCCATTGGACGGAGACCTAAAAAGTGAGGAAGCAAGCTGTACCAATACGGAGTGGAAAAATATTCTGGAACAGACAGGCTTGGTGCAATTCAGGAAGAACAAAAAGGTCAATGTGATGGAAACAGTGAGAGAGAATGACAGTGGTAGGAGAAAAGACCCAGGGGAGGAGAATGCTTACCCTGTGTGACCTTGAAGCTGATGGTAAGGATTGTGATTTTTATTCGGAGTGATAAGGGAAACTGTCGAAGGATTCTGAGCAAAATCATATGATCTGAATTAATTTGCCAAAGAATCACTCAGTTGTTGAATAGAGGATAGGTTGTAAAGGACACAAAGGTCGAAACTGGAAGTTCTACTAGGAGGCTATTGAAATAATAATCCAGTGCTGGGATGATGTGTCTGAAGATTTGTCTTGGACTAATGTATTTTCAGTGAAGAGAATTGAAGGGTTTGGTTGCTGGGTACATTTTGAAGATAAAGCAACAGAAGCAACTGTCTGGATTCTATGGGAAACAGAAAAAGCCAGAAAGCATGCCAGGTTTTTTGAACGAAGCAACTTAACAGAATGGATTTGCCATTAACAGAGGTAGGGAAGAAGAAGACTTCCAGGAGAGTAGATTTGGAGGAGAAAATCAGGAGTTCTGTTTTGGTGAGCTATTGGGTAACCATGTGAAGAAATAGGAGTTGATTACAAAAGTCTGAAGTTAGGGAGGAATCAGCTCGAGAGATATAAATTCAAAAACTGTGTGCATATAGATGACATTTAAAGCTCTGGAGCCAGATGAGATCACCCAGGAAACTAATACAGAGAGAAAAGATGTACAAAGACTTCAAAGTGAAGCTATGAATGAAGAGAGAGCAAAAGAGACAGCCAACTTCTGGCCAGTGAGGTCAAAGAAACACCCAGATGGGGGTGAGAAACCCAGGAAAGAAGTGATTTCAAGAAAGAGGAATCAGTCATGTTAAATGTTGATAGTTAAGTCAGATAAGAAGTGAGAATTGACCGTTAAATTTGACAACATGATACTCATCAGTGATAAGCTTGATTGCAATGGGTGAAGAAAGAATGAGAAAAGAGAAATCTGGAAATGTGCACTCATTCATGAATTTTGTTTTTCAGGGGACCAGAGAGATGGGAGGTGGCTGGAGGGGAATTCTGGAATGAGAAAGAAGCTTTTTAAGGTGGGAGTTACTAGTGGTATGTGTATGAAGATGGGAATGATCAGGTAAGAGAAAAAACTTGATGATATGAAAGACAGAGGGGAGAGGTTAATATTCACAGTAGGAAAGGTGTGTGTTAGGTGGGTGGGCAGGAGAGGTGGCCAGTGGAGGAGCAACAGCAGACAAGTCACCCAAAGATATAGGATATGACTATGCTTCCTCTTTCTCCTTTTTGGGAACTGACGACTCCCAGTCAAGCCACAGCCGCCCCCAGGGAGTGAAGAGGGGAGGGGAGGGACGGACCTGTGAGTAGGGAAACTGAACACCTGTGAAAGGAAAAGGAAGAAAAGTGAAACCACTGAGAGAGGAAGTGTGAACATGAAGAGGTATTCCAAGCATTGGTGTGTCCTGACTGAAGGAGTGGAAAGTGAGCAGAAGGAAAAGAAAGTGAATTTAAAATAGAAATTGGTCATCAGAATAAAATTTAAAGAAGGCAGCAAGCAGTTAGACCTTTGTTAAATCTTACCTAAGCATAGACAGCTTAGAGACTCTATCAAAATCTTAACAAGTCAGAGAGATCCATTCATCTATGAGATATTAGATATCAAATAATCATAAATATCATATCGTGTGTGTATAAATAATTTCCAAGAGAGTCAAACAGGTGGTAGAGTCAAAACTGGAGTATGTTTAGGATCCTACTAACTGTGCTGCTGTGTGAACAGGGAATGCTGATGCATTTGGCCAGGCAGCCTTTCCCCACTTGTGTTCTCTCTCTCTTTCTCGCTCACTCTCTCTCTCAAATAAATAAAATCTTAAAAAAATAAATGGTGTTAAAGTATCATGATTGTGTTGATACTCTTTTCTTTTTTTTAAGATTTTATTTATTCATCTGAGAGAGAGCAAGACAGAGACAGAGCACAAACAGGGGGAGAGGCAGAGGGAAAGGGAGAAGCAGACTCCCTGGCTGAGCAGGGAGCCCAGTGTGGGACCTGGAAATCATGACCTGAGCAGAAGGCAGGAGCTTAACCATATGAGCCACCCAGGCATCCCGATACTCTTTTCTTTCTTTCTTCTTTTTTTAAAGATTTTATTTATTTATTTGAAGGAGAGAGTGAGAGAGAGTGTGAGAAGGGAGAGACCCGGAGGGAGAAGCAGACTCTCCACTGAGCAGGGAGTCCGATGTGGAACTTGAACCCAGGACTCCTGGATCATGACCTGAGCCGAAGGTAGTCACTTAACCAACTGAGCCACCCAGGCGCCCCCCGATACTCTTTTCTAATATAAAGAAATTCTATAATCCTACAATTCTTTCGTTTATATTTTTAAAATAGGTTCTTCATAAACCAGCCTGAATTAATTCTGTTTATGTTCTAAGTTAATTTCTTTAGAACATTGGTTAATGGATTTTTTCCCTAGCCTATCAATCCTATAATCAATGCAAGATATAACTGGAAAAGTTGAACTTTCACTTTATTTCTTTAGTATTTTTTAAATTTTTAAAAATTTATTTATTTGTCGGAGAGAGAGAGCACAAGCAAGGGGAGCAGCAGACAGAGGGAGAAGCAGGCTCCCCACCAAGCAGGGAGTCCGATGAAGGACTCAATCCCAGGACCCTGGGGTCATGACCTGAGCCAAAGGCAGACACTGAACTGACTGAGCCACCTAGGCATCCCTTTCTTTCACTTTATTTATTTATTTTATTTTTTTAAACTTCCATTTTAAAAACACCCATAATTTCTTCACTTGGTCTAGTGGGGAACTGCCTCAATTCTCAAATCAAGTCAGGAACACACTTCCAAGTTTTATACTTCTTGTATTACACTCTAATAATTATTTCTGCTTGCTCATTCCCACCCCAACTCGCCATATAAGTTATGACCCAATCCTGGCAAGTTGATACTCAGAATATTCAAGTGAGCCAAATTAGCAAAGATGATGTGATGTTGCACATACATAACCTTTGACTCATTCATTCCTTGTCGTCCTTGGCAACACAACCATGAACACTGGCAATGCGATCGTTATTTATGTCTAAGTCAAACAGCTCTACTTAGGGGCAGGAACTTCTTAAGGCTGTGAAAGAAAAATATTTTTGGTTCCCTCATTTGTATTATAGAGCGACGCTACTTAACTAGGCTAACTCACTGCATTGTTTCAAGGTTTGAATGAGATAGTATGCGCGAAAGAGCTTTGCAAACTCCAAAAGAAGCATTTACATGCAAAGTAACCTTATAGAAAATAAAATCACAAAGTTCATAGTTGCATATGAGACTGCTGGAAATGATCTAGTTTCTCCATGCCATTGGTTTATAGGAATAAGATAAAATTTGGTATTGTCAGTCATTTTCAGAAAAGTAAACTTAGATAAACACCTCATTGTATTATTTGCTGTGGTCACTGAATGGTCGCTATTACTGTTGAGTGTTCTTTCTCTCTGTCTTACAGCTAAAAATGTCCCAAACAAGAAATAAATCACTTTGTTTTTAAATCTTCAATTGGCTGTGTTATCTCTTCAAGCTGGCTTTCTGTTGTCTTTCTCTCATTTTTGGAATCCACTATCTCCAGGATAAGACAGAAGAATTCTAGCTAATAATTGAGGAAGAAGCATTAGAATTAGAACGGTACCATTTTTCAACATTTAATGAAATAATGGATCAAGACAATGACCATCATTAGTCATTATCATTCCTAAATAAAACAACCTGAGGAATGACTCCTGAAGCAAGCCCACAGTGCTACTTATGAAGAATTCTGGTCAAGTCTCTAGATTTAACTGCCATTTTACAGGAAGTAAAGATGACAGAAAACATAATTTAATGACACCACAAGAATGGAATCAGAAAAACCTAGAGTGCATGAAATTTTACATGACAAATGGCCCAATTTTTTTACAAAAAAAATTGCAAGGAAAAAATAAAGAATTTTTCTATTTTAGAAGGTTTAAGAGACATATAAATCAGGTGCTGTTTAGATCTTAATTCAAACAGATTGTAAAAATTAGTACGAGACTATTAGGGAGACTTGAAAACTGATTTTGATACTTGATGAAGTCAAGAAATTATTCCTAATTTTTAAAATGCAATAATGTTTTTGTTTGTTTTAAACATATCCCACATATATTTGGGTTACATCCTGAAATATTTATGGATGAAATGGTTTTCCATCTGGAACTTGCTTCAAAACAATCTATGAAAGGAGAGTGAAAAGTTGTAGATGAAAGAGAATTGGTCATGAGGTGATCATTGTTGAAGTTGGGAGACAGTTACATACGGGTCCATTATTCTATGCTTCCTACAAATGCATATATTTGAAATGTCCATAATGAAAAACACCCAGAATTCAATCATTTACTGCCACTAGGGTTACCACCACTGGCCCAGCTAGAGCTGCTGTCACCTCTCACCTGAATGATTGCTACGTCTCCTAATTGGTCACACTTACCCCACTATTGCCCCCTTTTACAGTCTATACATAGCCCAGATGCTAGAGAAATTACTTTGAAATTAAAGTCAGATCAAGTCACTGAAGATGGGAAAGGGTTTCAGCAAGGAGAAACCTTGGAAAGTTATTAGAATAATCCAGGTTTAAAATCATTGTGGCTTGGACCAAGCAAGTTGGGAGTAGCAAAGATGATGAGATGTGCACTGAGGTAGAGCCAACAGGATTTGTTGATAGATTGCATGTGGAATGGGAGAAAAAGAGGAATCAAGGATAATTCCAGGGATGCCTGGGTGGCTCAGTCAGTTAAGTGTTTGCCTTTGGCTCAGGTCATGATCTTGGGGTTCTGGGATCAAGCCCCATGGTGGGCTCCCTGCACAACGTGGAGCCTACTTCTCTCTCCCTGTGCTCTCTCTCTCTGTCAAATACATAAAATCTTTTTTAAAAAAAAGGGAAAACCAAGGTTGTTGGCATGAAAAATTGTTATAATGGAATTGCAAATATCTTATGAAGAATAATCACATTTTCCACAACCAAAAATAATTTAGTAGGGAGAAAAGCATTGTTTTACATTTTTAAAGATCTCTTTACTCTCTGGATTAAAAGAGAGCTGGATTCTCCTGTTCGCATTCAATCTATTGAGATAGTGCCCGTCCTGTAGCCTCTGAAACACTCCTAGGCAATGTGAGGGACTGACATTATCTGGGATGGTGTTGACACTGCAGGCTCCCAAAAAGTGTCTTGGGATTCTCTGAACAGTTAGAACTACCATCGTACACCACTGGGAAATAGTTAAATTCAAATGTCTGTTTCTATTTCCAGAAGATGCGAATGACAATTGAATTAATTCCTCAGATTTTTCAGAGGCATGATTTTCCTCCAAATTTCAATATTCATTTTCTATGACTGGTACAAAATAAGCATCCTTTAAATCTTTGTGGATTACATTTCAGACTCCCTGTACTCTCATTGGTTTTAAGTACTCATTAGAACAATGTCAAGACCAATACCGGACCATGTATTAGTTGTTAATTCTTAAGCACCAGTGTTCTTAGGAAAGAACTGGACAAAGTATTTATTATGTAGTTTAAAATTGTTTTGTACTTTGATATTTTAAACAACGCCAATCATAAATTCTTTATATCTTTGGCAACAGATTTCACCGACAAGTAGCCTTAGAAAAAAGGAGTTTCAGTTAAGAGAAAATCTAAAGGTTAGCTGTTTTGGCTGTCTCTGAATATTTTTCTGAAACTAACCCCAGCTTCACTCATATTGGATGTTTAATAGACTAATTCATATTGTGTGTAATTTATTTGGAGTACTGGGCAACAGAATCACCTATTATAACCCAACACTTTGAAATTAGTAATTATTCTATATAACAAGAATAATATTTTACTCTGTTATATTCAAATTTAAAATTAATACTGTGTTCCCTAACTTAATAAAGGATGACTGTTAAAAGCTATAGCAAAATCATAATGACTTATTAAAATTTTTCCCGTTAAAGCCAATAAAAGACATAAATACCTGCTATTCCTTCTATTCAACATTTTCAAGATCCTACTTAGTGCAATAAACCAGAAAAATAAATAAGAGGTATATATCTCAGGAAGGAAAAAACAAAATGTCATTGTTTGATGATATGATCACTAAAGTAAAAACCACCCAGAGGATCACCTGACAAACTCTTAGAACTAAGAATTAATCCACTAAGGGAGACAGACACAAAATCAACCTTTAAAAAACTAGCTTTCAGGCTCCTGGGTGGCTCAGTTGGCTAAGCGTCTGCTTTCGGCTCAGGTCATGATCCCAGGGTCCTGGGATTGAGCCCTGCTTGGGGTTCCCAGCTCACAGGGAGCCTGTTTCTCCCTCTGCCTCTCCTGTGCTCTCTCTCCCTCATTCTCAAATAAAGACTTAAAAAAAAATCTGTAGCTTTAAGCACTGGGTGTCGTATGTAAGTGATGAATCACCAAATCTGCACCTGAAACTACTATTACACTGTATGTTAAGTAACTGGAATTTTAAAAAAACTAAAAAAAAGGAAAAAAGTAAAAATCCGTAGCTTTCTTTTTACACAAGCAATAATCAAAAATGTCAAAAGAATTAAAGGCTCCATTTATAATATCAATAATTTCCAGAGATTAAGCCTGGAAAGACCAGTCTCTTAGAAAAATAGAAGTTAAATGAAGGACATATATGACACAAAACTCCAGTGATACATATGTTCATTGATGAGAAGACACAATATGGCATTTCTCCTCAGATTAGTATGTAAATTCGGTGCAATTCTTGCTTTGGATAGAATTTTCATTAACTTAAACAAGCCAATTTTAAAATTTAATATGAAAGAGTAAATGAACAAGAATAGCAAAGATAATTTTGACAAAAACGAAGAAAGAAAAATGTTGATATGCCAATTAGCAAAATATGTGTTAATTTTTAAAATGTGGTGTTACATCGGAATACATTAATAATAATAATTATAATAATAATAATAAATTATTGCAAAGTGCCCAGAAATAACTCTGTGAACATAAGGAAATTTACATTATCATAAAAGTAGCACTTTAAGTCAGTAAGAAAATATGAACTATTCATCAAATGGTATCAGGATTTTTTGTTATTCATTTGGGGAGAAAAAAGAAATGAGACGTATACCCCATACATGAAAATAATCCTTAGAAAAATCTGGATACTTAAACAATAATTATAACAATAAAATCATAAAAGAATGAGAAAAAATACAAGATATTAGATAAATGTATAAGGTATACATTTGTTTTGAGGGTCAGAGCAGTCTTCTTAAGCAAGATACCAAATTTAAGTCTTACAAGAAAGAGTCGATAAATTGACAACATAAAAATAAAAAATCCTTCATGACAAGGAAATCATAAACAAAGTTAAAAACCAAGAGATGGACTGGAAAAATATTTGCGTGAATATAACCAACAAGCACTTAATATTCAAAATGTAGAAAATCTCACAGAGATTGGTAAGAAAAAGCAAATGATGCAATTGAAAAATAGGCAAAAATTATAAATAAATTCACAGAAGATGACATACAAATACCCAATAAATGTATGGAAAGATGATATATTTAAATAGTGCTAGTAATAAGCAAACACACCTTCAAACATGAGATGCCATAAAAATGAGAAAAAATGTAAAAGTTTGATCCAGAATGCTGACCAGGGTGCAGGGAGCCTGCTATTCTCCCATTGTAGCTAGATACGAACTAGTTGACGGTGTCTATTAAAACGGTCAATGCCTCCTTTTTATGATTTAGCAATGCTCTTCACAGTACCCACTCCAGTGGAATGCTTGATCACATGCAGGAGGATTAAACACAGACAGATTGCTTCTAAGAGGGAAAAGACAGAAACTAACAGTACTTCCTTAGGAAATGGGTAGTTAAATTATGGGCATGTCCATTCTCAAAGACATTGTACCCTAGTTCAAAAGAATTAGACAGATTTATAGAAACAGGCATGTAAATAACTTCAACATCTATTATTGAATAGAAATGAAGCATAAGTGACGGAACAAATTGTTCAATATTATATAACATTTATTTTAAAAATACACATGTACATAAAACTAAGTAGTATAGTATATATTCTAGGGGTACACACATTTGCATATAAATGTTTATCACAAGATCTGAGAAAATACACAAAAAGAGTTACCTTTGGGAGGTTTTGAGATTAGGGCTAGTAAGCAGAAGCCTGCAGCTTATCTGCAATATTTCAGTATTTTCTGTGAGGAAATTATTCACGTATTATATTAACTTTAACAAATAATATTATTAAAATTGGGTATCATATGTATGATTTAAAGTACACCTAGTGTTTTAACTCTTTTATTTTTTCAAATATTAAATATTTTCAAATATTATCATAAATATCAAATATTAAATATTTTCTTTGATAAAATCTTCTCATAAGTGGTAGAAATTATGTTTAAATGACCTTTGTTCTAGTCTATTTAGACAAGTTAGTTGTACGTGAATGGGTATAAAGAGGTAGACTTTTTTTTGGAAGGCAAGAATAAACCCTTATGTGATTTCTTTATAAAGTCTCCATTTCACAGAGAAATGAGATTTGGCACTATTTCTGAGTTTTAAGACTGCTTATTTGGAGTAAATTTTAAGAATAGCTAAAAAATGTTTTAAAATCAGTACAGTTACAGATATAGGAGGGATGTAGTGGGCATTTTTTCAATGCGAAGCCAGGAAATTGTAACTTTATGCCAGGAGGTTTAATAGGAAATACACAAGACTATAAATACACACAGATTTGTGTGTGTGTGTGTGTGTGTGTGTGTGTGTGTATTTGCTATATATATATATATTTGCTATATATATATCATATATAGGTTTGTAATATATATATCATATATATATTGGTAATATATAATATGTATGTTTATAATATGTGACATACGTTTGTAATATATATATATGATATGTATATGTTTGTAATGTTACTTCTTGTCCACGAGTAGTGAGACTAACAACATAACAGCAGGTTGTTAACATTTTTATGCAATTCAAACCCTCAAACATAAGGAGAAAAAGATAAACCAAAGTATATTAGGCATTCAGTTAGATAAACTAAAGTATACCAGGCATCACATTTTAGAGTCATTGCTTTTCAAAAAGTAGTTCAAAAATATAGCTCCAATGGATTACAAGAGAAACTAAATCAAGAAGGATGAAATTCAGAGATTCATCAACGAGTATTGATGCTGAATATTTTTCATCAGTACTAGTGTTTGTGGCAAGGAGCAGACATTGAATGGCTGCTTCAAATCCCAAGAGGGTGTCCATCTCTGCTTCTTTCACACAAATACAGCATTATAAAGTCCATTAAAACTTTAGAAAATAGACAGATGTTGCTAGTGTTCAAAAAGTGACATTTAAAAGTCGAAAATAATATAGACCTAATTAGGTATCCAAGAAAGTCATTAGAAAATATATTTGATATGCAGGAATATATGAGCCCAGTATCAGAAAGATTTCAGTAAAAAAATTTGAGGAATAGCAGAAATTTTTCTGGGAAGAAGCAAAATATCCAACAGTGGAAACAAAGACGTGACAAAAAAATCCAATGACAGTAATCAAGGCTGAATTTTTCCATTTTTAAGGGAAGTAAGTTGGAAAGTGACCTCTAGTGGACTCTTAGCTTCATGTATAAAGCTGGCTTTTTTCATTTTGGAAAAAAAAAAGTTTCTGTTATGAATGTAAGTTGCTGAAGACACAGAATCTGGACAGTATATTTAAAAACACAATTACATTATATATTTATTCTGATGGCTTTCAAAATTTTAAAAGCACTATTTCAAAAGAAGTTCACAAATTCCCCTGATATGCTATCATAGATCTAAAAATAACATAAACTTCAGAAAGTACTTTTCACATATGCAATAGCATTTACAGGCCAAAAAGCATTTCGAGTAGTACTAGGACGGACAGTTTAGATTCAGGAGACCTGAGCGGCGAGAGCTCGTCAGCGCATGCATCTGTAGGCCTGACCGTTCATTTTTTTTTTTTATCTCCCACCTCCCTGGTCAATAGCGCCCTTCCGCTGTACCCACACGGCAGCAGCACATTGCTGGTTTCTTTTATTCTAAAATAAGGCTAATCCTCTGCAGGAGCCCAGATCCTCTGCTGAGTAAGTGCCATAAGCCAGCACCAGCTGTTTTCCGACTTCCAGATCTTGTAGGAAATTTGTTAAAAAGCACATATCGGAAACAGAACATTGATATAGGAGTATAACGAAAACGTAGAAGAGGTCCTTACCAAGGTAAAGATGAGATGTCTCTTTGAAAAGCACCATAAACTTTGGTTTTATTAAAAAAGAGAGAACCATTTTTTAGAAAGTGAAAAAAATTAAGATGACATTCATTGAATAGGAGGAAGATGTATTCAGGAACCCTATTTCCAAGTGAACACAGAAATTCTGTGCAAGTTGCAAGGAGCATAGAAAATTCCCTGAATAATCCTTTTGCTCTTTCTAACCCAAGAAAACTGTCAAATCAGTAATCATCTTGAGGTTAGGAGATTTTTAGAAGCAGAACTTTATAGGTTTTCCTCAACAATAGAATATCATTTTACAGGACTAAGAGATTTCAGTAACTGTTGAAAATCTCTGCTAGTTCAACCCTACACCCATTTAGAGAAATAGTAAATGAAATGAAGTGTTTAAGTTTAGTATTACTTTCACCTACTTTTCATATGCACTTCAAATTTAATTTGGGCTGAAACTGAATTAAACAAGGATTGAATTTTACTTTCTGATTCGTGTTTTGTTTTTTCTCTTAGGACAGAATGAGTTTTCCATCCATACTGGCTCAAATTCTGCCAGCACCTAGGTGATTTAGAAACAAGGTAACCTGGAAGGCTATTTTAAAGAGATAGGGTAATTCTTTTCCAAAGTCAAACATAGATATTTGAAAATTCCCTTATTTTATAAAATCATATTTTTAGGGCTCTGATAGGATAATATGTCAATAAAATTCATGCTTTTATTCTTTTTTTGAGTACGGAGTTTGTGGTGACCACTTGGCAATTTGTCTCACGGTGTGTACAAGCGCTCAGAATGTATCCTATGTCCGTCTGTAAGTAGCCAGCTTATCAGGACCTCCCACACTGCTCACTGCGAGCTCGAATGAGCAAACAGGTCTGGGGCTGTGCCCTACAGGCCAGCATTCCTGGGCTCCACCAGACCACCAGGGAAGGGAGCTCTCTCAAATGGTGAGTTTCCAAAGGAGTCTGGGGGAGTGGATTTTTCCCGGGAGATGTTTAGGGGAGATAGGCAATCTCTGCTGATGAGGAGGAGTGCGTGGTTCAGACTCTGACTGCTTCTGTCTCAGTTTCTCACCTGCAATTCTTAGGAAAACCGTGTGTATCCCAGGATATCTCCTTTCCTAGCCTCCCAGCAACATCCTCTTCTCGCAGAAAGAGGAGAGGGGATGCTTCCTTTTAGAAAAGAGTTTATAGTCCTAAAGTTAAGAGAGCACAAGATAATGGGAAATTCAGAAAGGCCTATAAAGGGTAATTCTAAAATGATAATTGTTATGTATCTAGTGCCTACTGTGTAACTCGGGCCTCCATACTTTCGCCCTCAGTCTTTGTAACGACCCCATATGGTTTTCAATATTCTAGTTCACAGGGTAGAAAACAGGTTCAGAAGAGGAAGGTGACTTGCCAACAGTGCACACCACAACAGTGTACTACTACCGAGTGGCAATGCCAAGGACATTCTGACCCCCAGTACTCCTTGTTTGTGCTCTACCTCCCAACACAGCCTAGAAAAGCAAGGAAGAGCAGCGGTCATTCCTTAAGTCCTTGCTTATCTCAATATCTGAAAGATCATTCTTATTAGATGCCAAGCCAATAATTCTGAACCCTGACTTAAGTTTTGTTTCACCAATGAACTAAAAAAAAAAATCAATAACAAAACAAACTAGAACAAAACCTTGTGACTTTTCTCAGGCTACCTCACAACCAAATACATCCACTCAAGTACACAGAGGTATTAAAGATATCAGATATAAACCCCAAATAAAGGCTCTATCTCTAAGGTAGATATGGAAAGCATTCAGGCACCTGAATCCTGTAGATCCTGTCACTTTTTATTTATTTTAAAGATTTTATTTATTTATTTGTCAGAGAAAGAGAGAAGGAAAGAGAGAGCACAAGCAGGGGGAGCGGCAGATAGAGGAAGAAGCAAACGAGCTGGATGTGGGATTCGATCCCAGGACCCTAGGATCATAACCTGAGGTGAAGGCAGATGCTTAACCAACTGAGCCACCCAGGCGTCTCCCATAATACACTTTTTAAAGTGTAGCAGTAACAGGACAAAAAAATTGTCATGATTTGAGATATTGAAAAGGAAATGAAGATTTTGAATCTCTGAGGCATTTGTTTGACTCTTAGAACACTAGAATATTCTAGGCTGCCTGCCAAAGGAATGTTTGGTTGAATATAAATAAGCTTACTATCATACATATAAGTGTGTACAATAGAATTGAGGTTTAATAATTTTACCCCTAAATAGAACAATATTTTATCTAAAGAATCATTATCAATTTTGCCTAGAATTCTGGGACATCTTACCCTCGTAACACTCTGAATTCTAAGTACCAGCCTTATTTCCAAATTATTTCATGATACTTCAACCTCTTTCTATTAGGAACCATAGAAAATGTGTGGAATGAAACATGTATGGCTTTAGAAATCTCTTCTCATTTATTGTGACAAATACCTTTCACTTTCTTAACTCAGCTTCCCTGGGATATGTATCAAATGAATATGCATTTGGATAATAAAACGAAAAAAATCAATACAGTCAAAACAAAGTTACCCTATCAATTATCCTTTCATGGGGCTGCATTTAGGATACTTTCTTTCACCAAAATGAAATATTTTAATTTTATATTACTAGAGAGAACGTATCTCACCGTTACATATGCTGTTTAGTACTACTTCACTATGATATGGGGAAATGCTATCTTAAAGAGAATAATAATAGTAATCAGTTGGCAGATGTATGTGATCAAAAAACAGATATATTAAATTATGCTGAAATTTAAGTGGTAGTTCAAACTTAGAGTTTTTTTCAAACCTACAGAAATTGCTTCCCTAATCGCATGTGTCATGACCTTTAATTTGTCCTTGTCACATCCAACTGCTATTTCAAGCATTCAGTGGCCTCTTCCATTTTTTATTGCAAAAACTACCTAACTGAGGAGTTAGAAGATACATAATAGGCTGGCAAAATTGATAATGAAAATAATGTGAGACAGCCATATAATCTGATAGAATAAAGAATGTCACATTATTAATTGAATTTTTACCTCTGAAATTAAGTATATCTGATTACTAAACTATTTGTATATATATAAAAAAAGCAATAGAAGAGAAGCAGAGGTGCCTGGGTGGCTCAGTGGGTTAAAGCCTCTGCCTTCAGCTCAGGTCATGATCTCAGGGTCCTGGGATCCAGCCCCACATCGGGCTCTCTGCTCAGCAGGGAGCCTGCTTCCCCCTCTCTCTCTGCCTGACTCTCTGCCTACTTGTGATCTCTCTCTCTCTGTGTCAAATAAATAAATAAAATCTTTAAAAAAAAAAAAGAGGAGAAACAGTTGTTCATTCTAAGAAGGCGGGTAGTTTCCAGCTTTGTATTTGAGACTTAGAATGTTATTTTTCTGCTGTTTTGCTTATTTAAAAAGAAGGTAAGTAGGTAAAATGGGCAACAAATACCACAAAATGCATCTGAGAATAAATATTACTAAACAGAACATACAAAGAGTTTCTAGGAAGAAAAAATGAGACCCTAGAAGTCTCCTCTGTTCCTCTCATTGTCAAAAGCAACTTTCCCAGAACTTATTCACAATAAATGTACTCTGGAAAATTAACCATTTTTCTCTTTTGTTCCTTTTTCTTTCCTTCCTCCCTCCCTCCCTCCCTCCTTCCCTCCCTTCCTTCCTTCCTTCCTTCCTTCCTTCCTTCCTTCCTTCCTTCCTTCCTTCCTTCCTTCCTTTCTTCTTTTTCTCCTCTTCCTTCTTCTCCTCTTTCTCCCCCTTCCTCTTCTTCTGTGGGGATGGGTAGAAGAAGGGAGACAAATGTACTAGAAACAATAAAATTAGCCTTCCTGAGGACCTTATTTCTGGATAAGATCTCAAACAGAAGCTTGATATCAATCTTCCTGTGTCCTCTATTTTATTAATGCTTATATGAATTCAGCTTCTCACAACTAATTATTGAAAAGGTGATTACCTACCTGTAGTATTTCATGACACCCACTAATTTAGCATACTTGTTTCCTTACACCCATAGACATAGTGACATTTTCACAGGGAAGCCTGTCCTATTTGAGAGGGAAAGACTTCTGTCTTAATGCTGTAGAGAAAGAAGTTGTATCCAAGAATTTAAGTCAAACAGTGTGATGACTTAAGCTCCCCAAATTACCTCATTTGAAATAGGACCTTTCCAGAGGGCATTCACATAGTAGGGTTAACTACTTAAGGCTTGTGACATTCTTGGGACATACCAAGGGCTAAGAAAAGGGAAGTGTCCTTAAACTCTCCTTTCCTTCCCCGGCCTATGATAAGAAAGACTTACAGAATTACCAAGTTGTTAATTTCATCCTTCATGCTTATTAAAAGTCAACAACAGTCCACCAGTTAATAGCAACCTTCTAAAAGTTTAGGACAGGAAACAATAAAGGATGCTACAACCACATAGAAGCAGCCAGGATAACTTAGCTGGATAGAATGTGATGGCTGAAGTTAAAATTAGCCGGGTCACCTTCCTCTTGGGGGGGGGGAACCCTGGGAACCTGGCAACCAAGTAAATAGATAGGAACTTCCTTTCCATTAATAAGCTTCTTTTAGTTCTATGCTGAAATGTCACTGCAAAGACATAAACCTATAAACTCACCAACACTACCCTCCAAACTACATTGGGCACTCACCTAATTATTACAAAGACCCTGGGCTTGATAACTATTAGGGTATTCTAGATATATAATCTGCTCATATTAGAACTGAAAATATCTAATCAATTATGTAGTTTAACACCACTTTTTCAGATGAGGAAACAGGTCCAAGCGGTGACTTGCCCAAACTCACTAGCTATATTTACATTAGTTGTCTACTGTACTGACCTTCTGTGGATAGTAAGTAGTCTTTATATTTGCCTATAAACACTTTTGTCATTTTAGCTAGATGTCCTTCAAAAAAGATTATGTTCAACTTTATCACTGCATATAGCAGTAGCATATGTATATGAGGAGCTGCTAAGTAAAAATAAAGAATACATAATTTAAAAGACAAAAAATGATATGGCAGCTAAACGTGGAAGGCATCATTTAAGCTGTAGTTATCATGTTTGAAGAACTTTTTTTTTTTTTGAAGAACATTTTTAAGCATTTCTTGTACTATTCTGTGGTTTAAAAACCGAGTGACAACCAAATGATTCTGTCTATTTTCCACTAGGTGGCAATATATCTTTTTCTTTATAGTCTTAAGTATGTTTTTCCAGGGTATAATGAAAATACTCAAATAGTTTCTCTTTGAGTAGATCCAGTTGAGAATTAAGATTAAAGAAATCTTAAGAAAGAGACCTGAGAGGGCGCCTGGGTGGCTCAGTGTGTTAAAGCCTCTGCCTTCTGCTAAGGTCATGATCCCAGGGTCCTGGGATTGAGCTCCACATCAGGCTCTCTGCTCGGCAGGAAGTCTGCTTCCCCCTCTCTCTCTTCCTGCCTCTCTGCCGGCTTGTGATCTGTCTCCGTGTCAAATAAATAAGTAAAATCTTTAAAAAAAAAAAAAGAAGCATGAGAAATTAGGGATGTATTGGATAGGTGACAAGGTTGTCTTATAAAACCCAGAATTAAAATTAAAATAATAAATTATAATTCATGTATGCTCATAATTAAAATTTACATTAAATTTACACGACCACATTAAAAATTTGGTAGTAATTTATTGTTTAATTAAAATCAGGCTTGCTATTTATGATTGGTAGCAAAAAACCCCGGAAATTTTCTTAGTCCTGTCAACTTAAAACATCATCCTCAAAATTAAGTCATAGTATTTTAAACTGCATTACTTATTTCCATAGCTTATCTTTAATCAGGATTTTGAAAAAAATGCACATTAAATCATTTTCCTTTTAGTTTAGTTGCATTCATACAAGAGATACGTTGGTTCTGAACAATAATAAGACAAGCCATTTTCTTTAAAGTCAGTCAGGTTTCAGAAAACTACTTGGCTAATGTGTTAGTTTGCTAGGGCTGTCATTAACAAAATGCCACAAACTGAGGACAACAGAAATTTATTTTCTCACAATTTCAGAGGCAAAAAGGTCCAAGATAAGATGTTGACAGGGTCAGTTTCTTTTGAGACTTCCTTTTTGGGGCGACAGATTGCTGCCTTTTCCTTCTCTCCTCATGTTGTCCCTCTGTGTTATCTATGTCCTAATCTCCTCTTATAAAGACAACAGTTACGATGGATTATGGTCTACCCATAAGACTTTATCTTACCTTAATTATTCCTTCAAAATCCCCATCTCCAAATACAGTCACATTCTGAGGTACTAGGGGTTAGCACTTCAACATATGAATTTGGGGGTAAGGGGACTCAGCCCCTAACAGTAAATCAGTATACATGGAATGCTCTGTATTTCTAAACCGAGGTATTGTGGTAGAGAACCAAGAATCCCAGATTAAAAGTCAGAGTTCTAGACCTAAGGAAAGATTCTAAAGATTATCTAATCCACTGATTCTCAACACCTGCTGCACAAAAGAACTTGTAAAGCACATGGAGGCCTGGTCCCACACCCAGATATTCTGATGCATTGATTTACAGTGGATCCAGTCAAGAATATTTTTTAAAACTTCCCTCGTGTTTCTCATGTAAGAGTAAAGAACCACTGATTTAGACAAATATTTCCCAAAGGTGAATAGTGAATCACCCAGAGAGTTTATTAAAATGCAAATTCTTATACACAGCACTGCCTTTCATTCCGAATCTCCAGAAATGGAGCCAAATCCATTTATCAAGTGTCCTAGTAATTATTATAAAGTCTGAGAAGCTCTCATCTAGTCTAATCCTCCTGTTTTACAGGTGAGAAGACAGAAACTTGAAGAAATTAGTTCCTCCAAGGTCACACAGCTGGGGAATGGCAGAGCCAGAAGGAGATTAGATGGTAGGTGGCCTGAAATCTAATCTCATTTTTTTTTTTTTTTAAAGCAGGATTCTCTGTGCTAATGAAGAACTGTATGGACCTAAAACGATCTTGTAGCTCTGGTCTCAGTATTAGGCTGCACCTGCCCTTGAATTCAGGGATATTCGGACAAATCTAGACTCCTAGAAGGACAAGATTGTTAGAGTTATGTTTATATTTGTAAAAGTGCATTCCAGGAGCCCATATCCTGTTCAAGGATAATGGGCAACATCAGAACTGATGGGTTCCTGTGAATGCTGGGCCACATCCGGGCTCTTCCGGCCCCACTCCCTCACATTTAGATCTGAGTCCCTGATGGAGACGCGCGGGGTTGGGGGGGGTTGGGGCGGGGGGACGGCAGTACCTAGTTAGCAAGTCCAGCCAGATGAAGCCAGTGGAGGAAAGGTCTGTTTCCTGGTACCAGTAGCTTCTGCAGTCGGGAGTTGGTGGCTTGGACTCACTCAGCATCAGAAAGTGGCAGTGTCTGTGCGGACCCCAGCAGTGGTTGATTTCAGGAGCAACAGGGAGCAAAGCGATAGCTTAAGAGATTTTCAATTCTGTTGCTATGATCCACTGAAAACCCATAGGTAAAGCGAATTCTTGGGAGGTTGGTGTCACAGCCTGATTGGTGAAGGCCATGAACACACAAAAGCAAAGAAGTTGTGACTCAATTTTAGAAAACCCAAAGTACCCAAACGCAAAAAAATAAAAAATAAAAAGCAAATCCCTCATGAGGTGATGATCTATGAACATTTAAAAATCTTCACACAGATTCAGCTTAAAGGTTCTCTTAAACAGAGGCTTCCTTATGCATTTATATATTTTTTCATTGTTTATACTATTGCCCCGGGCCTGAATGGGAATGAAAGGGCAAAATGTTGACATGTTGTGAATCACCAGAAATTGAAAATCAATTTAAAACAAAGAGCATCCCTGAAGATACTTAAAAACTTTCACTGTATATTTATAACACTGTAATTCAATTTAGGTTCAGTATTTCAGAAACATAGCAAGTTTCTAGACTGAGGTACACATATATTTTAATTTGTTTCCATGGGGTTAATTACTGCTCTAAACCTTTCTTCACAGTGCTTCTCAAAGTGTGGATCAAGAGCCCCCTGCTCTAGAATCACCTAGGATGATTAATTAAAACACAAGATTCTGGGCCCATAATAAGATCTACCTAATTTCTGGAAGTGCATCTGGGAATCTGCATTTTTAACAGTTAGCTAGGTAGTTTAGAGAGATCTCTTCCTCAAGGACCTTTATAATGTCCTATAGATATTATTGCTTTCCTGGGAAACATTACTTTTCTATTATTACTGCTCTGTGGGCTCTTAATATCTATCATTTCTAATGAAAATTTCTGAGAAGGGGAGTTTGAGGGAAATTATCTCCTTTTGGAGTTGTTTCCTTAGAGTCAATGGAATTGGGAAGTCATTATCAGTATCTTTTCAGTATCTTTATCTGTTTTTCCAGTTGACCATTTTCCTGGACCCCTGAGCAAGCTCTTGTAAAAGGTCGATATGACAGAGACTCAGAAACTCTACATATTAAGCTTTAAATTTCTTCTCTTGCAATGTGTTCAAAGGAAAACCACCAACCCTGAGAAGAGAGAAATTTGTGTTATCTGAAATCCCAAGCCCCTCTTTCTGAGCTGTTATCAAATTGACTTGATATCTGGGTGCCTGGCTGGTTCCGTCGACAGAGCATAGGACCCTTGATCCTGCAGTTGTGAGGTTGGGCCCCATGTTGGCCGTGAGGCTGACTTTTAAAATATTGGCTTAATACCAAAATAAATGCAGTTTGAATATTTAAGGGATTGAAGAAATTCAGATGTGAGCTGCTTGCAATCATGAAACTTGATGAAACTTGTCTTACCATGCTATTATCTTTACTATGCATGGAATTCAATTTTTGAGAGGTAAGTTTTCTAAATATCTCCCTGGTTTTACGTTTAGGCATGTTGAGAAGCTTATTAAACGCTTTCAAGGTCAGCCTCAAAATCAAAGACTTCTGATTTGGAAGTAGTTTTAGGCATTATCACCCCAGGAACAGAAGTACCTCTGCATACCAATGTCTCACCCTTCTTTCTACTGTTCCAAAATTAGAAACGAAGCTCAACAAAACAAATGGTGGGGAAAATGCTTTCATGTACATTCAAATGTTTTTTCCTTGCTATTTATTCATACCAGTGGAAATTTTGTATGCCACCCCTTTGCTGGAGGGGAAAGGACTACGGGAGATCTAAGAGAGCCTCAAGGCAGAGGCAACTGAAGATGGAAGTTCTGAGATGAAAATCGGAGAGCAGATTAAATGTCCTTGAGGAAAAGCTTCATGGCATTCACTATTTACCTCTACCAGCCCAGCTAAAGCAAATAGTTTCACTTGTACTCTCTCCAAAAGCATTTTAATGGGGGAAGTCTAATTTACCCTTCTTTCTAAGAGGGACTCTGAAGTAATACTCCCTTTATTTTCTTTCCTTCACCCTCATTTGGCTCCAACATCTAACCTCTGAGCCTAGAGAAATGTATGGATTCCACGATTTTTTAACTGCATGATTTGCATGGATTTCTGGGCTGGGTGTCGCTGTTTGGCTATGTTTGTCTTTCTCAAAGACCCAGTGAAATCTTGCCAGAGGGGAAAACAGATCTTAATTCATTTGTTTGTCTGTGAGAAGAGAAGCCATCAAAAGCTTTTTAAAAAAAGTTTCACACTTCGCAGAAAAGTAACTAAACACAGAAAAAACTACTTTGAGTTCTAGGAGCGATGGTCTAACACTGGCACGCCCATCCAGAGATGAATCTCCAGGCGAGACTGTAATTGTGCTATATTCTTTCCAGATTTCAACCCGCAAAGCAGGGGTGTGTGCTCTGTGATTCTGGTCAAGAGTGGAACTGTTTTCAGGAGTTCTTCCCCGGAGAAACCCACACATACTCACAAACTTTCTCCAGAGAAGATGGGGGGAAGAAAAGATGAGAAGTACTTGGAACTGGTAACTAGCTGGAGATCTGAAGAGAAGTGAAAGGATATAAAATTGATAGTTAAGTTTGTCCCATGATTTTTTTCTTTCAAATTTCATTCCTTTTCTTGGTTTACAAAAAGTCTTAATGTTTCTCTGAAGATTTTATTCCCTCAAGAA